>JAPQWS010000104.1:2500000-3750000 GCA_028651295.1 Catharanthus roseus | reverse complement strand
ATTAAATGCTATATAATTTTTATAATGTGAAAAAAAAAAGAGACGAAATTAGTAGAATATAATGAATAGAGAAAAGAAGGGAGGGAGTATACTTTTTTTTCTTTGCTAAGTCCCAAGATTAGTGAACAACAAAATAGGGTTGCATGCGTATCATGCGCAAATGAGATAATAAAGGTTCTGAAATTCGAAATGTTCCAAAATTCAAATAGTAATGATCTTCAGATGAAATGCATACCGATGATCACTCCACAAAGAAAATAAGACAACCAATACTAAACTACAATGCAACTCTAGAAATGGGAGAAGAATATGGAACACAACTTTTGCTTTAAAGAGATGCATTCTAATGCATGTTTGCAGCGCTTTCTGAATTGGGGTTAATAAATTATATGCCCCATTCTGAAAATTAAACGTCAAAAAGAAACATTTTCCCTCCAATTCTTTCCTTCTCTTCAAACCCCTTTTCTCTTACTTCTCTCTCTGTATTTCAAGGATTTCAAACAAATATTTATTCAAATTCAACTTTTAAAAATCTAAAAATGTGTTAGTATATTATTCTATACTCTTTTATTTACATTTTAATTCTGAAAAAAAAAAATAAGGTCAGATCTCGAAATACAGTGGTGTGCGACTCACTGACGCACCAGAAAGAGTGATGCTTCACCCACTGATCCACCAGTTCAGGTGTTGCGTCACTCACTCATTTTTCCAAATTTTCTATTTTTTTATTTTGTTTAATTAATAATGTTATTTATATTGTTATATTAATTGTTTTTAATATATATTATACCATTATATTAATCTTTTTAGTTTTTTAGTTAATTTCATATATTATTATGTTGTTTCATGTAGTAACTAATGCTGATACTTAGTTAATTTTATAATTATTATGATGGAGTAAATTGTTATTAGAGTTTTATGTATTGTTAAACTTTTATATCGCTAATATTATTAGTGTTTCGTTATATAATTGTTATGGGATTATTAGTATGGATTAATGTTCATTACTCGTTATATAACTTAATGATAGTTCTATATTAATTTATGCATTTACCTTAATCAAAATTATTTATTAATTTGAATATAAGTAGATTTAGAGATTAAATATTTATAAAAGTTAATTAATTATTTCTAAATAATAATTTGAATATTTTTGTTAGTTTAATAATTCCTAATTCAATTATAATCTAATTTGATATAAATATTTAGTTATTATTTTTTTAAAAATACAATTAATAATGAAAAATTAAAAATTATAATTAATTATGAAAAATTATAATAATAACAAATAATTTCATAATTGAATAAGAAATTTATAATTATAAAAATTAAATAATAATTTTAAATAATAATTTGAATAATTTAGTTTGTTTAATAATTTATAATTTAATCATAGTCTACTTTGATATAAATATTTAGTTATTAATTTTTTAAAAATGTACTTAATAATTAAAATGAAATAATTTAATAATTTAATAATAATGAATAATAATAAGAAAGAATTCCATAATTGAATAAGAATTAAATAATAATTGAACAAGACTATGAATAATTTATTAAGAATAATGAAAATATATACATACCTATTATTTATGGTCATTTTGAAATTCGCTTAGGTGGATTCAGAATAGCTATGCCGTAGTTATGTAGGCTTAGGTCCGATTGTAGATATGAGCAATCGGCTTCACGGCTGTATGCTCATAGCTTCTTCTAAGGGACTTAGAGGTAGGCATATCACGTCAGACATACCTACACTCCTCATAAATGTATCATGGATTTGATACACCTAGTTCTTCGTTTCAGCCTCCTAATGAGCCTTTAAAATAAAAGACTAAATAAATATTAATAAAAATACAAAATCTGACTTATAAGCGTTCTAATGAAATTCACGATCTCTTTTACGCGGCCGCATAGATTTTCCGTGCCTGCGTCAAGTGTCAGGAAACTCTTCAAACTTCTTGGGGAGGCTTCAAGTCAACCGCGTGAGATTTTCTTGGCCACACACTAAACTTCATAACTTAAGCCTTTCTTATACTCTTCATTTGACAAATCGACCTCCGAGTATTTTTTATCAAGGCTTAGACTCTCCTTTGTCATTATATGCATTATCATCGGCTTAAGCGACCAAAATCTATCATCCTGCACAAAAGAAGACTAAAGAAGTAATCGCATCCATATAAAGGAAACTTAATTGAAAACAGTCACGAGTTTATGACCATGAGAAATGATGATTATTTCTACGCTATAAACATGACATTTTAGCCCCTATCACCTCCACCTATTCCCACTAGGATACGGATGCTGCCTGTCCTATATATACCATTACTGTATCACTCTTTTTCATTACCATAGCTCATTCTCACCATGCTGCATCATCTTCTTATGACCCCTATGCCCTGGGCTCTTCTATTGAACCGAGTTATATTGACCTCCGCGTACAATAGTCACTTACTACGGACTTTCCAGGTACACGGTTTGCCTCGTTGATCTTAGATATTTTTTATTAGGAGCATCGGGAGATTCACCATTATAATACCAGGGTTATTATGGCACCTCAGAGCATATGCCTTCTTATGAACCTGGTTCAGGATAACATTGTCGACATCATGATGGTGATGAGGGTGATAATGAGATAGTTCAGGCAGGGGGAGAGGGTGGTGATGTTCAGGGTGAGGTACAGGATAGAGTTGTTCAGGGAGTGGATGAGGGAGATGTGGATTAGAAGGTGTCGGATGAGGACAGAAAGGTTGTACATATATCATCTTCGGGGCATACAGACTGGAAGTGGGGAAGATGTGGTCTTATTGAGCGCGTGAGGAGAGTGGTGAGATTAGTGAGTCGGAAACGATCTACAATGGAGGATGAGTCTCTTCATCTTCCTGAAAGTCATCCTGCTGAGCATGTAGCTATTGAGCCTTCGGGGGTTGACAAGAAGAAGGTGAAGAAGTCTGAGACTATTTGGTAGCAGATAGGACCCGCTCCTGGAGGTCCACAGCAAATGAATATCATTCCATCATATATTGGACACATAGCCTCTGTTATATGATGTGGACAAATAAATTTTACAATCTTTCTCTTCAGTATTTGATTTTATTATGCATGGATGAATGTTATTTTTGTACTTTTTTTATTTTCATGTATTTTTGTTTTCTGTAATTGGAGTTTTTATATGATTGTTATATGCAGGAGCGACCTGTATTGAGATTACATGGTTGTCATTCTACAGTTACTGGGTATACACCAAGTGACACAGATGCCAGACAAAGCTGCTACATCCTAACTAATTCATATGCAGTCATACATGCTCCAGTATAGACAAAATGTTCTTTTATCGACATTTGTGGAATTGTAGCAGCTAGACACTAACTCATTCCACATGTCGTTTAGTGAGATGACGATCACGTTATACGACGTGAAGCTTATCCTTGGATACTTGCATACAGTGAGCCACTTGACGAGTTTTTGCCCCATGAGCAGATCATTAAGTCTCACCGCTTCCTAGCGCAGCGACGCTGATAGGACCTAGTTTAGTATGGTGTTTTAGTTGATTTTCACATGTTTATTTTAGTTTAATTGTTTAAGTTAGTTGGTTTTTATTCTTATTTGGATTTTATGCAGAAAAAAATCATCTTTGGAGAAAAATGAAGGAAACTGTTAAGAAAATTGCTAGAATTTCTAATAAAAGACTTAAAAGTTGGATAAGGCGTGGACACGTGCTATCAGGATTTTGAAATTGGCAGATTTTCTTAGTTGACTTAGTTAGGATAGGATCTTATTATATTGTTAAACTTGTTTAGATATGATTTTATTTAATTGATTAGGTTTCTTTCCTATTATTTTTCCCTTCTAGAAATCGAGGATGCTAGACCTAGCTGAAGTTGTGGAGTGTTTAAGGAACAAAGTACTTTTTAGACTCTTGCTATTTTGAAGATTTGTAAGAGTAGTAAAATACTTACTTCTTTCCTATTTTCATCTATGTTTTTCTATTTCTATTCTCAATTGTTAAATCAAGAATAATTGTATATTTTCTTTCTTACTCCTTGTAAACACTTAATTGTGAATAAAGTTGGTGTAGAAGCAAAGTGAACTGACTAAACAGTCTCCTGTTGCAATGTTAGTTTGCTAGTAAATTGCATAAACAGTCTTCTGTGCAAGGTTAATTTTCTAGGATGAAGTAGGACTAAGTTAATTGTTACATCTTTTATGAAAAATTGTTTAGTTATAGGTTTTACACTCATATTAAGACAATATCAAGTAAATAATAATTGCTTCTCAATCAAGTTTGCTAGATATCTTGGATCATCTGACTTCTCAAATAATTCGTGTCTTTAAGTGTTTGATTCCTTCAGCTTTGAAGATAGTCGAATCTGTTTATTTATATTAGAATAGAAAAAAATCTTTTACATTCTTGAAAAGTGAAGAACCAAAATTTGATCTTTGGTTTGAAGACACTTTATCCTATTTAATTATTTCCAAAACATCCCATCTAAAATTTCCCTTTTTATTTTAGTTTATTGTGAAGTATTTATAGGTTCCTTGGGTTCGACCAGATGTTCATCATTGATCCACAAATTTTAGAATTTATACTTTATTTTTTGTGATTTCGATACTCGCAAGACGCACAGCGTGGGTTTCCACTGTCATTTATTTCACGTGCCGATGATAGTGCATGTTTTCTCATGGAGATCAGGGTATCCTATTACTTGCTTTTGATTCTCATGAATTCCCTCTTCCTCGACAAGAGTGGCTTACCTGTGGCGAGCTACAAGCTGTGGCCTATAGTGAGGAATCTACGGAGATGTAGGAGGATGGCTGGGGTGCTGCGGCATTGACTTGGTTGTACAGGAATCTTAGACATGCCTCAAGTTCAGACGTGAGAGAGTTGGGAGGGTTCTCATCACTGTTGGAAGTATTCATATTCATTAAGTTACTAATTTTTTATATTGTTCGAATTTTTTAGATTTATTAAATTCTTTGTAGTATGTCTTTTTTTATGTAGTAGGCTTGGATATACCTATACTTTTCTATGTTCGCATAGCCAATGAGGCCCGAAGAAGTTCTCAATAGTCCTTATATCCAGTAATTTCAGATGATGGGACATAGAGGTAGTAGAGGTTTATTGCTAGACTATATGATGTGATTAAATGTCATGACCGCATCTGAGGTTCAATGGACACTTTTTAGTCTTGTGGAAATACATGAAGTACGTTTTTCTACATACTATAGTCTTTTAGCATACTGTTACGTTATTGAGCCATACATGCCCAAGAGATGTGTGCGGCAGTTCGGTCAGACGCAGGGTGTTCCATATGCCCCCGAAATTAATCCGATCGGGCACTGTAGGCCAGCTTCAACTAAGTCCTACATCGTAAATCGTAACTTTACTAGGGCCTTCTTGGAGGATGCTACAAGCCATTATGTACATTCGGATCATATGCGACATATTTATATGCCTCTCTATGCTTGCAGGCCTCATTATATGAAGTGTATCTTTGGCATTCAAAGATACAGAATCCGGACTTACTTCCTCCCGGTGTTGATTTCCTGCCACGTTCTCAGCCACTAGTTATCGTATTAGTTGACGAGTTAGATCCCTATGTCAGGGATGATGATCCTGAGGATGTAGGTACCTAGGCTGCAAGATACTAAGAGATTACTTATCTTATACAGAGGTGAAGTCTGTCTAGTGATTGAGTTGTATTTCTTGAGGATTTGGCAGGTTGGCATATTAGAGTTCTATTTAAAGTTGAAATTTATTTTATGTGTTCATTTAATTACTTAAAAATTTGGTTTTGACAACAATAAATATGGCAACATAAAATTAATAATATACAACATAAAATAAATATTACATAAATTAATAATATATAAGATAAAATAAATATTACAATCAATCAATGTCAATTGTTTGGGGAAGTTGTATTGATGGAGAGTAGATTTGGACACACGTAGCATCACACTTTGCCAATAGAGAATGAAAAGGAACCCACCAATCATGTACATCACGTAAATTTATAGGTGGCATCGGAAAGTCTTCCTGCATGTATAGCTATAAAGGAAAAATATATTTTAATTAATTAAAATTAAAACACATATATAATACAACAATTAATTATTGCAAGTATAATTTGACTTTAAAATATGCTGCATAACTTTTATAGATAAATAGAAAGATTGAGTTAGAGAATCCTTTTGTATCCTGGTATAGAATAGTTGCTAGACTAGTTTCTATTTTACTTTGTACTGTTTCCACCTCTTTTGTTAATGGAAATCCACATTTAACCAAAAAAATATGTTACATAACTTACCCTAATGAAGTGTTCACCATCTCCTAAGTGGCCAGTAACAATCATTCTCTGAGATGGGCCCGCAACCGATGTATACAGAAATACCGTTGTACTTCTCGGATGTCCCACATAAGTACTACACATATGCAATACAGGTTCGCAACAACATATAAATGGTCAGGTGCATCCATCAATTTTCTCTCGAAATTGTTCTTTCCTAGTGCACACAATTGTCCAAAATCCTGTGGTGCCTCTAATCTCCAAGTATCTTTATTTTTGGGCATCGATAAAGTATACGCGGGAATATAAAAGATACGTGCGAAAAATTCAAAAAAAATTTTCCCTCCCTCACTTTCTCTCTCTACCTCAATTCTCTCTCCCTTTTCTCTACAAGATTAAGAAATTTCAAACTTAGATCTGCTCAAATCCGACCGTTGAAACTTGAAAAAAAAGTTAGTATGTTGTTCTATATTCGTTTATTAACAATTTCATTGGTTTAAAAAAAAACACAATGGATTAAACTTGGGAGAGATTGAAATATTTTTGAGGAATTTCAGTCATCTCTCATAATTTCGGCCACCTGAGCCGAAATTCCTCAAAAATTTTGCAGCCTCCCCCAAGTTCGATCCGTTGTGTTTTTTTATTTTTAAACCAATGAAATTGTAAATAAATGAATATAGAACACTATACTAACTTTCTTTTCAAGTTTCAACGGTCGGGAACAACTCTGAGTTGGAAATTCTTGAATCTTGTAGAGAAAAGAGAGAGAGAGAGAGAGAGAGAGAGAGAGAGAGAGAGAGTTGGAGAGAAATTATTATTATTTTTTGCATTTATCGCACGTATCTTTTATATTCTCACGTGTACCTTATCGGTGCCCTTATTTTTATGTATCTTTATGTACAAAGAATCTTTGTGGATATTGGATTAAGAGTTCATACGGTTTCCCATGTTCATGCGAGTTGGTCACTAAATACCAGTCTTTGCCAAAGGGTTTTGGACAGTTGTATGCCGTGAAGACGACCTCTCGTACTTGCAACTGGACCTAAGCCTGCATCTCTACAGCGTGGCTATTCCGAATCCATCTAAAAGAATTTAAAAAATGACCATAAATAATAGATATGTATACATTTTTATAATTCTTAATAAATTATTCATACTCTTATTCAATTATTATTTAATTCTTATTCAATTATGAAATTATTTCTTTTATTATTCATTATTATTAATTATTAAATTATTTCATTTTAATTATTAATTATATTTTTAAAAAATTAATAACTAAATATTTATATTAAATTAGACTATGATTAAATTAGAAATTATTAAAAAAATAAATTGTTCAAATTATTATTTAAAATTATTAATTAATTTTTATTCAATTATTAAATTATTTCTTATTATTAATTTGTCATTTTAATTATTAATTATATTTTTAAAAAATTAATAACTAAATGTTTACATTAAATTAGATTATGATCAAATTACGAAATATTAAACTAACTAAATTATTCAAATTATTATTTAAAACAGTTAATAAAATTTATAATTATTTAATCCCTAACTATTATTTAATCTCTAGATCTACTTATTATTTAAATTAATAAATAGTTTTAATTAAGCTAAACACATAAATTAATATAAAATTATTATTAAGTTATATAACGAGTAATGAGCATTAATGAATACCAATAATCCCATAACAGTTACCGACATAAAAATTTAACAATTAAAAAAACTCTAATAACAATTAACTACATTATAAAATTCAACAATTCATAATTATTATAATTGTAATAACTAAGTAACATAATGAATTACTACATGAAACAACATAATAATATATGAAATTAACTAAAAAATTAAAAATTAATATAATGGTTATAGAAAAGATGATAGATATATCAAAAAGAAAAAGAGAAAATATTCTCAAGAAAAATTAGCTAAAAAATTAAAAAGAAAATCTGATAGATTAGAAAAAAGAAAAGATAAAAATAATATTGTTTGTTATAAATGTAAAAGAATAGGACATTACGCTAATAAGTGTAAAATAAAGAAAAAGATTAATAGTCTTGATATTAGTGAAGAATTGAAAGATTCTTTAGAAAAATTATTCATAGAATCAGAAGAATCTAAAGATATCACTTCAGAATCAGAATTAGATCAGATAACTGATCATTCTGAAACTTCAGATGGTAATAAATGTTGTATACCTTGTAAACAAGGAAATAATAATTCTGAGGATGATACTCAGGAAGATGATTATTATAAGCTAATCTCTCAGTTTAGAGATTCTGATATTAATGTTTTAAGTAACAATAACATCTTAGAATTTTTAAAATTAATAAAAGACCAAGAATTAAGGTCTAGAATAATTGAACAAATAGATGATATTCCATCTACTATTAATACTAGTAATAATACAGAAGATTTAGAATTAATAACAAATAATAATCCTTATACGATGACAGAAGTTTATAAGCTTATGAAACAAAGAAATATTAATTCTTAAAAATCTCCTACTACACTCCAAGATTTATATGGAGAAATTAATATTCTTAAAAATGAAATTAAATTGTTAAAACAAATCAATAATGCACATGTGGGGCCTATAAGGGTACAATTATTGTATAACAATAGTGCCTATTACAATAATGCATCTTGTCTTTAGTTTTTTAGCTCTTTCCTTGCTGCTTCTTCAATATCTTGGACCATTTGGTCAATATCTGTTGCAGAAAATTCATCCATATCTGGATCTTGGTCAGAACTGCTAATGTTTATAATTTTAGCAAAATTATAATAAAAAGGATTATATCCATAGAAGAGTGGGGTATATCTCTTCTTAGAGTAAAGGAATTCGTAATTCCTGTTCTTCATGTAGAATATCTACAAGAGAAGGTCTACTATAATAATTTATTCTCTGAGTTGGTCTATCAACAAACCTATGTAATTTATTAATTTCATCATTTATAATAGTTTTATAATCTTTTGTTTCTTCTAATCTTTCAGAAAATTCATTTTCTAAAGTATTAATATTTAATTTTTTAAATTTATGATATATTAACATTTCAAGATCTGACATAGTCTTTAATTTATAATATTTTATTTCAGGAGGAGGCTGAAGAGTTGGAGTAGCTATGATTGCCTTCTTTCCTGAAGAATCTATAGAAGATTTTTCTAATTTTTGTATTAATATGTCTATTCTTTTATGGAGAGATATAATTTGTTCTCCTAGAACATTTAAATAAATGTTTGTATAATTTTGTTGTTCTATTATTTGATTTATTTGTTTTACAGTGATACTTAAGGTATCGTTTTCAAATATTTTTGAAAAAGCTGTAAAACTTACTATATGATTTCTTTTTCTATATAAAAAGGTTGTTGGGGAGGCAATATGCCTTTGATAATATTTCCATTCAAAAGCTTATAATCTCTTTCTAACGCAGAAATATAAGGTTCAATATAATTAGACATAAACCATGGAATAAAAGGAAATAAAATATTATGGTAAGACAAGAATTTATAAAATTCATCAGAAATATAATTTCGTAATTTTTCATCAAAATTAGGGAAAAACCACTTTCTAAATGGTTCCCATCTTGGTAAATTAAATTCTGCTTTAACCTTTTGCCTGGCCTCAGATCCAGGGCTAAAATCAATTTTAGGTATATTCATAATGAAAAATTCATTTCTGATTCGGTTATTTCCGCATCTTTAGTATTATAAATACCTTTTACAATATTTTCTTTATTTTTAAATAATTTTTCCACATGATGATTATTCTCATCACGTTCACTTACCTGTGAGGTAGAGACTCTGTAAGGAACATAATCCTTTTCCTCTATAAGAAGTGAAATAAAAGAATGTTCAGATCTAGTAGAATAAGTCCTTGGGATATGACCCAATCTGGATGGTGTATTATCCATTTGTATATAAACAATTCCTTCCGGAGTTTGTTCAATATGGTCTATATTGTGTTCAGTCTTGGACTGGATATGACCAGTTTTCTCAAGTTTTCATTGTTGCGGCATAGGTATTTCATCCCATTTTATAATTCTTCTAGTTGAGATTTTAGATCTATTAAAATTAGTTTCTATTAAAACAGTTTCACTAATCTTTTTATCCATTATTTTACAATTAGGATTTAATGTGAATAATGGTTTATAATAAATTCTATAACATATACATATGAGTTCTGATCCAGAAACATAATTATATCCATGAGTTTTAACATTTAATGTTAAAGCATCAGGTATATTGATATCACTTAAAGAAAGTAAAAGATTAGGATAAACATTAAAATAAACTAGGCCATGTGCCAGACTGGATTGAATTACACCTATAAGGGATTGTTTCCAAGTAAGATTTCTTGCATCTCTTAGACATGCAATAAAACTTTCTGGTAAACCTTCTAATGTTAAAGGTTTAAATGCAATTTGCACAAGTCCAATATGAATAAATTTATATAAATCTTTATATCGATTTATGTCATAAGAAGATAATAATTTAATTTCAGTTTCTTCATTATCTAAAGAGACTGATTCCTCAGTAGTTTTTACTACTTGCTTTAAGCCTAATTTTTCAAAAGTGCCTAACTGATATACAGTTTTTAATTCAACCCTAGGGATTGTCCACTTATTAAGTTCTTCTAAGTTTTTTGGAATATCCATTTCTTGCTTATGAGCATTTTTAATTTTTCTTTTATCTTTTAATAAATTCATTTAAATTTAAAGTCATGTTAAACTATGAATCACATATATCACATAACTACATGGCTCTGATACCATATGAGGTCCGGTGGTAGTCATCCATGTAAGAACCCAAATTATAAGGCTTCAAATTTTACAGAAAAGCCAGATCCGTCAGCATAATTATAAAAGATGAAACCGGGATCAATGCCTTAATACGCCTTCTCAATGGCTTTCAACAGGCTAGCCCTCATTTTCCAATAATTATGGCCAGATCTAGATCTTCTAACCCAGACCTTGAAACTAGCTAACCAGACAAAATAAGGATCTTCACAACATAATTATAATGATATATATGATTGCATAGTTTAACATGGAAAGATTTAGCCTTCAGAAGAATCTGAAGATATCACTTCAGAATCAGAATTAGATCAGATAACTGATCATTCTGAAACTTCAGATGGTAATAAATTTTGTATACCTTGTAAACAAGGAAATAATAATTCTGAGGATGATACTCAGGAAGATGATTATTATACGCTAATCTCTCAGTTTAGAGATTCTGATGTTAATGTTTTAAGTAACAATAACATCTTAGAATTTTTAAAATTAATAAAAGACCAAGAATTAAGGTCTAGAATAATTGAACAAAGAGATGATATTCCATCTACTAGTAATACTAGTAATAATACAGAAGATTTAGAATTAATAACAAATAATAATCCTTATACAATGACAGAAGTTTATAAGCTTATGAAACAAAGAAATATTAATTCTAAAAAATCTCCTACTACACTCCAAGATTTATATGGAGAAATTAATACTCTTAAAAATGAAATTAAATTGTTAAAACAAATCAATAAAAATTTAGATATACGAATTTCTAATTTAGAAATTAAAAAGAATAATACTTTTATATAACGAGTAATGAGCATTAATGAATACCAATAATCCCATAACAGTTACCGACATAAAAATTTAATAATTCATAAAACTCTAATAACAATTAACTACATTATAAAATTCAACAATTCATAACTATTATAATTGTAACAACTAAGTGACATAATGAATTACTACATGAAACAACATAATAATATATGAAATTAACTAAAAAATTAATATAATGGTATCATATATTAAAAATAATTAATAGAACAACATAAATAAAATTATTAATTAAAAAATTGAAAAATAGAAAATTCGAAAAAAGAGGTGAGTGGCGCAACACCCCGACTGATGTGCTAGTGGTGGTGCACCACCCCAACCGTGAGCTAGTGGGTGGCGCACCACTCTCTTTGGTGAGCCAATGGATTGCACACTACTGTATCCCGAGATCGGATCGTATTTTTTTCCTATCAAAATAAAATAAACGAGTATAGAATAATGTACTAATCTTTTTTTAGATTTTTAAGGGTGAGATTTAAATAAATCTTTACTTGAAGTTGTTGTAATGTAAAGAGAAACGGAGAGAAAGAGTTTAGAGAGTGAGAGTTGAAATTTTTTTTTTTTTGCATGTAATTTTAAATTTGAGCGTGTAATTTATTAACCCCTCTGAATTTTGATAAATTTCACATCCTACCTCCTTGGTTTATAGAAAAAAAAAAAAAAAAATTTCATTCATTTCATTTCATGAGAATGGCTAAAGCTCCAAACTAAAATTGATGTTCGCATAGATTAAAAACACAAGATCTTCTCAGAATTCCTACAATAAAATAATCATTTACCGTTTTTTCTCCATCAATTAAAAGATTGTAACAGAAGAAAGGGAGGCACTTTTTTTTTTTTACTCCAAACTGAAACTCTTATCTCTCTCCCTTCTTTGCTACTTTCTACTCCTTCGTCTTCTTCACCTTGGAACCTCTACTAGTCAGATATGACCAAAAGCTTAGGCCAGTGGTCGGATCTTGGCAAGTTTTCTTCCTCTTTCCTTCTTTTTTTGTTTTCTCACTTTTTTTTTTTTTGTTATAAATCATGATGAATTTCTTTCAATGCGATTCTCCTCATATTTCAAGATCCCCGCGACAATTTCTTCCTTGATTTTATATATCGAGAGTTTTTTTTTATCATTTTTATTAAAAAAATCATTAAACCCGAATCAAATCTGGACCCTTTCTTAGTTTTCGACTTCTTTTCAAACCGATTCTTAAGATTGTAAAAATACTCCCATGGTCTTATAAATCGTCCTTTGATAGGGGAGATATTTAAGTTAGATGTTCCTATTTCTCGTTGTTATAGCTCAAGAACTAGGACGAAGGCGCTACGATGAAGACTACTATTTATTTGTTTTATTTACTAAATTTAGTATTTTCTACCCACATAGGTATGGCTTTTTATCTGTAGCATAAGATTTTTATGCCAATTTTATTTTTCTTTATTTTGGGATATTGTCCCTTTTCTTCAACTCATCCATGAGGGGTTTGAAGGAGGAGCAGAGGAAGAAGGAGCGGAGGAGGGAAGAACTATAATTGGAGAAGAAGGAGAGGGGGCAAGAGGGAGGGATATTTGGATTTTTAAAAAAAATAATTATATGTGGAATTCAAACTCAGATCTACTCAAATCCAACCATTAAAAAAAAAAAAAAACCTTAATACAACATTGTATAATCGTTATTTACATTAAAAAAACAAGTTTGGGGTTAAAAGTTAGGTCTGTCGCGGATCTGTGCCCAGCCCAATACAGACCTTCAAAGGGTTGAAGGTCGGTTCGGCACAAAACAGACTGGTTTTGCGCAAGCCCTAACTTTTGAACCCAAAACATGTTTTTTTTTTTAAATTATAAATATTGCTTATGATATTAATTGTTTTTTTAAATATTAACAAAAAATATTTAACATTAATAATTTTTTTAAAAAAAACTGCATATTTTTGGTTGATTTGCATGAGGGAAAAAAAAAAGAAAAATTGCACGAAGTTTTGAATAGCTTTGCATGGAAAAAAAAAAAAAAATTTTTTTGAAACTTGCATGAGAAAGCTTGGTTGGTCGCAAAGGGTTGGCCTTCCTATAATTGGTTGGGCGCAAGTGGAAGGCTGCGCCTGGCTGGGTGTAGGTAAGGGATTTATGTGCCTCATCCAATTTTTTTTTTTTAAATAATTCAATTAGTTCACATATTTTTACGTTAAAATCAATATTTTTTCATAAAATCATTAAAATTGTCCATCTTTATATTTAAATATTAAACATCTTTAAAAATTTAAGTTAAATTTTAGAGAGAAGTGAGAGAGAAGGAGGTTAGAGAGAGAAAGTGTTTGGGAGGAAATTTTTAAAAAAATTTTTCATATGTTTTATTTTATTTGCTCGGATGTCTTTTATCGATCCTCTTTCAAATTTATCTCATAGTCCTTTGAAAAAATATCCGAATTTTTATTCTGAACGGATATTAAAGAATGAATCTAAATTATTTAGGGATTAAAAAATTAAAATTAAAATTAATAGACCAAAATGAAATAACTAAAATTATTGGGACTAAATAATGCACTCTTCCGTTAAATAATTTATCGCTCAAAGGATTGGGCTGCTCGGTGGATTTTGACCGACTTTGACCTACGTAGGTTAATGCGCTTTGTCCAGGGTGATCTCTCTCAAACCAAACCATAGTTATCCATTTGGATGGGACCGCTCTACAAAGCTGGATACCGGACAGCGGCCGGACGGGGACCATGTATCTCTGCGGCAGTCACGTGTTATCCATCATCCGAATCCTGAATCTGGATAATGAATCGGAAATAGCCACCTCTGGACTGTACTGTAGTGTATAGTCTCATTTCTCTCTTCTACAATGCCAATTTCTTGATTATTTCAGCTCTTTCAGTCCAGCACCATCTCGATTCTTCTTCACTTTTCTCTTGATTTTGCTTTGTTTCTCTGAATTCTTGTTGGTTTAACACGACACAGCATTCAAGAATGGCGATCGCTTCGCCCACTTTACAAACCCCTTTCCGGAATCCCAATCTCTCCTGTTGCTTTTATTCTTCCAGTAATTGTTCCACTTCACTTGCTAGCTGTTCTGCCAAGTCTCAGCGTTGCTCATTATCTTCAAGCAGCTTCTTGGGTTCGGGATTCAGGTATGTAGAGCTTGTTCCCTACAAGATTATCTCAAGAAGACCAATGGGCGTACGTATGGCATGGGATGGTCCTCTTTCTTCCGTTAAATTAATTCTCCAGGGCAAAAATATCGAGGTATTTTGAATTTATTTAGTTTTTGGCTAGAGGGTTAAGGAGGATTAGTCAATTTTAAGGATTATTAGCTGAAAAATTAACAAATTGGAAGCCGTTTGCTATTGCAGTTGAACCCATCAGTGAAAAGCCATGTCGAGGAGAAGCTGGGCAAGGCAGTTCAAAAGCACAGCCATCTGGTGAGGGAAGTGGATGTTAGGTTGTCTGTGCGAGGGGGAGAGTTAGGAAAAGGACCGAAAGTTCGAAGATGCGAGGTATCCCATGGGATAACAAGCTGTTTTTTTGTTGAGATAGAATGCTTTGACCAAATTATCTAAAATATTTTTCAGGTAACATTGTTTACCAAGAAGCATGGAGTGATTCGGGCAGAGGAGGAAGCAGAGACACTCTATGGGAGTGTTGATTTGGTTGCATCAATCATACAGAGGAAATTGAGGAAGATTAAGGAGAAAGAATCAGATCATGGCCGTCACATGAAGGGCTTTGATAGGCTGAAAGTTCGGGATCCTGGTGTTCTAGCCATTGAAGAGGAATTAGAGACAGTTGATGATGAAAAAGATGAAGATGAGGACTTTGCCAATGAGGTATGCCCTCTGTTAGTTTCTTTCTCTGCATATTTCATTTAATTAATAGTTAGTTCAGTGTTTTCTGGGATTATGAGTAACATTTGTTCCTCTTGCTTCTAGTGTTATTCATTATTGGACATGTTCAGAGCCATAGTCAGTGCCACAGAAACAGATTTAAAAGTTTAATATTTACTCTCTGGTGGCATTTTGCATTTCCTGTGTTGAAATTCGGATTGTGTTGGTGATAGGAGCTGTTATATTTGGTGAACTAGAGGAACTGTCTAAATATGTTTTATATGCCATTGCATGTGCTTAATCAGATTAGGTTCTGTCCAAGAAGGTTTTGAATTGCATCTGAATTACTATTGAATGAAGAAAACAAATCCAACATGATGCTTAGATATTCTTCCTGTATCGATACACTCTGTTGCAAGATTTGCTTTGAGTAGTTCTTGCTTTGAGCTTTCTTCAGCGTGAAATAGTTTATTATTGCCAATACAGTTAGTGCTTGCTGAAAAAATTATTTGCTTGCTATATGATGCAACTGTCTCCCAAAAGAAAGTAATGGTGCAATAGTAGTAGTAGTAGTAGTAGTAGTAGTAGTAGTAGTATATATGTTTTTATGCTTCTATGTAGCAAGTGATACTGGCTTTATGTTATACGTCCACCTTCTTTTTTGGTAGTATTTGCTATAAAGTACTGTTGTGTCATAGGGTGATCTCTTGTTTTGCGGAGTAAATTAGTCTGGTCATTTGTTTTGATGTGCTATCTTGAAAGCCACCTAAGAAGAATAGCAGATTTCTAAAGAATGGTTCCGGTTGAACACTGGCTCACTGTGCTTACACATCCTTGTTACTGATGATTTGTATTCAGACCTTGTGGTTTTGAGTGTTTGAATTAGTTAATTTCAAGTTCCTATTCTAGTCCATATAGATCTCATCGAAATATATAACTATGTTATGAATACCAATTAATGTGCAATAAATCTCCATTGTGAGACATTCTTGCCCTTGGATGTTTGGGCATATGATAAAAAGAATCCAATTAGGATGATCTTCTTTGCCTAGAATAGTTACACTGTGAGCGATCAGAAGTCCATGCAATTGTTTGTTCCTATGGATATGAAGAAGCATGTTCCATTGTATTAGAATACATCTGCAACCTGATAACAGTTGAGTTCCAATTATGTTTGACCAAGAGTTTGTCTATAATCCCTTTGAAACTAACCTTTTCAAAGTGCTTGGTAAATCAAATAGAAAAGAAGATAATTTTTCAACTCAGAAACATGCTTATTCTGTAATAGTAGAGACAAGATGTCGACTTTTGATATCTCTTCCACTGGCAAGTGTTTTGGTTATATCCCCTCAGAATCTCATATCGGATCATTGCATTCTACAGATTGTCCGGACGAAGTACTTTGATATGCCTCCCTTGACTGTAACTGAAGCAATTGAACAGTTAGAAAATCTTGATCATGATTTCTATGGTTTTCGGAATGAAGAAACTGGTAAGAACATTGCTTCTGACTCCTTTTGATTAACATCGAGACTTCACATTCTGGGGTGCGCTGATTGTTATGCATATGATTTAGGTGAGATTAACATTCTCTACAAAAGAAAAGCTGGTGGTTATGGAGTTATTATTCCCAAGGAGGATGGTAAAGCAGAGAAATTGGAGCCATTGGTGGTTGAGCCTGCGACAGAGCCATCCATGGCAGAGTAAGATTTGAGACAATCATATGAAAAGTGATTTAAGTACACCAATTACCCACCCTTGTAATTAGCTTTTTGATACCATTTAAACAAATTTTTAGATGTGTCAGTAATGCTCTTTTATAGAGTTGAAAAGAAACACCAACCAGCAAGCCAAGCTTCTTTGTGTAATGATATGTGAGGAGGCTCAGGCACACCAACCATGCCAGTTGATATCATTCAGCTGAAACTGACTCTGCTGGGATTGAATGCATGGATATATATATATATATATATATATGCTCTCTGCAGTTCCCATATTTATTACTCCCTCCGTGTTTTACTTTTTGGACATTACACACGTTAAAAAAAATACAAAATTAGATAAATTATTGTGTATATAGACTAAATTGACCTTAACATAAATCTCTTAATTTATTGATATTGAAAAAATTTAAAATTTAACTTGAAACTTGTGTGAAATAATGAATGATGACTAGAATGGATATTGAAAAATAGTAAAAATTATTAAGAAGGATTAATTCCACTTTTTCATGACATAAGAGATTGAGAGAGATATTGACAGAGATATATTGATATGTTGAAAGAGTATAATTGAAGATTTTAATTAAAATTATATTGTTTTCAATAACGTAGCAAAGTAGAAAAAAAAAAAAAAGAATTCACATAATGTGACAAGTTAAAAAAAAAAAAAAAACCAAAGTGAAAAAAAAAGAAAAGAGAATTAACATAATGTGACAAGTTATAAAAAAGAAAAAAAACCAGGCTCCACTGAAATTGATTATATTTCTGAAAATTTTTCTACCCTTTTCAAAAAGTTAATTTTGCACCACAAGACATATAGGTAACATGGTTGAGATTTCTTATATCTTAACTAGGATTTCAAGTATTTTGTGAATACTACTATATTGTGTTTTTGTGAGAAAGCTTGAGTTTGATTCGGACTGGGATTACTTTTTTTTTTTTTTTCAATATGTTATAGTTTAAACAATTTTTTTTATGCACATATGAGTTATATGGATTAGATTTAGTACGAACTTACTGAAGATATCTTATATAGTTTGACAACTCTTACCCATATTTAGTTAACCTCTTTCTCTTTATTGTTGGGAAGAAAGTAGGAGTTCATCATTCTATTTCTACCTCCCATTTTCCAAAAAAAAAAAAAAAAAATTTCTTTTCCTCCAAATCTTTCCTTTCAAAAGTAGGCCTTTGTGTCTGAGCTCCATCTGTGTTTTAAGAATGAAGGACGTCCACTCATTTGCATTGAATTTAGCCAAGCCATAGGATAGCCATTCATTGTGCTACAAATGCCTATGCTTCCCCATTATTGAGGCCACATTTTTGGAATCCAAGAACGCTGTCGTATCAGAACGTGATACACGACGAGGATGCCATTGAATTTAGCCACAAAATTCAGAGTGAAACCTCGTATCAAATTGATCAATTATTTTTGCATTTTGGTTCACGGCGCCGCTCAGAGAAAGCTCCAAAAATTTGTGAGGCAAATATATCATTTTATTTTCAGATGCTTCGACTGGGAATTTTGTCCACTAGCATCAACAAAACCAAGTCTTGTCCATTATAACACCACCACATTACTTTTTTTAGGGACACAATTACACGTTACTATAAAAAACTAACACCACTCGTTACTTTCTAACAATAAAATCAGCTTGAATTTTTATTTTCAAGTTCGGTGGCTTTCTGGCTTTTTATAACATAACACTTATTACAATTTATACATTCAAATCGGTGCTTTGCTATATAAATATAATTAATTTAAAAGTTCGTGCTTATACATGCTTATATATTATATATTTTTTAGAGAAATATTAACAAAAAAGTTCAAGTTATATTATGTGTATTTTCATAAGATAATTTTTAAAATTTATATACTATTCTACATTTTTATGAAAATAGATAAAATTAAAAATAAGGTAAATATTTTTTTTTTAGGGAAAAGGATATAATTATTAGAAACCTAAACAAAATTTAAAAGAAAAATAACTTAGAATATAAAAAAAAGTAAATTTTTGTAAGGCAAAAATAAAATACATAAATATTTGTTTCTTTTTAGGGAAGACTTTATCAAACATAAAAAAAAGTGAAAAATTAGTTAGAAAAAAATGTCAAATGTAATATTTTGAAAATTTTACAAACTTAAAAAAATTTATAAAAAAACTTAGACTAAAGATCTTATTTTGTGAATAGAAAATATTCTATTTTAAGAAAAATAAAAATATTATTTAATAAAAATAAAAAGTATTATTTGACAATAGATCCTAAAAAAGATCCAACGTTTAAAACAATTAAAAAAATTTGAAAAATATCTAGGAATGCATAGTACTTCCCGCCGACCCAAAGTACTTAGACTAAAGGTCTTATATTTGTGATTAATACATAACATTCTATTTTTGAGAAAAATAAAAATATTATTTAATAAAAAAGAATATAGCCAAAACTATCCTTCACCTTTTTACGTTTTGCCAATCTAGTACGTTGGTGTATGGTATTTTGGGCGGAGATTATTATGTGAATTACACATGATTTGTTCATATAATGGTAAATAGGTATTAAAATGTTCTTATTTACTAATCAATAGTCTAGTTATGCTTTGAAGTATCACTTTATAATAGTAATATTATGCATATTTTACACTTTTATAAACAAATCATGAGTAATTATGTGATAATTTAGCACAAAGATACCAAAACCTTTGTATTGGACATTTTTATCATTCAAAAAAAGTTGAGTGGCATAAGCGACAACAAAAAAAGAATAGGCTCTAAATTAGTAAAACATAAAAAGGTTAGGGGCATTTTTGGCTATATTCTCTAATAAAAAGAAAAAAAGTATTATTTAGCAATGGACCCCAAAGAAAGAATCCAACGTCTAAAAAATGAAAAAAATTGAAAAATATCTAAGGATTCATAGTACTTCCTGAAAACAAAAATCCCTCTCCCCCACTCAATCCCTTCTCCACCCTAACAAAAAGAAAAAAAACCACCTCTTTCGTCTACCCATCCCATCCCAACCCCTCCCCATAAAAAAGAACTCCCCCTTTCCTCCCTCCTCTTCCCCTCCCCTTCTCCTTCCCATCCCACCCCCACCCCCCAAATAAAGAACCCTCCCCTACTTCACCTCCCACCCCAAAAAAAAAATAATAAAGAAACCCCCTCCCCCCCAAAACCCCCAAGTTTTGGACAATTTTTAGTGGCTTTTAAAAAATGATTCCTAAAATGTGCATATGTTGTTTGCAATATTCATATAATATCGCATACGCTGTATGCGATATCGGCTAAACATAAAGTAAAAAAAACCCTTTTTTTCCATTCTGCAAATAGTGAGTTAAAAAAAACGAACTGTAGAAGAGGAAAAGGAGAGAAAGAAAAGAAAGTAGAGGAGAGGAAGAAGAAGAAAGAAAGTAGAGAGGGGAGAGGAAGAAGAAAGATAGTAGAGGAGAGAGAGAGGGGAGAAAGAAAGAAAGAAAGTAGAGGAGAGGAGGAAGAGCAGCGGCAGTTGACGGCTGACGGCAGCGGTCAACGGACGACGACAACTTTATCGACGGTAGAGGAGTAGCGACGTCCTTATTCCATTATTCTTTGTATGAAATCAAATGAATTTATAGTGTACTATTGAAATTTTTGGTATGAAATTGGTGTAGTGATTTAGGATTTGAATTTTTTTTTCTTGGAATTTGCTAGAATCCATTTTAGTTTGTTAAAATTGATTGCTTTGAGAAACTGTTAAAATTTTTATGAAATTTGTGTAATTTGATGAAATTCTTGGTATGAAATTGGTGTGATGAATTAGGGTTTGAAATCATTTATTCTTGGGAATTTACTAGAATTTATTTTAGTTTGAAAAATTTGATTGCTTTTAGAAATTGTTAATATTATTATGAAATTGGTAAAATTAGTTTAGTAATTTAGGGTTTGAATTTTTTTTATCGGAATTTGTTAGAATTTATTTTAGTTTGTTAAAATTGATTGTTTTGAAAAATTGTTAAAATTGGTATGAAGTTTGTATAGTTTGATGAAATTTTTGATATGAAATTTGTGTGGCGATTTAGGGTTTGAAAATTTTTATTCTTCGAAATTTGTTAGAATTTATTTTAGTTTGAAAATTTTGATTGCTTTTAGAAATTTTTAGAATTAATATAAAATTGGTGAAATCGGTGTAGTAATCTAAGTTTTTAACAATTTTTTATTCTTGGGAACTTGTTAGATATTTTAGTTTGAAAAATTTGATTGGTTTTAGAAATTGTTAGAATTAGTATGAAATTGGTGTTAATGGATTTAGTGATTTAGAGTTTGAACTTTTTTTGTTCTTTGGAATGTTTTAGAATTGATTTTAATTTGAAAGTCATATCCTTATTCTGAGGTATTGTTAGAATTAGTATGAATTTTGTGAAATTGGTGTAGTGATTTAGGGTTTAAAATTTATTTTTTTAGATATTGTAAATCGTTTAGGGTTAGATTATCATCGAATTGATCATTTACCACTTTATACATTTCATAATATGAAGATACTTTTATAAAATTTAACATATATTATAAATTAATAGCCTAAAACCCTAAACCTTAAACCACTAAAATTAGAAGTCTAAAACCCTAAACACTAAAATTAAAAGCCTAAAACCCTAAACCCTAAAATGCTAAACCTAAACCCTAAACCTAAAACCATAAAACTCTAAATCCTAAAATCCTAAACCCCAAAACCCTAAACCACTAAAATTAAAAGCCTAAAGCCGTAAACCCTAAAATGCTAAACCTAAACCATAAAAGCCTAAAACCTAAATCCTAAAATCATAAACCCTAAAACCCTAAAATCCTAAACCACTAAATTTAAAAGCCTAAAATCCTACACCCTAAAATGCTAAACCTAAACCTTAAACTTAAAACCATACAACCCTAAACCATAAAAGCCTAAAACCAAAATCCTAAAATCCTAAACTCTAAAACTCTAAACCACTAAAATTAAAAGCCAAAAATCTTAAATCGTAAACCTTAAATCATAAAAACTTAGACGATAAAACCCTAAGCTTAAACCCTCAACACTAAAACTTTAAACCCTAAACCCTAAACTTTAAACACTAAAATCTAAAAACTTAACCTTGAAAATGCTAAAATTCTTATAACTCTAAACGCTAATATTATCTTATGTATAAGACTAATAATTACCGAAAACGATGAAATGTAGATGGAGGACTTGCAACTAGTGACTGCTGATGTGCATCTTGGACCATTAGATGCTAGTGTATTGACTAGGCAGGGAGCACATCGGTCTTCCCTCATCTGGGATGGGCATGAAAACATTATCCTTATGTGTCAACACTTCACTCGCACTTTGTTTAATTATTATAAGTTGGCTCCAGCTAGGATGATTGATTGCATTGATAGGACCGGTTTCGGGGAAGTTTTCAGGTGCGGTTACTTATTGCTAAACCATAATCTTATCACTGCTTTGTTCGAGCGTTGGATGATTGAGACCCATATCTTCCACTTGACCTCTGGGAAAGTCACTGTGACACTGCAGGATGTAAAGGTATTATGGGTTTATCTTTTATGTGGCGATAGTATATATTATCATTGACATAACTTATCTTTTATGCTTTATCTTTATCTTTTAACCCTAATTCTAAACCCTAATTTTAAAACTCAAAAATTGACATGACAATTCAAACACGCAAAATATTATTAATTTTGTCCACTATACGCGACATAGCCATGTGATAGGAGTACTATTGACATGACAACTCAAGCACGCAGAATATTATTATTATTTTTCCACTCTACCCAACATAGCCATGTGCCAGGAGTACTATTGACATGATAATTTTTGTCCACTCTACCCGACATACACTACCAGAAAATATAAAATTACCGACCGACCATCTTCGGTCAGTAATTACCGGTCGAAAGAAATTCGGTCTGTAAGTTTTCAAAAGTTATTGACTGTTTTCGACATTAGTCGGTAATCGGCCAGAAATTACCGACTGAATAAATTCAGTAGGTAATTTTATATTTTTAAATTTAATATATATATTATTGCACAAAATTCGCAACAACTTCAATATAGTAAGTGGTTCGAATTAAGACCTTAAAATTGGAGGTCACAGTTTCAAACCTCTTCTTTAAGGCAAAAAATTTCAACATTTAAATTCAAGTGGCTAGGGGTCGGGTTGGTTTCCTAATTTGGGAGGGGTTGGATCCACGGGTTAGGTTGAGTTTGGTGTTCTTGATTCGAGCCTTTCTTTTTTTGTTTCTTTTAAATTTTTAAAAAACAAATTACCGACTGACAAAAAATCTGTCACAGAAGTTACCGACCAATTATCATCGACGAACCTTGATCAATTTATTGATCGAATGGTCGGTTAATAATTTGAATTTTTTTTTGTAGTGATATCTATGTGACAGGAATACCGTTCCGTCACAATTCAAACACGTGGAATATGATTATTTTTTGTCCACTCTACCCGACATAGCTGTGTGATGCATTTATTATTGAGTTAACAAGTCATAAAACGCTGGAAAAAATTTCATTATATATAAATGCAATGCACCAAATTTATAATCACACTAAAACTTTTGGAATTTCTTTCAATACCTTTCTTCTTAGCCTAAAACAAATAGTTAGCATCACAAAAACTTCACGATATTATATTGGGATTCCGAAGTTCAAAGAGACCAATTTGGTCCTTATTCACCGGAGCAGCACAAAAAACATGGAAGTTTAGTAGGAGAGTGATATGAAGAATTTATCAATTCAATTTTTTCCTTATGACACATGAATCCAAATGAATGGCGAATTCGCATGACAATGAGGGTACCAACTTATTATGAAAGATAAAAAAGTTTCGTTATTCTCTTCATAGTATGGATAATGATGATCAAATGGGGTACCTTCGGACAATTAGCCCTGAAATGGCCATTAATGGCATCAATGTTATAGTTCAATTTAAAGCAGTGCAGTTATCAGAGATAAGCATACATGATGATTATACTCACGTCTCGACGAGTCAAAAAACCGTAAATGTTCTGCAACACGTCACTTATGTAACGAGGATGGTGAATGATTTAACATCAATGTTATACGGAGACGTACAAAAAGATGATGATGATGATTTCACAAGTGACGATGACTATTCAAATGATTCAGACAACAACGATGATAATGATGGTGATGATACTGATGATGACACCCGCATAAACCTTAATTCAACAGCGAATCAAATGCAAAGTAATGAATAGGATGCTTTGTACGATGACATATTTCCGGAGCCTTTCAAGATATGGGTTCGAGAGAGCCAATAGACGACCTTCTCGAATCAGGAACTATCTATTTTAATGACTAGAATGAGGCAATGGTTGATATTCAAAGAGGAATGAGGTTTCAGTCCAAAAATCAGGCGATTTATGGTGTTAAAAAGTGGTCAATTCGGATGGGATGAGAGTACAGAGTAACAACAAGTAGGAGTGACAGCTGAATGCTATTATAAAAATGAGAGTGATCGCTAATGGTACATCCGAATGAAGAAAAAAACAACTCACGATCTCTAGCAGATCACTATATTTAGAGGTAAACACACATGTATTTATTTGGTTCAAGGAAACCATCATCGAAATATGACGGCAAAATTTATTTTGAGGAAAATAAGTCATATCCTTGCAGACGATCCCGATTTTCCGGTAGCAAATAAAATGAACGAAGTGCAATCCTTATATCAAACTGGTTGCACATATAAGAAGGCGTGGATCGCTTGGACGAAAGCAATAGAAAGAGTGTTCAGGAACTGGAAATCCACTTTTGCTATTCTACCACAATATCTCTTAGCTATGTTAGATTCTAATCCACAAACCATCATCCACTGGTTACATCATACCTGTTATTAACATATAATGTTTTTCGCTTTCTTGTTTGGTCCTTCAAACCTTCTATAGACGGATTCTTACACTGTCGGTCGATTATTTCCATTGACGGTACTCATCTAAGGGGATCCTATAAAGCAGGCACAACAACAAAGATATGAAAATTCAAATTTGTTATGAGTGAAATTAAGATGAAAAATGTAAAAACATAGGAATACTTAACTGAGATCCCCTTTGAAGAGTGGACACTCCTTTGTAATGGTGGGTGCAGGCATGGGATGATGACTATAAATATATCGAAATCAATGAACAATGTCCTTAAGAAAAATAGAGCTTTACCGTCGAAAGCCTAGTTGAAGTGGTGTTCAATGAACTTGTTAGATATTTCAATGAACACCTCGAGAAAGCCCGGAGTTGTATCAATAGATGCATCAATCCATTCCCTAGGAGAGTGTTTGACAAGTTTATGGACATTGAAGTCAAATCAATACCATACATAGTTGTGCAGTTTAATGCACAAAAGGGCATTTACAAGGTGAAGTCTGGTCTAAGGGGTAATGGTCGAGGTGACCGCACTTATACTTTGCACATGCGATCAAAATCCTACACTTGCGGGAAATGACAAGTCTACACATTGCCTTGTTCACATACTTTTGTGGTTAGTAAAGAAAAATGGAACAACACTCCAGTCTCGTGCTAGGAATATTTTGGCAGGGAACTTTTATCCAGTTGTACATGAGGATCTTTGGAAAATACATGAAGAATAAATGAGGGCGAAAACAAGGCACAAGATATCATGGAGAGATGTACTATCGGAATCCAGATTCTCATAATAATATGGGATTTGAACCCTTGACCTCATGAAAGGAAAATATAAAGCTTACCAATAGACCATTATCAAATTTCATGCTAATAAGTGAATGAAATTTTATACTTATTTACATATTTTTTTTAAAAAAACTTGAACTGATTTTTGCCTAGATGGGCGAAAATATCCTATGATTTTCACTGCCCATCTGGCAAAATTTCACACAAATTTTCGCCCAAATGGGCGAAAATCATAGGATATTTTCGTCCATCTCGGAGAAAATCACATAAGTGACGAAAAATTTTTTTTTTACAACTTTTCTTAACTCTCAAAATCGATATTTTCTTGCAAAAATCTTCAAAGTAAATCATATCTACCTCCAAAATGTGTTAAATGGGAAAGATAGAAGTTTTAAAATAGAGAGAAGTTAGAGAAAAATTCTTTAGAGAGAGAAAGAGGGAGGGAAAATTTGAAATTTTTTCGAGTTATCTTTATAGATTTTCGAGTTGCCTTTATTGAACCCTAGTTTTAAAGCTTATTTAATCTTTGCGGAAGAAGAAAAGCAATGAGAGTTCATTTGCAAGATATCAAAATAGATAATGCTCAAATATATTTAATTGCAAGAACTATAAAAGAAGAAAGAAAAATAACTGATCTGTTTTCAAGACATTTAACGCGAAAAAAAGTTATCAAGAAGTTAGGAAGAAATAAAAAATTTATGTTAGTTGTGCATGGAATAGTATTTAAAAACAAACAAAATGCATAAAGGTGTATAGTTTAATAAAATGGAGAAGTCTAGGAAAGGATTTCTGGATATGAACTGAATGGTGATGATCGTTTGTTTAAGTAGTACATTTAAGTGGTATCAGATGAGGAGTGACTATTTATGATACATTTTCCAGCTGTGCAACACATTAAGTATACAGATTGTTTTTTATTTTCTTTTTACAAATATATCTTTATTATGAAATGAGGTGAATTTCATAAAATACCTCTCTACAATTTAAGTTCTTTGAAGAAAAAGAAAAGAGAAATAAAATTAAATTCTATTAAAATATTTTTCACATAAGAACCTCAAAGAAAGATTTTTAAATGTTCATTTTCTTTATTTTTATTTTTTTATATCATGAGTTATCTTAAATAGGTACGAATGCATATAAAAGGCACCCCATGAACCCTTTCTGATTCTCCCCCTCAACAAAAAGAAATATACTCATTTAGAAGAATTAAAGATCTCTAAGTTCACATACTCATGGTAAGATTATATACTATACCTAATAAAAAGCCTATTATTTTAAACTTTTCTCGTGTTACTTGCCAAAGAAAAAGAAAGAGACATTAAATTAGCATCTCAATAGTTCAAAAAAAAAAAAAAAGGTTAATATCACTGCAAAGAATTTTTAATTCTGCAAAAATTTGACCAAAGATATATATATATATATATATATATACACACTCGACTTGACATGTAACATTTTTGTCAAGTCATATATTTGATGGAAGAAAAAGTGCACGCATATGAATAAATAAATGAGTTTCAGGAGACTCCAAATCATATAAATAGACCTCTTGAGGGGAATTCTTATAAATGGATCAAAATTTTTATCTTTAGTACAAAATTGTCTTCATTGCACTCTTAGCTTTCACAAAACCTTATCTATCGCTCAATGCCTTTGAAAAATATACAACATTTATCGAAAGATGAAGCGCCGTAAAATTTTTACCTTATTAGAACATAAACCTTCGTGCTCTTCTCATGAGAGAAGTAATTTTCATATAATCTACCTCTTCTGATGACAAAACTTAGATAGTATTGCAATCATATAAAATCATCTACACAAATGAAATAAAAAAGGGAAAAACAAAAGGTAAATAAATAGGAGCTATATATGGTACTCATAGATTAAAGCAAAAAAGAAGGAAATAATTACAAAATGGTCATCAGAGAATATGATGAGGAGGAATAGCCAAAGAATAATCGATGCTAATTGCTCTGATGTGATGATTCTCGTGCTTATAACGTAGTATAGAGTATCGATAAAGGCTACTCAAAAAATTATAAGGATAACTCGAAAAAATTAAAAAAATTTTATTTTCACCTAAATACTTCCTCTCTTCTCTAAACTCTCTCTTGAATTCCTCAATTCAATCTCAGATTTTGAAAGATCCGACCGTTAAAATTGAAAAAAAAGTTAGTTCTTCAATTTATTCTCATTTATCTACAATTTTATCGGTTTAGATCGTGAAAATATCCCTTTAATATTAAAAAAATCGGACCTTTAAATTTTTTTTTTGGTGCTTTTTTGAGCACTGTCGCTGGCTTCGAGCGAAAGCACATGGAACTTTCGCTGGCTAGTATGAAAGTTTCCATGCACTTTCGTCCAGCCTTGACGAAAAGTGCATATTAAATATTTTTTTATAATTAAGTTTTTTTTTCCATAAATGATTATTTGAATTGTTAATTAATTTTGTATATGTAAAATGACTGTGACTAGTTGTTTAAAATATTTTATGTGATAATATTTAATTGTTAATATGAGTATGGATATGTTTTTTAGAATAATATGAAATGAATTTTTTGTATGTAAAGTAAATGTAACTAGTTTAAAATTGTTTACTTGTAATTATGTGTTTAATAATAAAACTTGCTATGTAACTGCCGAACTATTTAAATTTTAATTTGAATTGATTGTTATTCTTGGCCTTAGGTTTATGGTTTAGTAGGTAAAATTAAATAATATATAAATTAATAACTATTACTAAAGAATATTATGATGAATGGCCTTAGGTTTAGGGTTTAGTAGGTAAGATTGAATAATATATAAATTAATAACTATTACTAAAGAATATTACTAAAAAATATTAGTGATGAATAATAATAGTACGAAAGAAATAGTAGAAATGAAATAATAGATCCCGATAATAATAAATAATAATAGATGTTAAAGTAAATATGTGATAAATAGCTATTAACGAGTTTGAATAAATAATAAAAGGTTCGACCTAACGGCCGTAGAGGCGATGATGATCTTGGTCCTGTCACGGATAGGACAGGTTGAGTTGAGGGGCGCACTGTCACAACTTCGTCTAGAGGTGTGAGGGGCCGACATAGTACCTCCGACCTCCCTGCTACTCCTACCCATCTTACACCTGGTTTCCATCATGGTACAGGCGAACCCGAGTCTTCTACCAACCACCAGCCGTACCTTTTAGATCTCGACCTCCCTCCAACCCCATCTGTCTCACACCCCTGTGCCCTATGAGCCATATGGATCTGCACAGCCATCTTCACACCCCCCATACACAATATATGATCCATACTTACATGCTCCCACTATACAACCTCGCATACCATATAGATCTGCCACCCAGGAGCCTATACTGGAGTTTATTAGTAAGTCGAGGTAGATATGGGCTGAGTTTTTTTATCAGATGTTTGGTGCCGCCATACAACACACATGGGTATTCTCATGCTGAGTATGGTGTTTCATCTTCTGTTCCTTATGTACCGAGGCCTGCAGATAGGGTATGTGAGGGTGATAGGGGGTTGGAGAGGAGTAAGAAAGAGTCGGATCCCTACATATTGAGGGAGATGCGGATGAGAGAGGTGATGATGATGGTGATGGTAGTGGTGAGGCAGATCCACAATTACCATCACCAACCACATTCTTCCAGTTTAGTATGAATTCATAGATGAACATGGGAAATGCATTATTGAAGGGGAATGGCATTGATGGGGCATCCGAATTTACAACGGATGATAGACTGGGCCTACCACTGTTACGTCCCCTGCCCCTACCCTTACCGCTACGAGGCGGCCTACCTCTTCCACGTAGACTAGGACTAGAACCTGAACCGCTTCCCGATCCAGAACCTGAACCGGTAGACTTTCCAATCTTCCTATGTACGATGGAGACGTATTCCCATTGAGACTTATCCCTTTTGGTAGAATTCGTCTTCCGTCGTCCTTTCGTGATTGCGGTCTTTGGGGGTGTTGTCAATGGCTGACAGGGATCTTTAGGTAACAGGAGCTATAACACCTTTGATGAGGCGTCTCACTTCCCGTATACTAATTTCATGTATCAGTGAGGTGAGATCACACATTTTGGAATCCATGTCTCTATCGTGTTTTTCAGGAATATCAGAACCAATTTTTAATTTTCTCCAAAAAATGTCAACATCTTCCTCCCGGATTAGAATTAAATATTGGCACCTATGGACAAAGTTCACATGCACTTAGTAGACCGTGCGACTTCCTTAAATAATGCAAGCAATTGCTTCCCGGTTCTTCAACCAACTAACGTGCTTTCTTTAACTCATCCATTATCTTCTTTAAAGCCAAATGACTAACTTTATTACTTAAATTCTTCAATATGACATTACTCTTAGCGCCATACTTCTCTTTAAGTTTAGAAATTTCCAATGTGTATTTAATTTCAGCAATTTGAGCGTAGATTAGAGAGTCGATATTCAGAAACATGGTGTCCAAATCACCGTGACACGTTGATAGCTATAGTTTCAACACAGAATGTTCGCTCTTAGCACGGTTCGTTGTCTCTACCCCAAAATGCAAAACTTGAGATGTCCAAACCCGGCAAAATTTTTGGGCAAATGGATTTAACCATGTGTTGAACAGGTAATGGAGAAAGTCCGACCTGCTTTTCCACCTAGTCTTCAACACCTCCAACTTTCTCTGATATTCCACCTAATCAATTTCATTTATTAATTTTTTCCAAGAGCCATTCACGAACCGTTGTGCCACCTCTTCATCTTTCACCATCTTTGTCAACTTTGCCAACACATTCTGATCGATGTGTCTTCTACATAACATATGGTATGAATTTTTGAACACATCGTTAATCATCGGCATTAGTCCGCTTTCCCTATCAGTAAGAATGACTAGTGGCTCCCTTCATTGATAATTGAACCCTGGCCATTTGACATAGCAGATGTAAAATATAAATGCTTGATTTGTTGAAGAACCTATCTGTATGTCGTTGCCTGCTTATTGCACATAAAAGCTGTTGCCACTGTGAAGTTCTTTCCTATCAGAGTCATCCCTACAACTTCTAATAGTGGCATGTTATACCTTAATTAAAAAATAAAGGGAAAATTAATGATTAACATTGACAACTATTTCAGACGAACTTCAAACTATTATTAACTATTTGTTAAAAAAAATATTATAAAATATCAATCACCACTACATACATAATAAATTTAAACTTTTATGCGAATAAATTAATAAAGATATCTAATAATACACTTAATTCATTATAGTACTTACTTGTTCGTTTTATACGTAGTATCCATTATTAGTACATATGGCCACGTTCTAATCATTGCAATCGATGTTGGGTGTGCAACGACAATATCACTAAGTACGTTGCTCTCTCACGGTTTCTATAGAAAATGGTGTAGCCCCTTTGTGCACTTAGGCAGAGAACTTCCTCTACTGTGGTTCTTCCTTGCATCCGGTTCCTCTTCATCTTTGCAACAACATTGTAAATTTTCTGGGCACTACATACATCATAAATTTCTATTTATTAACAAAATAAAAACAAATCTAAAATATTTAATATCTAAATAAAGTATTAAAAATAATTTTGTTAGCCCTAAGGGCATTATTGCATATGATTTTGATTATGATTTACATATGTTTGTGTGATGAAATATTAAGCTTAGTTTCAATAGAACAAAAGAAGCATATTTGAAGTCTCAAGGCTACACTCTTAGAAGCAAAAGATCTTGGTGATCAAGGCAAAATGAAGGAGAAAAGATCAAGGCATTGAAGACTTTGAAGACTTATATCTTAGTTAGGGATATGCTAAGGTATTTCTTGGTAAAACTCCCTAACTCTCATCTTTGATTGTTGATCATGTATGAAGCTCTTTTGATGAATTTCTTTCTATAACTTATTCATAAAAATTCCATGTATTCTTGATAGAATTTTTTATGCTTTCAAAAGTTTTCTTATCTCTAAAAGAGTATCAAGAATACATATTTTGAAGTGTTTTTGAAATGTGAAGGAAAGTTCTTTTTGTTTAAGGAAAACTGGCTTCTAAATCCTTCTAAAAAAAAAGGTCATCCGATTTTCAAAACTGGTCATCCATTTTTCAAAGCTGGTCATTTGATTTTAAAACTGGTCATCTGATTTTTTCCAAGAGAGAAAAATCGGATGTCCTATTTTAAAATTGGTCGTCCGGTTTTTTTAGCTTTAGAAAAATCGGTCGTCCGATTTTTAAGAGGGATCATCCGATTTTTGTAGGATGCGTCCGAATCTTTCTGTTTCAGTACCAGTCGTCCTATTTTATAAAAGGGCTCATGCGATTTTCTTGTATAAGGAAATCGGACGTCCGTTTTTAGAAACAGGTCGTCCGGTTTTCTTTTTTACTGTGAAAAATATTACCGTTACATAGAGTAACAACTACTTTTTTTCTTCCCTATATACATATATATTGATTTTTGATCAGCTGAAAAGTGAAGTTGGTTGAAAAATTTATTGAGATCATTTTAGAACATTTAAAGAGATTTAAAATTACATACTTTCAAATATCTTTATCTCATAAAAATAAATATCCATCAAAGAAGAAGTAAAGAGGAGCTTGTAGAAGCATTCAATTGAGTTGTATCTTTCCTTTTCAAGCTCATTTTGTAACATTGTTCTTTACTCATCTCTCTTTTATTAATCTCAAAGGCTTGTGTTGAAAAACCCCTTGGGTCATCCTTTAATTTATATTGTGTTGTGTATTGAGGTTATGTGCAAAACCTTTGTTGGGTGATCCTCAAACTTGTGATTGTTGTAGACTTGGATTATAGTGGTTTTGGAAAATCCTTGGGTATTGACTCAAGATAGTGGATGTAGCTCTTTGAGAGAATGAACCACTATAATTGTTGTGCATCTTTATTTTATGCTTTTACTTGATTGTCTTAACTATAAGATTTGTTTGGTGTGAATTTTTATCAAAAAGAGTTTTAGAATTCTTTCACAAACAAATTGGAGGTTTATCTTTCTAATCACACAAAATATTTTTTTAAATTAGCCAAAAACCTTATTCATCCCCCCTCTAAGGCTTTTCAAATTCCCTTATAACTTACCTAACTGTGCAACCAACGTCTTGTTCTCGGAGAAATCGTAATATATTGCGAGGCAAGACATGACTCTTCCTGAACTGCTCAGTCTGGTGCAACTGCTCCTCCATAAGTCTTGCAGTTTGAGCATGACCGTGATTGTAAACAACTACTTTATGGTTGTGCCTCCAGTTGTGTACGAATAATTGCCAACTTTCGCTTGTTGCCATTTGCTCTCCCTTTAGCTTAAATAGATACCCACATTTTTTCGTCCCATAGGGGACCCACCTTTTTTTGGAACTTCTTCTTCCTCATCGTCAACTATTGTTTTTTTTATATTTTTTAACTGAACCTCCACGCTCGCAAGCCAATGTGACATACGGTCGACGATCAGCTGTTTTTGATCTCTGATACCGAGTTATGATTAAATATGCCTTGGCATTCATTGCAATTTGTTTTGCCTAGTGCACCAACTCATCTTTCGAACTAAATATTCGGTCAGTTATGAATATATGTCCAAGATCAATATATTCTTCCAGATCTAAAAATTCTTCAAACGTATTTGGATCTTCATCAGCCTATTATTGTAAAATAAAAATATTACCAAAAAAAAAAAAAAACCCTAAACCGAAAAAAAAAATTCTGCATCACTTTCGCCCAGGTGGGTGAAAATCAACGAAAGTTTCTAAACTTTCATCCAGATGGATGAAAATCACTGGTAAGTTTCGCCCACCTGAGCGAAAGTGATGCAGAAGTTTGAAAAAAAAAATTCAATCGATTTCTTACATCAAAACCAACATCTTTTTCCAAAGATTCTTTAAAGGAATCCATATTTTCTTCTAATTTTGTTTTGATGTTGAAAGTGGAGTTTTTTTTAGAGAGATGTTAGAAAGAAAGTTTGTAGAGAGAGAAAGTGTTTAGGTTAAAATGAAAATTTTTCGAGTTATCTTTATAGATTTTTGAGTTATCTTTATCGACCCTTGTAGTATATTGTAAAGTTTTAAAGGATATGGTAGAAAAATAGGGAGATCTGGTTAAACTTAGCCCTAAAGAGGCATAGGATTCTCTATACCACTTTGTGTACCATACTATGTACCACATTCCTTTTATAATATATTTTCCCTTTAGGGTTTATCTTTTTTCCTTAGGGTTTATCTTTTATTTATTAGGTTTTATTAATAAAATATTCCAAATTAAAAAGTGATACAAAGAGTGGAACACAATATAGTACCGGAGATCCGAGTCCCCTTAAAGAATGTGTATCTAATATGATCATATTTTTTAAAATTAAAAATAAAGATTAAATTTTCAATTGATTAAACAAATAAAAATAGAGAGACAAACGTATATGGACTCTAATATAATCAGATTTTTTAAAATTAAAAATAAAGATTAAATTTTCAATTAATTAAGGAGATAAAATCCTTCCCAACCAATGAAATATTTGTAAAATATTTAAAAGACTCAAAATTCTAGAAATTTAGTTTGAGGTGTTAAGGGATGAAGAGGGCTCTAAACCCTCTTTCTCTCTCTCTCTATCTCTCTCTCTCTCTCTCTCTATATATATATATATACACTTAGACAAAAAATCTGTGCTCTGCACGGGAATAAATTTTTTATTTAAAAAATTAACAATAAATATTAAAATACTTGAATATTTCATACAATTAAAGAAAATTTATATTAGAGTAAAATAATGAAACAAAGATAAAAGTAGTAAGAATTATTAATCTAACGTTTTGATTTAGAGATGAATAAGAACCTGCATAAGTCATTAAAAAATTTTTGTTAGTAAGTTCTATGTATATTTAAGTAAATATAAGTAAAACTACTTCAATAAGCTTTCTTTATAATATAAAAATACCTAATTAAAACCATCAATTCTATAAGCAACACGATTTCGAAGATGTGAACACTCTTTACACCAATTTACTTTAAGAATTAAAGTGACTACTGATGTCATATCTTTATCTTGTCTGAACACAGATGGACAAATCACAAAAGTGAATGCAGAACCTATGCAAACATTTACATGGGTCTTGTAATAACTTACATCCATGTTCCTGAATATATAAGAGAGAAAAAAATGTGATTTGTCAATTCGAAAATATCATAATTCAAATTGCATAGTAAAATAAATTTTAAATTTATTATCTGCAACCACAGATTTCTTAAGTAAGTTGGTAAATAACGCAGTAAGAGCTCTACATGTTTACCTTTAAGAACGATATGCATAATTCCACTAGAATCTTTCAATCGGCATAAAATCGATATCTGTATATTTATAGAAAAAAGAAACAATTAACAAAGTTTTTTGTACAATATTTAATAGATGTAAATTATTACCTCGGTATCATATCCATGATGTTATTGCAAGAAGTGTACAATATTTTTTCATGCACAATCTTTATCATATTTCCACAGTTACAACAAGAATCAAACCACAAATTTTCTATATTTATGTTATCCACATATGTAATTATTCAAAAATATGTTCCATGCAAATTTTTAAAAGAGTTAGATAATTATGATAAATAAAAAATATTGTTGATTTAACTCTTTTTCTTACATAATTCATTGTTTGATAATCAGATATTCGAACTCGTCTTACATTTGAAATGATCAACAATTGTGTAGTAGAAAAATGATAACTCCTTATTCATGTGGTAAGCATTTTCGCGCAAGGATTCTTGTAGGACCTAAATGAAGCATAATATTAATAACTAACAAAATTAAAACATAATGTAGTTGATTATTTTCATTACTTACCAACTCTTGATAACATTCACAAATTCTAATGCGGATTAACGTATAATTTGCTAAATCTATTCGTGCAAATGATGGTCTTGCATGAATATATTAATTTGTTAATATATAATAATTTCATATAAAAATAAAAATAGTTTTAAATGTATATCTTGATGATTCTTTATTGCAGTTCCACATGCCAAGAGAATTATATTTCCATTAAGTCTTTTCAATAATTGATCACCATCATCAATAGCAAATTTTTCCCATAAAGTCAACCTAATAACTTTTAACCTATTTTTAAAATAAATATAAATTGAAATAAGTTAGTAAAGTATAAAATAATAGTTAAAAAAATCATATATAAATAAAAAAAACTATTTAATTTTATTTACTTTCTATCAAGGAGCAATACTTCACGCTTCATTAATCCACTACTTGGGATTGTAGAACAATTACTTACAAAAAATACTACTCCAACAATATCTGCACAAAAAAAGGGTAAACCAATATGATCATGACACCGTTTCACATCCAAAAAGAAGGTAGCTACATCTGAGTTAAACTTGGAGAGATTTTTAGGTCTTTTTTAAAGGGCTTCGTCTTCGTCACTTAGGTGCCTTTGAAGTAGCTCTCTTCTAACCTTCTGCCTATCCCGATCCCCGAATGCGGGCGGGATTCGATCGTGGTCGATTCCTAAAAAGAGATTCTTTTTGCACAACTCTAAATGGAACAGGTAAAAAAAATCAAGTTAAATAAAATTTTACAATTTATATAATTTTTTATAAGTTTTATAATTGAAATGAAAAAAGAATTACTTATTAAATTCGAATCTTGGTTCATATACTTTGTTACATCTTTGAATTTGACCAGATTGTATTTGTAGCGAAGCATGAAATTGCAATCATCAATAAAGTTTATATCATTGTATCATAAGTAAATAGTAATTGATATTAATGATTTCTAGTTTTATACTTTTCTTGTATTGGTATTACACTTATTCCATGAATGCAATAAATCGAATAAATGTGGTTTGAATTTAGAAATAATATCAAGACCATGAATAATTCCTTCCATAGCAAATCGCTAACATAATTGACTGATTAATGTTAAGTAAACATTTCATAATATAAGAGGAAAAAAAATCAAAACAAAAGAAAGAATTATTACCTCTTAGTCTGAAAAAAATTCATTTTTATCATTCCTTGAGCAGTAGTTAGATTGATAAATCGAAACAACCGTACTATGATGTTCCATTTTTTCCCGTATGGATTCACACAAATCAATGGTGCATATATAATATCTGCAGATTGTAAACCACATGCAATAAATTTATTGTTATATGAAGATAATTAAGAATTTTTAAGTAAAAATTAAATTTATAAATATATATATGTAAAGAAAATAAAAACATACTAAAATTGAACAAAAAAGAGAATTATATTAGGACAACTTTTTCTATATTTTTTTTACATAAAAAATGAAGTACTTTTTTGTATACAATATTTTTTGTATATTTTTTGCTTGTCCTTATTAATAATGAGCACTTTAAATCCTGAAGAAGATGTTGTACAAGACAATACAACATATAGTTGGCCATGAGAAAATACAAGATTCGAAAGATAAACCCCATTCTTCAGTATTTGCTTGACTTTTATTGATGGTCATTGCAAATGCCAATTTAACAAGAAACTGTCTTCTCTTCATTGGAAAAGGACTATGTGAATTTTGTGGGGTCAAAGATATGCGATGCATGAGAACAAAATCTCCAATATTTGACCCAGTGATTACTTTTGCCTCAAGAACTTTATCTCCCATCTTGACTATGGTTAGTCGTGTTCTGTTACATAAACCTTGTGCTTGATTAAGATTTCTCAAAAGAATTATCAAAGACCCTTCTTTCAATTCCAAACATTGATTTGGTAGGCCTGAAAAATCTAATGAATTTAAATACTCTGGAAGATTAATTATAGTTTAAAGATTGTAACCCTCAGTTGGACATATAGTATTTGTACTTGTATAGTTACGTACAATTCCTTATACCATTGCCAACATCTTTGAATTCAAAGAATTAACATCATCATTTTTTGGAGTTAAAACTGCTCATTCTCTGAGATAATAGATATCATTGTATGATGCGATTAAATCTGGATACATTGCATAAATCAATTGGTTAAGAGCTTGGCTTGAATATTTTATGAGAAGCGTTCTGGTATTGTAATCCAAATTAGCTTCTTCATCATGGAATGAAATTGCTAGAATATTTTCTTCACCAACGGTCAAATTCCAATAAGCAAATTCTCTTAATTCTTGATGTGCATAAGTAAAAAGACTTTGAGCCATTACACGCATATTCTCCTTCATATATAGCAAATGACATTGATTCCATATGATAGATTTTCTTATTGTAGCACAAATCGTTGCTTCCTTTCTTCCCTTTGGAACAATGGTAGTGTTTGTGCGCAAGAAAATTACAGTTAACATCGTGTATAGCACTTTACATTTCCACTTTTATCTCGACGGAAAAAAGTATAATAAGATAAAAAGCTTAAAGAAAAATATTATAAAAAATATATTATAAAGAAAGCTATAAACATGTGAGAAAATCATCTATAGTGACGAGTGCTGATATGATAGCAGAAGGAGACCGATTAGGATGAGCAGACTTTAGAAGTGCAGCAATACCAGTAACATGAGGGGCCAACATGGACGTTCTGGATAAAATTTTTTACCCTCCTGGAGGATATGTTGCTAGTATATTCACTCCAGGGGTTGCTATATCTTGTTGTTTTATTCCAACAAAAATTTAAAACATGTACATATTTTTTTTTTAAAAAAAATTCCTAATTATATTCCGTACACATGTTAATATAAATTAAATTTTTAATTGAATGTTTTAAATAATATCTTAAGAACTGCAGGATTTATAGAATTAGGTCCACGAGATAAGAACATGGCGACATAAGTTGATACAGGTATACCTATGTGGGATTGAGATGTTCTAAGTTGTGCTTGCGGATTCCTGCAGGGCCAGTTGCCTTTAATTTCACATTTTGATAGACCACATAGAAATTAAGGTAGTTGAGAGTATTGGTTTAGTTTACCTTGTATATCGAATATAGAACATGATTTGAGCTCCCATTTCATAATTACTAGAACACATGGAAAATCTACACTGATAAAACTATCCATTACCTTGCTAGGATTTTTAGCAATAATCAAGCCTAAGGCGCCAGATTGTTGCAAATTATTAATGATGATGGATACTTCTTCCTTTCTATTATGAAAGCAAAGAACTATGCATCCAATGCCCAAGTTTCATTAGGTGTTAGATCGTTGGAGAACATGCAAAACGAGGCATATCAATATATGGCCCTTTTAACTCAACAAACTGTCATTAAGGCAATAGTTTGTTTTGACCTAGTTTCTCCCAGATGTGGGCTTTCTGGAGAAATTAAGCTAAAAAAGCCAGTGTCATTTCCTAAATATATAGATTCACACTGCAAATAATAAGAATGTTCGTTAATATAGTGTTTGTATACAAGGATTAAACCAAAAGGGTCATGTCCATCAATCTAACATTTAAAATTCTTGTGAAGTTAAAATGTCAGTTTCTATATATTAATTATCGTGAAACTTTGATTGTTGTCTAACGTGATGATGGTGGAAATGTCCAATCAATTATAGTAGCTGCAACAGTAACAACTCCATGTGCCATATCAGCAACTGATTCAGTAATTGGTCCTTCATTTCCTGCAGCACAAATAACAACTATCCCTTTCTCAACAACATGGAATAAGCCATACTAGGTAGGATCTCGCTTATCCACCTCGGCATACAACGGTACATCATCGCCTAGTGACAAGTGTACAACATCTACACCATCACGAATAGCTTCATCAATTGCCATAAAAATATCAGCAGCAGATGATCCTGAATCCCAAATGACCTTATACATGACCACCCGAGCTCAGGGTGCACCACCCCTGAGTGTTCCGCTAACAAGCCGAAAGTAGTTAATTTTTCATAATGCTGGTGGTGCCGGCCGTACTAGAGGTGTGGGTGCCGGGCCCATATTTATCTCTAGGAGACAAGTAATCTTTGGTGGCATCAATTGGTCCGTACTCAGCCTCAACACCTTTGAAGAAGTAATGAGCCCCTATAAGTTTGTTATTGCAATTGGTGGAAGTGAAGGCCACTCCAGACTGGCAAATTCCCTTCCATCTTTTGGGAGTTGGTCCCAAATTGTCATCTCTAAGAGATATTAGATTCTGGCCAAATTCCTGTGTCTATTATGCCAATTATGGCACCATTCCCCATCTTGGAGTCATGAAAGAGACCATAAGGAGAATTTAGAGAGACTCCAAGATAATCCCAGCTTCTTGTATAAACGATTGGGCATGACGTCAAGGACTTCAAGTAATTCTGGAATCAAAAAATTGAATAAGAGATTTTAAGTTGGAGTAGTCTTGAACAATTTTTTGTTTTTCACAAATATATATTCTTATGTTAGAGTAACTAACATTAATTACCTACAATCTTTCGTGCTTGTGACTTAGTCAGCCTTGCTGCAAAACCAGAAAAACCATACCTATAACTATAGGCCATTGACTCTGCAGTTGCTTCTTCACTGTCTTGGACGACCAGGAGACATAAAAAGGGAAAGAGAGAGAGAGAGAGAAATTTGGTCACTAGTCATGTTCTTATTATAAGAATATTCTTTAAAACTAGGAAAACATGTGACAAAATGATAGCTCAATTTCTTAGAAACAATTCTTACCATACAATAGATCATAGATTCGATCACAATTCTTTCCTCTCAGTATATAAAAGAAAACTAAAAAAACCTTAAAGCAGTAAGTTACCTTCCGAGGAGACTGGTGAGCATTTGTTGATGGGAGGAAGTGAGTAGTTGTACATCATCATGTGGCCTTCTTCCCATATAAACAATGTGAACCTAATTTTAACATTTGTACAAACATTCAGTTGATGTCTATAAAAGAGTAATAAAGTGAAAAGCAAAGGTAATTATTTAATTATTCAATGCAATCTCTCCACTGACATTGCTTCCAGAACAGAGGCCGGCCAATTGCAGAAACAAAGTGGAGAAATTGAAATCACAGAAAGAAATGTAGCATTTCTGCTTTTTGTGTAGAGAAAGCTAAACATATTTTTAGTTGAATTATTTTAGTTACTTTGTAATCCTAATCATTTATATACGTCGCTTAAATCCACCATTTGATGTGAAGACCGAGTATAATATACTTGATTTAACAATTCTCGTCTTCTTACTAATAAACTTCCCAAGAACATCAAATTATTGTTAGGTTCAGGTTTTGAACCAGCTGAGTACCACTTATTTTATTTCGGATTCAAATTTTGTTGGGAATAGAAAGAAAATAAATAAAAATAACACCTAAAATTTAAATTTAATATGTTTTAATATTTCAACAAAGATCTATATCCACGATCCAAAAGGTCAAATTTTCACTACGTATTTTTGAACAAGAAAATTTTCAAATCACTCTATTGTATAACTTTTGCATGGAAAAAAATTACAAATCTCCCAATATACTACTCCCTCCAGGTAAACACCCACCACTATACAAAAGACTTCGGGTGAGATTGCATAATATTCCAAATCTCAAATTAATCTCCTCCTTAGGATTCACATATCTTTCACAAACCATTCTACTCTTTTGAAACCCAATGCAACAATCTCAAACTATGCTCTATCCAAGTGCACCTTTAAACTAGAATAACTTATTTATAAATGTCTCTTCTCTTCCTAATTTCTAAATCTTTCAATATGAATAGAAAATCCTATGAAAGTTTTCAGTGGGAAAACTTTTCATTGTGCCTTGTCTTTATTAAATACAAAGAATATGTTTATATACAATTATAATCCTATCTAGGCTAGGTAAGTAAGTACAAACAATAAGAAATACAATCAATCTCCGAGTTAAGCAATTCAATTAATACAAGGATAAAAAGATTTGGAAATATCCCAGATCCCAAATCCCAAAGTATCCGGCTAATACTCCACCTCAAGTTGGAGTATGTAAATCGCAAACGAGCAAGAAAACGAAACTGCATGGGGTGGATAGCTTTGGTAAGGATATTCCCAGATTGCAAATACTGCAAAGATGACTGAGAGAAATGATACTAGCCTGAACAACATCACGAACAAAGTGGCAATTTATTTCAATGTGCTTGGTACATTTATGAAAGACAGAATTAGTAATCCTAAGATCAGAGAGCAATTGTCATAACCATTTCAATTCACACAAAGTCATTGTCATGGAAAGGTACTCAGCTTCAACAGAAGATTGAGAAACCGTGTGTTACACGAGAACCTCCTAAGGAAACAAAGTATCCGGTAATAGATCTCCGAGTGATAGGACAGGTGGGCCAATGCGAGTTGTAGTACGCAGTCAACAGAAGAGGAGATGCAGGCTGAGTAAAATACCCTGACCACGACGATCCTTAAGATATCGAACAACAGGGAGTGCAATGTCCCATTGATCTGTGCCAGGAGAATGCATAAATTGTGCTAAAATATGGAATGTATAAGAGAGCTCTAGTCGAGTAAGAGTCAAATAACTTAACTTCTCAATTAGTCGACAATACCAATCTGGCAGATCAAAGAGAGGTAGTAGACGTGGCCAGCTGATGATTTGGTTCAGGTGATGTGGAAGTAGGTTTAGCTCTCATCAACCTGGTCTCAGCGATGATCTCCAAGGCATATTTCTTTTAATTCAAGTAAAGGCCTGACGGATTCTGAGTAATCTTAATACCTAAGAAATATTTGAGTAGTCCCCAGATCTTTCATATGCAAACACAAATTTAAATAACCTTTGAAAGCAAGAAAAGAGGATAAACTGTCGCCAGTAATTAACAAGTTGTCAACATAAATGAGAACATATAATAAGGCATCCTTTTTATAGGTGAAAAGTGCATTATCCGCATAAGATTGAGTAAAGCCACACTTACGGGAGGCCTATCGTAGTTCATAAAGTGATTTTTTAGTCGACGCACATGCCCAGGAGAGGTGGTGTGAAATCCTGGAGGTGGCTGCATATATACTTCCTCCCGAAAATCACCCTGGAGCAAGGTATTATGTACACCCATCTGATGAATAGACCAATTTCGGGTAGAGGCAACAAACAATAAAGTCAGACGTTGACCATTTTGGCCACTGGTGCAAAAGTATCGGTAAAGTCCACTCCTTCTGTTTGGATGTTGCCAAGAATCACCAACCGGGCTTTGTACCTTTCAATGAAGCCATCGGCTTTGTACTTAATACGATATACCCATTTTCTGCCAAGAGCCCGCTTTCACGAGGCAGTGACATCAAAATCCAGGTACCGTTTTGTTCCAAAGCATCTATTTCGTTCTTCATAGTAAGCCGCCATTTAGGATTGGAAATAGCTCAGAGTATTTAGTGATTCAATTTCTGCAGTAACTAAAGCTAAAAATTGCAGATGTGATGAGAAAAATTATTGTAATTCATAAAATGGGTTAAAGGGTACATGGACTTACCTAAGAGATCCAAAGGAGCAAGCGGAGCTGAAGAAGAATGAGATATTTTTTAGGTAGAACAAATGGAATTACAATCATAATCTCGGAGCTGAACTGAAACTGTTTAATGTCTTGCACTTTGTCGAAGACCAGAAGCTGGCGCAGGACCATTCACTTCATCCGAAGCCAGGCTGAGTTCGTTTAATTCAATCGAAAATGGGCTGGAGGAGACACCTGGGCTGCCTGGACTATGGGATGCATTTGGACTGCACGCAGAAGGATTGGCGAAGTGGCTGGGTCAGTTGGGCTAACTGCAACAGGCCCATGCTCCGAAGCACCTCCATCTAGACCGGACTCAGCAACAGTGGGAAATGTGCTAGCGGAAAATAGGCTGCGACTTGGCTGGTTTGATCTAGGCTGAGATGGCTCATCTGGAGTGGACTGTGGGTGTGTTGCTCTGACCCTTACTAATGGAACCAAATCCAATGGGTGTGGTGCTCTCCCCCTTGCTGATGGTCATAAATCCAATGGCATGTTAGAAGAGCCCAAATAGGTTTTCCTAGAATCAAACAAGGTAGTAGTACTATCCGAACCAGCCTGGAGATTGTGCAAATAAGTGGCACAAGGAAACTTGGACTAGTCAAAAATCACATCTTTGTAATATAAGAAATTTCTTATTGTCTAAATCATAGAATCTCCACCCCTTCTTTCCAAATGGGTAACCAACAAAAACACAAGGACAACTTTGAGCACGAAATTTGTCTTTAGGTAAGTCATGATTGTGAACAAAAGCTAAGCATATGAAACTTCATAAATGGAATAAGAGGGTGGTTTTCCATGAAGAAGTTCAAAGGGGTTTTGGTTGTTTAAGAGTGAGGAAGGAGTTCTGTTTATGAGATAATCGGTGGTCAAGATATATTCGCCCCAAAATTTTATAGGTACATTGGCTTGAAGACACAAGGCCCGCGCCACATTAAGGATATGGCAATGTTTGCGCTCCACTCTCTCATTCTGTTGCGGAGTTCCCTCGATCGTTGTTTGATGAAGAGTACTCCTTTCCAAAAGTTAGGATTTTAAACAAGTGAATTCTTTCCCATTATTACTCCAAACGATTTTAATATTTTTATGGAATTGGGTTGTGACCATAGCAAAAAAATCTTTCATAACGGATGCAACCTCACTTTTCTCATCAATTAAATATATGCAAACGGCTCTGGAAAAATCATCCAATATTGTAAGAAAATAGGAAGCACTAGAGGTAGATTTTGTTTTGTAAGGTCCCCACAAATTATAGTGAATTAAACAAAAAAATTGCAATTTGATTATTTGAACTTAAAGGAAAACTATAACGTGTTTGTTTAGCATAAACACAAATACTGCAAGGTCTGGCACCAAAATTTTTGGAAACATGTAAAGATGACTGGTCAAAAAACTTATTCACCAAAGTATCCGATGGATGACCCAAACGGATATACCACAACTCTCGGGAACCAGAAACAACACCACCAAAAGTAAAACAGGATAATAAATTCACCGGCTTGTAGGAAAATATCTCATTCCTCTGCTCATCTACTCCAATCGGCCTCATCGAAGTACAGTCATGTAAATGACACATATCATCAGATAAAATTGCAAAACAATTTAAATCTTGACATAATTGTGCTAATGAAATTAAATTGAATTGAATTTTAGGAATAAACAACACATTAGGAATTTTGAAATCTGGCAGTAAATTAACACTGCCGAGTTGGATAGCCACTGCCTCGGCTACATTCGAAAGATCAATTGAATAAGGATAAATAGGATAAGAATGTTGAAAAAAAATTCTTTCCTATCGGTTATGTGATATGAATACCCCGAATCTAAAGTTCAAGAATTTTCCATTCCAGATAATTTATCCGAGTTGATGGAAGTTTGATTTTTAATGGCTGCCATTAAAGAGTTCCATTGGTCGTTGGTAAAGCCTGGGATTGGTTGAGATGAAAAAGGGCCAAAGGTCTCTCCCCTTTCCTCCTTTCCGGCGATTGCGGTGGCATGAGCCCAATTGTCGTGCTGCTGTGTTCCAGACGCAGTTCTAAACGCCTAAACAACGCCGCCTCCTCTTTCTTGCAGATGTTGTCCTCGACCACGTCCCTGGTTTCCAGTACCTATGAGTCTACCACGTCCGGCTGTAGCGAATGACGGTGCGTCGGACTTGGGCCCCCAATCGGGATACCCTACCAGTTGGAAGCAGCTCTCCATGTCATGGCCAGATTTGTGACAATGCCGGAAAATCATCTTGGCTCCTTGATTTGAAGCTCCCGGTTTGACAACTACAAAAGCAACACTGGCGCCGGCCTTCTCTTCCACAATAGCGGCTCTAGACAAGTTCTTGTGTTTCTCTTCTTTGCAAAGTTGAGCAAGGACTTGTTTCCCTTTTGGCACCAGTTCCTTTTGTATTATATGGGAACGAACAATTCCATAAGTGCATCGTTCAGCCCTATCAGAAATTGAAACACTTTTTCCTCCTTCATTTCTTTGTTGATAATATTAGAAATATCACATGGAGGAAGTTGTGTGTAATTGTCTAATTCGTCCCAAATTTTCTTTAAATGAGAGTAATGCTCGTTAATGGACTTACCACCTTGTTTGCAATTAGCCAAAGCTGCTTTTAATTCATACTTCCTTGGTCCATTACCAACAAAAAATCTTTCCTTTAAATCTGCCTAAAGTTCGTCTACTTTTTCAAAGTATGTTATAGAAGATCTTAGGGTTGGTTCGATGGTGTTAAGATTCCATGAACCAACCAAAGTATTTATTTCCCACCATTCTTTTTCTTTGTTCGGGTTGTCTTTCAGTTTTGGAATTAATTCGTCAATGAATTCTAGCTTTTTCTCAAAATCAAAGCTAGTCGTATGGCTTTTGCCCATTCAACATAGTTATTGTCCTTCAGTTGGACTTGTGTAATGATCAAGCCTGACCCATCGGACGATGCAACGTAGTATGAATCCTTTCTGAAAGACTTACATCGGATGTGTCGTTCTTCTTCCACGTCCGAAAAGCTTTCTGGATCTCTTTCAATATCATTACTCATGATGAGAAAAGATAAGCTCTGATATAATGAAAGTTTTCAATGGGAAAATTTTTCATTGTGTCTTGTCTTTATTAATCACAAACAATATGTTTATAGACAATTGTAATCCTATCTAGACTAGGTAAGTACAAACAATAAGAAAATACAATCAATCTTCTAATTGATCAATTTAAAGGATAACCAAAGATTTGGAAATATCCCAAATCTCAAATCCCAAAGTATCCGAATTTGAGAAGAGTAATCATAACAATTATGAACTCCCAACTTGTACTTGAGAAAGAAAGAAAAAAAAAAAGAAAAAAAAAAATACTCCCTACTTAGCTGCTATAAATCACCAGAAGAATACACAATCTCACAACTTGTATATTTTTCTTTATAAAATATTAACTGTCGGTTAATTAAAAGTTGAAAAAGTCATAAACTTAACCTTAGTTTTATAAAGTTAGGATATTTGTAATATTCCCAACCATTAATCGTACTATGATCAACTCAGGGTTAATTTAGATAAAGATTTAATTTGAGTTTCTTATGTGTTTTTTCTTTTATATTTTTTTAAAGTTAAATTAATAGTGAAAGAAGATATAAAATACATATTAAAAAATTTTCAAAATTAAATTAAATTATTAAATATGATCAAGCGATTATAACTATCCCTTTAAAGTTAAAAGACAGTATTTTTAGGGTACAGGATCCTCTATACCACTTAGTGCACCACTCTATATGTATCACATTCTTTTTATAATATTTTTTTTTAGAGTTTATTATTTTTCCTCAGGGTTTATCTTTTATTTATTAGATTTAATTAATAAAAACAGCAAATAGGAAGTGGTACACAAAGTGGTACAGGAGATCTGAACATTTAGTTTAGTGATAGAAGCATTCTTTTACCAGATCAAAGGTCCTAAGTTCCAACCACATGCCCCTCTCCAAATGTATCAAAATATATATATATATATATATACCATCCCTTTAAAAAAAAAAGGAATATGGCCAAAAATACTTACATTTTGTCAACGTAGGGTTTATTCTTTTTTTTTTTTTTTTTTGCCACTTATGCCACTCAACTTTTAACGAATGGCCAAAACTGTCTAATGTGTAGGTTTTTGGTGTCTTTATGTAGAAATTATCACGTATGCACTTATAAGTGATTCATAAAATTGTTAAGTAGACATATAATACTACCCATATAGATTGACAAAAGAATGATACAAGCAAAATATGAGGGAAAGCGATACACGTAGAATATGTATGCTTCAACGAATGACAGGGCCATTGATCAGCAAATAAGTGTACTCTAATGCTTAATTACTCTTTTATGAACAAATTTTAATTCACATAATAATCTCTATCCTCCGAAACTAACGTATTTTGATATTTTTGGTCATTAAAAAAAAGTTGAGAGACATTTTTAACCACTCAAAAAGAATTGAGTGGCATAATTTGCAATAAAAAAGTTTTACATTGGCAAAACGTAAAAAGATTAAGACATTTTTAGTTATATTTAAAAAACAATTATAAACATAACCATGGTTATCCAATTTTTAAGTTTTAATTAGCCATTCATAATTGGCGGCAGTTTTATCCAAAACAAAAATAAAAATAAAAAGGAGGTCAATAAATCTAACTCGGAAATATGAATGTATAGCGCGAAAAAAATCATTAATTTCCCTCCTCTTCCCTACTCTTTCTCTCTCTACACAATTTCTCTCTAACTTCTCTTTATTCCTTCTCCACTCTAAAACTAGAATCTTTAACATTGAACTTATATTGGATGTAGATATAGATCATTATGAAGAATTTGCTGAAGAAAATATCAATTTAGATGTAAGAAAAGTTGAAATTAGTTTTTTTTTTCAAAACTAGGATCGGATCGCCTGGACGGGAGACCCTCTCATATCCGGGTCGCCGGTCTGGGCGACCGGCGACCCGAGCCACTTTAAGAAGAAAGAATTTTTGTAGGTATTTGGAAAACTTGAAACATGAATAACTCTGAGATCGGAGGTCCATTTCACACGTATGACCACTCATTTTGATGGTTCTCGTAAAGATAAACGCAATGACATCGTAAAGAATTCCAATATTTACCAACTTCAATCATTTGAATTTTTAATTAGAGAAAAAAGAAGACTGCTCATCTGTTTAATTTTCAAATTTTTGCCGTAATTTTTTAGTTAATAAGAGAGAAAGTATTAGAAAATTACAAAAACGTATGTTAAAACGAAAATAGGACGTTTTTGTGGGAATGGTTGGTGGAAATCGCCTTCAGCTGTTTCCAACATGTAGAACTTGAAAAAAATACACGAAATGTCCACAAGAATCGCCTCAATCGGATGTCCGAGCGCAAAGTTATGCCCGTCAAAGTTTTCGACTATATAGGACAATTTTTTTGCACCGAAATGCGTCCGGATCACTTTTTCGCCGATGCCGTTGCGTTCCTCTTTACGAGAACCATTGAAACGAGTGGTCATATGCGTTAAACAGACATTCGATCGCAGAGTTATTTGTGTTTCAAGTTTTCTAAATACTTACAAAAATTCTTTCTTCCTACAAATTAAAAAAAAAAAAAAAAAAAAAAGGGTTGGGTCGCCTGGACCGGCGACCCGGAAATGTGCTGGTCGCCCATTTGGGCGATCCGCTCATATTCGGGTTGCCCGTCCCTAGCGCTCCGAGCCCAATTCTTAAAAAAAAATAATTCAACTTTTCTTACATCTAAATTGATATTTTATTTTACAAATTCTTCATAATGATCTATATCTACCTCCAATACAAATTTAATGTTAAAGATTTTAGTTTTAGAGTGGAAAAGGAATAGAGAGAAGTTAGAGAGAAATTGTATAGAGAGAGAAAGAGTAGGAAAGAGGAGGGAAAATAATTATTTTTTTTCGCGCTATACATTATTGAGTTAGATTTATGAATCTCCAATAAAAATTAGGAGGTTGCATATGTTTGCCAATTACGTCATTTTACCATAACTATGGCCATCCAACTTTGTGGTGCACTTGGATTAAATTTAAATTTTCACTTTTATTTATTTTTATTAAATTTTATATTTACCTTATCTATTCTTTCACATAAAATTTACTTTTTACAAAAATAAAAAAATATTAAATTTCATTATCATTTCTAACCTAAATAGGCCTTAAATTTTAATTAGGTATTCATAATTAGGGGAGGCTGTACATATTCGTCCACTATTTGGCTGTCTTCTGGAAGGGGTGCCTCTCAATTAGGGGTGTAAATGGATCTAAATCTTCTGGGTACTTTCTAACACATATCCATGTCCTTATAGTAAAATATGGACTCAAATTCAAACCTAGACCCTCTGAGTATAAAATTTATAATTCAAACCCGACCCCTCAGGGTCTAGGATAGGGTTCGGATATACCCATACCCGTATGATTTTTTTTTTTTTTACTGTTAAACAAAAATATATATAAAAAATTTTTAAAAAATCTAACCTTAAAAATAAGGCCTATGTTATTTGCTTTTGAAACAAATAATCACTGGTATAAAATTTTGAATGAAAGAAACAAGTACACAAGATACAATGAACGGAGAAAACAGTAACACTGATGTCTCAAAGAAGAAGAAATCTTAAGGAAAATTTATCTTCTCTAAACTATGAAGAAAAATTTCTCTTCTCTTCTCTGAACAAAGAAAATAAACCACTCAATATCATAAATGTATAAATTATGTATTAATAAAAAATATATATAAATATATATTATTTTATTATAACTGGTATACGAGTCCTATATCATCATACCCTACCTAGACCCATTTAATAGAATCTATATGGGTATGTGTACGGATATGAGTCCATGTGTATAAAATTTTAATCTTACCCGCTATAAATAGATATAGACCCGCCCAAATACAGGTAAGATTTGCTCCGTTTATAGTCCTACTCTCAATGACCAGGCTTGCAATGAATACATTCAGTAATTGAGCACGCAGATACAAGGCACATACATGTCAAGTGCCTTGCTTTATTATTACTCCTTTATTTTATTTTTTCTTTCAAAAGAAAGCTTTTAAGCATATAAAATTCAAGTTGAATTTGATGTAAATGCGCCATAATTTGTATTTTAAGTTAAAATATGAATTACACAAGTACTTTTAGATACTTAAAAAGTTTTGATTTTCTTTATATTTTAATGTCTAGGTTGTTAATTTACTTGGGATGTCTTGATTGGTTAAAAATATATTTAATTTATTAAAATAATAAGAAAATGTAAACTTAAGTCAATTTCATCGAGCGATATTGGTACTCATCTGATTAGCTATTATCTAAAAAATGATTACAGATTAATGTAAGTGAATTTAGGAATTTTATTATTACATTTTTTATATTTTGAGGATTTTTTTGAAATATTTTTCGTTTGAAGTATTCAATTGACACAAAGTCATATTTTGATGGAGTAATTTGAAAATTTAACCAAAAATATTTTTGTCATCTTTCGCCTTGTTGGTAACAGTTGGGACAAAAATTTCAAAGATAAATATTTTTCGAACTACAATGAGTAAAAGAAATATAAGATTAAGTTCGAACATGATGATAATTGTTGGACTAAAATGAATACGAAAAAATATAGGATCAAATTAAGATTGGATAAATAGTTATATGATAAGATTATCCATGAAGAGTAGATTTGGATAGAGTTTGATTTTGAGATTTTTGTATTAAATTTTGAAAGAGTAAAATTATTTGCGAAAGGAAACTTGAGTCTCAAAATTCATATTTGAGATTTGAGACCATTTTCAAGAGCACTCTTAAAAGAAATAACTTAATTGTATAAGTTAAAGTTTGAATTATGCTTATTTAGATAATTAAGATTTTGTTATTTAATATTTCAATAATCGTTTTAGATTTTTTAAATGATTTCGAGTACCTTGACTGGTTAGTTCCATATATTTGAAAACATATTTTAAAAATAAAATAAAATAAGTAAGAGTGTTGGTGTTTTCGTGCCTTGTCATTTGCCTTATTCGTAAGACGCGTGTTGTTGGCCAAATGCGTACGCGGTACATTTAGGGCTGTAAACGGGTCCGGATCCTCAGAGTACCCCCAGACCTAAACCCGTACCCTTATAGTTAAACTTGGACCCAGATCCGGACCCATACCCTCCAGGGTATAAAATTTTGGACCCAGACCTGACCTTCCAGGGTCCACGGTAGGGTATGGGTATACCCGTACCTGTAAGATATTTTTCTATTTTTTTTCTCTGTTAAACAAAAATATATAAAACAATGTATAATTCTAAAATAAAAATTTAACATGATTAACATAATCTCCGCAACATTTCTTTCAACAAATACAATCATTTAACATATAAATAAATGAATAGGGATATAGACCCCTTTAACTATATTAATTTCAGTCTATAATCCAAATTACTGGGGAACGTCTGAACAAAGAGTATATGTAAATACGGTGTCGCCTAATAGATAAGTCAAATAGTAGCATATAAGATAGAGAACGACAAAGAAAAATAAAGAAAAAGATTGTCCTTTTTGTCATGATCTATATTTTCAGCAGTTCTATGAAATAAAAAATAAGGCAAAAATATTACTATCATAAATTCTTTTTACACGAGATGAAAGAATATATTTTTATATTTAGTAAAAATAAATTATTTGTGAAATGACATTTGAAATAAAGTTGAAAATAAATAAATAAATAATTTGAAAGAGGTTAGTTGGGCTAAATCCATCAAATAAAGAGATTCTATTTAGGACTGAAAAGGAGAAAAAAAAGAGCAAATGATTGAAAAATAAAAGAAGAAAAAAGGACTGAAAAGGAGAAAAACAAGAGAAAAGGACTGAAAAGAAAAAGAAGAGAAAATGACTGAAAAGGAAAAGCAGAGAAAAGGACTGAAAAGAAAAAAAAGAGAAAAGGACTGAAAATGAAGAAAAAAAGAGAAAAGGAGAAGGTTGGTGGTAGCAAGACTTGAACCTATACCGCCAAACCAACAAGTATTTATGTTTACCTCCTTAACCACTTAAATAGACCTCCCTATGCATATTTAATACCCTCCATCTAATATAATATATCTTACTATTTTATTAATACGGGTTTGGGCATCACCATACCCTGCCCAGACCCATATAGCAATATAAAAACCGGCACGAGTGCCGGTATAAAATTTAAACCTTACCCGCTAAAAACGGGTACAGACCCGCGCGGGTACGGGTAAGACCCACCCCATTTACAAGCCTAGGTACACCCATCCCAATTTACGGCCAAGTGTGGACAAGTTTTCAAAAAGAAAGCCAATGTAAGGAATTCCCCGAAAAAAAAAAGTGATTTCATTATTATTTATTTATTATTATGAAAATGTGATTTCACTATTATGGGTTAAAATATGGTTGACTTTGATCGCCAAAATTGACTAAAACTTATATCATTTAACGTTGTCAATTTTGGTTTTTTATATCATGGATATGATATATCGAATTAGGTGTAGGATTGTAAACGGGTCCAGACCCTCTGGATACTCTCAAACTCATATCTATATTCTTATAGTCAAACTTGGATCCAAACTCAAACCCAAACCCTCTAGGTATAAAATTTATGGACCCAGACCCGACCTTCCAGGGTCCAGGGTAGAGTCTTAGTATACCCGTACCCGTATGACATTTTTTATTTTTTCCTGTTAAACAAAAATATATAAAATAATGTATAATCCTAAAATAAAAATTTTAACATGATTAACATAATTTCCTCTACATTTCTTTCAACAAATACAATCATTTAACATCTCTAATTCAAATGATTAAAAGTTTAAATACACACAAAATCTTCACAGTACATTAATCCGATAAAAAAAAAAAAGTTCTAATTCAATACAATATATTAATAAGAGCATTTGGAGACCGCTTGCTCCTATTTGTCCCCTACAAAAGAAACATAGAAGGAAAATTGATGTGAGTGTTTTTATCTTTAGCTACTATTCATAACTATTTCTATTTTACATACACTTGTAATATATACTCACTTCTATGTTTCTTTTGTAATAAGTGTGCTTGATTATCATTTTTTATCATGATTAATATGATGTAAAAATAAGGAAGGAAGATTATCCTAAGCCTATAACTGTGACAATCAAGATGGGCGGCCTTGAATGGCAGACTTTGATTTGGGTTGGACCGTAATTAATTAACTAAACACTAAACTAATTATTCAGCAAAAAGTCCATATAGGAGGAGGTAATGGAGGAAGTCCGTCTGGACTGGGTATACGTTTTGATCATGTTCTATGATGTATAATATAATATATAAAATATAATATATAAATATATAGTATTATTTTATTCCTACGAGTATACGGGTATACAGGTCTGGGTTAACATATCCTGTCTAGACCCATTTAACAGAAAAAATACGAGAACGAGTATGCGGGTATAAAATTTAAACCTTACCTGCTATAAATTAGTATAGACCCATGCGGGTACGGGTACGACTCGCCCTGTTTACAGCTCTAATTTGGTGTATTCAATTCGTATTGATTTAATTTATTCATTTTCTTCTTCACACGCTTTTATCACTAAAAAACAACAACAACAACAACGATAGAACAATTACATTTACATCTGTTATGCTTACATCAATACAACAACCTTTTTCTCCACCTCCTCTAACATCATGAGCGGTGGCATAAAAAACTTACACATTTTGTTTCGCTTTCTGTTCTTTTAAATATCAATATGATAGTGTTTATTTGTTAGGCATTATGAAACAAAATACGTTTTAGTTGATTTCTAGATTTTGAAAGCTTCGTCATTTGTTGAATTTTGGTGTTTGAGAACTATTCTTAGGCATGTTTTCCCTAATCTAATGAAATTGCGGCTGCTAGGGATTCTACCTATATTTGTGCATATTTGTTTATAAATATGAGAGGCTATGGCTATGGAAGAATTGAGAGAAAATCTTGGTGGTATACATAGGGTAGATTACACTCTTGAACAGTAGTTTTTATCATATGTGCCATCATGTTTACAACATAGGCAAAAGTAACCCATCACGCATGTTATATATTGTAAGCACACGCAGTTACAAAAATAGGCAAACGCAGTTATAAAAGTAGGAGCACCTAGTAACAGTACCCATTTTGCATGTTTTATATTATAATCACCTTTGGTTATGAAAAATAAGTACCCCTATTTATAAAAAATAGGCGTCCATAGTTATGAAGAAAGGCACCACTTCAAAAAGTAACCCATCATGCATGTTATACAGTGTAAGCACAGACAGTTATAAAAATAGGTACACACAGTTATAAAGGTAGGCACAGAGAATTATAAAAGTAGGCGCACATAATTATAAGAGTAGGACCTACTAACAGTCACCCATTTTGCATGTTTTACATTATAATCACTCTTGGTTATTAAAAATAAGAACCCCTAGTCATAAAAATAGGCGTCTATAGTTATAAAAAAGACACTACTGCAAAAAGTAACCCATCATGCATGTTATATATTGTATGCACACATAGTTATAAAATAGACACACCCAATTATAAAAGTAGGTAAACCTATTAACAGTCAACCATTTTGTATGTTTTATATCATAATCACCATTGATTATGAAAAATATGCATCTCTAATTGTAAAAATGAGCACCCATAGTTATTGAGCAAGCTGCAGCCATTTGTTCTTTTATATACAAGTATATATTTCTTTTTCCTAGAAATTATATACAAGTAAACCAAGTAATAGATATTAATGTACACTTGAGCTCACATGGCTCTTTATTCTTATTTGTAGAGTTTCTACTAGAACATTCATTTAATGAGTTGGCATTTTGCCATGTCATCATCTTCTTCAATGTACTTTTTCTTTCTCTTCTCTGAAGTTTTACAAACTGTATCTTCTATGTCTTTATTTTCCTTAATTTTCCTTATTATTCAACATCTTCCCTTTTTGCAATGTCTAACAAGATTACTCATACATTTGCGCGCATTCCATGATAAATTCAAGAAAAGGAAGATAAATTCAATTGGGGGTTTTGGTACTTATGTTTTGTTCAAGAAAATAATTTAAAGATGGAAGCTACAACATCAATTGAAAGCGAAGAAAGTCTTCCTCTGCAAATTTATGATCATAATAACAATGAAGGAAGAATGAGTAGTGAAGCAGTAAGTGGAGAAGCTCCAAGTTCAACCCCCATTTTTTTAACCCCGAATCTATGTTGAAACCAAGAACAATAGTACTTGTAATTCTTTTCATTCAGCAATAGTTCCTTCTGACAATAATTGCATGAAGAAGAAGAATAAGTGCATGGAAGGGCTGGGACAGATTCTAATTTTGATTTTTTTTCTTTGGTGAAAGAATTTTAATTTTGATAAAAAAAACTATGTGGTTCTGATAATTGGGTATACCTAGCTATATGTACCCAGGTCCTTAGTATAATTTTCTTTCAACTATTTCCCAAAGAAAAAAAAAAAGAAATTGATCAATTGCCCGAACAAGGCAAGCTCAGTGAGTAGTATGTACTCCATCCGATTAATATTATCTGTTACATTAACATAAGTATTAAAAAATGATTATTTTGTCTTAATTTGAACTTAAATAACTAAAATGCCTTCCGTGAGAATATAAATTATTTAAATTGTTTCTATACATTTATTATATTGTATCATTCTCATAATACTAAATAAGCGTATATATGTAAAAATTTTCATAATACTCCCTTGATTTACTAAAATGACAGATATTTTGAAACAGAAAAAGTATACATAAGCGACAGGTAATATGAAATGGAAGGAGTAATTTATCCACCCAAAAAAAACTAGTAGTCGTATAAAATCAAATTTTATGTGAGAACAGGGGGCTCGATCCTTTGTCCCACCAGTAGTTATATCTTACACTCGATAGCACCTTGCAAATCTAACTCGGTGAAGAATCGGTGCTTGATAATTCTAACTTTCACCCTTTTAAGTGTTGTCGTTTTCTCGATTTTTGTGCTTAAATGTATATACAATAGAGTTGATTGTAGGTATCTTCAAAATGAAGATATGTTGAAAGTAAGCCAAAATGAAGGACTTAGGAGCAAAAAAAGGAAGAAAAATGGAGAAGAAACAAAAAATCAAGGAAGCTAGAAAAATCATACTATCTGGATCCGGGTAGGCACTTTCCAGATATAGAAAGTGTTGCCATGATTCAAAGATTCTTCCCAGAGATTATCCAGATATCCAGATCCGAAAAGCTCAGCTTTCCTGATCCGAATAGTCACAGAGGGACTATTAGCAATTTTTAGAAGTTTTCTTTTTGTACTCTGATTTTATTTCTTTTTGTAATTTGATTCTAAACCTTCTTAGAAAGGGTTTAGAGTAATCTTAAAGTAGGATTTGAAGATTTTTCTCTCATTTAAACCTCTTTGAACGCATTAATTAGAGTGCTTAGGTCTTAGTTTCAGTTTTTTATTCTTAAAAAGTACCCAATTCGGCAAAATTTTGGAGTTTATTCAAGCAATTCGAAAGATGATTTTGGACAATCGTTGTGACCGTGGATCTTCAATTTCTTCTCCTAAGTTCCCTAAACTTATTCTTTCATATGAATTTATCTATGAGTTTATATGTTAGAATAATGTTTAGCGACTAATTCGTTTTGTGTTTAAATGGGGATGAACCATAAATTCTTTATAATGTTTCATATGAATTTCTTTAATTATCTAATTCTTGTTTAGTTATTATTCAATTCTTCTTTTTGTTTACCGATTTTTGCGAGATTTGTAATTTTGTAAGGTTATTGGACTTTGTTAGAGGAAGGTTAACCTTGGGCTTAATTGAATAATAGGAATTGGTAATTTAGTAGGAATACTAATTACAGTTCTTAGATCACTTTTAATCACTATATCTATATTCGTTCATAATCGGAATTCTTCTCTAAATGGTTAAGTTAATCGGAGGGTCTTCGCCTAGAAATAGGGATTATCCGACGTTTGAGTGAGATCCAACCATCGAGTTTTATTAATTAATTACATCAATTTTCTAATTAAAAGTAACTTGAGGTTCTAGGGGGATTATATTTTCCAAACTTACTTTAAAAACCTTTCATTGTTTTCTTAGTTATTAATTATCTTTTAATTGTTTCTTAGTTTAAATATCTTTTCAAACCGTTTTATTTAATTAAACAGTAGTGATGTAGTTCTAGATAAGGAGAAAGAAGAGGAGGATCTACGAGATCCACCACCGCCACCACCAATGGCAGAACGTACTATGGCAGACTATGCTAGGCCGTCCATCTCTAGGACGAGGCCGAGCATAACAAGACTGGCGGTGGACACCAACAATTTCGAGATTAAGCCCAACATCATTCAGATGGTTCAAAATAATGTGCAATTAGATGGACTACAAGACGAATATTCCAATGCATACATCGCCAATTTCTTGGAGGTCTGTGATACTTTCAAGATCAACGGAGTAGCAGAGGATGTAACTAAACCTTACCCATTCCCATTCTCCTTACGGGATAAGGCGAAGTCGTGGCTCAAATCATTACCTCTGGGTTCCATTACAACATTGGAATCTTTAGTAGAAAAATTTCTTAGAGGGTACTTTCCCCCGGGCTGTATCCCAAAATTGAGGAATGAAATCCTCTCATTCCAACAAGCTGGTTAGGAAAGTCTCTATGAAGATTGGGAAAGTTGGAAGGAATCAATAAGGAAGTGTCCTCATCATCGCTTGGATTTGGGAATCCAAATCCAATCCTTTATCAACGGTATTAGCTTTAGAGCTAGGTAACTCATAGACGCTTCGTCCAGTGGCTCTACTGATAGCAAGACACCCTAACAAGTGTATGACTTGATCGAGCAAATCAGCTTAAATAGCTATACTTTAAGGGGGGCCGAGACCAAGGGCAAAAACAGTGGGAGTACATAGTGTGGACACGCTAACACATTTGGAGTCAAGGTTGGCCGCCATGATAGATAAAAAAAGTCAAAAAAATTAAATATAACATCAACGGGCCCACAACAAGCAATAATTTGCCACTTTTGCAATGGATGACACCCTAATCATGAGTGCCTAAGTATGGATGCTTCCGTGGCAAGTTGATTATATACAACGAAATAGGTAAAGGAATAATCCTTATTCCAATACCTATAATCCTAGATAGCGCAACCACCCAAATTTCTCTTTCAGCAATCAAGGGCAACAAAGACCTCAAAATCCTCCAGGATTTCAAAATCTCGGACCAACATAACCGTTGCCCTATAATGTACCTCCTTCGAATCAAGCGCCAAAGTCTAATCTCAAAGACATGCTCATCAAATTCATGAGTGCAACTAAGGCAATGATGGAAAATCAAGATGCCTCAATTCGGAATTTGGAAACCCAAATTGGTCAAATCGCTATGCTAATCTCCAAGAGACCTCAAGGAACTCTTTCGAGCAACACGGAGGTAAACTCGAGAGAGCATGTAAATACTATCTCGGTAATCTACAATGAAGAAATCCCTTATAAGGAGACAATAGTGGTGATTAAAAAAACAAACTCTAAGGAAGAAGAGATGACAGCAACATCTCCACATCCTAAGAAGGCCAAGAGAAGATTACTAAGGGGCCGAAAATTGAAGAATACAAACCCAAGATCCCTTATTCAGTGGCCCTTAATCAAAATAGAGCAAAGATGATGTGAGGAAGTTTGTTAATATCTTAAAGCAATTAAAAATTAACTTACCTCTTTGTCAATTGCTTCTACAGTTTCCCAAATATGCAAAATATCTTAAGGTGATGCTTTCAAAGAAAAGAAGATTAGACAAAGCATCAACATATACTTTGGGTGAAGAATGTTCAACGATATTAATCAACAAGAAAAGTGCCACAAAAGTTAAACAATGAAGGGAGTTTTTCTTTTCCATGCATGATAGGCAATATTCCTATTGATAAAGCATAGGCGACCTAGGAGCTACCATAAATGTTATGTCATATAATATGTGTACAAAGCTAGGTCTAGAAAACCCTACACTTACTAGGATGTCCATAAGTTTAGAAGATAAAAGTACAAGCATCCTAGAAGGGTTATCGAGGACGTTTTGGTTAAATTTAAGAACCTTGTGTTTCCCATAGACTTTGTGATCCTCGACATGAAAGAAGATGTCGATTTCCCTTTAATATTAGAACGGCCTTTCTAATATATTTTGAAAGCTTTAATCGATATGGACAAAGGGAAATTAAGTATGAGGATTAGAGAGGATGAAGTAGTCTTTAAATTCCCGATAACTCCAACCTTTCCTTCCACTAATAATGACACATTGTTTATCATAGATCATATTAAACATGATGTGCCTGATATGTAGCACAAACACAAGTCTACAACATCTGTAAACCTTAAAACCTCAAAAGGCAAGGAGAAGAATACTTCTCATAAATCAAAGAAAGGTTTTATGATGTGGGTACCAATTTGGCGAAAGGGAAAAGGAAGAACCAAAACGTCACTGGATTCTCATGATTCTGGACGTGCCGACAGCACCTAAGAGGGAGTATCACAACTCTTTTGTACATTATTGTATTTCTTGTAACATAGTTTAGTTTATATTTTTTTGTTTTCTTTTAATTTGTCAATTTGTGTCAAAGTTGTAATGGTGAGCAGGAGAGTTATTCCCTAAAAATACGTATATTAAGTTTTTATTCTATGTGCAAGTCAAAAGTGTCAACAAACCGGACGAAAACGGCCAAATCAGTTTGAAACAGAGTTTTTCAGAACAAGAAAGCTCCTTCCAGAACCGGAAAGCATACCGAGCAGCCATGGGTTTTTGTCCAAAAGGCTTATGGAACCAGAAAGCTTCTTTCTGGAAACAGAAAGCGTCACGAGCAAAGAAAAGATTGTTTCCAGAAGGCTTCCAAATCCAGAAAGCTATATTATCTGGATCCAGAAATATGAAAATCCAAGCAGGTCATGGTGGATTCAAGTGTATTTGGGTCGGGCCAATCGCAGGTCGACTTGAATTGCAACCAATTATGCACCTAATTACATCCAAATTCCAAAATTCCTTCTCAATTCACTCCTCAAATCCCTTATTCTTTAAAAAATTTCTCCTCTCCCTCATGACTACTCCTTTCTTCCTCATCACCGACTACCCACACTATCACCGACCATCACTTCCAGTCATTCCCTTGCTCTCCTTTTCCCATAGTTTCCTCTTTCCTCTTTCTTTTCTCCCCTCACCCATTATTTCTTTCCCCACCACTATCACTACCTCCACCCACACCCGTTTCCTTCAATTCCTACCTCCTCACCTTTAGTGTCCTTCTTCTCGACACTCCATTCACCATGCAGCAGTACGACAGTAGTAGAAGTAGCAGAATCATTCCAGCGACTCACAATAGGGCAACAACCATACACACCAACTATCAACTTTCAACACTCCGACAGTGGATACGAACCAGGATAAGATTTCTTTATTCCTCTTATTTAAATAATTGACAAAATTTTATTGTTGGGGGCTTAGCCTGAGTTATATACTATTGCTCTAAACTCTCTGTTTTTTTATTTTATTGTGACTGCCGCTTTTGATTAATTTTTTGTTATGGAGGTGCAACCTATTAAGTGTTTGATTTCATTGTTGTCACTTCCTTTGGCTTGCTTGTTTTGTTCGACTTATTTTGTTGATTTTATCCTGTCTTTCCCTGACCTCACAATGCCTCAAAAAATCACAGCTTTCGTATATTCTAAACGAGCCTAAATAAACAAACTTGACTCTCCCGAGAATGCACTTTCTATTCTACCTTTTCCTGCACGAATCATAAACAAGGCTAATAAATCCTGGTACGAAAAAAAGAAACATAGCAGAATAGAACCTAAGCAAGTCGTAGAGGCATTTTTCGGTAGCCAATTAGAAATTTCTCCTCTATTCCATGGGTTGGGACGGTACACCATGATCCGTAGGCACGAAATACATTACCCTGATATGTATCGTAATGTCATTACTTTTATATGTTAATTATATTGTTTTACAATGTTTTTATTATATATAAAATGTATAATTTACATCATTTCCCGTTACTTTTATCTTAGGTGCTTCCTGATGAAGAAGTTGGAGAATATAAGTGGAAACGGGTGAAAACGGAGAAGACGGAAGCTGCCGACATCGAAGACAGGAACCTACCTCCAACGGTAGGTCAACCTATTACCTGTGGTAGGTATGTAGCTCATAATTGAAGATTTCCATGGATGGTAGGCTACCCCTACTGTCGATGGTAGGTTCTTGAAGGTTTCTTGGCAAAGTGGACGAAACTCTACCACAGACAGTAGGGCCTAACCTACCGCACGCGGTAGGTCCCGGCTGAAGCTGTACATAATACATTTTTGGACTCTTTATATAGAATTTTTCCCCTTTCTTGAGGGATTATTCAGTTTAAGGTGAGGGAGGAAGAATTGAGGTGAAAATTAGACTCAAAATCCTTCTCAATTTATCTTCAATTAGGTAGTTTTCATAGATTAAACATTAAATCGAGTGTGTTGGGAGAAGATTGAAGATGAATAGCGGTGCAATTTTGAGTTTCCTCAAGCAAATCAAGAGACGAGCTCAGGTGACCTTGGGAACCGTAGAAGCTATTCTTCTTATCCTAAACATTCTTTTCCTTTGTTATTTATGATTTCTATTATTGAATTGTGTTTTACTAGAATGTTTACTAGCTAATTTAGCTTGGTTTCAATGAGGGTTGAACCCTAGATTTTGAATGATATGGATTCTTGGTTGGTTTTATAAAATTCAATTGTATTCTTGCCTTAATTGATTTGCGCAGATTCAATTAATTTGCAATGTTGGTTGGAATTGAAAAAGGAAAACCGATTTAGGGCAATTAGTTGAATAATAAAAGTTGGAAATTGAATAGAGACATTCTTTTCACTTTTAGGTGTTCTTAAGACACTTAATCTTATTGCATTTATAATCGGTTAGAGAGAGAAGAGATTCCTCTCTAAAGGTTAGTGAATAGAGTGGCTCTCATCTAAAGATACGGATTTTCTGAGTTAACATATGATGACCCAACCTTATTTTCTTAAACATCGTTTTGTGGTTTTCTAATTGAAACAGTTAAAAAAATCTAGGGGGATTCTATCGTTCAACCTTTTTTCTTATATTTTTACTTCTCAAACCAAACTTTTTTTGTTTAGTTGATTTTTCGTTAGTATTTAAATCTTTTTCTCAAATAAAATCGACTTTTAGACTAGACCTTAGAATAGATGGTTAGTATTTTAGCTTCCTGTTCCCTGAGTTCGACAACCCGGTTAAATCTGTGCCTATTGTGTATTTTTTTAGAGTTTACCAGATTTTAAACATAATGTTTTTGGCACCGTTGCCAAGGAACGGCAACTTAAAGAACGTTTTTCTTTTGTTTTAGTCATTTCATTTCGTGCTTTTTGCATTCTAATCTGAATTGTGTTTTATTCTTACATTAGGTTCATCATAGATTATATTTTTTAGAGTTGTTTTTTGTTACTTGAGGATGTTGATTTGAGTTTGTCTATTCCAGGTTTGGGTCAACTAGTTTGTGCCCCCAATTTAACGAAGTTTGTGTTTCCTACAACCCAGAGATCAAGTGTACACTGTGGAGTGTCCATACGCCCTTCGATTTGAAATAGAGAACAACAACGCCATTATCACTGTCGATTTGACAGAAGAGGATCCACTTCTAGCAAATCCTTCATTTGTACCACCACCACCACCTCCAATAACGGAGCAGACTATGGCAAACTACGCTCAACCGTCCATTACCAGGGCGAATTTGAGCATAGCCAGACAACCTGTACAAGCTCACAATTTTGAGATCAAACCGAATATGATCCAAATGGTGCATAATAATGTATAATTCAGCAAACTCCAAGAAGAAGACCAAAATGCATGAATCACCAACTTCTTGGAGGTATGTGATACATTCGAGATCAATGGAGTTTCAGATGATGACATTAGGCTTCGCCTTTTCCCATTTTCTCTAAGGGGTAAGGCGAAATCTTGGTTGAAGTCACTATCTTCCAACTCGATTACATCTTGGGATTCCGTAGCCGAGAAGTTTTTAGGAAGGTACTTTCCTCCTGTCGCACTGTCTAGCTTCGGAATGAGATCTTGTCATTCCAACAAATTAATGGAGAGAGTTTATCTGAAGCTTGGGAAAATGGAAGGAACTACTCAGAAAGTGCCCACATCATGGGCTTGATTTGGGTATCCAAATTCAATCGTTCTACAATGGAGTAACATTTGGAGTGAGACAGCTTATCGATGCTTCTGCTGGTGGGTCTACAGACCAAAAGACTCCTCAGCAAGTGTATGATCTAATAGAGTAGATAGCTATGAATAACTACACCTGCAGAGGAAGAGATCCAGGCCTAAGTTACCGGGGTACATAATGTGGATGCTATTACTGCTATAGAGGCCAGATTAGTAGCAATGATTGAGCAAAGATGGGGAACATGACTTTTGCACCTTCAAATATAAATCCTCAACAAATCATGTTCTAGATTTTTGTAGTGGAGGGCATCCTAATCATTAGTGCCCTAGCATGGGTACTAACGTGGAGCAAGTAGAATTTTTTCAAGGGAACTAGCAGGGGAACAAACCCTATTCTAATAGTTTCAATCCGGGTTGGCAGAATTACCCTAACTTTTCTTGGGGAGGGCAAGGAAAACAGAGGCAGCAACAACTTCCAGGATTTTAGAGTAGAGGTCCAACCCAACATCTACTTTACAATGCTTCACAGGCAAATCCACCACCTCCAAAATCCAATTTGGAGGATCTTTTTACTAAATATATCCCTTCAATGGATGCCAGAATGCAAAGTATAGAAGCATCTCAGAGGAATCAAGAAGCCTCCATAAATAACTTAGAGAATCATATTGGGTGGCCGGCGAAAATGATCTTAGAAAGGCCCCTTGGCACTTTACCCAGCAATACCTAGAAGAACCAAAGGGAGCATGCAAAAGCAGTAACCTTAAGGAGTGGAAAAGAATTAGTAGAGACACCTCTTATGGTTGTGGATATAAAGAAGGAATCTTTTCAAGCACTAGAAGAGTCCACTTCCCCTAAAAAAGAGGAGAATGAACAAAGCAAGAAGTGTAGAAACTATCTCCTCCACCATACAAGTCTACCATCTCATTCCCACAGAGAGTCCTAAAGGCAAGGCAAAACGAACAATATGGTAAGTTTTTAGACGTTTTAAAACAACTGCGTATTAACTTGCCTGTGGTTGATGTTTTGATTCAGATGCCTAAATATACAAAGTTTCTGAAAGAGGCCATCTCTGGAAAGAAGAGATTGGAAGACATCTCTTCAATAATGAAGAACGAGGAGTGCTCAGCCATTTAGAACCCTAAAGAGAAGCTTCTAGAAAAACTAAAGGATCCAGGGAGTTTTACTAATCCTTGCACTTTTGGTGGTTTAAAACAGAAAAATCATCCATAAAAACTTCTATAATATCTCCTCAAACCCTAAAAAATGGCAATCATGCAACGCTGGAAGGTAGTAGGAGCATTGCACAAACCGAAAGGCATACGCCTATAAGCAAATATACCATATGGATAGGTGAAGGTGGTCTTCTCTTGATCTTCCAAAGCAATGGGAATCTAGAAGTAACCTGAGACCTGTCTAAGAAACAATAGAAAGAGTGCCCCTACCAGTCACTCAAGCATCTGGTCAATAAATTGGAGAGGGAAGTGGTCTTTCTTTGTCTCCTTATTCAATCTTCTGTAGTTGATGCATACTCTCCATCTGGTGATTACTCGTGTAGGAATTAGCTTGTTCTTCTTGTTCAAAACCACCGTCATACCACCTTTCTTCAGTATCACTTGTACTGGACTTACCCAGATGCTGTCTAATATTGGATAGATGATCCCGACATCTAGGAGTTTGATCACCCCCTTCTTTACCACTTCTTGCATATTCGGGTTCAACCGCCTTTAAGGTTGAATCACAAGCTTAGAATCCTCCTCAAATAGAAACTTGTGGTTGTAAAAAGATGGACTTATTTCTTGAATATCTGCTATCTTTCATGCAATAGCCTTCTTGTATTTTGCAAAGTCCTTAGAAAGGCTCATTTTTGGGGCCAGCTCAGTTTTGAGGAGATGATGACCAGGAGTGTTGAATTCTCCCCAAGGAATGCACAATCCAAATGATCCGGCAAAGGTTTCATTTCCAACTCTAGAGGTTCTTCAAGTGAGGACTTAAGTGAGGGCCTAGGAGGTGCCTTTAAGTACTCTTGTACAACAATTTTCTTCTCTTTTTTGAGTTCATCTGGTTTGTCCACCGATGCTTGAACCTCCTCAAAATCTACATTTTCTTGGTCATCCTGTTGTAGAGCTATCGAAAGGGAATTTTCTTGAACAAATTCCTACACATGAATGGAAATGTAAGGATCAATAACATCTATCATAAAACAAGTATCATCGTGATCCAAAGATCTGCACATAGCATAAGGAATTTTAAGAACAACCTTCTCATCCTCTAACCTAAGGGTCAACTTCCCTCCCCCTACATCAATTAGAGCTTTAGCAGTAGTGAGAAAGGGACAACCAAGAATGAGAGGGGGACTTCAATTCTCCACTCATATCCATAACTACAAAATCAATAGGGAAAACCAAATCCTACACTTGCACTAACACATCTTCAATGATACCCCTAGGATATTTAACGGACCTATCTGCATTTCAATACCCATCCTAGTAAGTTTTGGTTCCCCCACTCCCAACTTCTTAAAGAATTTTAGGGCATTAAATTGATGCTAGCATCTAAATCAGCTATAACCCTAGAAACAGGAATGGATAAAAAATATAGAGAAGAAAACTGATAAAACAGAAGACTTAAAGGAACCTCCTAGGCCTTCACTTAAGTCTTCACTTGAAGAACCTCTAGAGTTGGAGCTGAAACCATTGCCGGACCATTTGGAGTATGCATTCCTTGGGGAGAATTCAACACTCCCAGTTATTGATGTTTAAAAGTGGGGTATATCTAAAAGTATGCAAAAGGTAAGTGTACCTATCACCATAGTAATATAGATATACCCAGGTTGTCAAACTCAGAGAACAGATAAGCTCAAATACTAACTGCTTATTCTAATGTCTAGTCTAACCAAATTGATCTTTGAGAAAACATTTAAAGACTACTAAGAAAATAATTAAAAGAAATCAAACAGTTTAAAAGGTACAAATTAGATAAAAGAGTTTGAATGGTGGAATCCCCCTAACTTATGTCAATTATTTTGATTGGAAAAATCAGAGAATGATGTTTGAGAAACCAAGGTTTGGTTTGTTAGTATATGCCCTAAAGACCAATTGACTCACATTTATGATTTATGAAGCATGTATTTTTGAATTGTATTTTATGCTCTTGGTCATCAAGTATGTGACTTGATAGTAAAACCCTTATAGCTAATAAAATACTATTCTTATTTGTCCCTAGTTTATTACATCTTGTAAACTAGTGTGAAGTTGATTGATGGTCAAGTTTTACTGATCATGAATATGAGATATAAAATCAATTCATAAATACATATTGAGAATATTGTATTGGACATGACCCAAAGTGAAGAAGAAATATTGCATGGGTTTAAGTTATAAGTATTTCTTCTCAGTTTTATATTTGGTGTCCTTCGACCTAATGTTTCTAATGTTTCTTGCATGGGGAGAAAAATATGTTTTGACATAGTCAAACATCACTTTTAATTAGGTGATCATTATGATTATTGGTTGGCTCATTTTCTCGTCATGGCTTGAATATTGGAGATAGTGAAAGGGATTTGTCCCTCTCTTTTTAGAGAGAGATATCCATGGGAAGACTGGAAAATATGCATGGCCATGCTCAAATAAGTATTAATAAGGTGTTATTAATATTATTTGTTGGAACAGTCTGCCTGGTGATCAAGTAAATTGTTAATTAAGTTTTATAAGGATGACTTGATCCATGCCTTATACTTAATTAGGATATCGTGTGACAAAAGGACTAAATATTAAATCTGATGCTAGGTTATTATTACATTTACTTAACTTGGGTAAGCATAATGTCTTGCTAGAGGCCGCTTATGTTTTGTGAATAAATGTCTAGGACAATTTTTCATTCACTGCCAATGTTAAGTGAACCTACAGGGTTACACGCATAGACGATCTTGTGAGCATAATGTCCATGTTCAATGAATCTAGATTGTGTCCAGATTCGTTGAACGTATACAAAAGGGGAATCAGATTCCATATTGTATCTTCTGGTAGGTTAATAAGTAATTAATTTTATTTAATTGAATAAATGAAATTAATTACTTAATATTACTCATCCAACCGCTGGATGATTATAGGAATAGACGGACGAGATTAAACTGTCATTAGATGACAGTTAGGGTTTTGATATTGACAGCTATAAAAGGTTATGTTAACCTTTTCTTGGTAGCCGTCCTTTATCTGTTTAAAGGAAAAAAAAAACCCTAAACCCTAGAACGGCGATATAGTATCTAGCCTCCTCTCTCCGAAATACGACCGATTACCAGATAGTCAGGATCAGTTCTGAACAGGTTTCAGAACAGAGAAGGGGCTAGCATCCCGATCGCTTGCAGAGGAGTTCGTCGCGTGGATACCAGTAGAGGGCGAAGCGTACAAAGCAGCGCCTCCACAACGAACAATGAAAACATTGAGGTAATTTCTATCCAATCGGTTTTTCTAGTATGTGCAGATCCTGTTGGTGGATTTTCGTAGTTTTATTTTACTTTGTTTTTGCCTACGGATTCCAACATGGTTATCACACGAAAAAAGGGCAATCCCTATCTCTAGGTAAAGGCCACTCTGTTCACTAACCTTTAAAGGAGAATCTCTTCTCTCCCTTTCTAACCGATTATGAATGCAATTAGATAGATGATCTAGAAACTAAAAGTGCAAAGAATATCTCTATTTAATTTCCATTTTTTATTATCTAATTAGTTGCTCTAGATTGGTATTCCTTTTTCAATTCCAACCAATCTTGCAATAAAATCAATTATGCTCAAATCAATTATCACAAAAAACACAATTGAACAACAACCTGAAGTAAAACAAACATCAATTGTATAAAGTCCAACAAAAAATCATATCATCCAAAAGTTAGGGTCCAACCCTCATTCAAACAATGAAAATCTAGCCATTAAACATCCTTAAAAACTCGAGTTAATAATAGTATTCATAAAAGAACAAGGGAAAAGAAAGATTAGGATCAAGAAGAGTCGCTTCCACGGTTCCGAAGATCACCTGAGCTCATCTCTCGAATTGCTTGATGAAATTCAAAATTACTCTGTAAAACTCTTCAATTTTCACCCAAAAGTCTTTAATTCAATGTTAATTGATGAAAAACTACCTAATTGAAGAAGAATTTGAAGGGGTTTTGTAGCCAATTTTCGCTCCCAATTCTTTTTCTCTAAACCTAAACTGAAGAATGCCCCAAAAAAGAGAAAAATTACAAATAGATAGTAGAAAAACGCATTAACTGTGCTGTAGTCGTAACCTACCGTGTGCGGTAGGTCGAGCTCTACGGTCCCCAATAGGCTTCTATCTAAAACTTCTCTTGAATGCCTAGAACCTACCATCGACGGTAAGGGTAGCCTACCGTCACCGATCGGCTTATGTTCATCTTCTCTTTTGACTGCCAATGCTTACTGCCTACGGTAGTTTAACTTACTATCAGCAGTAGGTTACTGTCTTTGGTACCGACAACTTCTGTTTTCACCCTTCTCACTTGTATTCTCTATCTTCTTTATCGAGAAGCACCGAAGATAAAAGTAAATGAAAATGGTGTAAGTGATACATCTTATATATTAAAAACATTGTAAAAAAACAAAAATAACATATAAAAGAAATGACAATATGGAAAATATCAGCTATCATATCCTCCAAACTGAGTCGGCCACAAAAACAGGCTTTGTTAAGGACTTTGCAGAAGTACAAGAAGGCTATCACATGGAAAATAGCTGACTTTCAAGGCATAAGTCCATTCTTCTGCACTCACAAGATCTTATTTGAGGAGGATTATAAGCTGGTGATTCAACCTTAAAGGAGGTTGAACCTAACATGCAAGAAGTAGTAAAGAAGGAGGTGATCAAACTTCTAAATGCCGGGATCATTTATCTAATATTGGATAGCATCTGGCTAAGTACAATACACGTAGTACCGAAGAAAGGTAGCATGACAGTGGTCCCAAGTGAGAAGAACGAATTAATCCCTATGCGAGTGATCACTAGATGGAAGGTATATGCATCGACTACCGAAGATTAAATGAGGCAACAAGGAAAGACCATTTTCCTTTACCATTCATTGGTCAGATACTTGAGCGACTAGTGGGCCACTCCTATTACTGTTTCCTAGACAGTTTATTAAGCTACTTCCAGATCTCCATTGCTCCCGAAGATCAGGACAAAACCACCTTCACCTGCCCGTACGGTATTTTTTCTTACAGGTGTATGCCTTTGGTTTGTGCAATGCTCCTACTACTTTTTTAGCATTGCATGATTACTATATTTTAGGGTTTGGTGGGGGAAATAATGGATTTTTATGGGTGACTTTTCTGCTTCTGGGAACTCTTTTGGAGTTTGTCTGTCTAACCTTGAGAAATTTTAAAAAGATGTGAGAAAATTCACTTATTTTTAAACTGGGAAAAATGTCATTGTATGGTCCAAGAGGGGATAGTTTTAGACCATAAGATTTCTTAAAGTAGCATTGAAGTTAATAGCGCTAAAATTAAGAATGTTGAAAGGTTACCTCCCCTTTCTTCTGTGAAGGCCACAAGGAGTTTCTTGGGACATGCGGGGTTTTATAGGCGATTTATAAAAGATTTTTCAAAAATTTCAAAACCTCTTACTGCTTTACTTGAGAAAGATGCATCTTTCAATTTTGATGACAATTGCTTGCATGCTTTTACTTTTCTTAAAGAAAAGCTAACAAACTCTCCAATTTTAGTCTCTCCATATTGGTCACTGGCTTTTGAACTTATGTGTGATGCTAGTGACTATATAATAGATGTTGTCAAAGGCCAGAAAAAGGGTAAGTACTTTCAACTGATCTACTATACAAGTAAGACTCTTATGGACACCCAGGAAAACTACACAACAATGAAGAAGGAGATACTTGCAATAGTTTTTTTTGTTTGATAAATTTCACCCTTACTTGATTCTTTCTAAAGTCATAGTTTGAACTGACCATTTTGCTCTTAAGCACCTTCTTTCTAAAAATGATGCTAAGCCCAGACTGATTAGATGAGTGCTTTTGTTGAAGGAGTTCGATTTAGAGATCAAAGATAAAATTGGAGTAGAAAATTTGGTGGCCAATCATCTCTCTCGATTTAAGAATCTAATCTTGGAAACACTGAATTAGGAGCACATAATGATATATTTCCCGACGAGCAATTTCTTTTCTATAAAGTTAGTAAAGATAACTCACCTTGGTATGCCCATATAGCCAACTATTTGGTTGGCAATGTTGTGATTGCAAATACCTCTCAATAGAAGAAGTTCTTTGTAGATATTAAGTACTACTTTTGGGAAGATCCTTAACTTTTCTGGAAATGCACCAATCAGATCAGCCGGAGATACGTAGCGTACCTTGAAACTGTAGATATTCTGCAGCATTGCCTTAAGGGTCCTGCAGGCGAACATTTTCAAGTGAACAAGACTACTAAAAAGGTACTCGAGTCTGGCTTTTATCGGCCGACTCTGTTCAAGGATGCAAAGAGGTATGTGATGAATTGTGACAGTTGCCAGTGAACGGGTAAGATCTCTAAATGAAATGCAATAAAAATGTCTAATTTTCAAGTCTGTGAGGTGTTTAGCTGTTGGGGTATCGATTTCATGGGCCTTTTCCCTAATTCCTTTGTAAGAAAAATATATTGGTCACTGTTAAGTGTGTTTTTGGGTGGGTTGAGGCTCAAGCCTTACCTACAAATGATGCTAGAGTTGTGGTTAAATTTAAAAAATAATTGTTTCTCATTTTGGCATTCCTAAGGCTATTATAAGTGACAGGGGTACTCATTTCTATAACCAACAGCTTGAGAAAGTGTTTAAGCGGTTGGGAGTGAGTCATAAGATAACTACTCTCTATAACCCTCAAACTAGTAGCCAAGTAGAAGTAGTGAATACGGAAATCAAGCAAATCCTAGAGAAAATTGTAGATCATACACGAAAGGATTAGAGTGTTAAGTTGTATGAGAATCTTTGGGCATATAGAACAACTTAGAAGATCCCCATAACATTTACTCCGTTTCGTCTCTTGTATAGGAAGTCTTGTCATTTACCTATCGAAGTTAAGCCTAAAGCTCCTTGGGTGATTTAATTAGTTAACTTTGATTATGTTCCTACGGGTAAACAATTAGTACTCCAACTCAATGAACTTGAAGAATGTTGATTACAAGCGTATGAGAACTCAAGCATTTATAAGGAAAAGACGAAGAGGTGGCACGATAAGCACTTGATCATGAATGAGTTCAAGGAAGAGGATTCCGTACTCCTCTACAACCCCTATCTTCGATCCTTCCCTAGAAAGCTCAAGTCTCGATGGTCCGAACATTTACATTGAGTAAGGTTTTCCCTTATAGCACAGTCGAGGTAACACACTCTACACAGGGAGCTTTGAAGGTAAATGAGCATCATTTGAAGCCACACTATGGGGAGGATATGAGAACTCTTCAAAAAGATTCCTTCGTTCTCCAAATTGAGTGAGATAAGTTTCATTTTGAATGTTTTACTATGTAATTGTATACTTGTATGTTATATTTCCCCTTTCTATTTTGATCTTTTTGATTTTTTGTGTTGTTGCTAAGGTCTTTTAGGGAATTGAATGCATCCTAAATAGAGATTCCTTGTTTAGAAAGAGTACAAGACTTTACTGGACATGACAAGAGGCTGAAAAATCATCCAACGAAGGAAATCTTAAGCTTAGGCAGAACCCCACCACAGACAGTAGGGTGCAGACTTCAAAATGTTGAGAAAGTAGAAGCCTACCTCAGACAGTAGGCTTGACCTACCACCACCGGTAGGTCTGTTGTACAAAATTCCAAAGTAAACAGAAGTTTACTGCGAATGGTAGGTCTCGGGTGTAGCAGGGGTTCAAGTCAACAGTCAGGTTGTTATGTAATTTTGTTTTCCCCACATCTTTTCCTTCCCCAAAAATACCTAAGATTCTTCTTCTTTTATTTTCTTCTCTATCTCCTCATGGTTTATCCGCTCTCTCACTGGCGGTTTCTTTTCTCCACTCTGGCGACCTACATCTCTCTCAGTATGTTCAACCCCTCTTTTCTTTCTTTTTTTTTTTTTCTTCTTTTCTTCTTCCTACTCCTCTTTAACACCAACCACCACCACCACCTCTTCTCTTTTCTCTTTTATTTCTACCCCATAGGACACTCCTTCTTCTTCTGCCAATATCCATCATTTCCCTCTTGCCATAACCCCCTCTCGGCTCCTTTCTTTCCTTTCCTCATCTTCTCTCTCTTTTCTTTTTTGTTGTTCTTGTTCTTACTCTCCTAACATTCTTTTTGTTTCGTCTTTGCTCTACTAAGGAATTTTTGCAGAAAATCCAAAGAAAATTTCTCCGACGATCTCCCGGAAACATTCTGATGGACTTAGGCTAATTCTCTAAACCCTTGCCTTTATTTCGTATTTGTATTCTAATTTTGTGTTCTACTTATTGTGTTTTATTAGTACCAAATTGGTTGTGTTTCTGTTTTAATTGTCAAGTGTAATAGTTTTATCCTCTTAGTTTATTTTGTGATACACTTCCCCACACACGAGCAATGTATAGTACACTTAATCACACACGGGCTACGTTAGTCTTTTCTATCTCTTTTTGTGTGTTTACTTTTGTGGCTATCACCTTTGCATTGTGTTGAGTTATTTGTGTCCTTTTGAATCATGCCTTTTGTCTCCTTCCTCATGGCCCCTAAAAAACCCACTGCCACTTCTAAACAAACAAATACTTCCAAACGGGCTCGGGTTGATGATTCCACACCCGATCCTACCAACCCTGCTATTCCCCCATATCCAGAATGCCTATCTGCTGCTAGCCAAAAATGGGTAACCAATAGGAAACGGCTAAAACTCATTGTTGAAAAAGCCTTTGATGAGCATGCCATATAACATTTAGGCTTGACTACTCTTTTTTGTAGTTTGGGTTAGGAACCTCTTTTACACATCTCTGGTGTTTACCATCCCAAACTTGCCCGTGAATTCTATGCCAATATGCTCCAGAAAACAGACAAGGACCTTTCTGTCATCATTTTCACAATCAAGGGTGTAAGGATTATTTTAGACAGAGTGCGTCTAGCTTTTATTCTGGGGATTAAGGATGAGGGAACACTGTAACTGTCGATTCTAATAGAAAATCTATCGAAAAGGACCCAGATTGGAGTTATGAGGAGACCTGTGATCGCCTTGAAATCCACCCACATCAGGTGATTGGCATCAGATACTTCACATGGGTGACTTTTCCCAACTCTTACCAGAGTCCTTACACACTTTGGTCCAAAAGGGGGTGGGCAGAACGATGTATGGATTGTAAATCTTTATATGATTGATAAATTGCAAAATCAGTCCCAATTTTCCTTAGTGTCTCTCATGATACATACGATGTGAAACACCAGGTGTGATATCACTCTTACACATGTGTTCCGTTACCCTGTGATCCTTTCTCGAGTTTTTCACACATTTAATGTTGATTTCACAAGTGAGCGCCAAACGACGATCGGCCGAGCACAAATCATCACTTTTTCCGCTTTTAAAGCCTACTGCTACACCTGGAACGAGAAAGAAAAGAAGTAGTAGATACCACAAGAGGAAGAGGATCGGCTGCGAAAACGAAAAATTTACAGATTCTAAAAAATAAAGAAAGCTACTAAGACGGGCCTTGGGGCTTCCTCTTCTCAACCCATTGATGATGACGATGAGAATGAGGACTCTTCTGATAAAGAAGGGTCCTTTGACCCCTCCGACACTGACGACCCTCCCACTGTCCCCATGGACACCTTCCAAGCGGAGATGCGGGCTCCCTTCGAGCAGTTCCACCTCACACACAGTTGGCAGAGATCGTGGAGTCTTCTTGTTGATATGCGGATAGGTTAGCACACCATAGAGCATCCATCAATTTCTAGGAGGTGATGATTTCTAGAATCTGCAGTCATTTCCTACCAGATCAGGGTACTAATGGCGGTGGCGGTGCAGACATGGTTCCGCCATGATGGAGTTTTCTTTCCACATCCTTTGTATTTTTTTCTGTACTATATTTTCCTCTTCGTTTTTGTTGTTTTTACTGTTTCTTTCTATTCTTTTATGTTTTGATTTTTGGTGTGGATTGCTTTCGGATGTGCTTACTTGATTTATCTATTTGGGATAGCATCCCATGTATGTGTTTTTCATTGCTTATATTTTGTCCTGGCTCCTACATTGAGAATAATGTGGTTTTTAAGTGGGGGTATTTGTGTCTTTTAACTATTTTTGCGTCCAATTTTTTGTTTTAGTTCGTGTAGTCGTGTTTTTCTTTCAAGCACTCTAAAAATCCAAAAAAATTAGATAATTTTGAAACCCTAAATCTTTCTCTTCCTTTTCCTTTTATAGAAAATTCAAAAGACAAAGAGTCTCATTTTTCCTTTTAGTTTTCTCATGTCTTTAATTTTAGTCTGTCCTTTCCCCTTATTTAAAAACACAAAAATATTTTCTTGTTATTTTTCTTTTCCCTTTTTCAATCTCTAAAAACTTAGAAAAATCCAAAAAAAAAAAAAATTATTTTTGTCACAACCAGTGGGGTCTTCATTGTGAAACACTTAGGATTTTAAAAATGAATTTAACTTGATCGACTTGAAAACCGCACTTACTTATTATTCTTACAAAATCAATGGTTTTTATACACCTACAAGTGTCGGTTAGTAGTAGAAGCCATGGAATCTTAAGGAATTAGCATAGTTAGTATTTTTCTAGTCTTTGCCTTCACTCTTGTGTTTTCTTTACTATAAAGCGAAAAGGTCTAGTCCAGGTTGGTCTTGGAAATGATGGTCACAAGCCTTCATTATATCGTTTGTGCCTTTCTTGCCTATCATTTTTAAAGTCAACCCTTAGTTCCCCTTTTGCACCTTTATGCCAGGGTTTTAATCCCTTAACATTCTTTGCTTTTTAAACTCACACTTTATAAAACCCTCAATTTGTTGCGCTAATGATGTATAATTTTTTAGCCATTTTGAGTGAGGAAAACATATAAGTGTGGGGATATTTGAGTGAAGAAAAGAAATTTTGAATAAAAAGGGATATTTTGGGTATTCTTTTAAGCAAGGTTATATGAAGAAAGTAATAGAGAGAAAGCAAAAAAAAAAAGTACTTGAGATTTTCTATAGCTTTATCTCTCAAAGACTTGTGCTGCCTTCTAACATGGAAAGTTTCATTGAAATTTTCTTGATTAATGAGAGTTAAAGCATGTTAGGAAGATTTTGCATTATTTGAACGGAGCAAGATGTTCAGGGGTAAATGGAAATAAGCGAAAGTGGCTAGAAAGCTATTGATTATATTTGATTTCTTTCCTTTCGGTTGCATTAGTTCTATCTCGATTACTTTTTCTTTTCCTTTCCCTTCATTTGATACCCTTCATGTCTCAAGCCTAATATTACCAGCTCAAAAGTCCTACCTAATCCAGTAGCGACTTAAGCTAGAACTTAGAGCGGAAAAGTTTTGGGAAACTTGAGCTGTGTTATGCATTTACCATCAAAGTATTTCACTAGGTTAATCACTTGAAATTCCCTATTTTCTTTGAAGGGCGGCATAAGCAACTCACACGCACACACCATTGATTAGTAAGTCTAAAAGTAAGATGGGAGTGGGATTTTTTATTCGTGTGGTTTGTCCTTCCAAAATTCCTTATGTGGTTAAGTAATTTTATCCCCTATGGAAGTGACTATTTAATTCATTTTTTTTTTTCTTTTGCTGTTTGAGTTTGTTTGCTTTTAGAGTCTTAATTTTTGGTCATTGTATTTTGTCCCTTCGTGTGTCATTTTTGTTGAATATTTTTTTGCAAGCTTCTCCGATGTTCATTGTCTAGTTTTTGCCTAATTATTATGTTACTTAAGGGCAAGCAAAAGATAAGTGTGGGGGTATTTGATATGTGTTGTAATGTCATTACTTTTCTATATTAATTATGCCTTTTTACAATTTTTTATTATATAAAATGTATAATTTATATCATTTCACATTACTTTTATCTTAAGTGCTTCTTGATGAAGAAGTTGGAGAATATAGGTGAAAAAGGGTGAAAACAAAGGGAAAACAGAGAAGACGGAAGCTACCAACACTGAAGACAGGTACCGCCGAGCATAGGTTAACCTACCGCTTATGGTAGATATGTAGCTCATAATTGAAGATTGGCCAGAAGCCTACCAGCTAGGTAGGCTACCCCTACTATCGACGATAGGCCTTGAAAGTTTCTGGAAAAATGTGGAAAAAACCTTACCACGGACGGTAGGGCTCGACCTACTACACGCGGTAGGTCCTGACTGAAGCTATACTTAATGTGTTTTTGGACTCTTTATAGAGAATTTTCCCCCCTTTTGAGGGATTATTTAGTTATAGGTGAGAGAGGAGGAATTGGGAGCGAAAATTGGACTCAAAACCCTTCTCAATTCCTTTTCAATTAGGTAGTTTTCGTAGATTAAACATTAAATTGAGCGTCTTGGGAGATTGAAGATGAACAAGGGAGCAATTTTGAGTTTCCTCATGGAAATCGAGAGACGAGCTCGGGTAACCTTTGGAACCATGGAACCGATTCTTCTCATCCCTAAGCATCCTTTTCTTTTGTGTTTTACTAGAATGTTTTTAGCTTGGTTTGAATGAGGGTTGAACCCTAGATTTTGAATAATATGGATTCTTGATTGGTTTTATAAAATTGATGTTTGATTTTCATTGGGTTGTTATTTAGCTGTGCTTTTTCCTTAATTGATTTGCACGAAATCAATTAATTCGCAAAGTTGGTTGGAATTGAAAAAAGAAAAGCTATTTAGGGCAATTAGTTGAATAATAAAAGTTAGAAATTGAATAGAGATATTCTTTTCACTTTTAGGTGTTCTTAAATACTTAATCTTATTGCATTCATAATAGATTAGAGAGAGAACATATTCTTCTCTAAAGGTTAGTGAATAGAGTGTCTCTCACCTAGACATAGTGATTGTCTGAGTTAACCTGTAATGACCCAACCTTATTTTCTTAAACGTCGTTTTGTGGTTTTCCAATTGAAATAGTTGACAAAATCTAAGGGGATTCCATCATTCAATATTTTTCCTTATAATTTTTACTTCTCAAACCAAACTTTTTTTGTTTATTTGATTTTTCGTTAGTATTTTAATCATTTTCTCAAATAAAAATCGACTTTTAGACTAGACCTTATAATAGACGATTAGTATTTTAGCTTCTTGTTCCCTGAGTTTGACAACCCGGTTAAAAATCTCTTTTACTATAGTGATAGGAACACTTGCCTGTTGTGTTTTTTTTAGAATTCACCCTATTTTAAACATCATACCCCAATCTCATTAGAAGATTCTACAGTAACATAACATAAAAGACGAAGACAAATAAAAATGCCATCTCCATTACTACCATGGTAAAAAGAGTTAGGATTCACTTTTATAGCGCCCTCCTCTCCAAAATTGCACACATCCCAAATGTCAGCCCTAGCATCACCTTCGGTTCTACATCTAGAATTATCTATGGTGATGATGAGTAGAACCATAAATCCACTTGGGATAGGATAGGCATTCGTCACAGACCTAACTTTGGCACCAGGTGCACCATTTGGAATTCCATGGACCTAAGACCTTGTTTAAAGGTTGTGACACGTCTTATTGGGGTCTAATCTTGCTAATAGGTCTAGGAAAAGCTTCAATAAGCTCCGAGCCATTGATAATTTTTATCATCGGTAAACTGCTCTTAGCTTCCCTTTCTCTTTACCATCTATCATCATTCATGTCATGAGCGATACCGTCTCTACGAACAAGAGTGCGCATGCTTGGTTACCCCTTACTTATCACTGACATTCTATGCCACTTTGAGGTGGACTTTTCAAGGGAAAAATTGGAGTGTACAAATAATGGTGACATCATATAAGGATCCACTCTTTCACGAGATGGATTTGAATATTATGAAAAAGAGAAAAGATGGTTGTCGATGGCGGAGTTGAGGCAAAAGAAGGGTGCCAAGGAGACCTTCGGTTTTACTAAGGAAAAACGCACGAAGGACCCCGAGACTCCTTTAGAATGTGGAAAAGGGCTCATGGAAGAAGAGGATGAAGATGCAGATGAGGACAAGGAAAGTGATGAAGAGGATGAGGAGTCTGGTCCCTCCCTTCGAGAATCCATTATCGAACTACGAATGGAACTCACCACTATTCTATTGCACTTGAATCAACAAGACGGGATGCTCGCCTAACAACAATTCTTGTTATCACAACTTTACGGGGCGACTTTCTCCTTGTAAAGGCTTGAGCAGCAGTGGAGGTAGAGAGGGCGGATCGGCCCTCTAGGGAGTTTTTCTTCCCCGACTCATCTATTTTTCTATATTTTTATTTTTGTTTTAATTTTCTTTTTGTATGTTTTGTGTGTTTCCCTTTATTTTTGTTTGTTCGTTCAGTTGCTTTTATTTCTTTGATTTATTTTTGTTCTTTCCACATTGAAGACAATGTGAATCTAAGTGTGGGGGAAGTTTTAGTTGTTTTAACTTTTAGTTTCTACTTGTTTTTATAAAAATACCAAAAGCATTGAAAATATAAAAAAAAAAAACTCCAAAAACATTGAAAATTTTGAAAAATCTCAAAAATTGTTTTGTGTAAAGTTAGTTTTTGTTTTATCATTTTAAAAAAAAAACCTCAAAAATATTTTTCTTTTTTCTTTTTGTCGCTAGAAAAGCGTGAAAAGTGGTATGTCTAACTTGTTGGAACTTTGAATAGGCATAATACGTAGTTAGCTTCACATCCCTCTTTCGTTGATGCCATGTGAATTGATGGTCCTATGAACTATGCTTTTAGAAGTTGAAATTATGCTTTAAGAATCTTGTGAAATTGTCTTATGTGATTTATTTTAAAGCATCATTCTAAAACTTATTTTTCCACACCTTGAAACAAATAGTCTAGTTTCTGTTAACCTCGGAGATGATAGTCATAGGCATTCTTTGATCCGTTTGAACCTTTTCTTGCCTACCCTGTTAAATATTAAATCTATAGTACCCTTTTTGAAGTTTCATGCCAACGGATTCGCTCCCTTCTTTTCCTTGACTTTAAACTCACATTTAAATAAAAACCCTCAATTGATGAGCTAAAGATTCTATAACTTTGAGTTGGTTTGAGTGAGCTTCACGAATAAGTGTGAGGGAAAAGTGAGAAAAGAAAATATTAAGAGAAGACAGGTATTTCGGGAACTTTTGTGAGAAAACAATCAAACGAGAGAAAAGAAACAAAGAAGTGATTTGATGTTCAAAGAAACATTTTGAAAAGAAACCCTTTGTGAGGAAGCTTGTATTTTATCAATCACTTATGGAAAAAGAGAAAAAAAAAATGAGGAAGATGGAAAAATAGCGAAAAGAGAAAAAGATAATGAAAAGAAAGAAAGAAAGAAAAGAAAAAGAATTATTTCAAAAAAGACATTTTATTAGACTTTTATCTCTCAATATCTTATATTCTCTTCTTCTCACATATATACTTCCTTCATTTTTGAGTGATTGATGAGATTTATATAGTTTTATGGGGTTGTGAGTGTTGAACAAAAGGTAGAGAGTGTTTTAAGATATTAGATTGAAAGCAGCCTAAATGTTATAGATAACTTTGAATTTATTTCCCTTTTTGTTGCATTAGCTCGTATTTTCACTCGTTTTGTTCTCCCTTTACCTTCGTTTGATAATCACATATGTCCCTAACCTAACGTTACAAGATTTAAAGTCTTACCTAATTTGGTGATGACTTTGACGACTTTGACTAGTACTTGAAGTAGAAGGGAGTTGGAAAAGTGAAGTATATAGAATTTAGCTTGATATAGTGAATCATAACATTAATTTCTTGAAATTCTTCTTGCATATTTTTGAAACTAAACATAAAGTTTGCACACACACACTGTCGATTCTCATTTCACTACAAGAATTCATCCTTTTACCGACAAACCAAACGGTTGCTAATCGGTCGGTAAAACCGATTACCGACCGAACAAGTCAGTCGCTGTATTTTGGTCAGTAACTGATTATGACGGAATAAAATGTACGTCGGTAACTTTTACCTACCAAAAATCTAAAGTTACCTACTGAATTTTCGGTCGGTGACTTTATTTTTATCAATTAAAAAATGTAAATTAAATATTAAGTTACCGACTAAATTTTCGTAAGTACCCACCGAATTTTGGTCGGTAATTTTTTTAAAAAAAATAATGAGTTACCACTGAATATCAATCGGTGTCGGTCGGTAACTTTTATTTTTTAAAAAAATATTTTATTCATAATAATAATTATCCACCTGAAATTAAAAACCAACAACAACCACAAATAATATGAAATCAACAAAAACATCTATAATACAATGAACTAAATTTTAGTAGAATACATATATATAATTACATATATATCAAATACAAATATATGAAAAAGTCGAAAATACATAATATAATATCAAATGTCAAATATATCAAAAATATCATAAAGTCTAGGTAGAAGCTGGTAGAGGTGGAGGTGGGCTAGAGGAGTGAGGACCGGTCGGTAGATGAGATGTGGCATCATCATGCAGAGACGGGAAAGGAGGGAAGATAGTGGGTACCGAATCCAGTTGCACTCCACTCTAAGATGCGAATAATGTCATGAAGCTGACGAACCTCTCTTGTGCCTGCTGCATGTATCCCTACAACCTTCTCTCCCTCTCGATATAGTCCTCGTGGCCTACCGTAGAAGATACCGAAAGAACCAAAGACATGGAATTCCTGCTGCCTCCCCAGTGCTTCGTGGTAACGGCTACAGACTATGAGACGAAACCATAGACATGGCCCTTGTTGGTTCCACCGGCAACCTCAAACATCAACTGCTCGTCAGTCAAAATGGGCGAGACGGTCTCAATAGGAAGGCGTTCCATATTCACCTTTAGCTCCTGATATTTGGCTTATACAAAAAAGACATTAATAAGTTATTGTTAAGCAATATACAATAAACACAGACTAACAAACGATAATATGAGAATTTGTTTAAACATATTAAAGAACTTCACCCAAAACTGGTCGAATCGTGTATCGGCCTACTGTCCCTTCTGCTGATGCAGTAGGACATACAGTTCCAACTATACGAAGGCCTCACCCATCTTCCCCCACTGCAAATATAAATGAGTTTTCAAATATAAAGGTAATTAAAAATACTATAAATTATAAGAAAATATGGTTTTAAGTTTAAAAAAATTGCTAATTATTTAATATGAAAATGAAATTGACTTACCCACTCTATGACAGACCTAGATCCACTGATGTGCTTACCGGGCCCCTGGCCACCATACCCCTACAGCCAGTTTTGCTGTGCCGCCTCCCGCCTCTTCTTATATGCCTCCGAGCCCCATTCATCACAAAGACTCGTGAACTGTGCAATAGTCATCCAATCGAGCTGATACCCATCGGTACACACCTCGTTCATCAAGTCCTTGTATCGTAATGAGACCCGTTTGTGCCAAGCGTCCCAAATAGCACGCTTATGCAGCGGGTCCCATCGATAGAACTTTTGCAACTAAAGCATAATTTGTTAATCAATATAAGCTTATATTATTAAAAGTTCATGTAGTTACTTTATAAAAACACTTATCCAGAATTCTGTATACCATATGTTCTTCATTCTACCTAGGACCTTCCCAAAACTCGAATGTGCCTGAGCAAAATGTGCCTTTATGATTTCAGTAATCACCTTTTCACTGTCCAATTACTTGTTGAAGTTGTACAAATGTTTAAATACAAATAATTAATTAACTAAATCTAATTAATGTGACGTTTAAGTTAAAAAAATTTAACAGTATTTCCCCTATAAAATTAACAATGCCTAGGCACAAAAAACAACAAGTACACAACAATTCCAATAAAATCAATTATATAGTAATATAGTCATAACACTCCTTCCATCCAAGTTTAACAAACAAGTTATCAACAATTCTGATATTCCAAGTTTAATAAACAACAATTCCATATGTAACCAACATATGTTCCAGATGTTTAAAAAACAGTAATTCCATAAAACATCAATAATTCAAGGCTATCATGACATTTACCTATCAACGGTCAGTAAAATAAGTATGCGAGAGTCAACAACACCCTTGGATGGAGGGTCAGGTGAAGGGGCGAATGAAGGGCAGGTACCAGTGGACGTGCTGATGATGAAGGGGCAGGCGTCGATGACATCCCCGCACTAGATGAAGCTGAAGGAGCAGACGTGGGCGCCGGACTCGAGTATGGCAGCTACGAAAATAGAGTCAAGGTCGTCGGAAGTGTAGAAGCCGCTACCAGAGGAGTAGACATCCCTGGAGGTATAGAAGTCGCTGCTGGAGAAAGAGACGTCCTGTTAGGAACAGAAGCCGGAGTAGTAGACATCTCAACCAAAGTAGAACCTGCTAGAGTAGAAGCCGCTGCCGCATGAGCCCTCTTCTTACTCCCATGTACCATCTATAATATAACATATTAAACAATTTTAGAAAGTTACTTCAAAAGAAAGTTATTTAAAGTTACATAATGGCAAAAAGGAAACAAACAAGTTATTTAGAAACAAAGTTACTTGAACATAAAACTCAAACAAAAATTAAGAGACCAAGAAACAAACAAGTTAATTTAGAAATAATTTACTTTAACATAAATTACCAATTAAAGAAACAAACAAGTTACTTAAACAAATTACCAATTAAACATTCTACGTTCAAAATCAGACTCCGATTCAAATTCTCCCTCTTCCTTTTCTTCATCGGACTCCCATTCAACCTCTTCTTCATCTTTATTATTTTCATCTTCATCTACAATACTACTTCTCCCGCGAATGTCCATCGATTCTAACTTGCCCGACTCGTGAGTGACATTTCCAATGTCTTGAATATCAATGTCTATCCTTGAAGTCTTGGCAATATCAACGTCTTCTTGAAATGGAACATCTACAAGAGGTACATCTAAAATACGAGGTCTTGATTTCATTATAGCCCACCAATCACTTTTTTGTCATTTAGGTGTAGGGTACGGGACGTAAGTCATTTGTTCGGCTTGTTGGGATAAAATGAAAGGATCATATCCCAATGCATATTTCTTTTCAATGTGCACCTTCACAAGTTTATATTTATCGAGAATCTTGAGACCTCGATTTAAATGTGAATCAAACCAATCACACTTAAAAAGAATGACTGATTGATTTGGTCTTCCCGGATATCGAACCTCAATTATCTAATTTAAAACCCCATGATAATCATCTCTAACTCGTACACCACAGTTATATGTAAGACTACCAAAACCTCTTTCCTATGTATGAAACCTAAACCCATTAACAAAATATCCATGACACGATTTCACACGTTTAGACGGACTCCATGATAAGGACTTAAGGCATTTGCGGTTGCTTGCGTTCACTGGGTTTTCCATCTGAATAAAAGAATTAATATTTGTTTAGTTTATAGATTAGTATAATTATAATATAAAAATTAATCAAACTTTCAATGCACTTCTTCCCTAAACCAAATTGAAAACTCATCACTGATTCTTGTCTGTATGTCACTTTCCGTTAAACTTGGAAAATGCGTCCTCAATTCCGTTGTGTATTTTCTACAACCAAAATTAATATATTTAACTTATAACTAATCATGTGTTATCATTTCTAAGTAAAAATATTGTTATATAGTAAGTAATGAGATTAACTTATGAGAGGTACGGTTTAACTTCATCGCAGTTCAATAGGATGTAGTTCGTTATTGCCTTATATTCTTTATCATCCAATTATCTTGTCGTCATCTTACCATACGCCCTTCCTTATCCATTGCAAATTGAAATACCCGATTCTCCATCCCTTGGTTGATTACCCTCATCATTTCTTGGTATATCTCTGACCTTCGTTGATACATGAGGTTCAAAGTAGTAGCTATAAAATGTTGCAGCCTCTTCAACCAAATAAGCATTGCATATCGAACCCTCAACCCTAGCCTTATTCTTAATTTTCTTCTTCAGATGGTTCAAGTACGTCTCGAATGGATACATCCATCGATACTGAACCAAACCGCAAACCCTAGCCTCATACGACAAGTGAACCATTAAATGCTCCGTGATATCAAAGAGAAAAGGATGAAAAATATAAGTCTCTATAAAAAAAAGTCAGTTCCGCCAAGGCACTCCATATCTTGTACAGAAGTACCTCTTTGAGAGTAATAGGAAATAATCGCTCCATAAACACGTGGCAATCATGACTTTTCATTCTGGACATTTTCAACTCCTTCAAATCAACACATCTGCTCAGGTTAGATGCATATCCATATGGTAGTTTCAAGTCCTTCACCCACTCGAGTACGGCCTTCCTTTGTTCTTTTGTCAAAGTGTAACACACCTTCGGTTTTGCAGAACCTTTGAGATTTAGTTCGGGCCGATTACAATATCTTTGAACATCTTCCCTAGACTTCACGTTATCCTTCTTCTTCCCTTTCACATCCATAAATGTGTTAAAAATATTGTCAAAGACATTCTTCTTATTATGCATGATGTCAAGATTATGGCAAACTAGAAGAGTACACCAATACGGAAGATCCCAAAAGATACTATGCCTTGTCCAATTGTGATATTCTCCTCTACTATCTTCCTTTCCAATCTCAATTTCGCTTTCTATAACCTTTGGCATGTCTTGAACCCTTTCCCACAACTGCTCTCCCATAAGACGAGGTGGCTGCTAAGAATGATCTTCTCCTTTGCCCTTCTTAAAACACCTAGAATCCCTCCGAAATGGACGATCGTAAGGCAGAAAGCAGCGATGACAGTTAAACTAAGATTGATTTCCCCCACTTTGTAGTCTAAATGATTTTGTTTCTTCAAAATATAGTACGTGTTAACCCCATGCAACCACAATTGGTTCAACTCTTCTATCAACTGTTGCAAGTAAATATCTAAATTATATTTTAGATTCTGAGGGCCCGGAATAATACATGCCAGAAACATTGCTGGAGTTTTTTAGCACATCCAAAGAGGTAAGTTGCAATCACTGGCCATGAAGAATATTGCTTTCCAGACATCCCAAAAATTGAGAAAACGTCAATACACAGTCCAAGTCTTATATTCCTTGCTTCGGAAGCAAACTCAATATGAGTACTATCAGAATTCTTCTAAATTTCTCCATCCCTAGCTTGACTTATCATATCCAGCACAGGAACGCTTTCTGAATGCCATTTCATATGCTCAGCCATTCTTTGAGAAGCATACAACCTCTACAACCTAGGTGTTAGCGGAAAATAATACATCTTCTTATACATAATTTTTTTGGACTTTTTCTTCTTATTTTTCTTTCTTCTCATGTAACGTTCATGGCCACAAGACTTACACTGATGTGCTTGAGCATCATCCTTCCAATATAGCATACATCTATTAACGAATACATCAATCTTCACCACCGACATATTCAAACCAGATACTAACTTCTTCGTCTGGTACCAATTATCCACCACCTTATTTCCTTGGAGGAGTACATCCTTCAACAACTGTAATGTTTGATCAAACTACTTTTCAGACATGTTGAGTCTCTGACTTTCAACAACTTCGCCATCGGGGACAACTGTGAATACTTTGTACACCTTTCATACAACAGTGAATCAACAGATTTCAGCATGTCATAAAACCGTTGAGCTTCAGGAGTAGGTGCCTCATAATTGTAGTATGCTACATTGGGTTCAAAATTCGGACCAGCAGCATAAAAAATACCCTCACGGTAATTGTTACTTTCAACGTTTCTTATAAGACTACCTTCCTCAATAATCGATTAGTAACCTACTAACAGTTCTCCATGTACAGTCCAATTATGATAATTAGGTAAAAAAACTTGATTTATAAAGATGCAACTTCACATCATCCTCTTTAAGATATTTGAAGTTCTTTCACTTTGCACACGGACATCATAACTCGTTAGCTATACCAAGACCGTAATTCAAACACCAATTCACAAACCGCTTCACACCTAGTTGAAACTCACTACTAATCCACATAACTCCTGGCACAATTCTTCTATACATCCAACTACGATCCTCCTCCATAACTTCACAAAACAAAAATATCTCATTTAAAGTTAGAATTCATTACTAACGAAGCCATACCTTAAAGTGTTTAAATGTGATTTATGAAATATTTAGATTGTAAGAGTTGTTCTTTAAGAAATTAAAGACTTCTGTAATCATTCGAGTATTAATTTGACTTCTAAAAAAAGTCAATTTTGATACGTTGGAAATGAACAAGTAATAGAAGTAAAAACACTTCTATTGTTTTGAGAAAAGTCCCGAAGGTAAGAAATTTTCTTTATTGAGGTCTTAAATTTTATTTTTGGACCAGTAACCCTTAAACTTCTTTTATGTTTAAGACTTTGATAGAAATAAACATATAATTCCTAAAATACCCTTCTTCACTTTAAATAAAAATACTACATATTGGAACTTTGGTAAGAATTGTTAAATTTATTGGTTGGTACTAGTAGTGTAAAGAGACAAACATATTTTTGCATTTAATATCTTCTTGGATTTTAAGATTACTTTGATTCTAAAGCTTTAGATAATTCACCATTCATGTATTGTACTTCTCTTGGACTATTAGCTAGGAGAAAAGAAGGATTTCTTTTGTTTTTCTTTTTGAGATGAACCTGAACTTTCTGAAAAAAATATATTTTAAAGACAATGTGATTCGAATTAAGGACCTTTAACCTATTAATATCTCTACCATTAAGAAAAATATCATTATAGAAACATATTCACTTAGTTATTCTTAGATGTATTCTTATTAGTTATTAGAGATTTTGAATCCTTCCGAAGGTATGCTCCACCATTTCAAAAATTTTCCTCAAAAAAGGAAAAAAAAGAAAATGTTATCACTTAAAAAAAATATATTTAAAGCATCTGTTATTTCAATATAGTATCACCTACCACAATATCGAAGTCATAGCTTTATATTGATATTAGCATCTGCTTACACAGTACTTAACTTAAATTAAGTTAGTTGTTAAAACATGTACTCAATATAAACACATCAAATTTCTTTTTTTCCTTTTTATGAATATATGCTTTAGGAGAGGAGTTAGGGTTTGAATCATACTTGTTTTTATCCCTTAAAAATATCAACTTTCTTTCTCTTGAGGAATCATTATATACATAACTTTTTTTTGATAAATATACCTACCATTTTTATTTCATTATTTTTCTTTATTTGTAATCCAACATCCCTTTCAAAGTCAAAAAGAGAAAAAAAAAGTAATATGAACGTTTTTTTATAAGTTTAGAAAAATTTCGGCAGAGTTTCCCCTATATTATGGACATTTTCCAGGCACACAAGCCAAATAGGCAACAAACACAAATTCACAATATGAAAGAGTCAGAGCTCTCCTGCAAAGCAATATTTAAACTAAAAGAGTCAAGCTACCCCGTAAAGTAATATTTAAACTAAAAGAGTCAAGACTCCCCTATACAGCAATATTTAAACTAAAAGAGTCATGACTCTCTCGTAAAGACAACAATTCATTCATAATAAAATGAAAATTATATATTTAAGAGTTCAGGCTCCTTAGAATAGTGAAAAAGGTTTAAAATGTTGCATAATATATACATCTATATATCAATCGGTAAGCGACGATGCTCTAACTCTTGAAAAATATACCTAAAATAAAGAATGAAAATATCAAATATACAACTATACGTATCATAACAAATTAATTGGTCTAAGAAACCGAAGCATAGAAATATCAAGTGAAAATATAGAAATTAAAAAAAAAAAAAAGGCCTCTTAGGATGTCTCTCTTATTTAATGAACAACCATTTATTCATGCTCGTCATCACAAAACATATTAATTGGTCTAAGACCCCATGATAATCTTTATTTTGATCAAGAGAAACAAAAAGGATAATCTTCTAAACAAATTATGATTTATCAAAACACATATTTTGTAAAAAAGTATGATATATTTTTTTTATGAATAAAAATATCATCTTTATATAAAACTAATAATTATTGTGAAGAAATCATTCAAATAAAACTCAAAGAACTACTATGTGCAAATTAAAGCTCCTATTATACTTAAAGGTGCTTTCTAAAGTTCTTTTTTTAAAGTAGGTACTTTCTAAAGAATAATAGATACTTTTTTGTATGTATTGGTTGCTAAATATGGATATTTGAGTTATTCCTTTTCTTAAAAGAAAGAGAGAAAGTACTTCTTTTCTTAAAATAATTCTCTATCCATTTAAATATACTACATCATAAAAAAATATCTATAATATTTTTAACGTTTCTTTTATAATAATTAATTAATAACATTATTTTTCTTGTAATATTCATTTTATAGGAATTAATCTTTAAGATTAATTATGTGTAAGGTTTTGAGTTATTTATCTTTTATGATTTAAGATCTAAATGAGTATAATGAAGAAATTGAAGATTATTTCAATAAGTTATTGGCTTCCAATGCAAATACCAAAAAAGAAGGCAATTTGGAGGCTGCAAATGAGTTAAATTTGCCACAAATTTTGGGTATGAAATGATATTTTCCTTTATAGAATTATGTGGTCTTAATTCAGTTTGTTCAACAAATCCATTTAGCGTTATTTTACCAATAAAGTTCTCTACCTTATCTGCTCTAACCCTTTTTCACTTCACTACTAGCTAGTCCTAGGATAAGGAGATTGAGAAATTTTTGGATTTTTTGGATTATGTTTTTAGGTGTGTTATTTATTTAATTCTTTTTCTCTCTATATTTTATGTGTTTTTACTGTTTGTTCCGGATCAGTAGTATTATAGTTGGTTTGGAAGAAACAAGTGGTATGAGAGTTAAGCTTATTTGGAACACAACCGACACTTTCCATGTCTTACTTCACATATTAAGTTATTAAATTTTAACTATACCTTTTTTTTAAATCAACCCCAAAATTTTTAACTTTTTTATATAGATTAATAGTAATTTATTGCTTTTAAAATAAAATTTCTAGTTTGTCTACGGTATGCCTAGTTTAAGAGGTTGAACTTTTTCCCATAAAAAAATCTAAAAGCAAAACTCATTTTTTGCACAATTTTGTTCAATTTTTACTGTTGTATTGCCTTTGCTATTAGGCTTATGAACAATTTACACAGTAAAAGATGACTCTTTCAACTTTGATAAAATCAATAGGCTGCAGCAGAAAAGATTGAAACTTTGAAGATGAAGATCCATGATACTCATGAATAAGCCAAGACTAATGCTGAGAGATGTGAAAAATATTAATGGGCTATTAGTTTATGCACTGTCCCGGTAACATTCTTGTATTATTTCTTAGTGTATATTCTAAAATTCTTGTGAAAATTCTGAGTTATTTTTCCATTTCTCTCAAGGTATAGCAACAGGGGTAAGAAAGTTTATGCATGGGTTCAATTCTATAACAAGCACGCCATGGCAATACCCTTAAAACTGAAATAAACATTAATGTAAGGAAAAAAGGAAAAATGGCAAAGGAAAAAAAACTTACAGCAAGCAGGTGTTGACGGTAGCATGAACGGCGACGGCAGCTTCGACCTCGACGGCAAGTGAACGGCGAAACAACCTTAAAAAATTTAAAAATTCAAAAGAGAGGAGAGGATTAAGAGAGAGAGAGGGAGAGAGAGAGAGAGAGAGAGAGAGAGAGAGAGAGAGAGATGAGATGAGAAAGAAGCATACCTAACAGTGAGGCGGTAAGCGAGGCAGGGGTACGGCAGTGACGTGAACGGCAGTCACAGGGGTTGACGGGAGAGCGAAGAGAGAAGCAGAGGAGGGGAAAGGTTTCTGGGAAGGGGAATGATGAGAGAGGGAGAGGGCTCGGGTTTTTGTCCGCTATTTTTTTAAAAAAAAAAATTTAAATATTACCGACCGATTAGCAATGGATATTTCGGTCGGTACTCTGTTCAAGTGGAGTTACCGACTAAATTAGTCACTATCAGTTGGTTAGTTTACTTAATTACCGAAAGGATTACAAAATGGCCACAATCGGTCAGTAAATTAGCGACGGATTACCAATAGGTCAGTAAGTTACCGACCGAAAAAGTCAATTGGTAAATTTAGTCGCTAAAACCCTTTTTTCTAGTAGTGTACGCTAAACTGGAATGTTTGATTAGTTAGTTAGTTTATGACCTGTGCCTTGATATTTTAGCAGCTTTGTAACCTTCAACTATGTTTTGAAAGTGACGTTTCTTTGTTCTTTTATGGCTTTAGTTTGTAACGTTTGTGATAGTTGTTATTTTATCTATTACTTTATATGTTGATTTCATCATCTTTTCATGTTTTTAAGGTATAAGATATACATTTAAGTCTAATATCTCCCATTCTTGTCTTAGGTGCTTGCCGAAGGAAGATACAATGAAGAAATGATGAGAACGGCTTAAAACGGAGCAAAAAAGACAGAAAACGATAACAACAAAGAGGACCTACTGCCGGAGGTAGGCCAACCTACTGCCACCTGTAGGTGCATTAGCAACAAAAGAATTGAAGACAATTACCTAACATTAGGGGTGTAAACTGGTCCAAACCCTCTGGGTACCCCTAGACCCAGACCCAAACCCTTATAGTGAAACATGGATCCAAAACCAAACCCTCTGGGTATAAAATTTATGGACCTAGACCCGACCCTCCAGGGTCTAGGGTAGGGTCTGGGTATACTCGTACCCAAATGACATTTTTTATTTTTTTCCTTGTTAAACAAAAATATATATATAAAAATTTTCAGGAGATCTAACCTTAAAAAATCATGCCTCTATTATTCCCTTTAGAACAAACAACCACTGGTATAAAATTTTGAAGCAGAGAAACAGGTCCACAAGAAATATCCAATGGAGAAAACAGTAGTACTGATGTCTTGAAGAAGAAGAAATCTTGAAGAAAATTTCTCTTCTCTAAACTATGAGGCCCTAAGAAATCTTGAAGAAAATTTCTCTCCTCTAAACTATGAAGAAAATTTCTCTTCTATTCTCTAAACTAAGAAAATAAACTACTCAATATCATACATGTATAAATTATGTATTAATAAAAAATAATATTAATATAATATATAAATATATATTATTTTATTATAACGGGTATACGGGTCTGGGTATCATCATACCCTACCCAAACCCATTTAATAGAATCTATACGGGTATGGGTACGAGTACAGGTCCACAGATATAAAATTTTAACCTTACCCGCTAAACGAGTATAGACCTGCTCGGGTATGAGTAAGACCCACCCCGTTTACAGCCCTACCTACCACAAACGTAGGCTCCCCCTGTCGTCGACGGTAGTTTCAAGGCACAAAACGGGAGAGGAAGACAGAGACCTACCGGCGACGATAGGTCCTGATTTCAGTAACACTTAAGCAAATTTTTAGGCAGTTTTGGGGGGATTCATTATTTCTTTATTTTTCCTGCTTTTAGACTTCTACCATTAAGGGTTAGAAGGGCGATTTGGGGCGATCTTATGTGACAAACTTCCCCTAATTATCACCTCAATTAGTTAGGAATTAGATTAGAGACAAAGAATTGAAGGCTTTCAAGAGGATTCAAGGATCGAAGTGGCAAAATTGGGCATCGTTCGGGCAACCCGAGAGACGAGCTCTAGCACGTTCCGGGCTCCAAAACCATTCCTAAGCTTTCTTTTTCCCTTCTCTTGTAGATTTTAATTGTTTAATTTCAGTTTTACATTATGATTAGTGAGTAATTTTATTGTTTGGATTAAGGGTTGACCCTAATTTTTGGTTTCTATGAAATTAATGTGATTTTCTGAAATTGAATGTTGTGAGTGGTTGAATTGTTCTTCAATTGGTTAATTTCCTGCAATTTAAGTTTCTCAAACTTAGATTATTCGCAAGGGTGTTTGGAATTGAAAAAAAAAAAAAAGAATACCCAAGGGCAATCAATTTGGGGATTAATTGGGGCATTAGACTAGAGATAGAATGATGCACTCTTAGGTCTGTTTATCACCTACATTTTTATGGAATTCATAACTTGTTAGGGAGAGAAGTGATTCTCATCTAAGGGTTATGGAATATGATGGCTTTCACCTAGAGATAGAGATTACTCGATTGAGAGTATGATGACCCAATTCATTAATCTAACATCCATTTCTGTTAAAATCAATCAATTGAAGTAGTACCAAGACTAGGGGGATCCCGAGATCCAAACTTCTGCTTTATAGATTTCTCTTGATAATTGTTCATTAGTCTTTGATTATAGCTTCTGTTAGTGTCTCTTCTAGTTTTTAATCTCTTCAAAGACAACTTTTAGGCTAGACATTTAATAAATGGTAGAGTAGTTGAATCTTGGCCTGTTCCTCAAGAGATACGACACTCGGGTTGAACTCACCTCTACCTTGCAATGTAGTGTTTAGAATCCCCCGTTTCACTGTTTAAACGTCTTTAGTTGTTTGATAAAGTTTTTTCTTGTTGCTTTGTATGATTTTGTGGGTATATCATCTGCAAACCCTCACGAGACCTTACTCGTCCACTTTGGTAACTTAGGAGTTTAAAGGACTTATTGCACGTGCTAAGTACAATTGTGAGTCATACAAAAGTGGCTAGTTAGTTTGTTTTCTTTCTTTTTCTTGTTTTCTTTTATCTCTTTGCTCGAGAACGATCAAAGCTTAATTGTGGGGGAGTTTGATAAGTCTAACTTTACCCTCTTAAGTGCTGTCATTTTTCTCAGTTTTTGTGCTTAAATTTTTATAAAATAAATTTTATTAATCTGTTTCATCTCTTATTGATTGTAGGTACCTTCAGAATGAAGATATGTTGAATACAAGTGAAAACAAAGGACTTCGGAGGGAGAAAACAAAGAAAAATGGAGAAGAAACATAAAATCAAGGAAGCTGGAAAAATTGCACTATCCAGATCCAGATAGCACTTTCCGTATCCGAAAAGTGTATCCATGGTTCAAAGATTCTTTCCAGAGAGCTTCCCCATCTAGAAAGCTCAGCTTTCTTGATCCAGATAGTCGTAAAGAGACTATTACGCAATCTCTTAGAAGTCTCCCTTTTTGCACTCCTATTTTATTTCCTTTTGTAATTTGATTCTAAACCTTTTTAGAAAGGGTTTAGTGTAATTTTAGAGTAGGATTTGGAGATTCTTCTCCTATTTAAACCCATGAAAAGATTAATTGGAAGGCTTAGGTCTTAGTTTCAGTTTTATATTCTTGAAAAGAAGACCTAATTCGGCAAAATTTCGAAGTTTATTCAAGCAATTTTGAAAGACGAGTTTGGACAATTACCATGACTGTGGATCTTCAATTTCTTCTCCTAAGCACCCTAAACTTATCCTTTTATATGAATTTATATATGGTTTATATGTTAGAATAATGTTTAGCGACTTATTCATTTTGTGTTTAAATGGGGGTGAATACTAGAATTCTTTGTTAATGTTTTATATGAATTTCTCGTTTTAATTATCTAATTCTTGTTTGGTTATTATTTAATTATTGTGTTTGTTTACAGGGTTTCGTAAGATTGGTAATTTCGTAATGTTAATTAGACTTTGATAAAGGAAGGTTATGTTAGTATATGCCCTAAGACCAATTGACTCACATTTATGATTTATGAAGCATGTATTTTTGAATTGTATTTTATGCTCTTGGTCATCAAGTATGTGACTTGATAGTAAAACCCTTATGGCTAATAAAATACTATTCTTATTTGTCCCTAGTATATTACATCTTGTAAACTAGTGTGAAGTTGATTGATGGTCAAGTTTTACTGATCATGAATATGAGATATAAAATCAATTCATAAATACATATTGAGAATATTGTATTGGACATGACCTAAAGTGAAGAAGAAATATTGCATGGGTTTAAGTTATAAGTATTTCTTCTCAGTTTTATATTTGGTGTCCTTCGACCAAATGTTTCTAATGTTTCTTGCATGGGGAGAAAAATATGTTTTGACATAGTCAAACATCACTTTTAATTAGGTGATCATTATGATTATTGGTTGGCTTATTTTCTCGTCATGGCTTGAATATTGGAGATAGTGAAATGGATTTGTCCCTCTCTTTTTAGAGAGAGATATCCATGGGCCCCTTGATAAGGAAGACTGGAAAATATGCATGGCCATGCTCAAATAAGTATTAATAAGGTGTTATTAATATTATTTGTTGGAACAGTCTGCCCGGTGATCAAGTAAATGGTTAATTAAGTTTTATAAGGATGACTTGATCCATGCCTTATACTTAATTAGGATATCGTGTGACAAAAGGACTAAATATTAAATCTGATGCTAGGTTATTATTACATTTACTTAACTTGGGTAAGCATAATGTCTTGCTAGAGGCCGCTTATGTTTTGTGAATAAATGTCTAGGACATTTTTCATTCACTGCCAACGTTAAGTGAACCTACAAGGTCACACGCATAGACGATCTTGTGAGCATAATGTCCACGTTCAATGTATCTAGATTGTGTCCAGATTCGTTGAACGTATACAAAAGGGGAATCAGATTCCATATTGTATTTTCTGGTAGGTTAATAAGTAATTAATTTTATTTAATAGAATAAATGAAATTAATTACTTAATATTACTCATCCAACCGTTGGATGATTATAGGAATAGACTGACGAGATTAAACTGTCATTAGATGACAGTTAGGGTTTTGATATTGACAGCTATAAAAGGTTATGTTAACCTTTTCTTGGTGGCCGTCCTTTATCTGAATAAAGAAAAACGAGAGAGAGAGAGAGAGAGAGAGAGAGAGAGAGAGAGAGAGAGAGAGAGAGAAATGGGAAGAATTAAGATAAACAGTTGCACCCACTAAAAGTAAATTTCATTTAACAACCCCTTGTACTTTTTATTTCATTTTTAATAGTCTTTATTTAACTTTTAACCTACAATTATTAAATGACAGTCGGCATCGTATAAATGATCCTCTAATACACATATTTTATAATAATTTTATTAATATAAATTTCATAGAATAAAAGATAAATTTTAAGAAAAAATTACTATTATAGAAAGTGTACTAGAACGGCGATATAGTATCTCGCCTCCTCTATCCGAAATACGATCGATTACCAGATAGTCAGGATCAGTTCTGAACAGTTTTCAGAACACAGAAGGGGCTAGCATCCCGATCGCTTGCAGAGGAGTTCGTCGCGTGGATACCAGTAGAGGGCGAAGCGTACAAAGCAGCGCCTCCACAACGAACAATCAAAACATTGAGGTAATTTCTATCCAATCGGTTTTTCTAGTATGTGCAGATCCTGTTGGTGGATTTCCGTAGTTTTATTTTACTTTGTTTTTGCCTACGGATTCCAATAGTGGTATCAGAGCCACGTACATACTAGTTTTACTGATTTTATCTGTTACCGCTTTGATTACACATGTTGTTTTCAATCGGCCTTATAGTAAGGTTTCTGATTAGTGTAATAATCAGAGTAAATTGAATTATAGGATTCGCATATATCATATTCTGTTTTACTTATTAATGCAATTAATTAAACAGAATGTTGTTACTGCCAAATTGTTTGGCGTACAGTCTATAATCTATGCAATTTAATTGTTAAACTAATATGCAGAATCACATGATTTAATGTTTAACTGTTAAACAAAATTTCTGGCGGCATGATTTTAGGGTTTATGACGGCAATAACTTATTCAATGAGTTAGAAAGAAAAAATCGTTTTTCTTTCCGGGGGCGCTGCCCCTTGAGACCCCCGCAAAGGCGCTGCCCCTTGACCCCGCCCGCTAACCGGTCAGCGGGACCGCCGTTTTCTTCCGGGGGCTTCGCCCCCGGAACCCCGCTTATTGTTTCTTTACATGTTTCTTCCTATCTTTAGATGCATGGTGCATAGCATGGCCCTTTACCTCTTGTGATTGATTGGCTTATTTTGTTAATGGGTTGTATGTTTTTAAATACGGCCTGCGTGTCGTTGTTTTCGTTGATGTAATATTATCAAGCTTTACTAGAATAGGTTAATTTTATTTCCTATTCCTATGTATATTTTTCTGTCCTATGTAACAAGATTAGAAGGCCAAGACATTGGAGGCAAGCTCATGGAGATGAAGACTTACCTAGATTGACCTTTGACTTCCATGAGGCTCGTGGAAGTCAATATAGGATTGGGGCCATGCTATGACACGTTTTATTTGATGTATATATATTATGCATGTGATGTTTAGTTTATTTCCTTTTATTTTTTGATATATGTTTTGTGAAATAATATACAAATAAAAAAGGGAAGAAGGTTTTTGAAACCATGTTAAAAATTAAGTCGTAAAATGTCTTCCATGATCATAAGCACTTCTCCATGCTTGGATCATCATTTTGTCTCATTGCCAAAGCAAGAGATAAATGGTTACCTAAGTAGGGGAAGATGGAAAATGGTGATTTCCATATGCTTGGAATGGTTTGGCTTAACTAGGCTATCAAAACGGTTTTGAGCCTAGGACATCATATGGGATTTTGCCGGTACATTTAGATGTAAATCCCATTAATATATTTTTCTCTAATTATGGGTGTTAAGCCAAAGCTTACTTATGATTAGAATAAAATGAATTTTATACCCATGATTTATATCAAGTGTTGAATATTTCAGGAAAAATTTAATGCTTCATTTATTTAATTTTACTTTGCAAATTCTATGTAGATAATGGCCTCAAACAATTCAAACACATCGTTGCTATCCGTGCTTGAAAAGAATAAGATTAGTGGAACTAACTTTCTTGATTGGGCACGAAATTTAAGGATTGTCCTTAAACAAGAAAAAAAGCTATATGTACTTGAGAACACTATCCCTAATCAACCAGCTAACAATGCCCCCAGAGTAAAAAAGGATGCTTATAGTAAGCACAAGGATGATTCTAACGATGTGACATGTCTCATGTTGGCTACGATGGAATCTGAGTTGCAAAAGCAATTCGAGGAAGTTGAGGCTTATGAGATGATAAAACAGCTCAAGGAAATGTTCCAAGAGCGAGCACGTCAAGAGAGATATCTTACCACTAAGGCGTTGAATAGCTGCAAAATGACCCCCGGCACTTCGATTAGTGCTCATGTCCTTAAGATGAAAGGCTATTTTGATCGGCTTGAAAAACTTGGAGCACCCTGTAAGTCATGACTTAGCTACCGATATGATCTTGGCCTCTTTGACCTCCGACTATGATCGGTTTGTCATGAACTTCAATATGCATAATATGGAAAAGTCCATAAATGAATTGCACGGGATGCTCAAGCGAGTTTGAACAAAACATTAGGAAGTCTACTCCTAATGTTCGATGGTTCGAAGGGCGATTCAAGAAGAACAAGGGAAAGGGAAAGGGAAAGGATATGGCCAAAAAGGGTAAAGGCAAGCAGAAGCCCAAGCCCAAGGTTAAACCACCAAAGGAAGGGACTTGCTTCCACTGCAATGAACCTGGTCATTGGAAGAGGAATTGCAAGCTCTACTTGGAAGAAAAGAAGAAGCAAAAGGCCAGTGAGACTGCCGCTTCAGGTATTTTCGTTATAGAAATTAATATGTCTACTCCTACTTCATGGGTATTAGATACCGGATGTGGAGCTCACATTTGTGTAAATGTGCAGGGACTCAAAAGGAGTAGATCTTTGGCAAAAGGAGAGGTGGACCTACGAGTTGCAAGTGGAGCAAAAGTTGTTGTTGTAGCCGTAGGGACATTTGATTTACTTTTGCCTACTGGGCTTATAATTGAACTTAAAGATTGTTATTATGTTCCTGCTATGAGTAGGAACATCATTTCAGTTTCTTATTTAGATATTGATGGTTTTGAGTTTAATACTAAGAGTGGTAAAAGTTCTATTTATAAAAATGGTATTTTCTATGGGGATGCCTCTTTATGTAATGGACTTTACATTCTTAACCTATATGATTCCATTAGTAAGCCCATCTATAACATAAATACAAAGAAATTTAAATCTAATGATTTAAATCAAACTTACTTCTGGCATTGTCGTTTAGGCCATATAAATGAGAAACGCATATCAAAACTCCATCAAGATGGACTTTTATCTTCATTCGACCTTGAGTCTTATGAAAAATGTGATTCTTGTTTATTGGGAAAAATGACTAAAAGTCCATTTACAGGGCAAAGTGAAAGGGCTACCGATTTATTGGAACTCATACATACTGATGTATATGGGCCAATGAACACACAAGCCAGAGGAGGTTTTCAGTATTTCATTACATTCACAAATGATTTCAGTAGATATGGTTATGTCTATCTAATGAAACATAAATCTGATTCCTTCCAAAAGTTTAAGGAATTTCAAAATGAAGTACAGAATCAACTTGGAAGGAGTATCAAATTACTTCGATCAGATCGAGATGGTGAATACTTAGGCCAAGAGTTTGACGAACATCTAAAAAATTGTGGGATATTATCACAATTAACTCCACCAGGGAACACTACAATGGAATGGTGTGTCTGAACGCAGAAATCGAACTCTATTGGATATGGTTCGATCTATGATGAGTCAAACAGATCTTCCAATTTCTTTTTGGGGTTATGCTCTAGAAACTGTTGTATTCATATTAAATAGAGTTCCATCTAAAGCTGTTTAGAAGACACCATATGAGATATGGACCGGGAAATAACCTAGTTTAGCATTTCTCAAAATTTGGGGATGTGATGCTTATGTGAAGCGATCATTATCTAAAAAACTAGCACCCAAATCTGATAAGTGTCTGTTTGTGGGATATCCTAAGGAAACTAAAGGATACTACTTTTATCTTCCATCTAAAAACAAAGTGTTTGTTGCTCGGAACGGAATTTTCCTTGAAAGGGAATTCGTTTCCAAAAGAGTCAGTGGGAGTAGAATCCATCTTGAAGAAGCTCAAGGACAAAGCAGACCATTTTCGAACCGAGTATGGATACTCGGTGGACTCACGTATTCATACTTGAGCCTGAACCTTTGACACAAGGGCCAAGAAGGTCTAGTAGGATTTCTCAGATACCACAGAGATATGGATTTCTTGTGACTGAGGATCACAATATTGATCTTATTGATCAAGGTGAACCAAATTCCTACCAAGATGCTATTCGTAGTCCTGAATCTAGCAAATGGCTAGAGGCTATGAAATCAGAAATGCAATCCATGCATGATAATCAAGTTTGGACTTTGATTGATCCACCTGAAGGTTGCAAGACCATAGGGTGTAAATGGGTTTTCAAAAAGAAAACTGACATGGATGGCAATATGCACACTTAGAAAGCTCGATTGGTAGCAAAAGGGTATAGACAAACTCATGGTATAGACTATGATGAAACCTTTTCTCCAGTTGTAATGCTTAAGTCAATTAGAATTCTACTTGCCATTGCAGCATATTATGATTATGAAATATGGCAAATGGATGTTAAAACTGCTTTTCTTAATGGAAATCTACTGGAGGATGTGTATATGACACAACCTGAAGGTTTTATTCATCCTTCGAATTCTAGTAAAGTGTGTAAACTTCAAAGATCCATTTATGGCTTGAAGCAAGCATCTCAAAGTTGGAATCTTCGTTTTGATGAAGCAATTAAAGAATTCAATTTCATCAAGAATGAGGATGAACCTTGTGTCTACAAAAGGGTTACAGAAAATGCAGTAGTCTTCTTAGTACTCTATGTCGATGACATCTTGTTAATTGGGAATGATATCCCCACTTTGAAAAGTGTAAAAACTTGGTTGGGGAAGTGTTTTTCAATGAAAGATTTAGGCGAAGCAGCCTATATTCTAGGCATTAGGATCTATCGAGATAGATCTAAAAAGCTTATTGGCCTAAGTCAGAGTGGATATATTGACAAGGTACTGAAAAGGTTCAGTATGCAAGATTCTAAGAGAGGATTCTTGCCAATGTCACATGGCGTTAAACTCAGTAAGTCTCAAAGTCCTACCACAAGGGAGGATACAGAACGCATGAGTAATATTCCTTACGCTTCCGCAATTGGATCTATCATATACGCCATGTTATGCACTCGCCCAGATGTCTCGTATGCATTAAGCATGACTAGCAGATTTCAGTCAAATCCTGGTGAACCGCATTAGACTGCAGTAAAAAACATTCTCAAGTACTTAAGAAGGACTAAAGAGATGTTTTTGATTTACGGAGGTCAGGACGGAGAGCTTGTTGTAAATGGTTACACGGATGCTAGCTTTCAAACTGATGTAGATGATTTTAGATCGCAATCTGGATATGTGTTTTGTTTGAATGAAGGTGCTGTGAGCTGGAATAGTTCAAAGCAAGATACCTTGGCCGATTCTACTATAGAGGCTGAGTATGTGGCTGCTTCTGATGCAGCCCAAGGAGGCAGTTTGGATCAGAAAGTTCATCACAGAACTAGGTGTAATTCCTAGCATTGTGAACCCAGTGGACCTATATTGTGATAATACAGGAGCCATTGCACAAGCCAAGGAACCTAGATCTCATCATCGATCCAAAAATATTCTCAGGCGTTTCCATCTCATTCGAGAAATTATTGAGCGTGGAGATGTTAAAATTTGCAAAGTAGACACCAATGACAATGTCGCAGATCCATTGACAAAGCCACTCCCACAACTTAAGCATGAAAGTCATACTAGGTCAATGGGTTTGAGAGTCATGTCAAATTGGTGGTAGGGCAAGTGGGAGATTGTTAGTATATGCCCTAAGACCAATTGACTCACATTTATGATTTATGAAGCATGTATTTTTTAATTATATTTTACGCTCTTGGTCATCAAGTATGTGACTTGATAGTAAAACCCTTATGGCTAGTAAAATACTATTCTTATTTGTCCCTAGTATATTACATCTTGTAAACTAGTGTGAAGTTGATTGATGGTCAAGTTTTACTGGTCATGAATATGAGATATAAAATCAATTCATAAATACATATTGAGAATATTGTATTGGACATGACCCAAAGTGAAGAAGAAATATTGTATGAGTTTAAGTTATAAGTATTTCTTCTCAGTTTTTTATTTGGTGTCCTTCGACCTAATGTTTCTAATGTTTCTTGCATGGGGATTTGTCCCTCTCTTTTTAGAGAGAGATATCCATGGGCCCCTTGATAAGGAAGACTGGAAAATATGCATGGCCATGCTCAAATAAGTATTAATAAGGTGTTATTAATATTATTTGTTGGAACAGTCTGCCTGGTGATCAAGTAAATGGTTAATTAAGTTTTATAAGGATGACTTGATCCATGCCTTATACTTAATTAGGATATCGTGTGACAAAAGGACTAAATATTAAATCTGATGCTAGGTTATTATTACATTTACTTAACTTGGGTAAGCATAATGTCTTGCTAGAGGCCGCTTATGTTTTGTGAATAAATGTCTAGGACATTTTTCATTCACTGCCAACGTTAAGTGAACCTACAGGGTCACACGCATAGACGATCTTGTGAGCATAATGTCCACGTTCAATGTATCTAGATTGTGTCCAGATTCGTTGAACGTATACAAAAGGGGAATCGATTCCATATTGTATTTTTTCGGTAGGTTAATAAGTAATTAATTTTATTTAATAGAATAAATGAAATTAATTACTTAATATTACTCATCCAACCGTTGGATGATTATAGGAATAGATCGATGAGATTAAACTGTCATTAGATGACGATTAGGGTTTTGATATTGACAGCTATAAAAGGTTATGTTAACCTTTTCTTGGTGGCCGTCCTTTATCTGAATAAAGAAAAATAAAACCCTAAACCCTAGAACGGCGATATAGTATTTCGCCTCCTCTCTCCGAAATACGACCGATTACCAGATAGTCAGGATCAGTTCTGAACAGTTTTCAGAACACAGAAGGGGCTAGCATCCCGATCGCTTGCAGAGGAGTTCGTCGCGTGGATACCAGTAAAGGGCGAAGCGTACAAAGCAGCGCCTCCACAACGAACAATCAAAACATTGAGGTAATTTCTATCCAATCGGTTTTTCTAGTATGTGCAGATCATGTTGGTGGATTTCTGTAGTTTTATTTTACTTTGTTTTTGCCTACGGATTCCAACAGGTTAACCTAGGGTTTAATTGAATAATGGGAATCGGTAATTGAGTAGGAATAATAATTACGTTTCTTAGATCACTTTTAATCACTATGATCAATATTCATTCATAATCAGGTTAGGGTGAGAAGGAATTCTTCTCTAAATGGTTATGTAAATTGGAGGGTCTTCACCTAGGAATAGGAATTATCTGATGTTTGAGTGAGATCCAACCAATGGATTTTATTAATTAATTACAACAATTTTCTAATTAAAAGTAACTTAAGGTTCTAGGAGGATTCTACTATTTAAACACTCTTTTCCAAACTTGCTTTAAAAACCTTTAATTATTTTCTTGGTTGTTAATTGTCTTTTAATTGTTTCTTAGTTTAAATATCTCTTCAAACCATTTTATTTAATTAAACAATAGAGACGTAGCTAGTACTAGTGCTTGGCTATCCCAAGAGTTCAATACTCTGGGGACTTTTTTTGCCTTATTACACAGATAGGTATGCTTGCCAAAAAGTAAAATTTTAATAGGATAGTAATCACACATCAGTGTTGCTCCACTGAAACATCAAAAAAGGGAAAAAAATCATCCCAATTGCAGTAAGTAAGTGACGCACACACGCGTGAGATGTTCTATAGGTTATGTAATAATGTTTCATGGGTAATGTGATGATGTTCTATGAAAATATACTATATATCCCATTAGTTATATGCATGTTTCTATGAGGTTTGTGCTAAGTTTGTTTTGTTATAATATTTCACGTAGTATGTGTTAAATGGAACCAATAACATATAATTTATCACCCACATATAGTGAAAATAAAATACACCATGACTTAATATTTCATGGACAGTTACTTATGTAATCATGGAACTATTATATTCTTATGGAACATTAGCAATTGAAGGAACTACAATTATATTTTCACGAAACATTAACGATTGAAAATATCAATTACGCAAGGAAAAATATCATTAATATAAAAGTAAAATTGTTACTGCCATTATGGAATTTAGCAATTGAAATATGGAACTATAGTTATATTCCTATGAAACACTAGCAATTACAATATGGAATGTCACAACTCTAATGACATAGTACTGTTGTTCCATACATTATGTGTTAATGTTCCATTGAAATATCATATATGTTCTATTCGTTTTCTACGGGTTTCCATGAGTTTTGTGTTAAGTTTGATTTGTTATAATAATGTTCCATGGATTATGTATTAATGTTCCATGAGAATATAATAGATGTTCCATCAGTTCTCTATGGGTTTCCATAAGTTTTGTGCTAGTTTTACTTTGTTGTAATAATGTTCCATTGATTATGTATTAATGTTCCATAGGAATATAATATCAATTCCAAGTGTTATGTAGGGGTTTCCATGAGTTTTCCACATGTAACACAATATAACTTAAAAACTAGAAAACTCATCAATTGCACAGAAAACACGATTCTTCCTCCTCATCTCCTCCAAATAACAATTTTCCCATAATTCTCCATACACAATACACTGAATAAGACCAAAAAAAATGTCAAATAATATGAAAATAAAGATGCTACTGCCATTATAGAGCATTAGCAATTGAAATATAACTGTACATATATATATATATATATATTAAAACAAACCCATACTTAGTGCCATTAGAGCACCACGTGGCACCCTCCTCCTTTTTTCTCCCCATGAAAAATTTAAAAAAAGTTAAAATAAGAGATAATTAATAAAATTAATTGTTATCTGAAGTTTATTTAAAATATAAAAATTCCTAATATTAAGTCATGGCATTGTTTACAATGTTTTATATACTAATCAATTGGGCTGAAAAGTTTTAATTAAACCCAAACTCTTTATTTTCTGTCTATATTTGACCGAAATTTTGTGATGAATTGACCTCAAAATTTTAATTAAATTCAAACTCCTTATTTTCTGCCTATATTATGATCGTAATTTTGCTGGAAATTACACTCGAAAAAATCGCTAATCTGGATTATAAAAAAAAAAAGAGGATTATTTACAATGTTTGATATACCGATCAATTGGCCTCAAAAGTTTTAATGAAATTCAAACTCCTTATTTTTTTGTCCATATTATGGCCGAGTATATGTATATATATATATATATATAAAACTATAATATAAGAGATAATAATAAATATAAACGAAACATTCTGATTTTTAAAGGTAAGACATTTTTAAAATTTTTTGAAAATAATAAAAGAGATATCTACAAATGCTTCTCTCGATTTTTAAAAACAAAATAAAGTTAGCTTCAACTCTGAATACACGTTTTCTCCTAATCCCAACTTCTCCTTCCAGATAAATTCACCTGACTATTCGCTAATTTCAAACACTCATCTTCTCCCCTCTTTTCTCACCCAAATCTATTTCCTCCTCCTTGATCTGCAATATCCCACCTTTCCCTTCCCCTTCCCCTCTGCCACTATCCGAATTCCCTCAATTTCTCCACTAACCCAAGGAAAGAGTATAATATGGCAGGGGTAGGTAGTTCGGCATTGATGACTAAGAAGCAAAAATCGTTAAGCACTCTCACTCTGTGACTGACTATACCACTACAAAAAAAATCTATTATTACGTTTAGCGGCAGTTTTATACCTCCGCTAAATGCTAGTGTGGTGGTTATACAAACATCCACAAAATACGATACTACCAAATGATTTTTGCTTTTTTTCAAGAATCGCTGCAAGCTATTCAAAAACTGCCGCTAAAATTATACTTTTTTATTTTTCATATTTTTGGCTAATATCTAATTTTGTTATTTTTTTGTTAATATCTAATTTAATTTGGAACTATATCAGTAATTTACTATGAGAAAAATACAAAAAGTGAAAATTTTAATACAAATTTATTCAAGTCATAGAATCCATTAACATAAAAAAGAAAATTAGTGCAAGTACATATAATAGAACAATAGAAATTTATGTCAATTCATTTTGACATGTATAATGACTACGTAGTATTACTCAGAGCACTTGCACTGTATGAAACAAGTGAATCCGTGTGTCCACTAGCTACATCATACGGAAACAGTTATTCTTACTACTTAGCTATACAATTTAGGCAGCCATTGTGACTACGATGAACTAACAATACATCTAAACTAAAACCAACAATACATACAATGGCCATCACCAATAAAAATTAGCAAAAAAAATTAGCAAAAAAAATTAAAACAAACTCCAATCCCAATCTAAGCTGACCCTTATCACTTCTTAGACTGCCATAAAGATGAAGAATATAGAGAGGAAAAGTACAAGAGAGAAAACGTAAAACTCAAGAATGAATTATCTTACTAATGTCTTATCAAGAGGTTACAGAATCTTAAAAGGATCTAATTAAATCTATGGGGATATAATGAATCCAACTAGGATTAATTTTTTAAGAGTTTAGTTGTGTTCAGAAAACGTATTTGGACATTCACTATGTATTTATTATTTTCATAACAAATAATAATAATTAGGCTGCCCTAGAAAATTAAATTAACTTCTAAATAATATCTTTATTAAATTCTATTTAATTCTTAGGAATAAAATAACTAGTTGTAAACATTAGGCATCTAGTACCTTATTTTGTGATTTATAATTAATACATCGATTCATTTGCAGAGAAAAAAAAAAACATCACGTGTCTGGAGGTCCTGCTCAAACTTCACAGGATATTTTGACTAAAGTATATTTTTTAACTTATAAATTAAGGACGTATTAACGTCTAACTTAGGAGATATTTTGGAATTAATGATTTACAAAATGTTGAAATGTTTGAGTCAATGTGACGTAAAAATCCAGGCATCACGAGCAGCATTTGCGTAAGTCTCATTTGATTTTAGAGGCTCCTGAAATCAAGGTGCTCGTATTTATGGAAACTACAAAACATGGGTTGAAATAGTGAGTGCAGTATAAACATATGAGAAGTTAGAAGTTTGAATTTTATTCATAATGTTACTAGACGTTCAGAATCAAATTTTACCTTCAAATAAATCTTGTAAATTGAGTATGAATTAATATAAAATAAAACATGTATCATTTAAAATTCACATACAATATGGAAATTCACCTTGTGACATTATTGGCCATATTTTTTAAAAAAGTCATTAAAGTGGGTACAATATTTTTTTTAATCTTATTTCATTAAGGAAAACGCACATGCCGTGTGCATTATCACTAATTCAGAATTTTATTTAGTAAGTATCCTATGTGGCAAATAACGCACATACTGTGTGCGTTATTCTTTATGATGACGCATCTGGAGTGTCTGTTATTTGACACATCATCTTTTTATTTTTTTTTATTTTTTTTGCAAAACTCATAATTTTTTTTAAAAAAAATTTATAATTATAATTTTGTTTAAAAAAGATAGTATTCTTTTATTTAACTTTCTTGATGTATATTTTATTATAATAATTATAGCCATTTTAAAAGTAAATTTTTATTAAAAAAGTAATTTAAAGAATTTTAAATTTTTTTTACTCGTTGTAAATTTTACTATAATAATTTATAATCAATTTAAGTAAAAAATTTATAGAAGAAATTCAAAGAAGAAATATCATTAATAGAAGCCCTAAAATATTACAACACTTTGAAAAAAAGAAATTGATAGATTACTTGAACTGGGATTATTACAATTTTTTCTATTATGTCCGGGCATTCGACATCTGCTACATCTTGGGGGAGAATCCGAATTTCAATAATCCATTTCCCCTTGAAACCTTGTATCCTGTTTTCTACCCTGTTGATTGTTCATGTTTGGAGGATAGAATGTTAAATTGTAAGGAGCATCTCTCCAAAAGTCCTCGTGCCCAACAAGATAAAAATTAGATTGGTATGTTCTTCTGTAAGTATCCCGCGAATATATATCCAACATATAAGCATCTGGTCTTGTACCATTATCTCTAAAGACTGCAAGAGCATGAGAACAAGGCAATGTATATTTTCGCCATTTGCCACAACTACACAATTTTTCATTCATGTTTAAAGTATAAAAGTTGTTGCCGGTTCTATCAAGGCGTATTGAAGATTTAACCATGTAAATACCTTCTGGTGGGTTGTACGTTGTAACTGTGTGGTCTCTTGATTTTAATTCAATCCGAAAAAACTTGTCAAAAACTCTCGTCGAAAATGGATGCACAAAGTTTTGGACCTCTTCACGGTGTTGGTCGAAGTACTTAATAAGTTTGTTGAATATTAATTCAACTAGGGCTTTTAAAGGTAAGACCCTAGTTTTTTTCAAGACATTGTTAAATAAATGTCTTCTGAAATGTTCGTTCTCATCATTCCATGCCTGTACCCACTATTATGCAAGAGTGTCCACTTCTCCAGGTCTATCTTGACTAAATAAATGTAAGCTTCAACATTTCTTTTTTGAATTTCACTCATCACACGATCAAATTTCCAGCACTTAACTTCCGTTATGGCCTGCCACATTAAACTTTTTAGTTCGCTGTTCTTAAAGGTCTTGGTGAAATTTGCCCGAATATGGCGTAGACAAAACTTATGAACAGCGAATGGAGGTTGCCACATAGCTTGATTTTGTGTAGCAGATAAAATACCTTTGTGGTAATCGGATAATAAACAGACATGCCAATCTTTTACAACATGTTGGCGTAGAAGTTTGAGGAACCAATTCCAACTTTCGGACGACTCTTTATCAACAATTGCAAATGCAAGGGGAAACAAATGGTTATTCGCATCCTATGTGCTTGCAAGTAATAGTACGTCCTTATATAGTCCCAAAGATAAGTGCCACCCACAGAAATCACCGGCCGACAATGTTGAAATCCATTTATACAAGGCGAGAAACACCAAAAAGGAAATTTGAAAACATAATCCGGGGGACTACTCGTTCTGTGATTCAAGAACTTGTAAATAGTTCTTGGGTTTGAATCTTTCATTGCCTGGAGATATTTAGGTAGAACTGAAAAAGTTGTCTCCTAATTGCTGAATACCCTCTTTATTGCAAATTTCTGAGCATACCATGCCCTCTTGTACGTACAACCCATCTGAAGTTTTACTTGCACTTCTTGGATGATGTTCGAGACAGGAATCTCAGGATCATTGGCAACAAGATGTGAGATTAGTTTTGAAACAAATTTTGAAGTCATATTTCAGTGCTTGTTTTGATGAACATATACAAGGCATGTGTGTTCTTTCGTGAATTTGATTATTTCCCAATGATCATGAGTTGCTTTCTTCTTTATTTGGACATGCACAACAACTAAAGTCACTGCGATGATAACATTTTTGCTGTCTTGATCGCTCTTACTTTTAACAACTCGATACTCTCGTCCTATCCGAATAGACCATTTCTGAAATGCACTAATTGCTTGGATTTTGTCAACAAACCTCATGCCTAATTGAATATCAGTCATTGCATCTTCCAATACACCAACCTAATAGTGCCTGATTCGATGAGGTCATCTAGCTGCTCTCCCGAGCCCATATCTAGAAACGCTCCAGACTATGTATAATCATATGGAGCATTACTGAACCATTGACTACTCTACCATTGATTTACTGTAGTTGAAGATAGAAGGTTTACAGGAGTGCTAATGTCATCTTCCTCATCATTATCATCATTGTCATTGTTAGATTCACTTGATACAATATAATCTTCATCAGTGTCATCATTGTCATTCTAATCTTCTTCTACTGATGGGTAAACATTGACAGTTCATCGAAAACTATCTGTGTTATTTCCATGACATGTTGAGGAATATCCGGATGATCCTCTCCAGTTGATACATTTGTGTGCTGGACTTCTGAAAATTTCTGTGATTGGATTGGTTATAATTCAACTAGTATGTGAATCCCTTCCTTTGCTATATTATGTCTAATAGTCCATAAGTAACGCATCTCATCATTGTTGTTCATGTTGTACAGAGTAAAATTAAACATTTGATACTCTTCATAGAATGAAGGCACCCTCATTGCCATTCGAACCCGCTAAAGATTTGGATCTATTCCTCGATGCTTCAATATTTTTCCTAACAACTTCATCATGTGTTATCATTCGGGTAAAAGTCCAAGTTTCTTTGCTGCTTCGGTGAAATAAGGACCATACGCATCTCTTGGATGCTCCGAATCCAAAATAATACAACTCTAACAAGGTGAGCTGCATCCATGTTCATTGTTTGTAAGAAGTGTGAAGGACAAGGTAACAAAGTTTCGGAAATAGAATAGGAAGAAAATGTTGTTAAAGTTGTTGTGTGATCTCCAAATTCGGTTTAGGAGTCTGTATATATAGGGTGTTTAGGCACATTTTCAAACCAGTTAAATTATTTTGATTTTTCCATTGATCACATAGGGTTATCGGAAATCATTCAAAACTGTCGACTTGTCAAATCTTCACATGGGCATGGCAGAAATAAGACAAAAAAGTTGTTAAATTATTTCTGACTTGTCAATCCTTCACATAGGCATATCGGAAATAAGACAAAAAAGTTGTCAAATTATTTCAGACTTGTGACTCCTTCACATGGGCATGTTAGAAATAAGAAAAAAAAGTTGTCAAATTATTTCTGACTTGTCAATTCTTCACATGGGTATGTCAGAAATAAGACAAAAAGTTGTCAAATTATTTCCGACTTGTCAAATAGTCACATTGGGTTTTCAGAAATAATTCAAAATTGGTGATTACTTTTTCGAGTTGTCAATTCTTCACATGGGGTTGTCGGAAATAATGTAAAGAAATAATTTACATCATAATATAAAAATATATATACATCATAATATAAAAAAAATATACATCATAATATAAAGAAAAATAATTTACAGCATAATATAAAAAAATGTACATCATAATATAAAGAAATAATTTACAGCATAATATAAAAAAAATGTACATCATAATATAAAGAAATAATTTACAGCATAATATAAAAAAAATGTACATCATAATATATAGAAATAATTTACATCATAATATAAAAAAATAAATCGTAAACCCTAAACCATAGCGCCAATCAGATGGCATAAATCTAGTAGTCTTTTTACCAATACGATGTCCAAACCCTAGTTGTTATGCTGGTGTAACGTCATCCATTAGCTCATCATCATGCTCATCTGAATCGGAAAAAGATGCACAGGATATAGGCATATGCGGTACAGATGAACCTGTTTTGCCCGGATGAAGAGGTGCTTCAAATGAACACCCTACTGCACCTGGAAGTAGAGTTGCATATGATGTACCTCCTTTACTCGGAGGTGGGATATATGATGTGCCTAATCCACTCGGATGTGACTGAGCAAGTGGCGTCAAATCCAAACTGAATGTTGGAGCATCTAGGTCTAGGCTGTCGAGCAAGTCATCCGAAACGTCAAAACTTGGTTCTCCACGTTCCCGTCCTCCAAATCCTCTACCTCTCTCTCCTCCATATCCGGGGTCTGCATGTCCTCGTCGGCCCGGATATGAGAGGCAGGAATGCTTCCTCCACGGGCCTAGCCACCGGGTAATCTACAAGCGCCCTTCTTTACTCCACAAGCACCATACTCAAGAACAGGCTCCCGGGGACGACAACGCGATGGCTGTACTGTAAATATCTGCTGAATATCATGCTGAGAGGGGTGCAATCCAACGTGCCACCAATAGAAACCATACACCTACAGATGATGGTCTTGACTTTCCTCATGACACTAGCATACTTTGTCGAAGATGATGGTGGTCCCTCCAACACCCTTGTAGTCATATCATCTACCTCCTGCAGTATGGATGTCTAAAAAAAATAGTTAGAAAAGAATTATAAAGAAATAATATATATAAAAGATAAATAAATATTTTATTACCAATAGTCCAAGTATCACGACGTGCTGGATTACCGTTGTAGAATCGCGTGATATCCCGATACCATCTAATGTAATCATCTCGTGGTGATGATAGATCCTCAACGAGTAAAACAAGGCCATCCCTAATATGCTGTCTCCACTAATGCCCGACCTCCACATGACTAGCATGCTGAGTCACCCAATATGTGTGATCATTTCCTCTTAACTGTAGTCAATGTAGATCTAGCCAAGTATCACAGCAGCAAGTATAGGCTGATCACGTCCAAACTGTCGCATCATGCGCTTGGGATAGTGATACTCCACTATCTCGTAACATATGAGTGGCACCTCTGCCCACCACAAGTCAGATGGAACCAAACCACGGTCAAGATATGGTAGCCATACATACTGTGCAGCAAATTAAAATATTTAAATAATAATCATTCAAAAAATATAATAAGAAAGTAAAAAAATTTAATTTAAAGTCGTACCTAATCGAATGGGCATGAAATCTAACTGATCTCTATACGTAAGCAGGATATGCGTAGGCAGTTGGATGAGATCAAATTATGTGCACCACATAGCACCAAGTGGAGCAAGAGGGTCTAGTTCCACAAGCCGATCTAGCTGAGGACGCAATACAGGAATACGCGACCAAGCCCAAGTCTAAAGTAGCATAAGGGCTCCCCTATCTGTCGTGCACCCCCTAAAGCTGCCTCACATAGGCACCTATATAAAAACCTTAACACACAACTCCCCCAGCTATAAGTGTCGATATTATCAAAATCTTCCAGCAAACTGATGTACCGAATATGAAGCAAGCTGCCCAACATGCCAGGGAGAATATGACCTCTAAAAAGTAAGAAAATAAATCCCCAGGCACGCATGATAAGCTCATCATCACTTTCTGATCCGGTAAACTCTCTCAAGATCCAAGCCTCTAAAGGCTCCTTCTTAACCTTATACCAGGAAAAGTGAGTAAGAGACAATTGTACATCAATAAGTCTCTCAATCATCTTAATTCAATACTGCTTCTGGTGTACATTCTAACTAGGACCCATAACAAGCAACTTTTTTATCCGTAAACCCCATAAGACGTGCACATCCTATAGAGTTACAGTCACCTCACCATAAGTCAGGTGAATGTATGGGTCTCAGGCCTCCAACGCTCAACTAAAGTATTAATAAGTGCGTGATCTCGAGACCTATGTAACCACATCTAAAAAACTTCCCCTAACCCCGTCCTATCAATAATATCAATCAATCTACGGGGAGCCGTACTGTACGCCTCAAATAGATTTCTCCCGAAACGTCTACACTGAAGATCAGTAATACACGTCTCATGATCCCCACTCCATATCAACCCAGACCTATGCTCATGTTGCCTCGTCAATGTATCAGGGACTATGGGACTCGGATGCACTTATACTGGGATTTCTTCCATCTACATTATATCACAAGGTTTTAGGAGTTTAGGTATAATATTTTATACACTTCATAAATTTACATCTTTACATATTTAGAATTTAAAGTAATATGTTTAAAGTAAAGTACTATTACACACTTTCTAAGGTTTCTTTATTAGGGATTTAGGGTTTAGGTTTTTAGGATTTTAGGGTTTCAATGTTAGGGTTGTATGTGGGTTTTAGAGTTTAGGGTTTCAATGTTATGATTTTAGGGTTTAAGGTTTATAAATTTAGGGTTTAGGGTTTCAATATTATTACTAGAGGGTTTAGGGTTTATGGTTTCAATGTTAAGATTTTAGGGTTTAAGTTTTCAATATTATGATTTTAGGGTTTAGGGTTTATAAATTTAGGGTTTGGGGTTCAATGTTATGATTTTGGGGTTTAGTGTTTATAAATTTAGGGTTTATGGTTTTAGGGTTTAGGGTTTCGATGTTATGATTTTAGGGTTTAGGGTTTATAAATTTAGATTTTAATGTTTCAATGTTATGATTTTAGGATTTAGGGTTTCACTTACACCAAATATCCCCAAAGTACATAAAGGATACAAGTTCGCATCTAAAACATTAAATCATTTAAGCTCTCTCCAAAAAAAATATTATACAAGTAATTTAAACCATTTATACAAGAATATTATACAATCATTTAAACCATATTATACAAGTAATTTAGAATATTATACAATCATTTAAACCATATTATACAAGTCATTTAGAATTTACAAGCTCATCAATATTTCTTTCTTCCATTTGGGAAGAATCAACAATTTATCAGCTTTTAACAACAATAGAATCCATACAATGATAGGGGAAAAATATGAAAGAATAGTACACAAAAAAATATTTAAAAAAGCTGATACAATCCATATAATTTCTCAATTCTCCATATAATCCATACAATTTCTCACATAGAGCAAAAAAATTAACAAAAGATAAATACACAAAAAAAAAAACAAATACACAAAAGAAGTAAAATGAAGCAAAAAATTAACAAAAGATAGACAACACAGTTACCTGAATGAAATACAAAATTTTCGTCGGGGAGTGCTTGGATCATGTGGTGCTTGCCGATGGAAATGTCTATGCAGTGGGTTTGAGTTGCAACAGCATCAGGAGAAGAGGAGAGAAGAAGAAGGGTCGTAGTGGCGGAAGGAGAAGAGGAGAGAAGAAGAACAGTTGCAGTAGTGGCGAAGGAGAAAATGAGAGAATAAGAAAATGAAGACAGCGGCGAGGTTAGGGATTTTTATGGTTTTGATAACACACAGGGCATGTGCGTTATCATTAACAATAACGCATTTGTTGTATACGTTATTCTCGATGATAACGCATATAACGTGTGTGTGTTATCAACCACCTAAGCCGCTCCTTGCCATATCCGCTATCACATCATTAATCAAGATTAATCTTGAGATTTAATTACTGATTAGGAATAACGCACATGGCATATGCGTTATCATTAAGGATAATGCACACGCTGTGTGCGTTATGGCCCTATTAAAAATTTTTAAAAAATTGTGACCATTTTAGTGATTAATTTTCAAAAACTGGCCAATCATATAAAAAAAAAACCCCAAATATATGAATAAAGAATTCACTAAAGAAGGGTTTTTAGAATACACTATAGAAAGTTTGAAAACGAGAATATAGTTGCGTGATTGGTCCATATGTGATTAAACTATCCACTCAAAAACCTCAGATATATCCTTTCCAAAGAAAAAAATGAAAAAAAGAAAAACCTCGGATATATAATATGAATGTTGTTTTGGTCCCCTATGATTCAAAAATCCACTCAGAACCAGTAAGCACAATAAGAAAGTTGCTTGGAAGATTTGAGAAAGAGAGGACTTCAGTTCTTGAAATATTTATTTGGTTAATATTGGAGTTTCATATCCTTGTTTATAAAAAATATAACACCATACGTATTCCACTGACGGATCTAGCACAGATAGCACAAATTATTAGTAAAAGTACAACACATATTTAGATAGAGTTTATAAGATTTTAAATAAAAATTTAAATTTTTATCTCAAACAATTATATAACTAAGGTACACCTAACTCCCTCTAATTAATGTCATTTTTTAAGTTATATTTTGCTTCAAAATAACTGTTTTTTTACCATTTTTAAAGAGTCTTTATTATAATTTTTCTAATTATATCCTCTTCTTTTCTCCTTGTTTATTTTTCTCATCTCTGTTTCTTATATTGCTCTCTATATATTTATGAAAGACATATAAGAGCACTTGTGTAAATATTTCATTAGTTTCAAAACCCTTAATATTTGTTCAAAGAGTTAAAATGACACTTATTTTTAATCCGAGGGATTATTAAATATTCTAATAATACAGAAAATTGAAGCAAAATTTATTTAGTGCCTTTTAATTAATAAGGAGAAATATTATATTTTAAGAAGAATATTTGCTTTGCTTACCTTACATTAGTCTTCAGGTCCCTTATACCTTTGAAGTTCCAAATTTTGCGGCAATCGATGGGATTAATTTGCGCCTTGGATCACTTGTCTATTACATTGTTGAGTACAATTGATTGGAGGATGATTCTTTAATACGTGGAAGATGAGACTCTGCAGGTGAGTTCCTGAAGTCTTCAAAGGTAAGAAAATTAAATTTCTCCTTAAATCTTTTTTTAAAGTTTTTATATATGACTTTGATATTATGAAAAGATTATATCTTTTAAATTGAATTCTTTTGGAAGTTTATCTACATATATGGAGGTGTCCTGAAGACACCATTAAGTTTATGAAGTTCTTAAAGATTAAATCATTTATGATGAAATATTTTGACAAAATCTATAAAAGTGGTACTATCACCATAGGATGGTCATTATCTCAATACCCTATCATAAGGTTTATTTGTGGTTAAAATATTTTGATCAATTTATCAGTATGCAAGATTATATCTTATCTAAACTTTATCTCTATTAAAATAAATAGAGATAATATTTCCTTTCTTATATCCCAAATATGCTCCTACAATAGCAATATTGAGAGAAATATCTCAAAATTATTGATTAGCTTTTGAGGCTGAATAAAGGATAGAGTCATTATTGATGGAATATTATGATATTCCTACTAATCTTATGTCATTTCCTGAAACGAATGCAATTAGAAATTTAATTGTAAAATAGGTTATATTTTTTATCATAATTATTATGACTCATTGAATCTAATATCTAAATTATCACCAGAAGTAAATAATGAGAAAGGAATAAGGAATATATAATTAGTCCCAATACGAAAGTAAGTTTGCAATGTACCTATAAATATGGAGTTTATTTAGTCTCAATATTATGTTACTGATAATTGATCTTATCTTCAAGTATTGATCATGTATATGTTTATATAGACTTGTTAATATGGTCGGTCTCTTAAAATAATTAGAGAAAAGAATGATTTTTATTTCTGAATTACATTCACGTTTTACTATATTCTTTTGATTTGTTGTGATACTCAAGAATTGTGAAAAAGATATATGTTGACAACATGATGATATTAAATGCTCCAGAAGAGCTAATAAATTGAAATGAAAGTTTTCCAAAAGCTAATCAACAGAAAGTTTTAGAAGAGTTAATTGATTGAAATCTCTAGAAGAGATAATTAGCTAATAACTCTACAAGAGTTTATTTACTAAAGATTATAAAATAATTAATTATTAAAAAGTTCTAGAAAAACTAATCATTTAAAGAATGTGGAAGAGTAGGTTGACTTAGGAGGTCACATGATAATTATGATATATTACCATGACTTATAGAATAAAGGTATGAATACATACACTACCATGTCCTCCCATTGTAATTTGTATTATTGATGCAATTTAAATCATTGAGTAAACCCGAAGTTTACTTATTCAAAAAATGTTAAAAGTTGGCATGACCGGTTAGATTATCCCGAATCACTAAAATACAAGATATCATAAAGAATTTGTGACAACGTTTTTATAGAACTAGAAGTTTCTAATCAAAAAATATTATTTAGGGTTGAATGTATTTTAGGATGAATATATAATCGATGCATCGACCTACGATCACATATATATTGTTGACTAGCAAGCTAAATTTTGCAATTTTAATAAGCTCATATATTAGATTCTTCTATTAACACAATTGTTCTAATAATATTGTTGACGATTCTTTATTTGTATAAATACTAAACGTTCCTGCAGAATATGTTCATTATATAGTAAATAGTTTTATGACAATATATATGCCTTGAAATTGATTGATGTATATTTTGTACTAGTACTTATTTGTATTTAGCCAACATATTATTTTTAGTCCTTCTTATTATACTTGGTTCATAATGAGGAATTAAAATTTTCTCATCTAATGATATAAATGTGCTATAGAAATATATTAATCCACCAAAATGTATTGAGATGGGTTGAAAGAGGAGAAATTATAGTCAGATAAAAAACAAAGTTATGTGTCTCATTTTGATCCTCATATAAAGATAATTTGAACCAGAAGTCCAAAAGTTGAATAGCTATGCATATTTATTGATAAGAAAATCTGAATAGAATACTCCGATTATTTAATATCCCTGAAGGACAGTCTATTACTACTTACAATTTTGAGATAAATACAAAATGTGGTAGAATAAATTGGTTCCAATAAAATCCCTGCATATGTAAATGAGCAATAATTTAAGATGGTCCTATGTGATTAAGTCGAGGAAATGAAAATTCTAGCAAAATTTTCCGTGACATTACCTTATTTTTATTTCCATAAGAAATTTAGGTACCTGAGTCATAATAATTATGAGATCTCATTGTATCATGTCGTGATATAAATAATATGGAACCATAAAATAGCACAAAATATCGACAATATTTATGTGCATATGATATATTAGAATAAGGATCTTGAAGCAAAGTCTGCAGACTCGATATTATAATATATTAGAGATACTTGGCCAAAATATAATATAAAAATTCGCATAGAAATTATGAAAAGTCCGAACAATTATTAAGTACACTTGAAGTGTACATATATTCCCTGGAGGAATTATACACCTGAAGTGTAATCCCTGAAGGATCAGAATTAATAAATAAAGTGCGAACTTGTATAAGTTATGATATATGATTTTTCGTAAAGTTCCTAGCAATATTGATACGAAAATAAAATTTATGGTGGTGGATTGAGTTTAGATAATACAACACTAAACTCTAAGAATTTATTTCAAATCATTGAAGGACTCGATAGGCATATCTGAAGCATGTAAATGAATTGTTACTGAAAAACATAACATCATTGTCTTAGTAATTTTTATTTAAATAAATATATGAAATTAATATTGAATATATATATATATATCCATGAAAGTTCTTTTAACATTTGTTATACTTTATTCTTTATCTATTTTTAATGTTCTCCACATTAGGAAGAGAAAATTAGAATTAATAAATGTCATATTCAATATTAAAGATCTTGATTTATATACAAATATTCGTGAACTATAAGTTCTATAGATTATTTATTTTCTAAAGTTGCAAATTTATTTGATATTTTATTAAATCTAGAAGAGTTATAAAATTGAATTTGTGGATGCTTCTATAAATGTCCCATTCGGACATATGTCATATAACTAGCCATGTTAAATCATGTCTGGGGCAAGGTTTTTGAGACATAATTAAAATTGAGGTATTCCTCTTGAAGGGTTTATAATGGCAATCAAATACTAGAAGTATTGAAATAAAGTTTTTCAAATTTTTTGTTCTGATTCACAAATCGAACATTTTAAGATAAATTTATTTATCAATTTATAAAATGTTTTACAAGAATATTGCACATTATTATCCCATAGTCATTTTATTATAAGATGTTGGTAAATGTCACATGTTTATTTATGAGAAGATAATGGTTATCTTTTGGTCTTGAAGTACCATAATTTTGCACAATTAGCGCACTAATTACTCTCTATATAACTTTTGAAATTATATTATTATTGTCCTACAATATTTCCCAAAGAAATATTTTTGAAAAACTAATAATAAATTTTAGGAAAGTCATGTTTTGGTGTTTCTGTTTTCATCAATTTCTGGCCTGTAAGATTAGTAATTTAAAAAAAAAAATGCTCATATCATAAATTACAATAAGTAGCCGTCTGGTATCATATGTTTTTTTATGAGAAGAGACTGAAGAAGATTGAGAATGAGGTGAGACTGAGAGAAATAATATCATAAATGTATAAATTATGTATTAATAAAAAATATAAAAATAATAGAATATATATTATTATTTTATTATAATAAGTATACGAATATAAGGGTCTGGGTATCATCATACCTTACCTAGACCCATTTAATAGAATCTATACAGGTACGGGGTACGATTCCGCAGGTATAAAATTTTAACCTTATCCACTATAAACGGGTATAGACCCGCAGGGATACGGGTAAGATCCGCCACGTTTACAGCCCTAGATAGCATCCACTCCTTCAACTATGTTGAAGTTTTAACTTGTTATGTGGCTTCTTGAGAATGTATGTGATTATTATTGAATCATGAGATCTTTATATGGTATCATTTGAGGATGAAATTACAATCATATTGTTGGTTTACAAATTGTTTGTAGAGATATGAGAAAATAAATTTCACAAAATTTATTTATAAAAAATGTAAAATTAATGTGCAATAATTTCGACCAAATATGATATTTAATCCCCAAAATTTATTCACTGAGACATAACAATATATAAAATATAAATAAATAGTGTACTCTTTTTCCTTCACTCAATATTTTTTTCCCACATGTTTTTTTTAAAAGAACTATAATTCTACCTCTTGTACTGTGTAGATCATATATCGCGATCATCAAATTTATATCATATATACATTAGTTTAAGAAAAATAACTATTAATATACACAAAATATGTTTAAATTTATGTATAATTTTTATTTTCATTTATTTATATATCTTTAACTTTTTTCCTCGAGACGTTTTTTCTCAAAAAAATTTAAATGCATTTCTCATGTGTGATTTAATTTATTAAATGATTCAAATAGTAACAAGCGATCTAAATGATCCAACAGTATCTTCTGAATTAGGTCAAACGAAATCGTGCTTTTATTTATTTTCAATTTAAGAGTACAAACAAGTTTTAGACAAACAAGGGTTCAATTAGGTAGCTCTGGATAAGCCGTCTTGACGGAGATCGAGCTTCTCACTTTATGCTTCCCGTCGGTCCAAGTCAAACTTCCGAAAAAGTATCCAGTATTACATTTGTAACTTGTGGAAATTGTCACAGTGAATGAGATTTTCCTCCTATTAGAGTTGAAGTTCAGAACATTCGGTTTCACCACTACATAGATCCCCTGAGGAGGCTGAACGATGGCTTTGTAATAGGAGTTCACTGGGCCGACATTGGTGGCTGTTCTTGTGACGATGATAGCATTTGCAAGGCTTGGAATTGTTATTGATGGCAAATTCAGATTTAGGACAGAGAACTTGTCCCCAGAAGAACATGATGTTGGTTTTCCAACTAATTGTCCAATAGAAGAATCGTTATACCCGGTGGAACAGAGATAATGAACATAATCAGCCATTTTCATGTCGTAAACGAGACCAGGATCTGTTGCACCATTAGGATTAACGATTCCACCGCCGAAATCAAATGGATCAGCAAGTTTCAGTCTATTTGCTTCCGCGATAATTGGCTCCACAGATGAAGGGTCGTTGATCCATGTTGCAGTACATGTTTATATATAGTCAGAAAAAATTACATTACCTGATGAAAATTAACTGCGCTCGAGAGGGGAACATAACATTTGAGTGCAAGAAAACTAAGGTTACAAAAGAAAATTGTTACAAATAAATGTTATAAAGAATATTATTACAAACCATCTTAAGTGAGAAAGTCACCTGTAGTGACGAATGCTGATTTGATAGCAGCAGGAGACCAATGAGGGTGAGCAGACTTGAGAAGTGCAGCAATACCGGTAACATGAGGGGTGGACATGGATGTTCCGGACAAAATGTAAAACCCTCGTGGATATGCTGCTAGTATATTCACTCCAGGGGCCGCTATCTCTGGCTGTTTCATTCCGAGAAAAGAAATTAAAACATGTACATATTTAATAAAAAAATAATAAATTTTCTAACTGTATTTGATACACATGTTAATATAGATTATATTTTTTATGGACTGAGAAAAATTTTAGACAAACACTTTAATCAATACCTTAAGGACTGCAGGACTTATAGAATTAGGTCCACGAGATGATAACATGACAACATAAGTGGATGCAGGTCTGCCTATGTGGGATTGCGATGATCTAAGTTGTGCCTGCGGATTCCTGCAAAGTTGCCTTTCATTTCATATTTCGAAGGACAACAGAAAAAGGTATATAGTTGAGAATATTGCATCAGTTGGTTAATTTACCTTGTATTCCGGATGTAGGACAGAATCTGAGTTCCCATTTCATAATTTACTTGCACACATGGAAAATCAACACTGAGAACAAAATCCATTGCCTTGGTGGGATTTGTAGCAACAATCAGGCCTAAGGCCCCGGATTTCTGCATGCTATCCATGATGTTGGATACTTCTGCTGGCTCTCCATTATGAAAGCAGAGAACTATGCATCCAGATGCCCAAGATTCATTTGGAGATAAGTGCTGCAGTACCTGCAAAATGAGGCATTCAACACCCAAATGTAAGGGATGAGATATCAGTATGGCCCTTTTAACCTCAGCAAATTGTCACTGAGACATGACATGCAATACTATGCTTTTACCGAATTTCTCCCAGATGTGGGCTTTCGGGAAAAATTAAGCTGAAAAAGCCAGTGTCATTCCCTAAATAAATGGATTCACCCAGCAAATAAGAATGTTCTTTAATTAGCATAAGCCTCTCCTTTTCTATTTCGTTTTGTACACAAGGACCGAACCAAGAGGCCCCAGCTAATCTAACATTTGTAAAAATATTTTATAATTTTAACATTTTTATATTTATTTCTTTGCATTCATTCGTTTAACATTTTGAAAATTTTACCACCTCAAAGTTAAAAAAGTGATTGGGTTCCCTTACCATGAAACTTTCTTTGTTGGCCAAGGTGATGAAGGTGGGATATGTCCTATCAATTGTACTAGCTGCAACAGTCACAACCCACGGTGCTACATTAGCCACTGATTCTGTAACTGGTCCATCATTCCCTGCAGAGCAAACAACAACAATCCCTTTCTCAAAAGCATGGAATGAGCCATAGTAGATTGGATCTCTCTGATCCACCTCAGCATACAAGGGTACTTCAATGCCTAGTGACAGGTTTATAACATCCACACCATCATGAATAGCTTCATCAAGTGCCTTCAAAACATCAGCAGCAGATGATCCTAAGTCCCAACCGACCTTATACATGGCCACCCGAGCTCGGGGTGCACCACCCCTGAGTGTTCCGCCAACAAGTCCAAAGTAGTTAACATTGTTCACGATGCTGCCGCCAGCGGTGCTAGAAGTGTGGGTGCCGTGACCATCATTATCTCTAGCAGACAAGTACTCTTGGGTGCCATCAATTGGTCCATACTCAGCCTCAACACCTTTGAAGAAGTAACAAGCCCCTATAAGTTTCTTATTGCAGTTGGTGGAATTGAAGGCTACTCCAGACTGGCAAATTCCCTTCCATCTTTTGGGAATTGGTCCCAGATCGTCATCTCTGAAAGATTCAAATTCTGGCCAGATTCCTGAGTCTATTATGCCGATAATGGCACCATCCCCCATCTTGGAGTCATGAAAGAGACCATAAGGAGAATTTAGAGAGACTCCAAGATAATCCCAGCTTCTTGTCGTGTGAAGCTTGTAGAAACGATTGGGCATGACGTCAAGCACTTCAGGTGATTCTGCAATCATTTTTTTAGTTCAAAAAGAGATGAGTTGGAGTAGTCTTGAACATTTTCTTTTTGTTTTTTACTAATATTTTATTATGTCAAACACTAACTAACATTTACCTGCAATCTTTCGTGCTTGTGATTCAGTCAGCCTTGCGGCAAAACCAGAAAAGCCATGCCTGTAACTGTAGATCATTGACTCTGCAGCTGCTTCTTCGCTGTCCAGGACCAGGAGACATCAGAAGGGAAAGAGAGTGAGAAATTTGGTCACTGCTGTTCTTATTATAAGAATCTTTAAAACTAAGAAAACCTTAAGCAGTTACCTTCCAAGGAGACTGGTGAGCATTTGGTGATGGAAGTGAGGAGTTCCACATCATCATGTGGCCTTCTTCCCATATAAATGATGTGAACCTAATTTTAACATTTGAACAAACAATCAGTAGATGAAAAGAGTAGCAAAGTGAAAAGCAAAGGTAATTATTAAATGCAATCTCACTACTGACTTTGCTCCCAGAACTGAAGCGGGAAAGACTGACGCCAACCAATTGCAGAAACAAGAGTAGAGAAAATGAAATCACAGAAAGAAATGTAGCATTTCTGCTCTTTGTTTCGAGAAAGCTAGCCATCTTTTTAGTTTAAAAGAGCTTCTATTACTCTATCCGCTACTGGCAAGTGGTATTTATAGTATCAGGGTTGCTATCTTTGGCCCTTCATTAGTCAGTAATAGGCAGTAAAAAGCAGTGGGAATGGGTTAAGATTGATGATGGATATTCCTGTTCTGATGATTATGCTTCTTTCACTAATAATGACAGAGTCCCTGTACTCAGCATAAAGGAAAAATGACAAATTCATCAAGTCACAGACATCCAGAATTGACACAATGAAAATTAGGGTGTCTAGAAAAAATAAAGATCGCCAGATTTCAATCATTTGAACCAGGAAAAACGAGTTTTCCCAAGGTTAGATACTGCATTTTGGTTTTACACAATGTTTCGTCAATGTGATTCCAAGATCAAAGGATCAGCACTGTGCGAGCAGCATTTGCGTAAGTAGCATTTTTTATGCTGCTAAAATCAAGGTGCCGGTATCTATACAAACTACACAAATATGGTAGAAGTACTGGAATGCTGTCTATTTAACATTAACTGAGACAAGACTAGTAACATTATTAGAATAAATACTACTACGCAGTCCTGAATGACAAAATCCACTTTATGACATTCTGGGTCCCCTATGATTAAACAATACTTTGAACACGATAATATAGTTGTTTGCTACATTATGGGCCCTATATGATGAAATAATCCACTCAAGAACCTTGGAGAACATGAATTTTGTTTGTCTTATTCCTGGGTCCCCTATGATTCAGAAATCCACTTAGAACCTGTAAGCACAATAAGAAAATTGTTTGGGAGATATGAGAGGGATAACGATCACAATTAATAGCACTGAGTCCCTGCTATCAAGAAAGAGAGGACTACAATTCTTGAAAGATTGAATTGGTAAATACCTAGGGTACCTGAAATTTCAAACGGCTCTTCAGCTTGCAAGACAGCCAAAAATGTTTGAAGTCTAAAAAAGCTCTATGAAATTTCACCACCTGAAGTGCGTGCCATCAGGTGAATTTGCACGATGGTGATTCAGACAGCAAAATTGACCAAATTGAGCTGAACAAGATACATTTCTGAACTAAACAGAGCAGGCAACCCACCTGTGGCCTTGGTGCACATCACCACCCAAATGAACTGACTAGCACAGCCTCTTACTCCCAGACCTAACTAAACCAAAGTTCTAGTCGGTTTTACTGGTTACATCAACATCAGAAGACTTCTCAAGAAAAGATGACAAAGATATAGCACATCAATTTTTGCAATTTGGTTTTCTTAAGTTTGGGCAGTAAAATTGCTTTACAAAACAAAAGGCCAAAAGTTAAACCTCTAAGCATCTCATGAACTGACCATTCATCAATGGATGTCATAATGCACAATATTCAGGACCAGCGGCCCAAATTTTATTAGCTCTATGACTAAAAGGATTCCCAAGAAGGTCTTACAGCACTAATTTCAAATACTGAAACAGAGTATCAAAACAAGAGTTTGTGTATAGTCATGAAACAGTTTATGACTGAGATGATCCGAACATGAAACAGTTGTTTGTGTATAGTCATGAATGTCTTCAACTTTATGCAGAAATACAGAGCACTAACTGTAAGGAAACAATTTATTTTCTCCACAAAGAGCAACTGTCTTCATCAACTCACCTCCTAATACATTCTCATGAATGTCTGTGTAAATGAAATAGGGATGAACTAGGACTTGGTTTTCAGTCAACCAGGAGCAAAGAAATATGCAACTTTTCTTCTTTTAGTCATTGCTTTCTGTCAGACTGTCAATTGTTTTAACTATTTGCTTATAGCTTTTCTTTGAGAATCTTTCTGTTGACACGCTCAATAGTTTGTTCAAGGACATTCCTTCACCTATAATCTTCTTCTTCGCTTCATATCTATGTTTTATCCTACTGTCAAGCTTATAGCCCAGGAATGCAGGGAAAGACAATAATTCACCAACTTCACGCCCCATATCATTAATTAAGTAGTTCAATTTCTCTTCCAATGATTCGTGGTTGTACTGCAGCACCTGTGGGTGCTTTCTGCTCATCTCCAAAATGTCTTCACTAGTTAATCCATAGTCCAGAAAAATGCCAATCACCACCTGCAAATTTTTGTAGCTGGTCCGAGTCACAGCTCCCAATGCCATAGCCAATTCCTTTGTTCTATGTTTATAACCAATCTTCACCAAGAAAGCCAATTTGTGAGCAAGATTCTCCTCAAAGGATAGACTAACAAACAGAGGAGCCTTTGTCAAAAATCTAAATATGTCATTGGAACTCAGCCCACATTGTTTAAGAAAATCAATTCTGGGATGTAACTTCCTTTTCCTGCTAGCACTAAACAGATTGGGATAGACAAGGACAATCTTAAATATCTCATGATCACTTAATCCGGCAAATGTTTTCAAGAACTCAACATGATCATTCAAGTGGTCAACACTGTATGCTATAAGAAATGGTAATTTACGCAACACAGTTGCTGTGGCAACTTCATCTTTCCCACTTAATTCAAAGAGAAACCCAATTCTTGGGATCAACTGGGTGTCAAGATCATAATTCAGTGTTGCTGGCCGTCTAAGAATTACATCAACTCCACCAAAACGGTTAAGGAAAGCAAACATTCTCTCAATCTCTTGAACCGATTTAAGGCATAAGGCTTTCATTAAGTTAATATTATTGAGGACGTGAGCAAGTTTTTCTAGGGGAATTCCATGATGAAGTAGCAATCTTACTTTGCCCTCAAATCCCAGAAGGAATCTTGCTTCGGTTCCATACAATAGCCGCCCAATCTGTGCAGTTTCTATTTTAACTTGTAAATTCAGATCATCATCATTCCGAAGAAGAAAGCATATAAATGAATCAACTTCTTCAGCAGTTAACACATCGGGTCTTTTCAAAATTAATCGTGAAAGTCCAAAACCTGTGACTCCAAGCGCTTGTAGAGAGGACACTCTGTTATAAATGGATTCATAAGGGGTGTATCTTAGAGCTGGGTTGCTACGCAACAGGGCTTCAGTATCTTTCTCATTAAAACCAATTTGGAGAAAGAGCGAGAACAGCATTGTCTCTGAGGAAGATAGAAAACATGCAACGGGAATTACTTCACATAGGATTTTACTCGTGTAGGCAACCTATTTGTAATAATGTCTGAAAGAATAGAGAAACTCACCAGAGTTCAAAGAGGATTTGGCAGCCGTGATATTGCCTCCGTTGGTGCTGATGCTTCTGTTTGGCTGTAGATCTAAACTTCTCGGGGTGGAGGTCCACGGTCGCGGCAGAATTGCAGGTAATATCGGCGCATAGCTAATGGTGAATTGGAGGAAACGGAAGCAGCCTTGAACGGGTAAGGACACTGCAGATGCAACAGGGAAGTGGATTTTACATGTAGTGAAGCATGGTGGCAGACAAAGAGGAGTAGGGAGCCGTTCTCCGGCCGTAATAAAGAGCTCAACCATTCCAACGGGGGCGACGGGTGCTTTGTGGCTGTGCAGTATGTAAATTTTGGTCGGATAATTGAACCGAGCGGGAACCCCATAAAATTAGACCGCATAAAACTGTTCTTATCACATGCGGAAATATAAGATACCGAAAAATTTAAAGACAAATTTCCCTTCCTCTCTTTTTTTCTCTACCCAACTCTCTCTTCTCTATACAATTTTATTAAAAAAATTCAAAGTTTTCTTCAAGTTTTAGAAGAATTCAAGTAAAACATTGATAATTTTAAAGATTTTATTAAAAAAAAAATATTGATTTAGAGAAAAAAATCAATCAAATTTTGAAATTTCTAATTTCAGCAGCCGATCGAAATTAAGAGGTTTCAAATTTTTTTAATATGAATTTGTAATTTTTGTTAAAGATTGTATCATATTTTAATATATTTAATGTTATTAATTTTGACAATGTATTTTGTATGTATCGATCAAATCTCATATTAATTTTTATTATAAGTAATTCATATAACATAATATAGTTAACTTCTTTATGATGATTTTGATAATGTATTTTTTATGTAATCAATCAAATCACATAATACATTTTTAGTTGAAAATTGGATGCAGGGGGAATTTGAATATAAAGCAGTATTAGTGTATATATAAAAGATCGATGTATGCCCCATCCATTAGTTATGGGAAAACTGCTGCAATTTGTTTTTGGGAAATATAAACCTAAATTAGAGGGATCATATAAGGAAAAAAATAAAATAAAATGCATTCAAATATTCCCTTTGTTCTTTTCTTCTTTTTACAAAAATAGCAGTTTCTTTAATTAAACGGCAATTAAGGAATTGTTTGTTTTTTTTTTTTAAGTTTTGGGGAGGGGAGAAGGGGTTAGCCAAAATTTTTGAGAAATTTTAGTTCAGGTGGCCAAAATTGTTTCATAATTTCAGCCACAATTATAAGAGAATTTCGTCTATCTGGGTCGAAAATCTTCAAAAATTTTGTAGTCTCTCCTAAATTCGATCCGTTGTATTTTTTTAATTTTTAAACTGATTAAATTGTAAATAAACGAATACAGAACAATGTACTAACTTGTTTTTTAAGTTTCAACGGTCGGATTTGAATAGGTGGTCGATAAACATAACTCGGGAATCTATAAGGATGGTGTGAAAATGTTCATTTTTTTCCCGTCAAATATTTCTCTCTAACTAAATTATCTTTAAACTCAAAACTTAAATCTTTCACATTCAACAAAAATTAAAAGTAGATACAGATTATTTTGAAGATTTTTTGTCCAAAAAAAATCAATTTTGTGATTTAAAAAACCTCAAAAATTATAATTTTCTCAACCGTCTGAGTTTCTCCTGCCCAACCTGGCCAAATTTGTTGGATAATTTTGCCCAGGTGCGTGAAAATCTTAGAGAATTTCGACCATTTGGCGAAACTCAAAACTTCATATAAGAGATTTGAACACATTTCCTCACAAAAAGTTACATAAGAGACTTACCAAAACACCAATACAAAGTTTCATGCAAATAAGTGCATGGAATTTTATTTATTAATTAATAACTTATTTACGTATTATAATATTTTAGAGCAAAAAAAGAACCGGTCCTCTTTTTAATGTTAAAATCGGTGACGTAATTCTTTAGCTAATAACAGAAAAAGTATTAGAAAATTGCAAAAACGTAAATTAAAATGAAAATAGAGCATTTTTGTGGAAATGGTTCATGGAAACCGCCTATCAGCGTTTTCCGTCGTGTAGATCTCGAAAAATATCAAAAATCCCCACAAGAATCGTTTCAATTGGACGTCCGAATGCAAAGTTATGCCCTGTCAAAGTTTTCGACTTTACGGGACAAATTTTTTACCTCGAAACGCGTCAGGATCGTATTTTCGGTGATGCCATTGCTTTTATCTTTACGAGAACTATTAAAACGAGTGGTCATACGCATTAAACGGACCTCTGATCGCACAATTATTCATGTTTCAAGTTTTACAAATACCTACACAAATTCTTCCTTTTGTAATCAACATGAACAAAATATATATAATTTTAAATATTTATAACTTCATAAGAAGTTTTATGTTGATTTTTTGATAAGTCTCTTATGTTATTTTTTGTGAGGTCATGTGTTCAAATCTCTTACATGAAGGCATCCGTATCTACCTTTAATTTGGGTTGAATATGAAATATTTGAGTGTTGAGTTTAGAGAGAATTCAGTTAGAGAGAAATATTTGATAGAAAAAAATGAACTTTTTTGCGTGATCCTTATAGATTCCTGAGTTATGTTTATTAACCTCGTTTGTTTGAATAGATCTGAATTTGAAGTTTTTGAATATTGTACAGGTAAGAGAGAGTTGGGTAGAGAGAGAAAATTTTGGAGGGAAATTTTTTTAAAAATTTTTCGTGTGTATCTTTTATATTTTCGCGCGTATGTTATCGGTACCTCTTTTTTTAGTTTTAATTCCAATAATTCCTTGTACTTTTAATTAATTTTTAATTGAGTACCTAAACTTTTAATTTTGATAATCAAATATACAAAGTAGGGTTTTATAAAAAAAATAATGGTTGAAGAACTTTTAATTTTGAAAATCAAGTACCCAATTATGGTTCAACCATTTTTTTTTTATTTTTTATGGAAGCCTAATTTAGATAGTTCAAATACTCAATATACAATTTTAATTTAAAATATAGGAATATTTTTAGAATTAATCCTTTTTTGTCTTTACTTTTTTTTCTTGAAATATCAATATTCAAATTTCTACAACTAGCCTTACTCTTTCAATGCATCTTAATTAATAAATTAGTTAATTGAATTACAAGATATTTGGATTTTTTGCTATATTTGGCCACTTTTTAAAAAACAACCGCTAAAGTGGTCATAATTTTTTTGCTAATGGAGTCATAACGCACACAATATATGCGTTATCCTTGATAATAACGCACATGTTGTGTGTTATTACTATCACTAATTAAATCACAGGATTAATGATGTGGCAGCGGACGAGGCAAGACGGGTGTTTAGGTGAATAATAACGCACACGCTGTATGCGTTATCAGTAAGAATAATGCACACAGGAAATACTTTATCCTTACTGATAACGCACATGTTGTGTGCGTTATCAACATCAGAAAACTACTCGAAACCTTGGCCGCCATCTTCATTTTCTTCTTCTCTTCTCCAATTCCCACCACTGCGACATTTCCTCCTCTGCGGCGACTCCTTCTACTTGCTTTCCTTATCTTCTTCTCTTCCTCTTCTCCTTCCTTCCTTCTTTATCTTCTTCTCTTCCTCTTCTTCTTCCTTTTTTTCTTCCATCTCTTCTTCTGTAAGAGGTCTTCACAGTGCCGAACATTTGCAAACCTGTAGAGTACGAAGGTTGCTGGGTTTTGGGGTGGCGAATGGTAGAGAAAGCTCTACCGAATAACTTTGATTTCAATTCATTCCAACTTGCGTTACATTTCTTATTGTCTATAATTGTTTTTAATTTTTTTTGCACTATGTGTTGATTTCTAGTATTGTTTATATGAAAATTGTTGTTTATTTTGACTTGTGAATATTTTTTATGAATTTTATTTGGGTTATTTCTTAAATTTTTTGTAATCTATTTTTTTAGATGTGGGTTTTATGATTATGTTCAAGCTTGTTGTTATTGATAGATTTGTGCATATTTGATCATTTTATTAAACTAGTTGTGTTTTCTATTAGAAATGTGATTTGATGAAATGAGTGATGCTTAATTTTGCTCACAATTTTGCCATTAAGATGATATAAGTTATATAATTTATTTTGTTTTTGTCATAAACCGTGATTATTTATTTTTTGTGAAATTTGTTAGCATTTATATTGTTCTGTTAATTTTATATAAATGTATATTTCAAGAAGACTGTTTTGTTTCGATTTTTTTGTTACAAAAAAAAAAAAGATAATATAATCTTCTCTAAAACCCTGACATTGAAATCCTAAACCATAAACCTTAGAGAGTGTGTAATAATACTTCAATTTAAATATTTTACTTTAAATTACAAACCAGTAAGGACTTAAATTTAGAAAGTATATAATACCTTACTCTCCTAGTAGCCTACGTTGGCGGCAAGGGAGGAGGCAAAAACAGACTAGACTATACTAAAGTAAAGTAAAGAGGTACCTAAAATCCTAACATTGAAATCCTAAACGGTAAAACCTAACCTTGATCCAGTAAACACTAAACCCTAACATTGAAATCCTAAAACCCTAACATTGAACCCTAAGACCTAAACCCTAAAACCCTCTACCATAAACCTTAGAAAGTGTATAATAATACTTTACTTTAAATATACTTTAAATTCTAAAATTGTAAAGATTTAAATTTAGAAAGTGTATAACCCTAAACCCTAAAACCCTAACATTGAAACTCTAAAACCCTAAAATCAAGACATTGAAACCCTATAATCTAAACCCTAAATCTCTAAACCATAAACTTTAGAAAGTGTGTAATAATACTTTACTTTAAATATTTTACTTTAAATTATAAATCCGTAAAGATTTAAATTTAGAAAGTGTATAACCCTAAACCCTTGAATAACAAAAAAAAATGTTGCAGGAATTAGTTGAAAGAACTAATCTAACAAGAAAAAGAGTTGAAAAATTAGCTGAACTCCTAACATATCTAAGTATATACTTAAATATTAATTTCCTTTTCGTTTTTTTTTTGAAAAATATATTAATTTCAAATGGCAACAATTTATATAGTAAATAAAGCATGTAATGTATAGTATATCTAAAAACCGGTAAACCATTAAATGTTCGATTCTTTCATGTTAAATTTGTAAATTCCTCCTATAGTACTTGGGAAAAAAACAAACATCTTCTATGGTAATATTTTGACTCCAATTCTCAAAATTGATGAAGCTTTTATGCAAACAGAGAAACTTGAAAATGTTTAAAACATTGCTAGATGGTTGATAATTATCATGATAAAATTTTACTTTTTTCTTAACTCCCTCTCTCTCTAAACGTTGTGTCTAGAAAATTTTGAAGATTTTAAATTTTTGAACTTAAAAATGGGTAATTTTGAAGCTTTTGTAAAAAAATATTAATTTTGAAGTAAAAACATATAAAATCGAAAATGGAAGCTGAAGATGCACCAAATCCACCTGGTGCGCCACTCACTAGTGGGTTGGTTGGTGCTCATTAGATGGAGGATAGTAAAGGCAACTCGGGAATCTATAAGGATAACTCGAAAAAATTCAAAAAATTTCATTTTCATCCTTAATCTTTCTCTCTCTAAAACAAAATCCTCTCAACTCTCTCTACAAGTGAACATTTCAAACTCAGATCTAGAGACCATTAAAAATTAAGAAAAAAATGTTAGTAATTCGATCTATACTATTTTATTTACAATTTTATCCGTTTAGATCTTAAAAATATGCATCGAATCTCATGAAAAATCAAATTGTTTGAAGCTGTTTTTTGGGTAGAATTCCGCCAACTTCAAACTTCAATATACGAAGATCCGACAGTTGAAATTAAAAAAAAAGGTTAGTACATCAATCTATAATCGTTTATTTATAAATTTATCAGTTTAGATCTTGAAAAACTGCTTGGAATCATTCGAAAAATTGATTTTTTTCGAACTAGTTTTTTTTGTCCGTCTGGGGATATTTTCGCTTGGACCGGCAAAAAAAAAAAATTCGCCCGGACCGGCGGGAAAAAATTTCGCCCGATCCAGCAAAATTATGGATGCTTCTTGCCAGGCTGGGCAATTTTTTCTCTTATTTTCGCCAGCCTGGGCGATTTATATGTTGTTGGTATAAAAAAAATTATATATTTTAACTTTGTGTTTATAAATATTTAGAATTATCAATATGTTTAATTTGTTAGTTTTATTTTATTTAAGGAGTTTTAAGCTGAATTTAATTTCATATCTATTTAAAATATTATTTAATTTTGTCTATATAGAATACTTGTTATTAGTTTTTTTAAATGGTTTATGTTATAATTGTTTGTTTAGTATGACAATGAATTATGTTTATATGAATAATTTGAATCTTAAGGAGCATTCATTAATTTGTTAGTATAAACATAAGTGTTATAATTATTCATGTTATAGTTTTAATCAATTTATAATAGATGGTTCGACCAGGCGGACATAGAGGAGATGATGATCTTGGTCCTGTGACGGATAGGACAGGTCGAGTTGAAGGTCGAAAAGTTACAGTTTCATCTCGAGGTTTGAGGTCGACATAGTACTTCCGATATCCTGTCTACTCCTACCCTATTTGCTACTGGGATGTATTACGATACAAGTGCACCGAGTTCCTCTACCCAACCACCACATATACCGATTAGGTCTTGTCCTCCTCTCCCATCACACCACCCACACACTCCGGTGCCATATGATATATATGGATCTTCACATCCACCAACTTAGCCCCCACCCTTATTATATGATCCCTATGTACGTGCTTCGTCCTCATATACCCTATAGATCTAAAGTTCAGGAACCTATGAATGAGTTTAGTGGTCCTGGGAGGAAGTTAGGTGCTGAATTTTGGGATCAAATGGTTGGTGCAGTCCCTACCAATTCATCGTACAACACACATGAATGCACAGCCACCGATTATGGCGTTTCCTCATGCGAGCCTTTTGTAGGGAGGGATTCTTGGGATATTGGGATTGAGGGTGACAGGGGTTTAGATCCGGAGCCTGCTATGGTTGGATCTCTCCACATTAGTAGGGAGGATGTTGGGAGGGTGCACGGTGACAATGATGATGATGATGACGGTGTTGAGGCTAGATGTAAGGAGGAGCCTGTACTTGTGGCACTTGTGGCCCCTGCGTCATCATCTGGCAATAGGCCTCGTCCGGGGAAAGGGAAAGGGTTGACCGACAGTTTCATGTCGATTATGAGTAAGATTGCAGTATCTCGTAACAAAAGACCCGATAAGGCGAGTGATGTTCCCACACCGATCCAAAGAAAGAAAGCGAAGAGTTCTGACTGGGAGCTGACATGACCAGCTGATGGTGGTCCTATCGATCCTGAGCTTATCCCATCATACGAGGAACATGTTGTCGGTCGTACATGGCTTGGGCAGGTAATTTATTTTTTTTTAAATAAGTAATTGCTCAACTCTTTACATTTTTTTATGGTTTATTATGTATTTAGGGTTTATTAATATATTTATTCCATTTTCAGGAACGAAGTATGTTGAAGTCGTGATTGCGGTACATCGCACTTACAGGTTGGACCCTTAGTGATCCGAGAAGGTAGAATTGGCGACGGGGACATGACTTATGCATTTGGGGTCTTCTATTTTCCAGCACCCCAACTTGGCGCTATTATCGGCTTTTGTAGAGATGTGGCAGCCGAACACCAACAGTTTTTACATGCCATTTGGTGAGATGACAGTAACCCTACATGATGTGGAGTTGATATTAGGTGTACCTGCTTATGGTAGGGCTGTGGATCTTCTTTACTCTCGGGATCAGATGATTGCTGTTATTCAGAGCGACTTGGGTATCATATACACTGGGGGTGGTATATATGGGCAAGAGTTGTTTGATGTTGCCACTGATCCCCATGGCAGGAGTTGTTTGATGTAGCCCGTGTGATTTCCTTAAATAATGACCGCACTTGTTTTGGGCATCATAAGATAACTCACAAGCTCTCTTTATCTCATCCCATATCTTCTTCAAAGCTTAAAGACTGATCCGATTGCTTAAATTCTTTAATATGGGATTGCTCCAGGCCTTAAACTTTTCTTTAAGCTTAGAATTCTCTAATGAGCTCTTAATCTCGGCAATTTGACTTTCGATGACTGAGTCAACATTAAGGAATATGGTATCCAAATCACCATGGCACGTTGAAAGCCATATCTTCAAGACCGAATGTTGGCTCTCAGCACGGTTCGTTGTCTCAACCCCAAAATGCAAAACCTCACATGTCCAAACTCTGCAAAATTTATGCACAAGTTGATTCAACCATGTGTTAAACAAATAATGCAAAAAGTTATGCCTTCTTTGCCACTTCGTCTTCAACAATTCCAATTTCCTTTGGTATTCCGCCTCATCGATTTCATTTATTAACGTCTGCCAAGAGCCATTGACGAATCGAGTTGCGACCTCTTCATCTTTAATCATTTCGGTTAATTTGGCCAGCACATTCTAATTTATGTGTCTTCTACATAATATATGATATGGTTTACTAAACACACCTTCGATCACAGGCATCAGTCTGCTCTCTCTATTAGTAATAATCACAATTGGTTCGCCATCATTAACAATTGCATCTTGGACAGTTGACATAGGCGATGAAATATATAAGTGCTTAATTTGTTTAAGGACCCATCTGTAGGTCGAACTCTGTTCATTGCGCATGAAAACAGTTGCCACAGTGAAGTTCTTACTGGTCAAAGTCATCACTACGGCTTCCAACAGTGGTATATTGTATCTTTACATAAAATAAAGAGAACATGTTATGGTTAATCTTGATTTTTATTTTCTAATCATAATACCCGATAAATGTAGAGTTAATAACAATGCCTAACATGAAAAATTACTTGATCGTTTTATACGTGGTATCCATCATCAATACATATGGCCACATTCTGATCATTGCAATTGATGGAGGGTGTGCAATGACAATATCACTAAGTACGTTGCTCTCCTCGCAATTTCTATAGAAGACCGTATAACCCCGTTTAGCACTTAAGCAAAGAACTTCCTCCACCATGTTTCTCCCTTGCATCCTATTTTTCTTAATCTTGACAACGACATTGTATATTTTCTGTGTACTACATACATCATTAAAATAATTATATTACCGGAAGATAAAACATATCTAAAATATTAAATAAAGTATTAAAAGTAAATTTATCATACATCACCGCACAACCAACATTTTGTTCTGGGAAAAATTATAGGATATTACGTAGTGGCACGTGACTCTTCCTGAATTGTTCAGTCTATTTCAGCTGCTCCTCCGTAAGTCTTGTAGCCTGAGCATGACCGTGAATGTAAACACCTATTTTATGGTTGTGCCTCCCATCATGTACGAACAATTGCCAATTGTCACTTGTGGCCATTTGCTCGCCTTTTAATTTAAATGGACAACCACATTTTTTTGTTCCCGAAGGACCACGCCTTTTTATGAGAATTTCTTCTTCTTCATTGTCAACAACTGGCTTTGGTGTTTTTTTAATTGCACCTCCACGCTCGCAGGCCAGTGTAACATAAGGTCGACGGTCAGCTGTTCTTGATTTCTGATACCGATTGATGATCAAATATGTGTTGCTTTCATAGTAATTTCTTTTGTCCAATTGACCAACTCTACTTTTGAATTGAAAATTCGATTTGTTGTGAATAAATATCCATGATCAACATATTCTTCCAGTTCTAAAATTCTTCAAACGTATTTGGATCTACATCACCCTGTTCATATTAAACCAAAATATTAATAGTGAAAAAAAAAACTTAAGCCTAAATAGAAAAAAAAATAATAAAAATTTCTAAAAAAATTTCGCCCATCTGGGCAAAAATCTTCCATTTTTTGGCCAGCATGGGCGAATCTCCTTCAGAAACGTGAAAAAAAAATTTTTCTTCAAAATTCACGTCAAAATCGATATTTTCTTGCGAATAATCTCAAACTGATCCATATGTTCTTCCAAATTAATTTGAATGTGGAAGATTGATGTTTTTTTTAGAGAGAAGTTGGAGAGAAAGTGGAGAGAGAGAAAGTGAAAGGTAAAAAATGAATTTTTTGTGCGTTATCCTTATAGATTCCCAAATTATCTTTATTAACCCCATTAGATGGGTTGGTGCACCAGTGGGTGACGCACTAGATGAGTTAGTGCGCACTCACTGGCATATCAATCCATCTGGCGCACCCAAATCTGACATTGTTTTTTTATTTTTTTTTATCAAGATGTAAATAAACGGGTATGAAATAATGTACTTGACATTTTCTTAACGATAAAGAGTTGAGAGAAAGAGAGTGAGAATTGCGAGAAACGAAGATTTATCATGGTAAATTCATAATTTTGTCGTGATAATTATAAATCACTCAGAAATTTGCAATAGGTGTTAAAATTAAATAAATAATTTAACAGCTTGAGGTGGAAATTAATTAAAAAAAAAAGAAGGTGAAAGTGGGTTTAGAAATTATCGTAGTTGTAATGACCTGGCCATTTTATTATCATGAATAATCATTTATTTAATTGAAGAAAAAAAAAAACACCAATGATGCAAAACAATCCCTCAAAATACAAATATGGGAGGAAACTGACGAGAAGAACAAGGCCTTCCTAATTTAACTCCAATATGCAAAAAGAGGAAAATGCCAAAATATATTGCTGTTATTCTAAATCAGAGGAAATTATTACTGAAGGAAACATGGGACTATCAAAATAAATGTACATGTTTACAGTGGGAAACCATTATATATCAAATAAAGAATGGATACATTGATTACAGATTTTAAAATCTTCAGTCGCCACGAATGTATTAACTTCTTACAGCTATGCTGCTCTAAGAATCTGCATAATCCATCAATCAATTGTTCCCTGTAAAACAGGGGATTTGCAGCTTTGAACTTCAGAAACAATTTAAGCCTTGGGTTGTCTCTGAGTCGACTTTGGACAATTTCGAGGAAGGCTTGTCCCAATCTTCTTACTTGCAGATATGCTTTTTATAAGAACAACTGATGAACTTCCTTTCTCTGAATTCCTGAGCAACCTGAAATGCATCAGGAAGGTGGAGATTATTCAACAAATTCAAGAAAAATATCATTCCACATAAGAAAGAGGCCATCCTTACGAGGTCTCTTGATTCTTCTTGGAAAGATTGCTGTACATATCTGATTTACCAGGCTGATGATAATCCTGCAAAAGATTTTTAAAATTTTGATATCGTAAGGATAACAATAATCTGAGTCAGCTGTAAGTTACACAAAAGAATTGCATACTGGAAGCCTCCCAGAACAGGTTAGATAAAATTGCAGTCAAACATTCATTCAATTTCCTATAGGTTTTTATAAGCTAATCATAATAATCTTATTGCAGACAGATGCCAAACTATGCAATAAGATAAGAACAAATAAGAGGAATTTAATGTATTTATTTCTTGTGCTTGTGATCCCAATGAAATAAAAAGAACCCCGACCAAATGAACGCTTCATTAAGCAGTTATTACAATGAGTCAGTGACCTTGACTTTCCAAAAGAAAGCTACTCCTATTATGGAAACAAAATCCAATAGAAAAAATTGCTAATACTTATAGGTAGCTACCACACAGCTGTACTTGAATTTATTTACTTCATGCATGCAATTCAAAACCAATGTTAGGAGTACATTAAGTTACCAAATATCATAAACTAAGAGAGCTTCAAAGTTGCAAACGCATTAATCTACAAGTGAAAGGTCCAAATTTAAATAATAATAATAGCAAAAGACTTCTTTAGAAGAAATGGTAAAGAAAAGCCTCGCACCTGCACGGAAAGAATGGTCATTGACAAACAACGAATAAGGGATCCTATCACTTCTACCGAAAGCTAGGTGTGAATAGAACGTTTCACAAACCTTAAGGCAACAACTATACCTTAAGAACTGTTAGAAGAGAACAAAGCATCCCAGGAAAGGAAAAATTTTGCAGACACTCTTGTATTAACACATGACATTCGTAACATGAGAACTTTGAAACATAAATGTCATGCTCATATACCTCCAACCCAAGGAGTCACTTTACCATTTAAAGCTCACACTTGTATAGATAAATAAAACATGAAGCATGACTTATTAACAAAATAAAGTATTCAGCTTTAAAGTTTCTCTCAAGAAGTAAACTGTGGGGTCGTAATATAAAAACCAATATTAAGAGTTTAAGATAGGCAGTCACTAATTGAAATTTCAGTGGCCACCTTAATTCTATATATCATAAAGCATAAATTAAGATTGGTCAGGGTAATGTTCAACCTGAGTTGCAAAAAGTTGGAGGAAACTTGAAAAGAACTCCTCATGCTTGTAATGTGAAGCAGAGAAAACTCCATAATAAGGAACAAAATCAAGAGGAAAATCGCATTCATACATCCTAGGATCCTAGTTTAGCTGTATGAAGACACTCTTCCTCCGGGATAAGTTACTCATGCCTAGTCGGTACATGATTGTCTAAACTTACAATAAAACATCTGTTTCGAATTAGTACTAGCCAGATACTGCAGTACAATCACAAAAGAAAATCAGATGTGTGTGAATCCAAATCTTTAAAACGTGAAGTTCTGGAGATCCAAAAGATACAAGTATCCATATGAAGAATCAAAAAGGTCAGAAAGAGCCAGCAAATAGATGCATAATATTTTATGGAAAGAAAGGAAACTAAAGATCACCAATTAAAATATGAGATTCCCACATAAAATTGCACTCCCTATACAGTATAACATTAATATTTAGTGAAAATATCATCACTTGGAAGCTATAAATAAATCAATATCAGCAGGATAACAAGTAACTTTTTTTTTAGCTGTGCATTTAACTTACTTCATGCGGTGCTCCTCCACATCCCTTCTTAGATAAACTGCAACGCCCATGTAAAAACTTTTGCTTCTTCTCTTCAGTACCGTCACTAATTTGATCATCAAAACTAGCACTTGCTTTCCTCTTCTTCTTTCCTAAAGTCAGAGTCTTGCCCTTCTTATCTCGAACTTTCCACACATTCTTCTTCCTAAACAGCATCTTCTCAAATTTCCACGTAGCAAAACTAGAGTCAATCACTGTGACTTCAGTCCTAGAGAATCCCGAGAAGTTCATATAGCCCTTCTCCTTCTCCTCCTCATCACCGCAATTCACATATTCCACCAGCTTCAACTGCTTATCACAACTGCATTCCTTGGCCATCCCCACTCCGCTATTGTCATCACTCATTGGCGAAGCACTTTCATTCTTCCTCGCTGCACTCTCCGTCCTAGTGCTATTATTTTCTAAGTTAGTATTAGATTCTGGACAGTCTAAAGAAGCACAAAACTTAGGGTTTGGTTGTTTGCGGGAGCTCTTCTTACCGCGAACTTTAGGCAAACCATTGGAGCTACCCATAACGAAGAGCTCGGCGAGCACATTACTCACTACACTAAAAAATCCAGTGTCTCCGTCGGGGTTTTGCGCTTCGAATGTTTGATTGTCATGAACTGCCGGGTCATTTGGGGAGCGCTTCGATTCGGAAGTTGATGTTGAGCTGTCTTGCTCTTGGTCGGGATCGGAAGATCTGGCGTTCTGATTGTTGCTAAGAAATTGCTCGAGATCGAGGTCAGCGCCGGATGGGAAACCTTTCGATGAACGAAGCCGGTCAAGCCATTTCGAGCTGGATTTACCGGTGGCAGAGATTGAACAGAGCATTGTAGTGAAATGACGTGGATAAATTTGGAATTCAATACTGTTTTTGGAAATTTCTGATGAGTGTATTATCGTGTAAGAATAGGATTTAAAAGCCCACCGGCAGCGGTGGGAAACAGAGAAGGCGGTGGTTGCAGCGGAGTTGTACAGTGAGGTCAGGGCGTCAGCGTGGCTTATATTGGAATAAAGTTCATTAGTACTAGACTGCTAGTAGTATTTTCCTCCTGGGCATAAAAAAAAAAAGTAGTATTTTTCTCCCTTCCCGCTGCTAGTAGTATTTTCCTCCTGGGCATAAAAAAAAAAAAAGTAGTATTTTTCTCCCTTCCCTTCCCCCCCCAAAAAAAAAAAAAAAAAAAAAACTCTATTTTGACACAGTGTGAAATTTTTTTTTTTAAAGATCACGGTTGATAAACAGGCTAGACCTGTTACAATCCAAATAATTCCTAACTCCATCTTCAGAATATTGGAAGAGAAGAAGGTAAGAATTGAGATAATTTAATAATAAGGAAAGAAAAATTACACACTAATAGAAAAAATTTTACATCCAAAAGAATCTTAGATGGGTATGATACATTAATACTAATATTAATTTAGATAAAAAGAAAACCATAATAAATTTCTTCAAAACAATTATAACGCTAACCTTTAATTATAGTGGTAGGAGCAATTCAACTTCTACTTCTTCTATTAAGACATCAATTTAGAAAGCTATGTATGAATCAATAACTTCAAAACTTATTTTGGAAAGACTTAAAAAGTCGAGATATGGTCCAAATTTAATTTGGTATAAAAATTCTTTCCAGAAAAAAAGAAGAACGAGACTAATATGTAAACATTGGAAGAAGAAACCACCTTTGAGTTTTTTACTTTGTTGAAGATGCATAAAAAGAAATTTATTACAATTTGCAGGCAAAAAACGTGGAGGAATAAAAGAGACAATAAATGAAGAAATTGGGCTAATATTCGACTGCCGGTCAAAGTCATTGGCTGAATCTGGTTGACTGGTGAGCTGCAAAACAAGAAAAGATAGACAGATGCAAGGAGAGGAAGGAGAGCGTCGATGAGAGTTGTAGTTGTTCCCAGATTCGATATGATTTTAAAACTGTAGAAAATAAACTTTTATGGGTAAAGAGTATAAATACTCACTCCGTTGACAGGGTTCATAAAATGCTTTTAAATTTTAATTTTTACAACTTTTACGTTCAAATTATTTTTTAGTCGCTAAATTTGTCATTCTGACTAATTTTATAGTGGTCACAATACAAAATTAGTTAAAATGACAATTTTAATAGCCCAAAAATAATTAAAGGGTAAAAATAGTAATAAGTAAAGTTTATTGGCATTTTAAGCTGCTCGTTGATAGTCTAGAGATATTTATGCCTTTTACACAACTTTTATTACTATATCATATTGTAATGTTTAAACTTTTTGAAGTAATAGACCGTTTTCTCTTTTTTTTCCATTGAGTTTTTAAGTACATTCCAATTTATTTATTTAATGTTAATTTAGTGTTACATATTTGAATAAATGTTATTTTTTATCTCAATATATTTACCTTGTTCAAATTTTACCTTTAGCAAATATATTTATTCTTCTAGTCCTCGACTAATTTATAAGCAACTTTTTTTGTCATTTTGAACAAATTCTGGCAATGTTTACCAGTGGTCAACAATTTCTCACTGGTTATTCTAGAATAACATGAGTAAAAGTGAAAATTCATACAACTTAAGGTAAAAAATTTTTTGTTTTACTTGAGTTATGTGAATTTCTATTTTTACCATTTTTTATTTTAATATAAAATGAGAGAAATCGTTGACCACCACCGGTTAAAATTGCTAGAATTCGTCCAAAATGACTAAAAAAGTTACTTTAATTGTGGACAAAAAAATATAAAATATTTGTTAGGAATCCAACCTAAACAAGATAAATATGTTTGGCAAAATATTAGGGACTAAAAACAACATTTACTCTAAATATTATTTAATATTTTTAGTGTTGAAATTTTTTTTAATAGAAATATTAGTCTCAATCATCTTTTATATATAGTATTGTTGATTTTTATATGCATCACTTCGCAGAATTTATTTATTTTTTTTGAGAAAAAGCCATTATATATATTATTGAGATCAACGAGAATGGCATTTGATACATTATAAGGGATGTTTATAGGAGCACATCAGAATCTAAAGTCGCCCTAACTAAAAGGTGGATAGGAACATTAACTTTCCTTTTTACATGAGAAAAGGAAGTAGAGCTCCAATCTATCCTACTTAGAAAATCAAAAGTCAAAGTCCCTAAATCTAAAATATCATCAGATTGGCTGGTAAGAAAATTGATAACAATGAGAGAATCATTCTCTATAAGGAGCTTTTCTGTGAAAGGTAGCCTTGAAATATATCCCTCGATGATGCCAAATAGCTAACCAAAGTCAACAAAGAAGCTTTCATATCGAGGAACGACTTTAGCTAAAAAAAAGGGAACACTCAAATGGTTTATAATAAGAACGTCTATATCAATCTTACCATCACTGAAACCCACATCAGTATCAATCTTTAAAGTACCATATCAAGAAGAGTCCATTTCTTTAGCACAGGAGTCAAAAACAGAGAAGTTGAGATGATTCCCTATATGTTGAGCTACAGCTAAGAATTCTTCCACCATGTTAAGGTTTAAGGCAAGAAAAGTTTTAGAGAAAGTGATGCCTGATATATTTGATTTTACACTAGAAAACTAGCTTTATTTGATGGGTATTCAATGTTAATTCCAGCGTAAATTGCGTATAATTGGAACAAATAACTCTTTCTATTATTATTTGGATTTGTTGGGCTGAATTGAAGAGAAAATATAACTTTGGGGGGCTTAAATGCACTAAGCAGGAGATGAAAAAGGAACTTATTCTTGCAAATAAAGATCAAGGACTGAAAGTAAATTTCAGAAAATTGAACGACCAAATTACAAATTTCAAAAACTTCAAAGACTAAATTGCAAATATAAGAAATTGAATTAAAAAAGGGCCAAAATTCTGAGGCAGCGTGCAGCGAATCTGATTTTCCTTAGGGGTCGATAAATCTAACTCGCGAATATGAATGTATAGCGCGAAAAAATCATTATTTTTCCTCCTCTTTCTCTCTCTACACAGTTTCTCTTTGACTTCTCTCTACTTCTTCTCCACTCTAAAAGTAAAATCTTTAACATTAAACTTGTATTGGAGGTAGATATGGATCATTATGAAAAATTTGTAGAAGAAAATATCAATTTAGATGTAAGAAAAGTTGAAATTTTTTTTTTCAAAATTGGAGCTCGGATCGCCCGGACGGGCGAGCTGGACATGAGCGGATTGCCGGTCCTGGCAACCCGAGAAGGTCCGGGTCCGAACTATAGGTTTTTTTATTTTTATTTTTTTTAGGGTTTAGGTTTTTTATTTTTTTATTTTAAGGAAGAAAGAATTTTTGTAGGTATTTGGAAAATTTGAAACATGAATAACTCTGCGATTGGATGTCCGCTTCACGCGTATGACAACTCGTTTCCATGGTTCTCGTAAAGAAGAACACAACGGCATCGTCGAAAAAGTGATCCGGACGCGTTTCGGGGCAAAAAATTGTCTCGTATAGTCGAAAACTTTGACGGGGCATAACTTTGCGCTCGGACGTCCGATTGAGGCGATTCTTGTGGGCATTTCGTGTATTTTTTCGAGATCTACGTGATGAAAATAGCCCTAAGGCGGTTTCCATCTACCATTCCCACAGAAACATTGCCTTCTTCACCGACGCTCGCTGGATGTATCACTCCCAAGTCTACCTCGATCCCTTGGCGGGGGTCCTCGGAACGGGGGGCTGCAATACACCCTTTCGGGTGGGAACGCCCTTATGGGCGGGTCCTAAAAGAAACTCAAAAAGAGCTTCTTTCAGAAGACCAAAAAAAATTCCATTAAGATCAGAACAAAAGTTACATCCCGCGAATTCATCTATCAACGTTGCTACAGGAATTCAGGAATTCGAACATCGTATTTTCATTTTAATTTACGTTTTTATAATTTTCTAATACTCTCTCTCTTATTAACTAAAAAATTAAGGCATCAATTTGAAAATTAAACAGAGGAGCAGTCTTATTTTTTCTCTAATTAAAAATAAGTATCCGTAATCGACACCAATTTTGTAAGACACCAAATTTGTAATTTTTTTGCGCAAAAATACATCCGGATCACTTTTTCGACGATGCTGTTGCGTTTATCTTTACGAAAACCATCGAAATGAGTGGTCATACGTGTGAAACGGATATCCCATCGCAGAGCTATTCATGTTTAAAGTTTTCCAAATACCTACAAAAATTCTTTCTTCCTTAAAAAAAAGAAAAAAAAAACCTGTAGCTCGGGTCGCCCAGACCGGCGACCCAGACCTGCTCGGGTTGCCAGGACCGGCGATCCACTCATGTCTGGGTCGCCCGTCTGGGCGATCCGAGCCCCAATTTTGTAAATATTTTTTTTAAACTTTCCTTATATCTAAATCGATATTTTCTTCTGGAAATTCTTCATAATGATCCATATCCACCTCCAATACAAGTTCAATGTTAAAATTTTAGTTTTAGAGTGGAGAAGTAGTAGAGAGAAGTTAGAGAGGAACTGTGTAGAGAGAGAAAGAAGAGGAAAAATAATGATTTTTTTGGCTATACATTCATATTCCCGAGTTAGATTTATCGCCCCTCTTTTCCTTTTTAATTTATTTTTCTTAGTTTTAAAATTCCTTTTTAATTAGAATTTATCTTTAAGTAATATCTTTTTAGTAAAGTTCTAATTTCTTTTCAATAAACTTCTATAAATAGAGGACTTTGACCAATTTTATATTTTAATTTTGTTTTTAGAGCTGACCTATTATATCAATTTTAGACCAATTTTAGACTAGTTTTAGTTTAGAGTATTTTAGTTTAGTTTAGGGTAGTTTTTGGAATAGTTTTCTTCATAAATTTTAGTATTTAACTTTGTAATTTTCAAGACAAAGATGAGAGTTCTATTTGATGCAATATTGAAGATTATTTTCGATTCAAGTATTGAAGGATGATTCAAATCAGGGACGTTTCCTATAACCCTTTTCTTTATTTTGCTTTCGTTTATTATTTTCAATATGTGCTAATATTTTGTTGTAAGGTCATGATGTGGCTAGTTTAATTTGTTATATTATTTCTTTTAATTTTATTATTTGAGAATTTATGAATTTAATGACAAACTATTTTTCTTAATGCTTTTAAATGATTAGCTGCCATTTAAATTGAATTAACATTAAGTAAGTAAACTTGATCGAGATGAACTTAATTAAAATAGGTTAAGTAATTTGGCCACAAATTGAATACAAGATATAGACCTATACTTGTGTAGCTTTTTGCAATATTTGATGACATTATATGCGAATGCACTCTTTGAATTAAAATCAATACATAAAGCTATGGTTGGTTTGTTTATGAGAATACGTTTGGTAAACATGGACCAAGAGGTACTAGATAACTTTGGATGTCGATTGGTTAATGAAATTTACTTGAAAATAATAAATCATTAAGGTAATATAACAATTAACTACTGAACTCATGTGCCTTAGACTTGATAATCTTTGTTAAAAAAGTTGCATTCTTTTAGTTTAATATTTAGTTTAAATTAATTAAAAGTCTTCAAACATTGGTTTTATTTGCTTTGTTGGACTAAGTTAATTCTAGATGCATAACTAAAGTAGGGTTAATCTAATTATCTGTCTAACGACCTTGTTATTTATATTACGATCTAGTATAGTTGCTAGTGTACTTGATTTTGGGTATCAATACCTTCATGTTTCTACTTATTTCTTGTGTACAAAATAAGCCAAATTGTAGTGGGAAAAAAGGCAACATCTTCCCTACTATGGTCAACAGCAATGGAATAAAAAGATCTTTAAAGTTTTGAGCCAGAATCTGAATCCATTTATGTCCTCTAGGCAAATGGCGCCATAATTCTTTGGAAAATTTGTAATAAAAAAGTGCATGCCTATCATCTTCCACTGCAAATCCACAATGTACACAAGCTAAGGAATCATAAAGTCCTCGTCGCATGAGATTACGTCCAATTGGGAGGATATCTGAAGTAGCTCTCCAAAGAAACATTCTGGTCTTAGGCTGCATTGGAAGATTGTGGATCAGAGTCCACATATTTGTCTCTACTTTTGCACTTGATGTCTCCTAAGTAGTATTACCGTTGCAAATAGATTCTATCCCAATTTTATATCCTAATTTCATTATATAGATTCCATTAGGTGTAAAGTTCCAAATCAATTGGTTTTTAGGCCAAGATGGATTTAGAAGAATTATGAGAATGGCTTTTGCCTCATGATGTAAAAAAAAGGCTTCTGATTCTGTCTTTCCTCTAGCAACATTGATTATAATCTATTAGTTTTGCAACCTTTCTTTCCAGCCCCCTTGAAATATGGAAGGATGAAAGAGGAAGCTCTTTGAGAGTGAGAGATTTTGGTGGAAATCCCATTACCAAGGAGAGGAGATTTCTTCCATCCAATAGACTGCACCATAAAAAGGACGGTCTATAGCCAAGCGAGGATGACAGAAAGGTTCCTGTACGAAAGTATTTCCCCTGGAGAAAAGAATCCATCATAGATAATGAAGATTTGATAATTAATGCACTAACATTGCTTGTCGAGAAGAGCAAAGTTAAAACCCTCAAAATCCCTGAACCCTAGACCTCCTTGAATCTTAGGCTTACAAAGATCACTCCAGGCTTTCCAACACACTTTTTGTTACCCTCAGATTCCCCCGAAAGAATTGGCAGACCATGGAGTTGAGAGAATGAATAATGTTTTGAGGAAGAAGGAAGCAAGACGTGACATAAGATGGAATGGCTTGGACAATATTTTTTATAAGAATCTCTTTTCCTGCTTGAGATAGTACTTTTTTCTTTCTAGCTATTAATTTTTTCCATACTCTATCCTTAACAAATTGGAAGATATCTTATTTTTGGATCTGTCTATTAGACATGGCAACCCCAGATGAATACCCTGACCCTTTTTATTATGGATCCCTAGGATAGAAGTAATAGAAACTTGGACATGGGTATTGACACGCTTGTTAAAAAAGAGTGAAGATTTTTGATAGTTTACCTCTTTGCCCAAGAGAGCAGTGTAGTCTTGCAAAACTTTCTTAATGGCTTCATTATTTTGAGGGTCTGCTAACATTATTATCTGCAAAGAACAAATGAGATATAGAAGGACCTGTATTGGTAAACTGAAACCTAGAGAAAAAAATATGTCTCTCAGTATGTCGAATCATTGTAGAAAGGCCCTCTACAAAAATAAAAAATAAATCAGTGAAAAGAAGATCTCCCTGTCGGATTCCCCTAGTGGGGGAGAAACTAGTAGATGGCAAGCCATTAATAAGCATGTATAATCTGACAGTACGAAGATATCGCATGATAAGGGCCAACAAATTTTGGAGTACACGCAAGATAGTTCCATTCCTCTCTATCAAAAGCCTTACTAAGGTTTTAAAGAAAAATTATTAGTACCATTTATCTTACCATTTTGCATATAATGAAAAGCTTCAAAAACAATTATAAAATTATCAGTGATAAGCCTGCCTATCTTCAACAAAAATACTCTAACTATAATGAATAATAGACTTCACATAATTTCTAAGCCTATTAATAATGAATTTGGAAATAATCTTGTAAACCACATTACAAAGGCTTATGGGGCAAAATTCAGTAACAACATTAGGGTTTTTAACTTTAGGAACGAGAGAAATATGGGTGTCATTAATAGCACCAATATCATCCCAATTGTTCAACATACCCAAAATCATATTAGTTACCTTTGTACCCAAGATGTGCCAATATTTATGTAAAAAAACATGCATGTATACGTATGGGCACAGTTCTTTCCTTCCCTTCATGTGTTTTAAGGCATTCGAAATATCTGCTTATGTAAAAGGTTGTGAGAGTGAGTACTTCCTCATCTGGCAAGACTTTGTCTATTGCCCCTTCTTGCAAAATAGAGAGAGAGAGAGAGAGAGAGAGAGAGAGAGAGAGAGAGAGAGAGAGAGAGAGAGAGAGAGATTAGTGGAATAAATGCCTTGAAAATGTTGAAGGATAATTTTTCAATCCCCTCTGAATCAACTACTACAGCTTCATTTTCATCTTTGAGAGCAAAATAGAGTTTCTTTTCTTCCTTTGAGATACCTTTCTGTGGAAATATGTGGTGTTTGTATCTCCTTCAAGTAGTTAGTCTGCTCTAGATCTTATTTTCCACTAATCCTCTTCTGAAGGTAGTAGTCCATCAAGGTCTAGTTCCAATTTAGCTTCATCTTTAGGGTTCCCCACAAGTCTTGCCCTCATATCATCAAGAAACTGTTTGTTTTTCCGAATACGGGAAAGTATATCCATGTATTTCTTTTTCTTCCACTTCAAAACATGGTCCAATATAGAACTAATATTGGACTGTAGGCTTTTGGGCCTTAGTCTTCCCAATATTTTTCATTTTTCCAGCCAATTTTCATGACCCAATGATAACCATGGGCCTCAACTGAAGAGTAGGTGATCTGTTTTGACTAGGTCAGAGATGCCGGGTCGGGCCAACCCGGGCTACCTATTGTGACTTGACCTATTTAATCCCACTTTTCTCCCTCGATATTGGGGCAGCTGTTTCTTCTCCTCTTTTATTAATTTTTTCTTCTCTTCTCTTATCTTGGCTGTTGGTATCCGACTTGACTCTTCTTCTTCCCTTTCTTCTTTGCGGCTTCCGCCGCTGCTCTCCTATGCCCGTCAGTCTTCTATGACGCCGTCAGTGCCGTCAGCTTCTGTTGATCGTCTTGTTGTCTGATCATTCGTTTGGTGAGTGTTTGAGAGAGAGCTGAAAGAAAGAGAGAGAGAGGGGAATGGCACCGGTGACTCTTTCACGGTTGAGGCTCGGATCTGAGGGACTCCAGTCATACTGTCACTTACCGGCGATGCCTTGATATGGCCCGTGAACGGCAACTGCTGCTCGGCATCTTCTCGGTCTCGGTGTTCCCTTCTTTCCTGCTGACGGTACCTTCCGCGGCGGTGGTAAGTTTTCTGTTCTTGTTGTTCAGTTTTCTTATGTGCTAACTATTTTATTTTGCAGCTGTTTTTGGCACACTTGATCGGCCATTACCGATCTAGTTGGAGAAGAAGAAGTTTTCATTTGTAATAGAATAGGTTTTGTTAATTTCCGCTGCTTATTCTTTTGGTATGCAATAGTAAATAAATTTATGTAATAGTAATGAGCTCCTATAATTGGTATCAGAGCCGCGGTTATTTCGTCGGCACCGGCAACCTTGGAAGAATCCAGATCTGAGGGAACTGTTAAGTTCCTCATAACTGGCCATTGAAGTATTGCTAAACTCCTCTTTTTCGATTGTCAATTTTTTTTTCTTTTCTGTTTTTTTTCTTCGGCTTGCCGCCGGTTGTTTCTGTTTTTGTTGCTTTAGCTTGCCGCTGGTTGTTTTTGTTTGGGGTGATTGCTATTACTGTTTTTACTGAATCGCGTTACAGTTCAGTTTTTTCTATTTACTATATCTGTGTTATACCTGCTTCTATTTTTTTTTTATTTCGAAACATCTGCTGCTGTTAGTTGTTGTTCTGGGTTTTCCATTCTGGGTTTCACTTAGTTTTTTTTTTTACAAAACTATAAAACCCAAGCCTGGCTTAAATTCGTGAGATTTCAAGTATCTATGTCTTGGCGTGTTTTCTGATTTTTAAATATTTATTTATCATTTTTTTTTATTTTTCTGTTTGCCTTTTCTGCTCTTTCTGAGATATAGTACTGTTTCTGCCATTTTTGTCGTTTTCAGTTATATACATTGTTGATGTTTGCTTTACGTGTTTACTTTGGTTCCGTGCCTCACATATTGTTGCATTGTTTTTTTTAAAACAAAAAAAAAAAAACGAAAAACAAGCAAACAAAACCAGCGCCGTTTTTCTTTAAAATATTTTTTTCTAGAACGAAAAAAATCCTGGTATTTTATTTCTTAAAAACAAACTTTTTCAAATCTTTCATTGTTCCTAGCTTCTAAATTACACTTATTTGCCTTTAGAACATGTCAGTTCCAAAAATTGAAACTGATAAGTTTGATGGCAAATCTGACTTTGTAATGTGGCGGAGGAAAATGAAAGCAGTTTTGGTACAAAATAAAATTGCACCCACTATCTGTAGCCCCGAAGAGTATCCGAGATCTTGGAGGGGTGAAGTTCTTATGGAAAAACTAGGTGATGCGCACAGTTGCCTCATCTTGCGTTTAACCGACAATGTTTTACGAGAAATCGACGAAAAAGACAATGCTTTTGAAATTTGGACTAAACTGGAAAAACTATATTTGGAAAAATCACTTTTAAATAAAATTTATTTAAAAGAGCAGCTTTTTGGTTTTAAAATGAGTGGGTGAAAAACACTTTCAGAAAATATGGATGATTTAAATAAAATCGTTTTGGAACTTCAAAACGTTGGAGAGAAAATCTCTAATGAAAATATTGCAGTCATTTTATTCAATGCCTTACCCGATTCTTTTAATGATGTAAAATATGCCATTAAATATGGCAGAGATGGTTTATCTCTTTCCGATGTTAAAAATACTTTGAAATCGAAAGATTTGAATTTACAAAAAGAAAATAAATCATACGGTGAAAAACTTTACGTGCGAGAGAGAGTTGACCGGAGGGAACCTCTTAGTCACAGCCCTAAAAGTAAAGGGCAGTCCAAATCTCGAGAAAAGAACAATGTAAAATGTTTTTACTGTGGTAAGGAGGGTCATATGAAAAACAAATGTTTTAAAATGATTAAAGATGAAAAACAATGTAAACATGGTAAAGGGAGCAATAAAATCGACAAAACCCATGATTTTGATTCAGATGGTAATTCTATGTTTTCAGAGGTTTTGTATTTTTCTCTTTCCCCTTCTTGTTCTAAAGTTATTGATCATTGGATTCTTGATTCTGGTTGTACATTTCACATAACAATAAACACTGGTTTTCAGATTTTAAATCCTTAAATCAAGGAAAGGTTTACATGGGAAACAATCAAGTTTGTGATGTTAAAGGCTTTGGAAATATTTTCATTAAAATGCATGATGGTGTGACTAGGAAACTCACTGAGGTGAGATACATGCCCGACTTTCGTCGGAATCTTATCTCTCTTCATTATTTGGATTCTCTTGGTCTTTCTTTTAAATACAAAAATGGTATTTTACGTATTTGCAAAGGAAACATAGTCATGCTAAAAGGTTTTAAAAGAGATAGTTTATACATCCTTATTGGTAAAACAGTTGTAACTCCACTGCATTGATTTCAAAAACTGTTCCTGAGAAAAGTATGTTGTGGCATTGTCAGCTTGGCCACATTAGTGAAAAAGGACTTTATTATTTACAAAAACAAAATCTATTATGTGGTGACAAAATTGATTCCTTGGATTTTTGTGACTACTGCTTTTTGAGAAAACAATACAAAATTAGTTTTTCAACTAGCACACACAAGTCTTCTGCTATACTTGATTATGTGCATTGTGATATGTGGGGACCTGAAAAGGTTAGAACCTATGGTGGTAATGTTTATTTCTTGTCTATCGTTGGTGATTTTTCAAGGCATGTTTGGGTCTTTCTTTTAAAAACTAAAGATCAAACTTTTGAAAAGTTTTGTGAATGGAAACGTTTTGCCGAAAATCATTCTAGAAATAAACTAAAAACTATCAGGACTGATAACGGTCTTGAGTTTTGTAACCGGAAGTTTTCTGATTTGTGTGCATCGCATGACATCTTACACCATAGGACGGTTAGGTATAACCCCCAATAGAACGGAGTAGCGGAGAGGATGAAACAGTACCATTATGGATAAGGTTAGATATCTCCTAGTTTCTTCGGGTATCCCAAAACCTTTCTGGGGGGAAGCTGTTAGCACGACTGTCTACCTTATTAATAGATCCCCTTCTATAGCCTTAAACTTTAGGACTCCTATAGAACTTTGGTGTGGTAAACTTCTTAACCTTTCCAACCTTAGAGTTTTTGGGTGTGCGGCCTTTACACATCAGAAAGAGGGTAAGCTAGACCCTAGGTCTAGAAAGGGAGTGTTTATAGGATATCCTAGTGAGGTGAAGGGTTATAGAGTGTGGTTAAAGGGTGAACTGAGAGTAAGAGTAGTTTATCAGTAGGGATATCATCTTTAACGAGTTAGACATGCCCTGTGTTAAGGATAAACCTATCTCCGATAGTCCAACGAGTGTTGCCACACCTAGTAGTATTCCTGTGGAGGTGGAGGTCACCTCTAAACCCTTTTTAGAACCCTCTTAGGAACCTAAAACCAACGGAGAGTTACCTGCACCATCCAGTAGCACACCTAATCCTCCTAGTATTCCTGAAACCCTTGATCCTATTTTAGAAGGTTATGATGAGGAGGAAGAACATCTTAAGGATTACCAGCTTGAGAGGTAGGGTTAGAAGAGTGCCTAAGGAACATCCTCGGTATGGTTATTCCTACATAGTTTCATATGCTTTTGCAGTTGTATCTTATGTGGAAGAAAAAAACCATTATGTTTTTCTGATGTTCTGAAAAGCCCTAATTGCTCTTTATGGTTACGTGCTATGGATAAGGAAATGTTGTCTTTAAATAAAAATAAAACCTGGATTCTTGTTCAAAAATCCTCAAAACAAAAGTTAGTTGACTGTAAATGGATTTTTAAAATAAAAGAGCCTGAGTCTTCAAATGAACCTCTAAGGTTCAAGGCCAGGTTGGTTGCAAAAAGTTTTTCACAAGTTGAGGGCATTGATTTTAATGAAATTTTTTCTCCTATCGTTAAATACAAAAAGATTAGGATTATTCTTGCTCTTGTTCCTTTTTATGATCTCAATCTCGAACAACTTGATTTTAAAACTGCTTTCTTGCATGGTGATCTCAAAGAGACTATATATATGCGTCAACCACAAGGTTTTGAGGTTAAAGGTAAAGAACACATGGCGTGTCTTTTGAAAAAGTCCCTATACAGACTTAAACAATCACCCAGACAATGGTACAAGAGGTTTGATTCTTTTATATTAAAAATTGGTTTTACTAAAAGCAACTGTGATAGTTGTCTTTATTTCTCTGGTAATAATGTTGATAGTGCTATTTACTTATTGCTTTATGTAGACGATATGCTAATTGCTTGCAGACATAAAGCTAAGATCGATGATCTAAAATCCTTGCTAAAATCAGAATTCGATATGAAGGATTTAGGGGTTGCATCCAGAATTCTTGGGATGAGTATTACTAGAGATAGAGCTGATCGTTCACTCTTTCTATCTCAAAAGCCCTTTCTTCAGAAAATTGTATCCAAATTTTCCATGCACCTGTGTAAGCCCGTTATAACTCCACTTGCGAGCCATTTCAAACTTTCTGACAAAACCTATCCTAAAACCGAAAGTGAGAAAAGAGATATGACGAATATCCCTTACAGAATGGCTATAGGCTCAGTTATGTACGCAATAATATCTATCCGACCAGACATTACTTTTTCTATAAGCCTTCTCAGCAGATTCATGTCTAACCCTGGGAGAGATTACTGGGCTACTCTCAAGTGGCTACTGCGTTATCTTAACAGAACCTTAGATCGAGGCTTACACTATCATAATTAGTCTGATCTATTTGAACTAATTGGATATGTTGATTCTGATTTTGCAGGTGATAAGGATGGTAGAAAATCTACCTCATCCTATTTCTTTACCCTATCGAGTAATTGCATCTCATGGAAATCTCAACTGCAGCCGGTAGTTGCCTTATCAACTACGGAGGCTGAATATATCGCAGCTACATAAGCTATAAAAGAAGCCATATGGCTTCAAGGGTTATTAAATGAATTACAAGTTTTACATCAAAAGCTATTATTTATACTAATAGTCAGAGTTGTTTACATTTATGTAAAATTCGGTCTATCACGAATGGACAAAACAAATAGATGTTAAATATCACTTTATTAGGGAAAAAGTCTCTAGTGGTTTAGTTGACATAGACAAGATTAGTACTGACAGTAATCTTGCAGATTTTGGTACTAAAATTGTGAGCTCTGACAAGTTTATGTTTTGCAGAGATTTCCTTTACTTGGACGCGGTCTGACTCATATTGAGTCACACAACGGTTGGAAAAATATTATTTGAGGTGGAGATTGTGGGCTTTTGGGCCTTAGTCTTCCTAATATTTTTCATTTTTCCAGCCCATTTTCATGACCCAATGATGACTATGGGTCTCAGCTGAAGAGTAGGTGATCTGTTTTGACTGGGTTAGAGATGCCGAGCCGAGCCGGGCCAACTCGGGCTGCCTGTTGTAACTTGGCCTATTTAATCCCACTTTGCCCCCTCGGTATTGGGGCAACCGTTTCTTCTCCTATTTTATTAATTTCTTCTTATCTTCTCTTGCCTTCGCTATTGGTATCCGACTTAACTCTTCTTTTTCCCTTTCTTCTTCACAACTTCCGCCGCTGCTCTCCTCCGCCTGTCGGTCTTCTGTGACGCCGTCACTGCCATCGGCTTCTGTTGATCATCTTGTTGTCCGATCATTTGTTTGGTAAGTGTTTGAGAGACCAGTGTCTCTTTCACGGTTGAGGCTCGGATCTGAGGGACTCCGGTCATACCATCACTTACCGGTGACGCCTCGACGCGGCCCATGAATGGCAACCGCTTCTCGGCGTCTTCTTGGTCTTGGTGCTCTCATCTTTCCCGCCGGCGGTACCTTCCGCGGTGGTAAGTTTTTTATTCTTGTTGTTCAGCTTTCTTGTGTGCTAATTATTTTATTTTGCAGTTGTTTTTGGCACACTTGATCGGCCATTACCGATCTTGTTAAAGAAGGAGAAGTTTTCATTTGTAATAGAATAGGTTTTATTAATTTTTTTCTGCTTATTCTTTTGGTATGTAATAGTAAATATATTTGTGTAATAGTAATTAGCTCCTACACGGACCTAATAGATTTAGCTTTTGTTGGTCTAATATTGGTCTAATATACACTGATATAGAAACAATTGTAAGAGCCCATCCCAAGTGGACTTAGTAACTACAGTAATTAATCATAGGCCCTCATTTGTAATTTAAGGATATTAAGGAAAAGATCTAGAGGTGTATTTAAGAAATACTTTTAATATAAGGTTTTAATTTTTATTACTTATTAAGTCTAAGGATTAATGTGAAAAATTTAGGGAATTAGTTAATTAAATTAAGGTGTGATTATTCTTTCTGAGACTATTGTTTAGAGTTAGAGAGCAGACAGAAAGGAGGAAAGAAAGAACCTTCTAGCAACTTAGGGCTGATTCTCTCGGGCCTGAAACAACAAATTAAGGTAAGGGTTTTATATTTTGATGATATGGGACTTTCTGTTTAGCTTTTGATTGTGTAGAATTGACTCTGGTGTAGAGGTTGAACCTAGGGTTTAAATTTATTTGGTTAATATTCGGGATTTTTGTGTCTAAGGATCGTCTTATTAATTTTTCAGTGTGTAATTCAAATTATCTCTATAGTTGGAGTTTTTGTGGGCATCTTGAGGTAAGGGATATAAACCTTCGGAATGTTTTTTAATAAACCATCTGTTTTATAAAAATTGTGGCTTATATTATGCAAATTGCATTATGTATTTTGGATTGTGCAAGTTTTGTGAATGAATTTAATCTAAAAATTGGAATGAGCATTTGTAATGATGTTTCTTTTTTAAACCAAAACTTATTACCTCTGAAGTGTTTAAAATCTTCCTTAAAAACTGTGAAATTTCAAAAGTGTGAAAGCTTTGTGTCTATGATGTTTAAAGTGTTTTCGTAAAGTGCCTGAATTAAGTGTGGTGCTCATGTATTTGAGGCTTGTGGAGGGACATGTCCCAATTTGTGAAGTGGCCTAGCTAGTGGGATGTTATACCTAGTAAGTGTTGTGTTGTGATCCTTTCCTAACATGTACAATTGTTAGGAACCGATATCAAGTACCATTGAGTCCTTAACATTTGAGCATCCATTTGTTTAGGCAAAAGTTGGGAAAGTTTTACTTTTTAAGAATATTTATTTTTCTAGGAAAGTGTTAAGTTTATTCAAGCAATGTTTTTTTTGTGTTAAAAGCTATTGGAGAGCTTAGATATGCTTTTTGTTAAAATAGTATATATGTGTATATATATGTATATATATATATATATATATGAAGTTCTGATTATTTGAAAAAAAGAGTTGAAAGATAATCTATCAACTTTCTTATAGATATTGATACTTAATTAAAACTCAAATTATTTTGCAACTAATTTTAAATCGTTACAAAATTTCTCTTGCCACCGAGATTCACATGGCTAAGCTTACAAAAGTCAAATAGAAAATGTCAAGTTATTTAATGCAATTACTTATTTTGTTTGATAAGAATTATTTTCCTCTTCTTTCATTCTCTTTCTGTTTTTGTTATTTTTAAGTGAGGCTTTATGTGGACTACCCCCTATTTACTAAAACAAAGTGTATAGTGAAAAACCTTATCGAGGGGGAGAGGGGGGGGAGGAGGAGTGAATAAATTTTTTGGCTAATTAAAAACTTTTTGGACAACTAAAAATAGAAACTCCGATTTTGTTTGAAGAAGAATTTAATAGCTCTTTTTAATAAAATTCCTAACCAAACAAAATTTCTTTTATGGACAAGGATCAAACAATAAACATAAAGATAATGTGCAAAGCACAAAAGAGAGAGACAAAGGATTTATAGTTGTTCACTCTCTCAATAGAGCTACATACACTACTTGAGACTTAACTCAAAGATTTCACAAATTCACTAAACACAAGTTTTTACAAAATACCATAATGAGGATCACCCTTCAAGGGTTTTGCACACAAACCTCAATTATCACAAAACAACACAAGATATCAAAATATTAAAGGATCAACCAAAGCGTTTTTCACAAAACCTTTGATCACAATATAAGATGACAGAGTAGAGATGGAACAATATTACCAAAGAAGCTTGATTAGAAAATGATACAACTTTTGTACAATGCTTCTACAAGCTTCCTTTCCTCCTTTGAAAAAATGACCAGTAAGTGCAGCTCCAAGGAGTTTTCTTTTTTGTTTTAGTATGATAAAGAAGATTGAAAATGTGCTTTTTAATGCTCTTAAAAGTGTTCTTAAATGTTCTTCAACTACTTGATATTTATGGCTGATCAAAAGGCCTTTTATATGTGAAGGTAAAAAACTAGTTGTTACTGTCAGCAATAACAGTCATTTTTTTACAGTAAAAGTAGAAACTGGAAAATCGGTTTTAAAATGGACGTTAGATTTTCTTGAAGAACAGAAAATCGAATGAAGAGTAAAAAAGAAAGATCGATTTTTTTAAGCCTAAGGAAAATTCGGATGTCCGATCTTAAAAATTGGATGACCAATTTTCTTTGTGAAATAAAAAAATTCGGATGTCCGATTTTCTAAGAAGTAGAAAATTGAATGATATATTTTAGACTTAGAAAAAATTGGACAATCGGTTTTCCTGTAAAACACAGTTTTTTCCTTCACTTTCAAAACATGTATTCTTGATGCAACTTTTAAAACATGTAGCACTTTTAAATCATCAAAGCTTTATCAAGAGCACTTAGTTTTTCAAAGATAATGTCTCAAAGAATATTTCTTCTAAGGAGCTAACATAATTGATCAAAAATCAAAGAAACAAGTTAGGGAGTTTTACATAAATACCTTATAAAGCTATCCCTAACCATACTTCTTGTCTTCAAGGTCTTTAACTTGACTACTTTATCTTCATAGACTCTTGTAGTCTTGAGGGATCTTTTTGCTTCTTTGTTATTACCCTACTCCTTTTGTGCATCTTTGTTCTTCTTAACAAACTATTTCTATTATTACAAAACACAAGTTAATCATAATCAAAACATTAAAAATATGCCCTTAGGGCTTAAAATCTCCTCCTTTTTAATTATAACAAACAAAGATGCAAAATGATGATTATATAGAACAAAAGAATAAGGTTAAGCCAAGAGAATGCTTCAAAAGATCAACATTTATAACTAAGCATATATATATATATATATATAAATGAGAGAGAGAAAGAACTCCCCCTTTCATTTTGAAAGCAAGACAAGGTTTGAAAATAGTTTAAGAACTTAAAGCTCCCTCTTAAGGCATGGTTCACAAAAAGTATGGCACCAAAATATCAATAATAAAACTCAAGGCCATATAAGCAACAAGGCTTAATGCATAAAGCGTTATACAACTTAGAAATATTGCCAACTCAAAGTGTTAGAACATCAAGGCAACACAACTCAAGTTATCAAGACAATCTCAACAAAATAATATGCATCTTATATATATATATATGTATATATCTCCTTAATGCATCAACATAATGCCACTAACATACCGACATAAAACATCTTATATTCATAAAGCATCATCAACATATCATAAATCATCATCAACATATGGCATCTTATATTTTCTCCCCCTTTTGTCATAACTCAAAAAGCATAAGGACTATAAGGGATCATTGAAAAAGGGCAAGGGAATTCTTATTATTAAGATATCATCATGGAGTTCCAAAAATAAGCAAAGAAGACAAAAAGTTTCAAAAACAAGACTTCATAAGTAATAGTCAATTAGTTCAAAAGTAGTCAATAATAAAAAAGAAACGAAAGCTATGAAATTTAAGAACTTAAGTCATAAGAAATAAAACATAAACTAACTAGCTAGTAACTCCCTTTTTGTCTTTCTTCATCAACTCATTTGTCTTCTTCTCTTTCTCTTGCTTCCAATCTCATTACCCTTTCTTGAATGTCTGATATCTTTCCATCTAAGGCATCAAAACGGTTGTTCATGGAGGCTTGCATAGAGGCTATCATATCCATAAGTTGAGACATACTTCCGGATGCTTGACCTTCTTCAACTCTTTCTTGCCTTTTCTTTTGTCTCATTTCTCTTCTAAAAGTCTTTTCTTCCGGTTCTTCTTCACTTTTCTCATCATCACGTTCGTAGCTTCTTGTCTCTTATTTCCTTCATCATCTTCATCACTCTCGTCATTATCATCTTGTCCTCCTCTTACCAACATACCTTCCTCATTTCTTGAAAATTCCATTCTTTTAAAGGTATGTTTGTTATAGATTTTTCCAACAACAATATGATCACCAACTCCAACCAAATTAAGCACAAAGTATTGGAAGACTTTAGTGAGGAAACAACCATATGGCAAACATTTTGTAGAAGTCTGGGTGGCTAGCATGTGTTTATGACCATATATCCAAAATTCATTCTTCTATGCTCATGTAATGCTAGCATAACAAAAGAGTGCATGTTTACAATGGAAGACTTGTGACCAACATTAAGAATGACTATATTTGAAATCATATGGTGCAATAATCTTCCATATGCATTAAGTTTATTAACATTTCTGTCATCATGCCTCTTAAGAACTTCTTCTCTAGTGAATAATTCTTCAAATATTCTCTCACTATATAAGTTGGGATCAAAACATTTTTTGTTTTTGGTATAGAATCTAATACTATTTTCAGATGTTTCTAAGATGGTGTTAGCATTCTATCATCAAAGGAAACATCTCTACCACCCACCCTAGAGGTAACCCATTGATAAGTAATATTTCCTTACTTTTGAACTCTTCCTTTATGTAAATTTGCATAGAATTCATATATCATTTCAGGATAATAGAGTTCATTTACTGTAAGCAAGGGTCCCCAACCAATGCCTTCAAAAAGATTCAGTATAATTTCCATACCTTCTATGTCAGATAGATCAACTATGTGACCTGGAGAAATCTTTCTCCTCTTTCTTGTCCATTCTTCAAAGTTAGCAGCTTCTTTGACAGAGATGAACCTTAATGGTACCCTCACTTCAATTGCCACTCTTTTTCCTTTTCCTTTTCCTGTCCTTCCACCTCTGCTACTTCCTTCCTTTTCATAGTTTTCTTCCCCTCCAACATTGGCATTCTTCACTTTCACCATTTTTGAAGTAGGAGAGTGATGGGTTTTCATAGAGGGTTTTGAGAGAGAGAGAGAGAGAGAGAGAGAGAGAGATAGAGAGAGAGAGAGAGATAGGGATGCCAATCGGTGAGTAGATTGAGAGAGAGAAAGAGAGAGAGAGAGAGAGAGAGAGAGAGAGAGAGAGAGAGAGAGTCGACGGTTGAGAGCGTTTCAGAGGGAGAGAATCGATCGATTTTTGAGAGAGATGAGAGAAACAGACGGTGAGAGGTTTTTAGAGAGAGAGATAGTGGTTTTGTAGAGAGAGAGAGAGAGAGAGAGAGAGAGAGAGAGTAAAAAACAAATGAGAAAAAGGTCACCAATTTTCTGATATAAAAACGCAGATCCCGTCGAAAAATTCAGAAACCAGCTGACCGGTTTTTGAAAATGTTCGTCCGATTTTGTTTTAACAAAAGAAATCGAACATCTGAATTTTTTTGGATGCATCCGATTTAGTATTCCAAAACTCTCGACTTTTTTGTGAAGAAAAATTCTTGAAACTTTTTAGGAAAAACTGACGTCCGTCTTTTTCAATGCACATCCGATTTTATTGTCCGAAAATCTCGGCTACAGGATGAAGAAAAATCTGAAACTCAAAACACGCAGTAGTCCTGGAATTTACCAATGCTAAGTAATTTCCTTAAATAACAAAAACAATCTTCAGAAAGAGCTCTTGTAAAAACGTCAATAATTTGATCTTCTGTGCAAATATAGTCTAAAAATACATCTCCTTTTGCAACATGATCTGATCTCTTATAAAATGATGTTTAATTTCAATATGTTTAGTTTTTTAATGTTGCACAGGGTTTACAGAAAGATTTATCATACTTGTGTTATCACATAAAATAGGTATGTTTTTAAAATTAAAACCAAAGTCAAGTAAAGTATGCTTCATCCAAAGTACTTGAGCACAACAACAACCAGATGCTATATTTACGCTTTACCGGTCGATAAGGACACACATGATTGCTTCTTGCTATACCAAGACACTAAGCATCTCCCCAAGAATTGACAATTTCCGCTAGTACTCTTTCTTTCTACCTTACATCCGATATAATCTGCATCAGTGTAAGTGATAAGATCAAAACAAGATTGTTTATAGTACCCTAATCCATAATCATAAGAGGATATTAAGTATCTTAAAATACGGCTAACAACTATTAAATGAGATTCCTTGGGGTAAGGTTAGAGCTAGCACATAAACAAACAGCAAACATAATATCTGGCCTAGTAGCCATCAAATAAAGCAAGCTTCCAATCATACCACTATACCATTTTTCATCTACCCTTTTTGTCCTTGTCAAGTTTCAATGATGAGCTCATTGGAGTTCCTATTCCTTTGGCATCACTCATCCCAAACCTTTTGAGAAGTTCCTTTGTGTACTTATCTTGATTGATGAAGATGACTTCTTTGGTTTGTTTAATTTGAAGTCCAAGAAAAGAGCTCAATTCTCCCATCATGCTCATTTCAAACTCCTTTTGCATTAGAGAGGAAAATTCTTCACACAAACAAATATTAGTAGCTCCAAAAATAATATCATCTATATAAATTTGGATAAGTAGAAGATCATTGTTACAAGAGGTTTTTGTAAAAAAGGGTTGTGTCTACCACACCTCTTCAAAAATCGTTTGAAAGGAGAAAGCCGCTTAATTTTTCATACCAAGCTCTTGGAGCTTGTTTTAAACCATAAAGTGCTTTTGAAAGTTTATAAACATAGTTTGGAAAATTTTCATGTACAAAACTGGGAAGTCGTTCAACATAAACTTCCTCCTCAATATCACTATTTAAAAATGCACTTTTAATATCCATTTGAAAAAGTTTGAATCCTTTAAAACAAGCAAAAGATAAAAGCATCCTTATGGATTCAAGTCTAGCAACCGGAGCAAAGGTTTCATCAAAATGTATGCCCTCTTCTTGATTAAATGCTTGGGCAACGAGTCTTGCTTTGTTTCTTATAGCTTCTCTGGATTTATTTAGTTTGTTTCTAAAATCCCGTTTGTACCAATAGTGGGGTGATCACGAGGTCTTCGGACCAAAGTCCAAACTTTTTTTCTTTCAAATTGATTAAGTTCCTCTTGCATAGCAATAATCCAAAGCTCATCACATAAACCATTATCTATAAACTTAGGTTCAATTTGAAAAAATAAAGCAAAGTTGTCAATAAAATACCTCCTTGTTCTTACCCCTTGTGATACGTTACTAATGATTTCATCCTTGGAATGTCCCTCATATTTTGAACTTCTTGATCGTTCTCTTGTTTCTCCTCAATCTCTTCTTCCTCCTTTGTATGTTCCTCTATAGTTTGAGTTTGCAATGGTTGGTTGCTCAAGGAATTATCTATGTCGTCATCATCTTTCTTTTAAAAAATGTTAGATTCATCAAAATTCACATGAATTGACTCTTTAACACATAAAGTTCTTTTGTTGTAAATCTTATAAGTTTTTTTGTTTGAGGAGTAACCAAGAAAAATTCCCTCATTAGATTTTCTATCAAACTTTCCAAGATTGTCCTTGGTGTTTAGAATAAAGCCTTTATATCCAAAAACCTCGAAATTGCCAATTGAGAGAGTTTTGTTAAAAATGAATTCAAAAGGAGTTCAAAAACGGTCTCAAGAGAACACGATTCATTACGTAGCAAGCGGTGTTAACGGCCTCGGCCCGAAAATATTTTGGTAGGGAGTTTTCACAAAGCGTTGATCTTGCCATTTCTTGTAAAGTGCGGCTTTTCCTCTCCGTAACACCATTTTGTTGTGGGGTTTTAGTGGCCAAAAAATTGTGTGTAATACCAAAATCATTACATAGTTTTGTAAAATCTTGATTGTTAAATTCTCTCCCATTATCACTTCTCATAGAGATCAATTTACAATCAAGGGAGGTTTGAACTCTTTTGAAAAGTCTGACAAATTCTTGAAATACTTCATCCTTTTGGCTTAAAAACAATGTCTAAGTGAATCTTGAAAAATCATCTACTATAACAAAAACATACCTCTTACCACCAAGACTAGTGGTCCTCATTGGTCCAAATAAATCCATGTGATGAGTTCTAAAGGTTTTGAAGTGGAAATCATCTCTTTTGTTTTAAAAGAGGTCTTAACTTGTTTTCCAAATTGGCAAGTATCTCAAAGTTTAGTTTTCTCAAAATGTAATTTTGGTAAGCCTAGCAATCTCTTTTGAAGAAAGATAGTTTAGTAAACCCATGCTAACATGGCCAAACCTTCTATGCCACAAAAATGCATCATTATCATGAACCGAAAGACACTTTAAGTTTTGAGAAATAAGATCTTCAAGATGGAAAATATAGACATTACCAACTCTTTTTGCAACAAAAATTGTTTTGTTTTCATGCTTACCAATGATAGAAGAGGAATCACTTTCAAAGACAACTTTGCGACCATTATCACATAATTGACTAATACTAAGCAAATTGAACTTTAATCCTTCAATCAAGAGAACTTGCTTAATTAAAGATTACCGATGTTACCTATATCAATGATTTTTTACTTTCTTCTTATCTCCAAAGGTGACGAAGCCACTTTCGGTTTCCTTAAGTTCACTCATAAGATACGCGTTGCCGGTCATGTGTTTTGAGCATCCACTATACAAATACCATTTAATTGAGCTTGGTTTGTGTTCCTATAATTGAAGAAGTAGAGATGACTTTTGGTACCCATATCCTTTTGTGTCCATGAATGTTAGTTGCTTTTTCTTTTATTTTCCAAATAGCTTTTACTCCCATTTAAATATTTCTTTTTATAAAACATTTTGTGGCCTTATGACCATTCTTTTCACAATATGTGCAACAAATATGTTAGAAGGATGAAGAAGCTTTTACAAAACGTGTTTAGTTTCAAAAGTATTGGAGTGATTATATCCAATACTGTTTTTGTCAAAAAATGATCTTTGAGAGCCAAGAAGTTTTCCAAAATTTTCTTTTCCTTTTGTAAATTTTTCAATACGTATGGTGAGATCACTCATCTTTTTCTTCAAATCATTGTGCTCAACCATGCTTTCTCAAGAGAAATAACTTTTTTCACAAAGATTTTTGTTCTCTATAACAAGTTTTTGAAATTCTATGTTTGAGACATCCTTTTCATTTTTCAAACCTTCTAAAGATTCAAGAAGAGTTTTATTTTCACAAATAAGTTTTTAAATTTCATTTAATAAATTATCAATCTTGTTTGCAACTCCTTGTTTCTTTTGGAAATCTTTTTGAGCTCATCATACATTTCAATAAGCATGGAATTAGGATCATCATCACCATCATCAACAAAATTAGAAAAGTTATAGGGTGAAGATTGTACCTCACTTTCTAATGCCGTGAAACACATGTTGGCCTTTTCATCTCCTTCATTCTTACTTGAGTCTTGATCCCAATATGCTATTAGGCCTTTACCTTTCTTCTTTTTCTTTATTGCCTCAAGCTTTGCTGCTTATGCTCCTTTATCCTTTTCTATGGCTTTTGGGCAATCGGCTACAAGATGATCGGTGCTATTGCATTCAAAGCACCTAGCCTTGAAGAGTGAGGAACTTTCTCCTCCTTTCTTGAATGGAGGTTTCTTCCCTCTTTTGTCAAACCCTTTCTTGTAGAACTTTTTGAATTTTTAGAACCAGCAAAGCCATATCTTCATCTTCATCATTTTCATCTTCATTGTTGGATGAACTTGCTTGCTCTTTCTCATTTACTTTGTGTACCACACCTTTTCTTCCTTTGTCTTCTTCTTCCATTTCATTTAATCTCTTTATCTTCATCTCATAGGTAAGAAGGGATCCTATGAGCTCTTCAATGGGAAGAAGTCTCAAATCTTTGGATTCTTCTATGGCAAGAGTTTTTGGTTGCCATGCCTTTGGAAGTGCATCTAGAACTTTTCTATTTACCTCTCCCCTTGTGTATTCTTTCCCATATGCCTTTAGACCACTTGTGATGTTGGTGAATTTTGTGAAGATATCACTAATGCTTTCATTTTGCTTCATTATGAATAATTAATAGTTCCTCACCAACATGACCAATTTTGATTCCTTTACTGGATTTGTGTCTTCATGAGTGACTTTTAGCAATGTCCACATTTCATGAGGCGAGTCGCATCTGCTCACCCTATTGTACTCATTTGCATCTAAGGCACAACTTAATATATCCATAGATTGAAAATTGAGAGTCATCTTTCGTAAGTCCAATTCATCGAATTCTTCAACCTTTTTGACTCTTCAATCCTTTTGGGGAACAAAAGGTCCTTTTTCTACAATACTCCAAAGATCAAAGTTAATAGAGCAAATATATATTTTAATTCTTGACTTCCAAAATGTATAATTAGTGCTATTAAAAAGAGGTAGTATATTAGTAGAAGAGCCTTCTACATAAAGTAAGATCATACTACATAGATGGAGTAACAGAATTAGAAAAGACAGATATATCAAATAAGGGGTACCATTATCATAATACATTAAACAAGAAATATATAAATTAAGACAGTAATTAGCCAACAAACTAAACCAAGAGCCATCAAAAGCATCAAATTGGTCTAAAAATGTGGGTGAGATTTGATCAATTGGAGTGGGATTAAGAGTTCAAGAATTGGAGGTATGGGGATTCTCAATAGGAGATTGGCCAAAAGAATTTGGAGAGTGGTGGTCAGGATTATAAAAATTAGATAAGGCGGTACTTGAATATGTACAATGGACCGGGTTAAAAAGAAAGAAGAGGACAAAGTTAGGCTTAAGGAAGGTAAAGTGTACTTAAAAACAGATTGGTCTATGACTAAAGTGGCCTTGCGCTTATATTGGCCCGTAATTTTTATTTCCTCTTGGATAGACCGGGGCGATCGGAGAAAGAAAAGATTGGGCTATAAATGTCTTTTTAATCTTAAGCCTAGAACGCCTATTAGTATTTTTTTTTTTTTTGTTTTTGAAAACAACTCCTATCCTTATAACCATCGGGGGCGATAAAGGCAACTCGAAAATCTATAAGGATAACTCGAAAAAATTTCATTATAAACATTTCACTTTCTCTCTCTAAAAACTTTCTCTCTAACCTCTCTCTAAAAAAAAACTCCAACTTTGAAGATTAAAACGAAATTAGAAGAAAATATAGATCATTTTGAAGAATCTTTGTAAAAAATCAATTTTTTTTTAAAAAAAAAAAACTAGGGCACTTTCGCCCAATCTGGGCGAAAATCGACTTTCAAATTTTTTTTTAAAATATGTAAATGAGTATAAAATTTTACACATTTATTAGTATGAATTTGATGTTGGTCTATTGATAAATCTTTTATCTTTCTTTTATTAGGTTAAGGGTTCAAATCCTATATAATACAAGTTTTTTTTTTATATGGGATTTGAAAAAAAAAATTATATTATATGGGATTTGAACCCTTGATCTAAAGATTAGAAAATAGATATCTTACCAGTAGACCCACATCAAATTTTCTACAAATAATCAGATGGAATTGTATACTTATTTACATATTTAAAAAAAATTTAAACCGATTTTCGCCCCAAACGGCCGAAAATATCCTACAATTTTCGCCCCATCTGGGCGAAAGTTTACACAAACTTTTGCCCAGATGGGGCGAAAATTATAGGATATTTTCTCCTATTTGGGAAAAAATGACTCAAGCAATGAAAAAAAAATTTAGAACTTTTCTTAACTCAAAATCGATATTTTCTTGTAAAAAATCTTCAAAGTAAATCATATCTACCTCCAAAATGTGTTAAATATGAAAGATTGAAGTATTAGGGTAGAGAGAAGTTAGAGAGAAATTCTTTAGAGAGAGAAAGAGGGAGGAAAATTTTGAAATTGTTTTGAATTATCCTTATAGTTTTTTCGCAATAGGAGTTGCAGTTAGCTCGAAAGGTATTTATCTTCCTCAGATACTTGACCTCAAAGGCAGGGATAGGGGCGAGTTGCCTTTTATCGGTACTCATAACCATCAGAAGGGGAGACACCCTTTTGGGAATTAAAATTAAAAAGATAAGCAGGGCAAAGGTCTATACCTAGAGAGGATGAGAGAAATTGGTGTGAGGGGAAGACCGATCAGAGGACGAGGAAACCAAAGGAGGAAGATTGAGATGAATGTTGTGTTGGTCGTCGTGAGAGAAGAGGAATTCAAGAGAAGATTGTCTATCAACTATATGGGTTTTTATGGAGAAAGTTGTATCAGCAATAACAACTAAGGGACAAGGAGAAAAAAAATCGGGTGGGGGTTTAGCAAAGTGATGAATCAAACAATAGTCAGAATTAGTTTTAGCCACCATGTTCAAGCAAATAACAGGTATGAAGATTTTAAATACACCAATGTTGTCATATAAAAAATTAGCGGTAGTAAACAATGAGTTTTGTGGGAGATGAATTAAATTGGGGCAAATGGCTGGGATTTGCCTACATATACTAAGAAGAATTAATTTAGCAAGTTTCAAAAACAATGAATCACAAGAAAACCTAATTTTGTTGGTTTAAGAGACAGGGAAAGGGAGGGGGTGGCAATTAAAGGAGAATTAGAGTTACAATTAGGGTAAACTTGCAGGAGGGAATTTAGGATAGGGACAAAATTGCAATTAGATAAAGCATAAGCAACAAGAGGGGAGTCAATAGGGGGTTGAGGATCAAAAAGAGGATTAGAATACACATAAAGATGCGAAATCATCCACATTGAAGACAGAAATAACATCGAGCTAAATAGCTTGACAGCGTGAAGATTGGGCTTACTTCTCGTCTAGCGACTTACATTTGAGTATTCTTTTCACACTTATTCTCCTTAATTTTATATTGTAAATAAAATTTATTTCAGAGTTGCCAAGTGTTTTCTAACTTCTTGCTCGCCATGCTCTTGTATGCTTAAAAATATTGGCCATGATGGCGACTCCAACAAAACGACATCTTGTATCTATTAACAAGATATGTTGAATCAACACAGACCACATCATTGAACTATTTATAAGCTACTTTACTTCGAGGGTGCATCCAAAAAACATTATCTAGCCTACCTTCGTCATCCATGCTAATCAAATGGAAGAAATCACTATTCTTTTATGCATTCTAATGAACATTCTATTTATGCAATCAACTCCCCAGCTCTAATGTTCAACCTCCTCACCATTTGGACATAGTTCCTGTAATCTCTAGGTAGACATCCTAATTTTTCTAATCCTCTAACTTGTACCTCCAAAGTTCTCACACTCTTGCTAGGCCTTAGTCCAGCTGTGTCGTGCATTTTCGGTTTCCTCTTCATATTAGAATTTAAACTTCTATGAGCAAGCATAAACATGGACATAGATGGGTATAATTCGTGATTGTGTTATTCCACAACCTTTGAGACTTGCCACATTCTATTATCTCTCAAAATTGCACAAATACGAGCAGGGCATTCTATCCTATTTGACCCCCTTGTAAGTGTTAGCTTTTCTACATCTATCACAACTAATAGTTTGATATTTTCTGAAAGGACCGGTTACTTTCGAACCAGATTTTTTAGTAACACTAAAACCCTTACTTTTTGCATACGCCTGATATAAATAAAAAAAGAACCAGTCAATGTTGTTGAAGTATTTATCTATGCTTATAGAGAATACTTGCTCTGTTTCTCAGATGGTTCTTGGAGTTCTTCAGCACCGTCGCTTCCTTCCCTTAGCTTGCCTTCCTCGCGCTACCATAATTCAACATCAGCTCGCCTCCTGATTCGAAAATGTGATTTTCTCCATTATAATTCATTCTCAAGCTGGAACTAGGTATTCGATGAGAGAATACCGGAATCTGATTTATTTTTGGAAGATATGATTTGCAAAATCGTCGGTATTCTTCATTCCTTTTATACTTTTATTTTAGAAAAGAAAAAGAATAATATGTGCAATCAATATTCTCTTACATGATGTGACAGAATGAAAGAAGAGAGAGAAAGTGGGCTGACTTTCTGCTGAAATTGGTTCACTTCCCTCCTATTTAGATGAAGAGTAGCATCATCTTTTTTACGATTAATTTCTTGCGAGGAGAAATTAATCGCCTCGAATTCGAGGAGACAATCTTTACTCATGAGTGAAAGTATGCCCGATACGTCCACTGGAGAAACAATTGTAGGAAGCCTTTCGCTTTTAATAGAAGCTTTCACTTTTCTAGTGCCAGGATATCAATAACGATGCATCTACGAATTGGCTTTTTGACCCGTAGGAGAGCTTGAATTCGATAGAATTGGTATACACCTCTTCTCTTGCTGCTACAAACTTCAAGAATACGGCTACAAATTTCAAGAATATGACTATCTTCCAATGTCGATGCCATCCGGAGGTCGATCTCTTGTGTGTAATACCAAGATAGAAGGCCAGAGATACAATAATTGAAGTGTGCAAAATCGAAGACCAGTGGTGGTACTTTGGTGACAGAATTCCAAGGACGGATAAGGAGTTTATTGCTGAAATTCCATGGACCCTCATTTAAGACATAGTCTCAAGTTTCAAAAGTGTGGAAAATGAGATGGAAAACATTGTCTTTTAACACATGCATTTTGAAAGATTCAAATTCATAATGCCAAGCCCTAGATATAGTAATGCGAAATCCAGCGGCGTAGATCTCACCTCCCCCATAAACTACAAGAAAAACACTGTTTTAACTGTCTTCCAATCCATTGTCAACTTCAGTTTGAGATAGTCCAACACATTGCATTTCAACCCCATCAAGGGTGAAAGTATCCATGATATTCAAGATTTCATTGGCCATATTGATAATTGACGAGAGGGGTTGAATGCATTACTATTGATTTTGGAAGAACAAAAGAATAGATGATTAAGGTGATGGATGATGGAGTAGATCAAAATGAGATAAAAAAACAAAATGACGATTATAGAAGTGATGATCGGACGATGGATGAACATATGAAAAGGAGATCTAAACAGATTGAAATTGAATAAAGATATTGAAGTGAAATGTGATTTTAAAACTAGATGAACCAGTAGAAGAACTCTATAGAGAGAGAGAGAGAGAGAGAGAGAGAGAGAGAGAGAGAGAGAGAGAGAGAGAGAGAGAGAGCAGTCTTGTACTATAGTTGTAGATTAGGGCCATGTTCTCCCTTATTTATGTTGTAGATTAGGGCCATGTTCTCCCTTATTTATGTTTTTTTAAGTAATTAAAAACAAATGCTTATAAAAAAGTTGTTTTAGATAAATTAATATAACACTTTTATTATAAATAATATCAATAAGAAGAAGCAGTGCTAAAAAACACCCTTACAGTAGTTTTGTAACAATAGTTTCTCTCAAATTTTTTAAACTAAAAGCATATATAATAACAGGCAGTCAAGAATAGTTTCATAATAGAGCCTAGATTTAAAATCACTTCACATAAGTTATTAACCTAACAGTTAATTTATCAATTTCTAACTTTCCTCATGTCTCTCCTTTGAGGATTGTAATTGTTCTCAAGTTGACTATACAATAATCTTCTCTTATAAAACTTATTATTTCTCTCGAGCATGGTAATTGTACTAAATATAATTATTATTTACATAACATTCAAAAATATATGTGGCATATTTTATATTCAAGAAAAATAAACTTTACTTTAAATAGGTATTTAAGTGTTACATTCAATAAATTGTTTGCTTTAGACACAAAGAGATGGTAGTATTCAATATTTTTAAGAAAAAAAATTTGGGACTATATTAAGAATACAAGAATAGTTTTAGACTACTTCTGTCAATTTATTTTTTAAAAAGTTAAATTTTTTTTTTTTTACTTAATGATCTGAGGGTTTAAATAATTTTAGAGGTGGGATGAATTTTATCCATCCATATTTTCTTTCTGTTTTTTAATTGATGATTTGATTGTTCAGGTTCAACCTCCTTAAAAACTCATTTGTTAAGGATTTGAATTTCGGTACCACTGTGTATACCACCTGCTTTACTTCTTCAACTGAGAATCCTGTGTCATTTGTTAACACGTCTTCATCTTTGTCCCTCTCCCACTGCCACTCTCCCGTTACTTTCTTTCTCTCTGCCTGCAACGGCAAGCCATGAAATGCTTCAGAGAAGGGATCTCTCTCTCTCTCTCTCTCTCTCACTTTTTCTTTTCTTTCTCTTGCTACTATAAATCTGCTCCTTGCACCTCTTCTTCCTTCTCTTGCTCAAATCTTCGATGTTTCTTGTTCTCAAATCTTCGATATTTCTTGTTTGTCTTTCTTCATCTATTGACTTTTTTTCAAAAAAATATTTTTAATTGTTGAAATTATAGTCCCTCTTTTTCTGGTGAAGCTATCGAAGGAATTGGTGCAGGAAATTTTTCTTTCGAGCGAGAGCGCTCTCCTCTCTGGAGTTTTTCATCAACTCCATCGATTTTCCTTCTTTATTTTTCAGGTTAGAATGACGAGGAGCGGGCCAAAAACCGGAATCAGAAAGGTGAGATAAGTCGAATCAGAAAAGCTTTCTTTCTCTTTCTTCTCTGAATCAGAAAACTTTCTTCTTTTTCTTTCTTCTCTGTTCCTTTTAATAAACAAAAAATCAGTTAATCTATTGTCTACTTGCTTTTTCATAAACCACAACAATATCCACATAAGATGGGCCATCTACAGTCCTCATTAATTAGAGGAATTGACATTTTCAGGATGCTCCTCCGTCGATTTCTCATTGGTATGTTCATTGTGTTCATCGTCTTCTGCCCATTTTGTGGTAAGTTCTTTCTTTTCTCCTATTTTCTAGGTTTTTTATGAGTCAAAGGCTTTTCAGTAGATTTTACCTGTTTAAGTTTGAATTCTAGCTCTCAATATAATTAATAAACATTTTGTTGCTTTAAGGTCTTTTTGACGCTGTATTTGTGTAATTTTGCATTTTTTGATCGTTCAAATGGCTATCCTTAATTACATTTCATGTCTCTGTCTATGAACTTTATGCTTTTTTCTGAATTATGCTTTGGGGAATTTGCTGAAAATTTTCTGCTTGTTTATTTTGAAAGATCAGAATTGGAATTGCGCCGGTGAGCGATATTGGAAAGAGCCTGATTTTCAAAGTGTGTTGCAAGAAGCAAAAAATTAAGAGGCTCACTTTCAACTTCATCCATAGATTGAAAGGTTTGATTCTGAAAATTTTATGTGCCTATCCTTAGTTTTTGTTATGACTGCTCTTCTTTTTACAGATTTTTTTAAAACTCTTTTTCATCAATTTTTCCCCTGAGGTCCTTTTGTTATGATGATGCCATGATGAAATTTTGGTGGTATTCAAAAAGATAATGAGTTTTAGTTTTTTAATTTATATAATCGGCGTGTTTTACTTTGTTTAAGTGTCCTTACGTTGCACACAGTGTTTGTAAATGTTACTCAATGACGTGTAATTGTGGTAAGTTGTTTGAGACCATCACCTCTCCTTTGTTATTTTCTGAAACAAAATCATAAGCCTCACATTGTCAATCTCATTCACTTGATCCCAAAGAATCCCTCAGATGAGAGGAGATTAGCTGCAGAACATGTTTGCTTAGAGCTTATTTTGGAGAGGACTATTGATGCATCTAATTTCATTGACATAATTAGGTACCTTTTTATTTTAATTTTGTTTCCGTTTTGAATTAGTTAAACAAATGCATGGTGAAAGAATCATGGTGACCTAAAGAAAATAATATTAACACATTTCTAAAAAAATAGAATTATGAAGAATTAATTAAAAGATTAGGTGAGAAGAGGGCAGACTGATGGAACTTTGCATTATTATATTTGTCATTTAAGATAGTCTATAAATTAATTTTTGGCTTTCAAGATTTACTTCAAAAACCTTTACATATGGAAAACCTTTTGTGCATCTGTTCAACAAAAATCTTAGATATGTTATATTTCTATTCATATTTTTAGAAGGTATTCCAAAACTCATGTTGCTTTACCATTGGATCTTTTAGGACTCTGAAAGAAATGTTTTGTTTGCTGGAGTTAATTCGCTAATTTTTTCCCTCTAAGATGAGTTTTCTGATAGAATATATATCTAATGGTTTCGGGCTACAACAGTTCTCGAGATCAATTGTGACTGTGACTTGAATAGATTCATTACTTGTATCCTCACTAGGCTTCTTATTTCCACTACCTCTAAAAACAAAAGCACCAATTAAAGACCAATCTTTTGAAATTCATCTAATCTCCCAGCTTTACCTATTTAAGTTTGATTTTTAGCTCTCATTATAAATAGTAAACGTTGCTGCTTTAGGATTTTACATAAGATGTGTTTGTTTAATTTTGCACTTTTTGATTGTTCAAATGGTTGCCCTTGATTACATTTCACGTCTCTGTTAATGAAAATTGTGTTTTTTCTGTTTTCTAGCTGAATGACTTTGGGGAATTCGCTGAAATGTTTCTGCTTATTCATTTTGAAAGATAAAAATTTTGATCTTTTTTTAACATATATTAAACCAACATCTGGCTTTTAAAATTCTTTAAGTTGTTGCAATTTCTCTATATCCAAATCTCTGCCATTGTTGCATGGAAACTTGATTTTATTTTGTTTTTATGAACTTTGCATGGAAAATTGAAAGTTGTTAGCTTTTCAACACTAATTGGTATTTGCTCTTGTTTATGACTTATTTACTTGTTCTGCATACTGCTGGGTTTTAACCCATAGAATTAGCTATTATGGTACCTAATTAAGTTTACTTTTTAGTTCATGTTTCTAATTTGATTTAAACGTAAGTTTGGAGTAAAGGAAAAATTTTCTAAAAGTAAAAAATAAGTAGAAAATCTATCAATGGTCTCTTTTGGTTTTGCCTCAGGAATTTTGAATTCTATTTGCTTTATATTTTGTAGTTTTAGGGCATATTTGATACCGGTAAAATTGATGGAACTGCATTGAAAGATATTGCACTGTATAGTCTTGGGTATTTAGGACCACCTCCAGCTTTTCAAGTTCTCATCTCTAGATATCTAGGTATGATGTTGAGAATCCCACATCGGCTAATTAAAGAAAAATAATTACAACTTATAAAGAATTGGGCAGTCCTCTCCTCTTGAGGTACCTTTTGGGGTGAGTTAGGCCCAAGCCCAAAAATTCTAATATGGTATCAGAGCCAGGGGGTGTGTTGAGAATCCCACATCGGCTAATTAAAGAAAAATATCTTGAGGTACCTTTTGGGGTGAGTTAGGCCCAAGCCCAAAAATTCTAATATATGATGATGATGATGTAAATATTTGTAAATGTAAATATTTCTAAACTTGTATTTCCCAAACTACTAAGAGGAAATGACAAGTGAGAATGGAACTCTAAACTCTCCAATTATGATGTGAGGGCTCTATTACATATTCTCTTATATTACCTCTCAACCTTGTATTATTTGAGAAAATTGTTCTCTCTCTACAACTTATTTTGAAGGATGACGACTCAAAAACTTCTCGGAATTGCAGGTAGGTTTTTGCTTTATTCATATCAAATGGTTTCACATTTCGAATTTTTTAAACACAATGGAAGAGTACAAATTTTTCTCAAAACTGAGCAAGAATCCCGCGCGGGTTTGCAACTGGTAAACTATAAAATGAGATTAACCTCAAAAAAAAAAAACTATAAAATGAGTCGCGGGAAGAGCCCAAATCTATTGTGCTGGTTGGGCTTGGCAGAAATATGTAATATAGGCGGGTATCCCTTTCTATTCTACTGGATCCTCCAAATATGGGAATATGCTAGCAGGCGGGCAGCACCCAACCCTATCCAAACCCGCGCCCCCCCGCCCCACCCCCCGGACCCCAAAGGATCCAACGTGGAAGCCGCAACGACCACAAGATGAGAAGTGGGACCCACCGCTTCTTCTTCAGACTACAAGTCCAAAGAAGGAACCAACCAACGGTGACCGTCTTCCCCAAAGTCACCGTCAAACATTCAAACAAACCCAGCTGCAGTTCCGCCTTTCTCAATTCTCTGGCTCAAGATAACAAATTTTACTCAACGTGGGCATTGCGGCTTCGTTTCGTCCCGAATTTGTTTCTTCCTACTTTCATTTCCGTGATTGAAATGTGCATTTTTTCCCAAATTTGAGACGAACAATTTCCGTATGGGAAGACTAGCTGGAAAAAATCCCAAGTCCAAAAATGAAACCAATTCCAGCTCGTCATCTATCTCTTCAAACTTGGTTTCAGCCTTTCGTGTCATTTTCCTTCTTATCACCAAATCCCTTGTCCCCTTCTCCTTCGTAACCCATAACATCTTTTCTTGATTTTCCCCTTTTCTCTCTTTTGGGTTTCTGAATCTCCGCTAATTTTAGCGGAGTTTCACCGGATTACTGAAACAATCTTGGACATGGAAAAGAAAGATTAATTCTTTTCGATTTTTAGCGCCTGGGCAGGTTTGTGTACATAATTATACAAGGTTCTGTATTTTATTGTTTTTCTTTAGAGTATTATATAGTTGTATGGCTTTCGTGGATGCAATTTTGGGGATAACAAGAGCACCTACGATGGGGGCACTGGTAATTGAGATAATTATGTTCATGGGTCCTGTTTGGATTGCTTTTTTCCTTGGCATAATGCTAGGATGGGCTTGGAAACCCAAGTGGGCTAGCTTGGGTAACTGCAAGTTTGATATCTCAGCGCCTTCTTCGCCCTCTGCTTCTGTTAATCTTTCCCCTCTTAAGGGTTTTGGAGGTGCCGGGAAAAAAACTTTTGGTTCCTCCTCCCAAGCGGATAGTTTAGTGCAGAAGGAAAGAATTACTTTGCCGCAGGCTGATAATTCTAGTTCCAGGTTAGCTACTTGTTTTGAATGCTACAAGTTTGTTGCTTTGTCTGTTTCCAATTCATTTCTTGATTAAAGATTCTGAAGCTAGTTACTTCAATACTATCATTTATCAGATTTTTATTTTTTATTCTTAAAGGAGGTATTGTTTATCAGAGTCATTAATTATAGGATAGCAAGGACGTTTGATTGTTTCATTAATATCGGATCATGTCATCCCAGTTATATTTTTGGATGGAAAATCAGTAAAGCAGGATGGATTTACTATCCCATGATAAGAATATTAAGGAAAGAAATTCATAACATGTAATGCAACTGATGGCTGTTATGTGTAAACACCAATTCTTGATGGTAATTCCTAATGAATAATGGGCCTTTGTAATTCGTTCAGCTCATCACAAGTTAAAAGTGGAGAGTCTTTAGCTGTGAAAGATGATGATTTAGAACATTTATGTCGTCTTGTGGAGAAGAAAGATGGAGGGCGACCTTGGAAACGCATGATGGAACGTTCTACATCTGATATGAGCTACCAAGCATGGCAAAGAGATCCAGAGGTAATTCTTCTATGCACAAAAGAAAAAATGGCCACTCCTAATTTTAGTTCTTAAACATAAAGTGTGATTATTTATGGTCCTCTTTGCTTATCATGTGTCCTAGTTTGTGTAAATTGTGTCTTGATTAGTGTCTCCTTATGGCTGTATCAGACCGGTCCTCCTCAGTACTGTAGCAGAACCGTCTATGAGAATGCCACACCTGAATTACTAAGAGACTTCTTCTGGGATGATGAGTTTAGACTGAAATGGGACGACATGCTTATTCATGCCGAAACTGTAGAAGAATGCCCCACCACAGGAACAATGATAGTGCACTGGATACGCAAGGTGATGAAAGCGTTCTATTATCTTGTGTATTAATCTCCTATACTCTGTCGGTATAAAAAATATTTTACATAAGCAAGCTTGGATGGACGGTCACATACGTCTGATTATGTAATAAAATCTTATAATTGATTATTTGTGATACTTCCAAGCATGCTCGTATGAAGAAACTTTTATACTGAAGTTTTATGGAAGATTAATCTGTATCTTGCTGAGACACATGATTAATCTGCAACTCCTAATCTTTCCTGAATGGCCTTTCTTGTAGTTTCCCTTCTTCTGCAGTGATAGAGAATACATAATTGGACGTCGAATATGGGAATCAGGGCGATCTTACTATTGTGTGACTAAGGTGTGTGAATATTTCTTTCCATGTTGATTGTAGAACAGCATTTTAGAATTAGTTCATTGTATAATTCGCCCTGCCAGGGCACGTGCACATGTCAGATGTTTGGATTTCTTAATGCTCGAAAGTAAATGATGTTCTGAGACATTGACAGTGATCGTCCATCCTTTAATTAAGGAAACTATTCTGCCGGCAGTTATGTTAGTGGAATGTGCAAGGGAATAGAGAAATAGTGAATCTAAATGGCCATTTTACAAAAGAGGACTGGTTCATGCTTGTATGATTTTAACAAAGACCAATGAGAATCAAGGTTTCCGTGCCAAGTTATACATTTTATTTCTGTTAGCTTGAAATCACAGAAAAATTTCATGAAGGCTAAGCATGAGCTGTATGTTCTCTTTGGGAGAGGGTCCTGAAAATTGGCAAATTAAATGCCTGAGTAGGCAAAGCACTCCAGAGGAGGGAGGGTTAGGTTCTCAAAATATCTTCGTCTACATATTTATGGTCGGAAATTTTGTTTGTTCTTTGTTTTCGGTTGTTGGTTGTGTGTACATCTGGAATGTTTTCCACATTCTTCTTTCAATAGTTTGTCCTGTACCTCTTTTCACCTTTTATACAATTGGTTCATATCTGATTCTTGTGTACTCTTGGAACCAGGGAGTGCCTTTTGATTCCATTCCTAGGAGGGAGAAACCAAGACGTGTCGACCTGTATTACTCTAGTTGGTTTATTCAAGCGGGTAATGGAGAAGATTTCTTCCTCTGCATTTTATCATTAAAAGATAGATATGTTGCTTTCTGCAATCTATCCTTGAAGGAACTCCCTTTCTTCTTTTCTTTTGATTAAGTTTTATATATTTCCCTTTCTGACTCAGAAAAACTCCTTGTTTACTGGTGCCATATGGATAATTCTCTGTTACGACTCCACTCTAGTTTTGATCTCTTATCTCGTAATTAATTTGGATTTTTTTTACTGAAACGTATTTCCCCTTTTTTGGGCGTACACAGTGGAATCCAGGGAAAAAAATGGCCAATTAAATGCATGTGAGGTGATACTCTTCCATCATGAAGACATGGGCATCCCGTGGGAAATTGCCAAATTTGGAGTGCGACAAGGCATGTGGGGAGCTGTCGGGAAGATTCAGCGTGGTTTTCGAGCTTACCAAAAGACGAGAGCATCAGGGAAACCCATCTCACATCCTGCATTTATGGCTCAGATTAATTCAAAGGTTGATCCAGTCTACCTCAAGTCCTTAGAAGGTGGTGAAGACTCATCAGAAGCAGTTTGTTCACCCGAAAAACCCAAGGGTATAAACATACCAAAGCTCCTTGTGATCGGTGGGGCTGTGGCTGTTGCTTGTAGTCTTGATCAAGGGCTTCTTACCAAGACAGTTATATTTAGCGTCGCAAGAACATTTGCAAACATTGGTAGAAGGGCATGTCCAGGGCCAGGGAGATAGTTTGGTTATGCAAATGTGTTCTAGAAGTTACCTTCTGAGAGCTATGGGTCACTTATTCGACTCGCTACGTAAATTTTGTAACGCCTATTGGCGAATGAACATATCTATCTTAATTAGATCTCCAGATACCACAGTCCTTGTGTTCTTACAGATATATATCATTGCAGACGAAATTTGACATTCGTATTTGGCCGTTTTCTTGTTTTCTCCTGTTTCTTTGTTGTTCTGCTGCTTGTCCTGCCACAGTTTCGTCTGAGTCTGTATTACAATCCTGATGCTTCTTCCAAAGTAAAGTTGGTTATTGCTAGGTACTACAACATGCTTTTACAAAAACCTACTGACCAAGTTTTATAGTCGTTTTATCTGATTATATCAGGTAAAAAAAACTTTTATTCGTTTCTGAACACAATGAGGCTTCTGCAATTAGATGCCCTTGTTTAAAAAGTTGCCGTGCCTCCTTCCATATGATTTGTGCTCAGCTATGAATGAAGTAGCTCTGCCCCTTCTCCCTATAATCCTTCAAATATCCTTGGCTTTAGTTTAAAAAGAGGAGAGGATATAAATCAGAATGTAAATATCATATTTATGTTATAACATGTATATAAATGTAAAGGAGGAGTATTCTCCCTTCAAGTAGCAAAATAGTCTATGCCGAAATTGACGAATTAGAATGTAAATGATATTAAAATGATTTCACACCAACAAAATAGTTTCAAAATATTAAAAAGACCACTTTATCCCCTTCTTCATGTTATATTTATGTCTAATAATACTGGAGTTCCTGCAGTTTTGTTAAAAACAGGGTCTCAACTCAAGATTTCCTAAACAAAATTTTCATGGATTCTTTTCCTGGTGTTCGAATTATTCAGCTAGCAATTGATTATTGAGTGATCTTGTTTGTAATTGTTCCACAAGCTAAAGCAATAGAAAGTGAGCCAAATTAAGCAAAACTTGACAAAGAACATACAAGACAGGAAGACAAAGCAGATGACAGAACAAGAAGATAAAGGATAAGAGTTGGACAGAATCCTAAATACTCTTCTTGTTTACAATTACATCAACCAAATAATGAATCTTCCACAGAATTAGGAAGAACAGTCTTAAAAACAAGTATAGATGTTTTCAGCTAGATGTGTTCTAATAATTGAATATGTGATGTCCGTCCATAGAACTAATGTGCCACCACCACGGTTTCAAAACAGTTCAATCCATCAAACTCTGGTGCTAATTTAGGCTTGAGATTAGCCATTTTATTCATAATCTTTGATGCTTGAACTCCATCTCCAACAACCTATACAATAACAAAAATTAGCTGCTTTCTACTCTACATTCAAGAAAATAGTTCAGAGTATGAAGAAATGAAAGAAACTTGTTGATTCACCTTATTGGTATGGTGTCTATCCAAGAAGTAAATCCCAGTGGCGGCTACTGCTGCTGCAGCAGCAGCAGGTGCTGTCATGAAAATTGCAGATATACCCATTAATGATTGATGGATGAGCTATGCCTATGAGATGATTTACTGCTTGATTTAGCTCTCCAAAAGAAGTTTGAATGGATGTAAATGGGGAATATGAGATGACTTGTTGAAGAACACAAGCAAGGAATACTTCTAAAGGAGAAAAGCCAGCAAAAGACGGCAGGCAAAGAAAGATCAATGCAGAGCAGAAGGGACCCTGCAGAATTTATAATGGACAGATTGCCTGTGCCTAAAATATTTTTAACTTGGGGACCCAGAAGAGTGTTTGATAACTAATTACACTTATACCTCTCTTTATTTTTTCTTTTTTTTTTTGGGTAGACATTTTATAATGCCAATATAAAGTGTGTTCTTGTGTCACATATTAATATAGACAAAACTTATTATATATGAATAGAACATATTATATATATATATATGATAATCAAATCTCATAAAATCTAAGAACTTAACAGAAATAATTGGCCCCAAGGAAACTTATATATTAAATTAGAAAGCTAATTCATATTAATTTATTTATATATACATTAGTAGCATGGAGAAATATATAGGACGGTCTTTTTAACGTGTGTCTTTATAGCAAATATAGTATATATAATATATAGTATATATGATAGTTAAATTTTATAAAATCTACAAACATAATCCGCAGCAAACAGTGTTTGATTTTGACGTCATTATCACTGGAGGGTGGTTGAGTTACCAAATGCTTGCAATACTCGACGATCTTCGCTAGATGTGCACATGATGGTGAAAAAGTGTGTAGGGGTCAGAAGTTAGTTAGCCATCCCACCAGGTTCAATGCAGTAAATAAAGCAGTTCAGTTCAAAAGGTTAAAATTCATCGCGCCACATTACTGTAGCGTTGTAATTGAAGCGTCACATTTTAATTCACAGCCTTCAAACCTGTGTACCGTTGGCGAGCTAGCATCATAAGTTTAATGAATTTTGTTTTGTAAATTTACAAGATCAGTAATAATGTAACAGTAGATTTCACAGTTCGATTAATAATATTAAAGGCAACGGTCAAACGGCTAGCTAAAATAACACACAATGGAAAACTGCGAGATTTTAAACAATGTGAGTGGATCCTGCGTAATAATTACTGCAGTAAATAGAGCAGTTGAGATTAGGTTGTGATTTTAATTACTTAGAATATTTCAAAGAGCATTCTCGTGACTTATAAAACTAAGCATTTTTATTAAATCTTTAAACATTGTTTGTTATTAGGGATCAATTTCCTGATGTTGCTCTGCCCCTTTGCGTAGATAGTTGCATATGGAGTTAGGTGAAATTATCCAGCATTACCTATATTACTACCAAATGGTACTAATTTGAGTACGATTGGCGTGCATCTTGGATTTGCTATGTGGTATTGTCACTAAACAAATGTGAACTTTCTGACTTTGTGCACTATGTTGCACATCTACCTGACCTTGTTTGAATATGAAGGTCATTACGCTCTGTACTACCAGCTGTACTATAATGTCGGACACCCCATGGTGATTGGCCAAGCGTATTTCCTAGGGGTCTACTTCTTGTAAATCAACCCACATTATCTGCATTTCTTTTTCTTCTACTTTTCGGAAGCAAGACCGTGGAGATAGGGACTGTTGTGCAACCTCCACGCTGATAATGTGGCTACTCTATATGCTTATTGTAATTGGGGACTATCCGACAACACTTTGTGGTGAATATTATCTTTTTTTGGGCGAGCACGAGAATATTATCTCTAGTTTTTTGACTTTTTTTCCCATCTTCATGTATGAATTAGAAATGTCAGTGAATGGATAAATTACTAAACAATGGGCAAACAATAATAAACGAAAAATCACATCTCTTATAGTGACTAACAAACACAGCAACTTTACAAAAATATAAAGGGTTCTTCACTGACAATATCATATGATCGTAAACAAAAAATAAATAAAAATACCTAGTTGAAAGCCCACAGATTCTCCCTTCGCATCTTTTCCTCATCTTGTGATGTTGAAAATCCGGCGTGATGTTGAAAATCCTGCGAAAGTGCTCCCGATTCTTGCGATTAATCATATCCAAAACATCTTTACAAGTAAGTGGCACGCTTGCAGTACTTGAGGACCTTTGCAAGTATGTTGCCAAGGACTTTAGGGAGGAGAATAGGGCCTCTGATTGCTTTGCCACTGCCTTGTCTACCTCGTTGTAATGTCGTCGCTACCCTGGAGGATTATCCATTAAACGCGTAATCTTGGGAAATTGCAAAAGTAATAATTTACCCAAAACAACATGCAATTTATAATGTTATCTTTATTGAATACTAATATAAGTCATCTGTATTTGTTTCATATTTATCACTCACTATAACTCCCTTAATCTTTTCAGAGTACCAACTCAAAAAAAACAATTAAGAACTCGTGATATATTAATATGTGTGTTAATTAGCGAGCTGGATTAACTCTGGTTAGCTATTCGGCAAGCTTGATTAACAGATAAACAAAGTAAATATTTTAGAAATGCGGCGAGGTCTCGAGCTAGCTCTCATTTAAATGGCAATAGTAAAAACTAGATCCATATTAACACGTGTCATCCAATTTACTGGATTACCCTACATAAGAAGTTTGGTAGTCATCAAATCACAATTACAGTAAATGCAGCGGTTGAGATTGCTCTGACTCTTCATGCTTATTAATTCCTAAGAAGCTTTGAAATTTTCTTACTTACTTTAGATCCTTATGCAGCTCGTGCTCCTTTGAAAACATGGTTGTGCAGAATGCTGACCGAGATCATTCGCCATAAACCAACACTGTATTACCGTATGATTGGGTGCATCTTGGCTATGCCGTCCGGTATTGTTACCAAAGAAATGTTAACTTTATAACATTCTACACCATGTTGTGCATTTACCTTACCTTGATTCAAGATGAAGGCCTCTACCGTCTTTACCACGAGCCGCACTTCCGTATCACCCACCTAGTCATGTTTTGTGGATATATCGATACATCAACTTCCGGTATGTCTGTCCAGAATGTCTATTTTCTTTCACTTCTACTTTCCAAAATCGAGGCCGTGGAAGCTAGACATGTACACCAACGTCTTTACCGATGATCAACCATGTGTTGTATCTTACAGAAATTAGGGTATACCTGATGAGAATGCTATGCACGACAGCTACATGATTGAATCACGACATGGTCGGGTGTCATTTTTCCACAATGATGGGGTGGTCACTGGCAGGTAGATGATGTAATGTTTACATTTTGTTATGTAATTTAGTGACCTATATTTTTACTATTAATATTAATGACCATATGAACCTATATTTTTAGTATTCCTACTCACTCATAAAAAACGATCAATGCGTGACCATGGAAAAATGCCTGATTACAAAAAAGTGGCTGTGAACCCTAAACATGTCACATTGTTAATTCTTTTCGACCTCAGTTTATTATTAGTGTAAATATATTTTTAAGATGATGAGCCAAGCTTGACTGGGTTCGTTTACTAGAACCGAGTGTAGGTAGAAATGCCTTTATTATTGTTGTGTGTTACTTTTTTTTAAAGGTAAAAAATATATATAGCTGTGTTGTTACTTACTGTTTAGTACTTTACATTTCATATTATATCATCAACAAAACAAAAAACAATGACAATATTCACTAGCTCGACAAGATTATTGATGTTTAGCTACACGGAAACTGCAAAGTTCATATAATTAATACTATAGACACTAAGACTTAGAAGAAAAGTAATTGAGATGAGTATAGAGTGATTCGCCTAAATGCTTTTCCTTGACCGTAGGAACGCCGGATGTAGGGGAATCTTATTCGGCCAAAGTATGTGAGGAATTGATATCGGCCACGACATAGGCGATTTACATTGTGGATAAAGACGTTATGGAATCAGTATTCTCAGCCTCAAATTGATGTAGGTTTCTCCACCACATGCTCCACCTCAGTTGATTTGGGTTTCTCCGCCACCTTTGTGGAATTAAGTGAGGTATCTTCAGCTGTAACCGATTGCTGCCTCCCAATGATTGACATCACCTCCGCCATCGTTAGGGAGTTTTGTGAGTTGTCCTTTATTGTAACTGCATGCTCGCCCACAATGATTAAAGGTAGCTCCTCCAGTGTTAGGGAATTTTTCAAGGTGTCCTCACATGTAACTGGATGCTCGCCCAAAATGGATGAAGGCAGCTCAGCTAGTATTAGAGCAGTTTACTGGCCATGAATTGGTGAATCTTGCTTTACCGCCACTATTGGTGAAGTCAGCTCATTGGCCTTTAAAGTTTGGATAAGAGCATTATCGACCACTTTTGCTGGAACATACTTTTCCATAGTCACGGAAGCTTGCTCGGTTATACTGACGATGTCTGGTTGGACACGATCACTTCCTTATGTAAGGCATCACATACTTCTTTGTTCAGTGATTCCCAATCATCATAAACTCTTTCTATCATTACTTTGGCACTTTTTTTTTGCTTTGCATACTGTTCTTTTACTTTTTTCAACTCGTCATAACGAGTCCTGACCTCGTCGATCTTCCCAACAACTTGGGAAGTTTTATCATCAATCTCACGTACACGAGCTCTGCTATTCTTGGCCGATGATTCAGCAATTTTCAACTAGGGAAAGTTTCTTTATAATTTTTCGGCATATCTCCTAGTGCTCTGGAGTCACAAATTCACTTGTTACAAGTGGCTAAGCTTTAACCACGTCTTCAAGCTTCTCCTGTTCCACTTTGGTAATTGTAAAGTCCCCAGACCCAAAGTATTTATTAAATGTATCCAGATGGTTCGGAGGCTCAAAAATATTTTCTAATGTCTTAAATGCTCGAATCATCATTAAATTCTCCACGTACTCGAATGGATTCGAAGCGGGTTCCAGAACGACAACATGGGAAACTTGTACTATAGTTGGAAAAGATGTATTGTCGGAAGTTTCAACATTAGTTAACGAAGATGTCACTTTGTTTGTGGGCGATGAATTCTCGTGATTAAGTTTGATATTCCTAGGTTTCTTTTGCTAAACGAGGAAGGCGTTAGTAATAGATGTTAGAAAAAATACGTAGCTACAAACATTAAGAAAGAAAAATAACACCGAAACTGGCTATGCAGAAGAAGTACATTCCCGATTGGACACGTTCCATTTAGTTTGTTTCACCCCAACCGTTTTTTGTGCTGGCATATCATCTTCATTTTGCAAAATACCTTAAAGAACGAAAGAAACATATATAAATAGCTATACCGAGATAAAAGGAGTGTTAGGAAAATGTAAAGAAATTGTTTATCACCAGTAACGAGTTTCACAGTTTGTTTCCTTGAACTAAGAATCCGTCTAAATGATTCCAATTGTTTGACCGCAGTCGACTCCTCTTTCGCCTCCCCTTTAATTCTCTTTCACTTGTTGGAATGGTATTTTCACCCTTGACTCGGCATCTTCAGTAGAAAGTACAAAGTACCTAGTGGATTCCGAGGGGGTGAACTCAATGAAGTTAAACTTACCAATCTTTTATTATTCTTCCTCACTTTTTGTTCTAGGAGTTCGATTGTAGATATCTCCTCCTGAGAGTCCAAGTCGCCCAGAGCCAGATTGCTAGGGGCATCCTTATGTGAGTCCAAACTACCGAGCAAAGCATTAGGGGTTGTACGGTTTGCACGAGGGCTTGAAAAAACGTATAGACGGCCTAGTCCCATTCAAGATATTTCATGAAACTACAAACTTGCCCAGGCAATGCTCATCTTTCCGTAATTGTACCTAACTAAGGGATTTGTCAATTAACCACTAAGGTCCTTGGTTTCGTTCAGAAAAAGGAGCCAGTATATGTACTGGTCGATATGTCATACTGTAGAGTTTTTGGAAGATATCCAATTTGCTCAAATCAGAATACTTGGATACTTTTTGAAGAATAAAGCATGGAAGACGGCCTTCACATTGGTGGTTGCTACATTGTCAGGAATATAGATATTTAGTAACTTAGAGAGGTATTTGTACAACCATAATTGAATGATCCAAATGGGGCCTCTTATGTTATGCCCATTTGAGTGTGATTTCATATCTTTGTAAATGTCAAACAAAGACCTGTACATCATCGAAGTGTCAAAGAAACCAGACTACTAGGTTGCTCGTTCATTATCTTCTATACGTAGCAATAATCTCAAATACCACTTGTATCGAGGTTGTGCAAGCTATGTACTCGCTTATCCACGGGATTAAGAAAGCCTTGTGCTCAATTTCATTTACTTCAGTTCCCTCCTCCCCCTTTTACTCACTGATGAATTTAGTTAGGTTTCCTACTTTAAAATTAAAATAGGTCAGGGATTTGAGTGGGTTCAAAGAAAGTTCTGGAGGAGCGGCATGAAAACCGAACATTACCGACAGGTCATAAATAGTGGGTGAGATGATACCAAAGGGGAAGATAAATGCATTAACCTTAGGGTTCCAGAAAGGCATTGCGGTAGTGAGCAGTGATTTGTTCATGTCGGGACACTCCTTTGTGGTGAGTATGAAGTCATAAATTCCCCAATCACGCTATACTTGACCGAATGTTTTCTCAACCCTATCTATCCACTTGTCGTATTCTGCATTCCACTGCAGCCAGCTACAAAATTTCGTAGGGAAAACATCCAAACTCCAATCGAGGCCGTTCAGAAGCAGATCGGACTTTTCCCAACTGGCATCATCGTCATCAACACTTATAAGACCCAACTTATCTCTATTTCCTTCGATGTGGATTAATGTCTTCATATCATTCTGTTCATCAGTTGAAGCTACTCGAGACGAAGAGGCCATGAGTGGTTGATATTTAACCTAGGATTACGAGTGGTTTATAGCAAGTTTTATTGTAAGGAGTCTTTTGAAGTTCGAACCCTAAGACCTCTTTTATATATGCATTATGCGGAGACTTAGTTTTATATTAAATTTTATTTTACATGAAAAGAGGTTGAATTAAACGTCTTTGTAAAAACGATTTTTGACCGTTCATGATGAACAGTGACCGGTAAAGGCAAGCTCGCCTAGGTTCATTGTTGGCTATTCAATTTCGATTGTTAATCAAATACACATGGCGAGCTCGATCTTGAATAAAAAAATGTCTCATTAGAACGACATATAGAGGTCTATTGTTACATATTAAAACAAAGCCTTTGAATGAATATTATAAAATTTGGATGAATATTATATGAATATGAAATTTCAAGGCAAACCTAAAATTTCATGATGTTAATCTTCTATTTAATCGTTTATGAATATTTAAATCTTCTATTCAAATTCGGCATTTTCATCTTTCAATCTTTGTTACTATTGCTAGCTCCCTCATGCAGCTCGTAGTCTATTGTGGTGATCTATTGTGGTGAATTTGTATGGATTAAAAAAGGTATTGACTATAAAAATGACGCTTCAGTTTCACCGAACGAAATTTAATATGATGCTTCGGTTTCAATAAGTTGCAACTTTCCCAATTCGTGAAAGAAATAGCCATGACGTTCTGATTCTTATATCATCATTGCGCTATAAACGTGTGCGAAGTAATTTCAAATAATTATACCTAACTTATTTGAAAGAACTACTTATTCACCTTTATTTTTTTTTGAATTAGAATTTTCTATTTTGCAGAGAACATGTCCAAGAATGAGAAGGTGGATTACAAATTCATGATGGAAATAAAAAATGATTACGAATTCGTCTGTGCGGTAAGCCGATTGTTTATGTTTTTAACTTTACTCTTATCTTCATTGTTCTTCACAAAATAAGCCTTTCTTTAATGATTTTCCTAGGAGATTCCACCTTCTTATGTAATAGCAAGATCGTGCAATTTTCCTACATGCATAACATTGACAAATGTAGCTGGGAAACATTGGTCAGTTGGTTTGCAAAGAAAGAATAACGACCATTTTTTTGTTGATAATTGGCAGAAATTCCTGGAGCAGAATATGGTGTAGCATGGTGATTACGTTGTTTTCGAACCATACGGACCCTCAAATTTCAACTACAATATCACCGTGTTTTGGAATTCTCTTCTTGAGAAAATAGACCATTTAGTTCAGCCAGATGACAACGACGATGACAGTGAAGTCGCTGATAGACTTGGGCAGAAATGTAAAAGGAATGGGAATGATGATGGAGAAACTAGTGGAGCCAAAGATAAACAGAGGAAGATATCATCTTAGTTATGTATGAATATCTGCTTAGCTTTTGTTCTCTTTTGATAAGAAAAAAATTAAAAATTAAGGAATTTATCCAAGAACCTAGAAATTATAATATGTAACAGAATCATGTATGAGAGTTGGCGTTGTAAGTTTTTTTTTATTCCAATTAATCAATTATTGACAAATTAAAACAAATTCATATAATTAAATAAACTTAAGTAACTATCTGAATACTAATCGACATATCTTAGACGTAATTTTATTAAACAGATATCGATGATCACGCAACTATGAAGATAGACAAGATAAGCGAAAATAATGAGACGATGTAATTGCTGAGCTGTATGGCTTTCTACTACCTCATTCTTCCATCATACGAAAGCAACGCGAAACATTCCGGTCGGGATTTTTCGTAAAACGGGTCTCAAGATACACACAATAGAAAGAAAGCCATCTCCACAAACAAATAATTGTAATGCGTGAGCTCGATTTACTTATACGGAAAAAGAGAGCGGGCTAATAATAGGTGTATTGACCACCTAATCATCTACTAATCAAAAATTAGTATGAACATCGCATAAAGAAATAATGCATCTAAAAATCTCGTGCTTTCTGAAATCTTCGCTTATTTCTATAAATACATAATGCATCTTAAACTCTCTTAATAAACTTATTTTCTGAATCCTCTGCAAAACTACGCCGAATCCAAGATGGACAATCGAAATTGGTCTAGTATGGATTATGATCCTCTGTCAAATATCTACAAAGGCCTCACCATTGCGGACAAGATTTACTTCAAATATGTTTGTAGTCCTTTGCGCAATTTAGAAAAGGTTGAAAGTTCTTCTTTGTTGAGAGCTTTGGAAGCGAAATTACCACTTATGTTGTTTTTCGGAGATGAAGACTATGACCTCGAAGAAGAGGAAGAGGGAAGCATTAAAGTTTATTATGTGGTTAGGATTGATAAGAAAGATCCATCATTAAATCCATTAGTGACGAAGAGGCAAATTAAAAACGAAATGGTTATATCATGCCAAAGCGGATGGCTTCTAATGCGTCTGTTATATTCGGATTTATTGTCGTTGTTTAATCCCCTAATCGATATCCAAATTCATCTACTTTCTACTATCAATTTCCCGGACACATTTTTGGGAAAGGGAGTCATAACGGGCCCTGATGATCCCATAAGCAGCAACAACTACTGAGTTCTAGTTAAATATGGACTTAGTGAGAAATTAGCTTTTGTCAATAATGAAGACAATGAATGGGCTTTTCTTGAAGAATACAAATATTGTGACTTCATTACGTGCAGTGCAAGCATAGATTCCATCTTAGCATTATCTAAGAAAAGACAATTAGAACTCCGGAATTTCAGCAATTCTGTCCCCCAGAAAACCATGGAGACGAAGATGCACTTTCCTAGAGATATGCCAGACTGTGAAGAGCCGAACAAAGTCCAGCAATTCTATATTTCGGAGTCCAATCAAAGTCTACTGCTTGTCATGAGATGGTTTAAAGTTGTTCCCAAAGGGAAAGATCTCTTGAACTCACACCATGGAGTTTGAACATTGTCCACTTCTATCGGATAAAAGGTTTTGTGTTTATAAGTTGGATACTGATTCTAAAATATGGGTTCCTGTGGAAATTTTAGGCAATGTGTCTCTATTTGTAGGCGAAAATGAATCAGTTTTATTTAATACTGCAGAGGATGGTGTTGGAGAAGGAGGAGGATTGAAGAAGAATTCCATCATTTTTCTGATGATTTTTAGAAAGAATGGGCTTGTGAATATAATGAGTGCTCCTGCAATGGAACTGAGCACGACTTTGGAATTTTCCATTTGGAAGATGGAAGTACTAAAGAGATTTATCCTTTCGTAACTTATTGGCAATTATCTCCTTCTTATCTTCCTTCCTAATGTCACGACGTACAGACAGAGCTCAGTAGTGCTAGGAATGTTATATTTGGCTTTTTGTTGGCGATGCAGCTCATCTCTTTATTATGCAGCTCGACCACTTTCTCTTTTAACCCGAGATCTCTTCTCTTCTTGTTCAATATATAAATTAAAATTTTATTTTCGGATCTTTTTCTTTGATAGAAAGGTTAATTGAAAATTTCACTTCTGAATCCTTACGCTTTATGAGCTAAACGTAAAACTTACAATTGCCCACTTATGACCACAAGCACTATGTCCCAATGTAGAGATCGAGCTCGTGAGTGCGGAAAATGTTTACTGCATTTAATGCCGTAAAAATTGAAAATTTCACTTAGTATCTTTACGCCCTATGAAGAGTGGGAATGCTCTAGAGTTAATCACGATTGTGGAATTTTCAATTTAGAATATGGAAGCACCAAAGAGATTACTCTTAGGATTTACCTCCTTTCTTACTTCCTATTTCCTAATCTCCCGATGTAAAGACCGAGCTTGGCAGTGCGGGGATCTCTTCCCTTTTTTTTGTCAGGTTAAATGTATGAATGTGGATTTCACTTTTGAATCTTTACCCTTTACGAACTTTTGTTTAATATAAGTATTTGGCATATTTTTGTTTGATTGAAAGGGTTTAATGCCCTTTATGAACGCTTGTTAAGGAATTGAAAGCAGCCAAAGCATCGTTAGAACTTTCATCTCATGTAAGGGAGCTTACAAATGTATGTGCCCGTGTTGTTCTGGAGACACAGCTGTATGAGATTAAGTTTGACGATTTGAGCATTGAGAAATCCCATTTGATCGATGATAAAGAATCCTCTCAAGAAATGTATGAAGCACGTGATGTCTTAGGTGATGTTGTAATCGCGTACACTTCATCTAACATGGGCGAGCAAGCGGATTCCCTAAATCCCTCCCAGAAGTTGTCCGAGCATAATTCACAAACATACGACCCTCCTACTAGTGAGTAAACCTGTTTGGCATATGACCAGCTTGCTCCAGCCTCAGCACAATGTGCAATGTTTTCACCCTTTTTTTTTTTTTTGTACATCAAATGATACTAGTCTTTTTTTTTTTTCTATTGCTAAATATCTCATGATACTAGTCTCTTATGTAATTTATACGCGAATCAAATTTTAGAGCTCGTTCGGTTATCAGTATGTATCCTAGAGAATAGATGAAACAAAAAAAGTTGAGAATAGGTGTTAAACTTGAAATAACGGCTAAGTGATGTAATGACACGGCTACACCCATTTGCATTGCTCAAAAAGTGTGATGGATGTCGCATGTGAGAGAGAGAGAGAGAGAGAGAGAGAGAGAGAGAGAGAGAGAGATAGAGAGAGAGAGAGAGAGAGAGAGATGGTGGTGGGAAAGGTCAGTCCCATTTTCTGCCTATAAAGAGACTCAAATGTTGAGCAAAATAACACATACTGCAAGCAAATTGCAACTCGAATTCCTCTATCTTATTTACTTACTCTAAAAATGCTACGTGAACCATCGCCAGTGTCCACCCTACCGCCGGCGAGAAATCGCCGATCTCAGAGGCTGACTATCAGTTTGCCTCCTTAACCCATGATTGCTTCGCCAGATACCTAGTGAAAAATGTATAAGGACTCGAGAGACAAGTACCTCCGGACAAAGAACGAGATCTGGATCGTGCTGGAAAGGATAGTTCGTGAATACAGACATCATCAATTGAGAAGCTCCTCCTTGATGAGCCCGAGATGGATACTGCAATCAATATTATAGAAACAATTCAAGCCATTGAAATTATAGTGTTAGAAGTGCAATATATAGTGCTAGACAATAAACAATTTATAAGCTTTTCAAAACAAAAGTATTTTATTTGATAAATTATAGAAATTATTCAAGTCATTGAAATTAATAAACATAAATCATTTATCGTATAAATAAATGAAAATATAATTTATTATTTTTTTAATAACTCATTTAGCATATATCATGTATAAACATTAATAATAATTAATAAAGATCATCAGACACGATACTAACATTTATAATACTAAGTTCTAATTGTGAAATGAAAGATTATACATGTATTATGTTAATAATTAGTAAAAATTTTATTTGAATCAATAAAATCTCATGACGAATTAAAGCATATCATGTTCTGTATCAGTCAAACACTATAAAATATAAAATTAACTGAAATAAAATATTATACAATATATACACGTATTATATATATCGAGTAATTATAAATATCATTGATCATATTATAATTTTAATTTATTTATTAGGTAGGATTGTGAGTGATTATGTTCATCATCTTTTTATTTTTACTTGAGTAATTAACTAAACTCTAAACCATAAACTAAAGTTACAAAAAACCTGAATGGTGGTTAACTTAAACATAAACTATAGTTATCCAACTTTTACTGTCTAAAAAATAAGCTTCATTAACTCCAACTCTACTTTACTCCCCTTAACACTTCTCTATCCTTGTTCAAATACTCTATCAATTCCATCAAAGAAAAAGAGAAATGGCCATGATCAAAGATTCCCAAAGCTCATCTTCGTCCACAGTAAACTCCGCATCTGAACTCACAATCCCTTCGTCCATGAAATGTTGGTATGGGCTTTCAGCTCCAATATTGACTTCAAAGACAACGAAGAACAGAGGAAGAAAGTTCATCGGATGTGGCAATTTCAAGGTGTCAAAATTGTTAAATTTATATCCTTTACCTTAATCATAACTATAGAAATGTAACTCAGTTACTCATAATCTTGTCTCTCTAGTATTTCTCTTCATCATATTGTTTAAAATACTTGGTGCTCAAGATGGTTAATGTATATTCGGATTTATAATCAGTCATTCGTACTTTGGATATTGATTTTTATTCCGTAAACGGTTGATTTTCTTTGCCTGAAACCCAGGTCCGCCAAAAGTAAAATGCATGAAAAAAGTAATAGACATAGAATGCTACCTTGGTGAACCACTCGATTTGGAGTTAGCCAAATATACAAAAGAAAATTGGGAAAGGCGAGATAGAAGGAAAATTATCCGTAAGGAAAAGAGCCATATAAGGCTAGCTCAACTAGAGGAAAAACAGCCATAGAACTCATTCACACAGCTAGGCAAGCTCGGTCCCCATACATTAATGTTCAGATCCAAGTTACAAAAAAGCAAGCATGGTATTGATAATGTAGCAAGTATAAGTTCGTAACTCAATATAAGTACAACCCGACCAGATGGAAAAGAACCATACAACTCGGACATTAGTTTTGCGCAAAAAAATAGTCATACACTTAGTGCAGCTTGGCCCGGAATGGAAAGGAACAGCCATACAAGTAGGTCAGTCAACTAGGTCCCCAAAAGTTAATATTTAGATGCAAGTTACGGAAAGTAAGCATGGTATTGATAACGTAACAAGTATAAATGCATTTTTCCCCTAAATATAACAACTATAAGTGTGTAAATCCATTTAAGGACATTCATTTTGCGCGTAAAAAGAGTCATACAGCTAGACGAGCTAGGTGCCAAGGAAAGAACCTATATAGTTCGGTCGGCTAGGTCCCCAGACGTTAATGTTCACATCCAAGTTACGGAATGCAAGTATGGTATTATTAATGTAACAAGTGACGGTTTATAATTTCAGAAAAAACAAGTGATAATTTATAATTTAGTAACTCCATTTGATTGTAGCTCGGCTAGAGTGAAAAGAGATATACACCTAGACATTTATTTTGGTCGAAATAATAGTCATACAGTTCGACCACCTTGGTGTTGATTTATAATTTATTAACTCTGCCTATCAAATGTATCCATTCAATGAACTATCATAAAATATCAATTCGTAATATATTGTTACAATATGAGTTCTGAATTTAGTACAACTCATAGTCCTAAACTCAAATCAACAGTTACTTCATTTTCCTCTTCAAATTCCAATTGTGTCCTTATGTAGTACGAGAAGGAACTGGAACTTGAGCTTCACCTGATACAAGCATACAACACAGCTCAAGTTAGCTTGTGATAGCAACAAATCCGAAAGAAAGCATTTCAAATGATCAAAATATACCTGCTCGCCACCTCTTCTGGTGCGCTTAGAATGCCTGCTAGAATTCATTATCCTACCTTCTCGCTGCTCAAAATAGTGTTGACAACAGGAGCTCGCCTCTTAGTATTTCTGTTAGAATATGCCTTACACCAATTAACTTACATTTATTATTTATGAGGCATGTATTTGGAATTGTATTTTATGCTCTTGGGCATCAAGTATTTGACTTGATAATAAAACCCTTCTTGCTAATAAAATACTATTCTCGTTTGTCCCTAGTTTTATCACATCTTGTATTAAATTAGTATGAAGTTGATTGATGATCAAGTTTTACTAATCATGAATATGAGATATAAAATCAATTCATAAATATATATTGAGAATATTGTATTGGACATGATCCCAAGTGAAGAATAAATATTGCATGGGTTTAAGTCATAAATATTTCTTCTCAGTTTTATGTTTGGTGTCCTTTGACCTAATGTTTCTAATGATTCTTGCATGGGGAGAAAATATGTTTTGACATAGTCAAACATCACTTTTAATTAGTAATTATTATGACTATTGGTTGGGATATTTTCTTATCATGACTTGAATATTAGAGATAGTGATAGGGATTTGTCCCTCTCTTACTAGAGAGAGATATCCATGGGCCCCTTGATAAGGAAGACTGGAGAATATGTATGGCCATGATCAAATAAGTATTAATATAGTATTATTAATATTATTTATTGGAATAGTCTACCTGGTGATCAAGTAAATGGTTAATTAAGTTTTATAGGGATGACTCGGTCCATGCCTTATACTTAATTAGGATATTGTGTAACAAAAGGACTAAATATTAAAAAATTAATGTTAGGTTATCATTTCTTTTACTTAACTTAGGTAAGCATAATGTCTTGCTAGAGGCCGCTTATGTTTTGTGAATAAATATCTAGAACATTTTTCATTCACTGCCAACGTTAAATGAACCTACAGGGTCACAGGAATTGACGATCTTGTGAGCACGATGTCCACGTTCAATGAATCTAGAACGTGTCCACATTCGTTGAACATATGCGAAAGGGGAATCAGATTTCATACTATATTTATTTGGTAAGTTAATAAGTAACTAATTTTATTTATCAAATAAATGAAATTAATTACTTAATAATATTCCTCCAACCGTTGGATGATTATAGGAATAGACGGACGAGATTAAACTGTCATTAGATGACAATTAAGTTCTGATAATGACAGCTATAAAAGATTATGTTAACCTTTTCTCAGCAGCTTTCTTTATCAGATTAAAAAATAGAACCCTTTAACCCTAAAATGGCGATAATAGTATCTAGCCTCTCTCTCTCTCTCTCTCTCTCTCTCTCTCTCTCTCTCTCTCTCTCTCTCTCTCTCGAAAATTCCACGTATTACCAGATAGACAGATACATTCTGAATAGTTTTAAGAACACAAAAGGGGCTAGCATCCCGATCGCTTGCAAAGGAGTTCGTTGCGTGGATACCAGTAGAGGGCGAAGCGTAAATAGTAGCGCCTCCACACCTAACAGCAGAAAATATTGAGGTAGTTTCTATCCAATCGGTTTTTCTAGTATGTGCAGATCCTGTTAGTGGATTTTCGTGATTTTTATTTTGTTTGTTTTTCCTATGGATTCCAACAATTTTTGCAGACACCAACTTCATTGTTAGACCTTAAACGATTTTCCGAGGTATTCCCAAAGAGACGACCACCCGAGGATCTCGAATTTCCCTTTCCTCCCTACCCCGAGGAACTGCCACCCGAGGACCACTATTTTTCGTGCAGTCAAGTGCATTGAAATTCAATAACTCCTCTCTGGGGCTTTTAATAGCCTGCCTTAATCTCGCCAGTCTCGCAAGGGTTTCAATTGCTAAGTCTACAGGTTCATTAAAAACTTTCTCGACATCTTTGATCTTCTCAAAGTCATTGGTCATGTGGAGATATCCTTCATCGAAGAAAATCTTCGAGTGCCTACAATGTTCATCTTTCCTCCATCTTCGAAGTACATATATTTTCGGAAATCTATTCACTCTTAATTAGAACAACCTTTAATATGTGAGCACACAACCCACTGCACTCAAACAGTCTACAATTGCACTTCAAAATATATCCCTCCTCCCACACAAACAAGTTATTCGCCAAAGCAGTCTCCAATATCCTGAACTTCTCATACTCTTCTTCGACCAGATTCTCTTCCTCAAATCCAATATGCTCATTATCATCTCCGACCAATTGATTACAGTACAACGTTTTTTAGCTTGAAATTTTTCAACAACTCGTTAGTGTACGCGTCTCGGAACTGCTTCTCCCAATTAAAGAAGGTGATCGCTATGACCAAAATGTTGCTCGATTTGTAATCAGCATACACTTTTTTCTCCACCTTATGCCTGATTGCACTCTCATATTGCTCTACAAACTGTTTAAGAGTGCTAGTTGAACGGAGATATCCATCAAAAAAGGAGAGCATACTTTCACTTCTCTGAGTTGACAACCTCCCTTCCCAAAACATGTGATTCAAGTACATGGGAACCCAATGTTCTCTCTCGTTGTATAGCTTAATCAGCCACTGATTTGTTTCAAGTCCATACTTAGCAACAAACTGATTCCAGTTATTCTCAAACATTGATTACACCAAACTATCGTTAACAAGAGATCTAAACTCCTTTCTTGCCTCGTGAAACTACTCTATTAAACCCTTAAATTTATCTGCAAGCTTGCACATTATATGCCAAATGTAGTATCACTAAATTGTTAGCATAACTTCCTTAATCGCATTCCCTATGCTCTTACATTGATCGGTCTAATTATAGGAGGCGTTTGGCCCCCAATTACTGCAAGCCAGGTACTGAAAAACCAAATATATGTCTCTATGTCCTCGTGAGATAGGAGTGCTGAACCAAACAATGCGGATTAGCCATAGTGGTTGACTCTAACAATAGTCTCAAACGGCATCTTGTAACTGTTAACAAGATACGTTGAATCAACACAGAACACATCACTGAACTCTTCATGAGCTACTTTACTTCGAGGGTACACTCAAAAAATACTATCTAGCTTAAACGTTCATCATCCATGCAAATTAAATGGAAGAAATCACTATTCTTTTGATGCATTCTAATGAACATTCTATTTATGCAATCAGCATTCCCAGCTCTAATGTCCAACCTCGTAACCTTATGGACATAATTCCTGCAATCTCTAGGTAGACATCCTAATTTGTTTGATCCTCCAGCCTGTACCTCCAAAATTCTCACACTCTTCCTGGGTGTTAGTCCTGCCATGTCGTGCATTTTCGGTTTCCTCTTCATATTAGAGCTTAGACTTTTATGAGGAAGCATAAATCTGGACATAGACGGGTATAATTCGTGATTGTGTTGTTCCACAACTTTTGAGACTTGCCACATTCCATTATCTCTCAAAATTGCACAAATACGAACAGGGCATTCTATCTGCTTTGACCGCTTGTAAGTGCTAGCTTTTCTATATCTATCACAACTTATAATTTGATATTTTCTGAAAAGACCGCTTCCTTTCGAACAAGATTTTTTAGTAACACCTAAAATCCTTACTTTTTGCATACGTCTGATATGAATCAAAAAACTCGTCAATGATGTTGAAGTATTTAACTATGCTTATAGGGAATATTTGCTCTGTCAGCCTCTTGGTTCTTGGAGTTCTTCAGCATCGTCGCTTCCTTCCCTTAGCTCGCCTTCCTCGCTGCTACAATGATTCAACATCAGCTCACCTCCTGATTCGGAAATGTGATTTCCCTCCATTATAATTTGTTCGCAAGTTGGAACTAAGTATTCAATAAGAGAATACCGGAATCCGATTTGTTTTTTAAAGTTATGATTTGTAAAATCGTCTGTATTCTTCGTTTCTTTTATACTTTTATTTTTAAAAAAAAGGTTCAATTAATATTATCTTACATGATATGGCAGAATGAAAGATGGCAGAATGGAAGAAGAGAGAGAAAGCGACATGACTTCCTACTGAAATCGACTCATTTCTCTCCCATTTGCGCAAGAAGCAGCATAGTCTAAGCAAAAATTAATCGTCTCAAATTCAAAAATACAATCTTTGCCAAAAAAATAAAATAAAATTGTTGCCTAAAGATCTACACCCAAACAGTTATTATTACAGTTTTGGTAATAATTTCGTGTTTTGGAATCTTTGATGGCAAAATTGCTAGCCTAACGAATGATCCCTGTAAAGTAACAGAGAAGAAAAGGATATACTTTAATTCAACTAAGACATGGTTGTTATATTGCTATGTATTACAAAAACAAAATAACTCAAATTTAGGAGCCTATATCTAACTACCACTGACAAAAGACTTTTTCAAAACATAAAGAATCCCATAAATCTAGAGATATTAGCTATAATATTGACCAAATCCTAACAATTCCTCCCTTAGCATTCAGTTTATGCTACTCTCAGCACAGACTCCTAGCAAGGCTCGAAACTTCAGAAAGTCATCCAACTTGAGCGGCTTTTTCATCACATCAGCTAGCTGTTGGATAGTGCTGCAATGAACAAGTTTCACTACACCAGTTTGAGTGAGCTCCTGGAGAAAATGAAAAGCGCATCAATGTGCTTGCTACGACCATGCATTACTGGATTTTCTAATAATTTGATAGCAGAACTACTATCACAACGAATAACAATGGCTTCATCTTGTTTTCCATCCAGCTTCCTTAGGACCCTTTTCATCCATATAGCTTGACATGCGCATGAAGCCGCAGCAATGAATTCAGCTTCAGTGGTTGACAAACTTACCACAGACTGTTTTTTAGAGGACCAAGATACAGCTCCAGAACATAACAAGAAAACATATCCTGATGTGCTTCTTCGATCGTCCAAGTCTCCAGCATAATCACTATCTGTGTAAGCAACAAGTTCATCATCTCCTCCCTTCTTGTAAAAAATTCTCAGCTCAAAAGTTCTCTTCAGATACCTGAGAACTCGTTTTGCTAACTGCAAATGCAACTCTATTGGATTTTCCATGTACCTGCTAAGAAGACTTATTGCAAACACCATATCTGGCCGAGTTGAGGTAATATACATCAGACATCCCACGATCTGTTTGAAATAAGTCTTGTCAACTTCAGCTCCTCCTTCGTCTTTTGTCGGCTTGAAACCAGGAACAATAGGATTTTGAACTGGATTGCTTTAGTCCATTTTGAATCTCTTCAAAACTTCCATGGCATACTTCTTTTGGCTAACAAAAATCACATCTAATCTTTGTATGACTTCAAGTCCCAGAAAGTATCTCATCTTACCAAGATCAGTCATATTGAACTCTCTCTCCATGGTCTTCTTGAATTCTCTAAACATCAATTCATCATTTCCAGTAAAAAGAAGATCATCAACATACAAACTTACAATGATCATGCTGCCAGCGCTATTTGTTTTGATGAAGAGAGTATGCTCATAAGCACATTTTTCGAACCCTTCTTTTGTGAAGTATGCTTTTTTATGGCTTTACCAAACACGAAGAGCTTGTTTAAGCCCATAAAGCGCTTTCTTTAACTTGTACACCATATGTTCTTTTCCTTTCTTTATGTAACCATAAGGCTGCTCCACAAACACATCTTCTTTCAGCTCACCGTGTAAGAATGCAGATTTCACATCAAGTTGATAAACAACCCATCCCCTTTGTGTTGCGAAAGCAATCACTAGACGAATTGTTTCCATGCGCGCCACAGGAGCAAAAACTTCAGTATAGTCTACGCCATATTGTTGCGCATAGCCCTTGACCACAAGACGCGCCTTATACTTATCTATTTCACCTTTTTCGTTCAATTTGGTCTTGTACACCCATTTTACTCCAACCTTTTTAGCTCCCACAGGCAATTCAGTCAACTCCCAAGTCTCATTCTTTTCTATTGCTTCCATTTCAAGGTCCATTGCTGTTCTCCAATGCTCACTTTTCACTGCATTTTCATAACAAACAGGATCAGCAACAGCAACAAATATAACAAACTGCATTTCATCTTCATCAGACAATCCTTCTCCAGTCTCATAATCTCTCATCCATACTGGTGGTCTTCTATCTCGTTCTCCATCTAAAGAAGAACTTGAACTTGTCACTTCCAGAAATCAGCTCCTTTGATGATGTTGTTTCAGTGTCCAATTCCGGTGTTTCTTGAACTTTCTCCCTTTCATCATCACCCCATTCCATATCACAAGCAATATCCTCTTTATATTTAGCATCCCATGCCCATCTTTCATTCTCTTCAAAAACTGCATCTCCGCTAATTATTGTTTTTTTAGAAATAGGATCATAAAGCCTGTAAGCTTTAGATTCCTCACTGACTCCAAGTAAGACACATCGTAGGCTTTTATCATCAAGCTTGGTTCTTGTTTTGTTAGGCACATGTACATGAGAGACACAACCAAAAACTCGAAAATGATTAACAGAAGGCTTCACTCCACTCTAGGCTTCTTCAGGTGTCACATTCTTCACCACCAAAGTTGGACTGTGATTCAGGACATGCACTGCCCAATTTACAGCCTCGGGCCAAAAAGATTTTGGAATATTCTTTTCAGACAGCATGTTGCGAACTAGATTCATTATAGTTTGATTTTTGCATTCAGCGACTCCGTTTTGTTGTGGAGTATAAGTGGTTGTTAGCTGTCTTTGTATCCCTTGCTCATCACAAAAATTTTTGAATTCCTGTAATGTAAATTCTCCACCGTGAACTGTGCACAAACTTTTGATAGACAAAGCTGTTTCTTTTTCTACATGAGTCTTAAAATTTTTTAAAACAGTAAAGGCTTCGAATTTTTCAATTAAAAAATAGACCCATGTTTTTCTATTATGATCATCAGTAAAGATAAGCATATACATTTTTTTGCTGTTTGAAATGGGATTGATTAGCCCGCAAATATCAGAGTGAATGAGCTGAAGTATCTGTGAGGCTCTCTAATTACTTTTCTTTGGAAAAGGATCTCGCTTCTGCTTTCCCACGAGACAATCCTTGCATAGCTTTGAAGGAGAATCGATCTTTGGCAAGCCATTCACCATTCTTTTCTGTTCCAAAGTCTGTAAACCCTTGAAGTTCAAGTGTCCATATCTACAATGCCAAAAAGGTGCCAAATCCTCTGTAATTGCATTAAAACAAGCAGATCCTATCGGCCAACATATAGCATCAAACATGTACATCCGATTTGTAGACACTTTTATCTTCATAATCAAACCCCTTTCAGGATGATATACTCTGCACTGCTCATGTTGAAATAGAAATGACAACCGCTTCTCTTGTAGCTGCCCAACACTTAATAGGTTGTTTTTCAATTTCGGCACATAATACACTCATGTGATAATTTGCACAATTCCATTCATTTGCAGCCTTACATTGCCTTTCCCAATCGCAGTCAAACTAGAACCATTGCCTAGCTTTACATTATCCTTGTAGTTTCCAACAAAATCCATGAAGTAATCCTTCTGTCCACACATATGATTACTAGACCCTGAGTCAAAAAACCAATTGTCTCTTTTGATGGTTAAATCTCCTTCCACATACGCCATCAGTAACATATCATCTTGCATTTCTGCATAATTTGACCCCTTTCTTTGACACTCCCATTGAAAATGTCCCAACTTATGACAATTGAAACATTCCACTGTTGATCTGTCAACAAATGGCCTGCCACGTCCCCTTCCTCGTCCTCTAAAGCTTCCTCTGGCTCTACCTCTGCCTCCACCACCAAATTGATCTCCAGATGATATTTTCAAGGCTTGTGCTTCTTCAACCAGAAAATCCTTGTTGATACGTAGCTCATACACAAGTAGACTGCTCTGTAATTCATCAAGGGTTAAAGACCTCGTGTCTTTAGACTCCTCAATTGAGCACACCACATAATTAAACTTACGAGTCATCGATCTCAGTATCTTAGAGACGACTTCAGCATCACTCTTGTTCTCACCACTTGCTTTCATTTTGTTAGCAATAGCGAGAGTTCGCCCAAAATACTCATTGACAGATTCACCTTCTTTCATCTCGAGCAGCTCAAATTTCCTTCGAAGAGCCTGCAACTGCACATGCTTGACACTTGTTGTACCTTGGAATTTTTGCTTCATCGAATCTCAAATACTTTTGGCTGTGTCTTTGTTGAGAATTGTTTCAAGGATCGAACAATCTAAAGCCTGAAATAGATAATTCTTTGCCTTTAAATCCTTCAATTTCTGCTCTTCCCAAAGTTTTTCTTGTCGTTCTGTTAACACAGTACCTTCTACTGTTGCAGAAATCTCACTCCCTTCTACTGTTGCAGAAATCTCATTCTCCATTATTCCCTAGTACTCTTTTGATCGTAGAAAGTTTTCCATCAACATTGCCCAATAATCATAGTATGCATCAAATTTAAGAATTGATGGTTGGACAAAAGAACTTATGACATTTCGCTGTCTTTCTATTTTTTCAAATAATCAGACTTCGTGAACCTGCTCTGATGCGAAATGTAAAGTAACAAGAAGAAAATGATATACTTTAATTGAACTATGACATAAGACATGATTGTTATATAGCCATGTATTACAAAAACAAAATAACTCAAATTTAGAAATCTATATCTAACTACCACTAACAAACGACTTTTTCAAAACGAAAAGAATCTCGTAAATCTAGAAATATTTAGCTGTAATTATTGCTCAAATCTTAACGATCCCTCTAGAAAAAAATTCTTAATTAAAAAAAAAATCAACTGATCAAATAATATTGAAAAAAAAGAATTTTGAATTAAATCTTGTTCATATCAATTTCTACAATACATTTACAAATCTATAGAACCCATTAACATCAATCCTCGTCAGTAAGGAATGATGGTTTCGAAACAGTGTACTCCGTCCAATTCCACCGCAAACCTGGGCCTCCTCCTACTCTCTTGAGGTTTCTTGGCGTTTGGAGTCGACGGAAGAGACGAAGTTCCGTCTTTGCCTCCCCCGTTAGTCGCCGGCGTCTTTTGCTCTGAACCCTGTTGTTGCTTTACGTCTTTCTTAAGAGTACCCGAAGCCCAAGAAAAGCTAACCTTTTGGCCAAAAGACTCGGCGCCGAGGGCATCAAAAGAACTAAACATTGACATGAACATCTTTCTTTTTTTTTTTTTCCAGAAAAGAACAACGAGATGATCAAATGAGAGAGAAAGAGAGAGAGAGAGATCTGAATAAACGTGATCGCTGAGAATTTCTTGTAAGGGAAGACTTGTGTTTTTAGGAATTAAGAAGACAGAAGAAGGAAAGGTATATATAGGGGTGGGGAAAGGAAAAGAATAAGGAGGGGAGTTTCCTGAAATATCTGGAAAATAGAGGAAGTGGGTGGGGAGAAAGGGGAAGTTTCTTATTCGGTTTAGTTTGGGATTAGGAAAAGTGGTGGAAGAGGTCGGTTGTGTGAGCGTGTCAGAGAGAGAGAGAGAGAGAGAGTTGTACGTATCCTTATCTGGAAGTTACCAAAACCAATCAGACAACGGCCAGTCTGTCTACGCGACTTCCTTCTTCTTCTTCTTATGTCCAAGTGGCACACCAAGTCTCCCCCGCCCCACCACACGGCTTTAGAGACTTGACGTTATGACTTTAGCTCGGCGCGGTTTGACTTTGAATTTCAAGCTTCAACCCCTACTTTACAAAAAACCGAAACTTCAAGCTCAATTGCACAAACATATTTCCTTTTTAGATAGTATTAGGGTATATTTAGGAGCATTTAAATTAGAAAAATAAATTATTTTTTAATTAAATGATTTCACCTGTTATACTTGTTCACTGTAAAGTTTTAAGTATTTAAGTAAAAGGAGTCACGCTACTAGCAGTTCATTTGGATTCCGAAAGAGCAGTACCCTTCATAGTTTTGCTCAACATACCTCTTATTATCTCTCTGTTTCATAATATAAAGTTAAATTATATTTGAAATTTATATAAACTTTTTATTTTCAGCAATATCCCTATTCATTTAAGTATTATTAGTTAGTAATTTTCACAACATAAACTCATTTGCATTTGGTAAATTCTTAAAATATGGAGAGAAGAAAAAAGAGCGAGAAAAGTTTATAAAATTAATAAATGGCTATTATATATTATAAAAAAATACATTGATTTTATGTTTTCTTAATTTGCGTAAAAAAAATAATATAAGAAAAAGGAGGAGTATCATATATCCGCTTGTTATTACCTATTTTTTATATAGTATAATGTTCAGTTGTCATAAGCTTAAGTTCTCTTTATAAATATTTTTCCCAAGAATATCCCTACTGAATTAATGCATCACTATTTAGTAATTCTCAAAAAGGTTAATTGTAAAATAACCCCATCAAGTGGAGGATTAAATGTACTTCAAATTCCTAAAATTGATAAATAGACAGTTTACTCCATAATACCCTTTAATGTAAATTAAAATTTATTACAAAGTAACCCTATTAAATTTGATAAAAATCATTTTAGTTCATACCATGATTTATAGTTATAGCTTATTATATACTTCCATAAAATTTGTGATAAAATCTTTTTTAGTCCATAATTTTTAAAGATTGATTATTTAACTTAAAACACTTGATTATTTCAAGAAAAATTAGCAAGATGATTTTAAATTTAATTTAATAAAAAAATAAAAATATTATAAGTAAATTACTAAAAGGGGAAAATATAATTTTTCTTCCTTTATAGTAAACACTATTAATTTATTACATTAATTTAGCTACAAATTCTAACAATTCATTTATTTTTAATTAAATAATCCTTTTAAAAAATATAAACTAAAAAAATATTATTACAAAATGCTTAAATAAAATTTGTAACAATATCTTTTTAGCCAATTTTATTTCAAGGTTGATTACTTAACTTTAAAAGCTTGACTATAAGGGAAAAAAATAAGGAAAATTTAAATTAATAGTATTTACGGTAAGGAAAAAAAATTATATTTTCGCCTATTATTTTAGTACTTTATTTACGAATATTTTTTTTCCATTGAATTAAATTTAAATAATGCTAATTTTTATTAAAAAATCAAAATTTTAAGTTAAATAACCAGTCATTAAAAAATATACACCACAAAGATATTATTAAAATTTTATGAAAGTATTTTAATAAATTATATAAATTAAATTATAGATTAAAATACATTATCAAACTTTAGGGGTTCTTTTGTAATTAAGTATGACTTACATAAAAATGGCATTTTAAGTATTTTATATATTTTGGAAGAAAACTTCTATTTTGTAATTTCAGAAAATGTTATAAGTATTTTACTATAAAACACACATTGATTTCATATTTTCTTAAGTCTTGTTCTCCATCACTTAAAATAAATAGATCTTAGCTTATGTTATAAATTGTTTTTGAGTTATTCATTATACATACTTTTTAACTTAAAATAAATTAGAAAAAATTATTTTTAAAATTTTTCAACTTCTTCTAGTTAATGCTTAAAATAAATTTTAAAAAAATGTTAGAATGATATTTTTAAAATAAATTTCTTAAAAACTTATAAATAACTAAATAGTATGTGAAAGAAATAAATAGTTAAAGAATGTTTTTATAAAAAAAAATAAAAAGATATAATTGAATAAAATTTAATTATTTTAAAATTTTTAATTATTTGTAAGAAGAAATATAATTTTAATTTCAATGACAACAAGGTGGTGGCCACCTAACATGTCAGCTGTCAAGTGACACTATTTTATTCTTTTTATATCCGATCCAAGTACGGCCCAAGCCATAAAAGAAAATCAAAAAGAAAAGGCTAAGACCATTTCACATTAAAAATAAACGAAGAAAATACAGCTCTATTTGGTTTTATTCTTATATTTTAGACATTATTATGTACGAAACAAAATTTTAGTTTTTTTTTCAAATTAAAATACTTTTCAAACTTTTCTTTCTCCTTATAATTGTTTATATTACTCTTGATTTTTTTTACTTATCACAATATTAATTTTTTTATTTTTTTATTTGTCACATTGTAATTCCAAAATAACATTTAATAAATTTTTTCTATAATATTATTCCATTAATAACAAATTCCAATTAAAGAAAAACTAAGAAAGACATTCTATTAGACACAAAAAAAAAAATATAAAAAATTTTGTATTTTCTTGCTGCGACAAATAAAACAAAAAAAATAAGACTAATTTCTATGTTAAAAGAATAAAAAGTTATCAAAATTTGTTATTAATAAAAAAAGTTTATAAAATGTTATCTTAAAATCACAATATGACAAGTTAAAATAAAAAATTTCCAGTGCAATAAGTAAAATAAAAAATGTGACAAATTAAAAAGATAAAAAATTCCCAATGCAACAAGTAAAATATAAAGATGGAGGGAGTAATATTCATTACTCTATCAGTTAGAGAACAAGTTCCTTGTAAACAAATTGTCAAGTTGGAGGTTGGCTACGAATCAATTCCTTATGTAAAACACAAGTGCATAGTTACATGCTAGTTGCTACACTTTCCACCAAAGAAGACCAACACAGTCGAGTACAGATTGGATAAAGTATTACGCTAACTTCAGTCAGGTAAACTCCTACTATGACATAAAATGACTCCAATACGCCCCCATCCAAAGCTAATATATCAAACTGGAAATCAGACCACACTCGATGTGAGAGCAAAATTGAGTAAAACTCAAATGGATAAGACAAAGACACTATCAATATTAGTCATCAGAACCAACAGTAAATAAATATCTTCAGGGATTAGCAAAACAATGTAGAACAGGTTAGAGAATGCAGGAAACTAACATTTAGAGTTGGCCTCCTCAGTTGCTTTAATAAAAAACTATGGCCAAGACAACATCAGTGAAAATATCTCAAATATCAATATACAGGTTGCCATCTGCAAGGCAACCAGTAGTAGTAGGATACAAGCAATATGAGAAGCAGTGCGCCAGAAAAAATAAAGAAATTAGTAATTTGAACTTGTAAAGCTGATGCAAGAACAAAAAACCACCCAGTGGTTTAAAGAACGTCTCCATTCAGTAGTATAATAGAATTACAAAAGAAGATTGCAAAAAGTGAACATAAAACTCTCAAAATCCTAAGCAAAGCATTTCTAACCCACAGATTTCATGCAAGTATCTGCTCTAAAACTACCAAACACACCATGCTAGCTAACCCACAGTTTTCTCACAAGCATTGGCTCTAAAACTGACAAACACACCATGCTTACCCACATATTTCACATGCACGTCTTGGCTCTAAAACGACATGCTAAACCACAGTGTTCTCGCAAGTATTGGCTCTAAAACTACCAAACATAAAGTTTGCTACTGTGGGATGGACCAAACCTTTACTCTATTCTAACTATACTCCTACAAAAATTTTGTACAATGCCCCCAACCACATGCCAAGTATAAAAGGTAAACCACCAAATAAAAATAAATGCAGTAACATGTACACCAGGAACAAAAAAGAGAACCAATGCAAAAGTTTGGAAAGGATTCAAAGGAGCTGAATTGAGTAATTTATCCATGATAGCTATTGCATTTCGATTCTGCACCAATGCATGTTTAATAACAAATATCATAAATAACAGCATGAACGGTCAAAGGCAAAACCTCCAACTTAGATATACTAAAATTGTTAAAAAGATGAAAGTGAAATATGATTATAAATCCTAATCAAACAAACTGAAACCCATATCGTCATCACTCTCTTCCTTGGGTTCCTCCTGCAAAATTAAAGAACACATTGTTAGACAGCTTAAACGATTATTAACCATACAAATTAATCCTCAAAGCGGAACAATGTTATATAACTCAAGGAATAATATACATACCTTCTTTTCCTCAACAGCAGGAGCTGCGGCAGGGGCAGCACCAGTAGTAGGAGCGGCGACTGCAACAGCAGCTCCGCCTCCACCAGCGCCAATGTTGCTGATGAGGTCACCAACATTCCTCTTCTCGCATAGCTTAGCCATGAGACTTGGCCAATAGGATTCCACTTTCACATTGGCAGCATCCAACAGAGTTACAATCTTTTCAGCCTGGAGAGACATTTAAGATTACAATTAACACACAATAAAACTAAAGACTACTCGATTCAGAGTCCAATAAAAGAAATGAAAAACTTTTTTTTTTAAAAAAAAGCAAGAATTAGAAATGAAGAGTAGAAGAAATCTTACAGTGATAGAAATGTTATCATCGTGAAGAATCAGAGCAGCGTAGGAAGCAGCTACTTCTCCGACGGACATTTTCGCTGATGTTATCGTATCTACATAAATTAAAAACGAAAATTCCAAATTCAGTGAAAATAAATGACATAAAATCTTAAAACACTAAGCTTAAAAACAATTCTGGATACAATTAAGAAAAGGGGAAGGAGCCAAGTGACCGTCGAACCTGCTGGCGGACGAGATTTCGGTGTGTGCTGACTGCTCCGATTTGTAGGGTTTTTTGGGGAAGAGCTTTAAATGTGAAAATTATATATCTGGGGGAAACTAGGGTACAGCATTGGGCTTAGCGGAAAAACTAGGGTACTGCCTTACTAGAAAACAAAGGGCCAACAAGTAGGCCACATTAATGGGCCTTTAACTACCAAACATGCTCCACAAAAAAAAAAAAGAAAAAAGAAAAAAACTACCAAACCATGAACTCGCTGATTCATATTTTTAAGCCCAGACCAGACTGGTTTTTTCCCAATCATAAGGGGTCGAAAACGGAGATTTAAGGATACGTGCCTCCAAAAAAATTTTAATTTTATTTTTCTCCAACTCTTTCTTCTGAAATTATTTTCTCTTACCACTCTCTAAAAGTTTAAATATTCTTTAAATTCTTGAAGAAACATGGATAATTTGCATAAATATTTTTAGAAAAGATAAAAATCGATCAAATTGTTTGAAAATTTAAAAATTCATATTTTGGTGTCAAAAGTATAAATTTTCCAAAAGAAAAAAAAATTGTTATTTTTTTAAAGTTAAACTTCAGTTATTAAAATAAATTACTATTCAATGATTAATTGTTAGTTAACTTCTTCTCAAAAAAATAATTATCAGTTAATTTTTTAACTATTTCAAGCTAATACAAACACAAAGTGATATAACAAACATATAAAAAAACAATAACAATTATCGATGTGTTTTAATTAATTAATAATTATTGAACTCATTAATTAGTAACATTATTATATCAAACTAAACATAATATAAATTACATTATTAAACTTAAATAATTAATTAATCAACTACGTAGATTAAACACTAACATAAACATATGTATTAACATAAACAACTCTCATTATATATGAAATGAATTAAAATACCAACATAATTGTGTAAAATATATTAAAAATAATTAATATAATGACTTGAATAACATTAATAATGTTACTATTATTATTAATATTATTTATATCATTATATTAATTATTTTTAATATATTTTATACAATTATGTTAGTATTTTAGTTCATTTCATATCATAATGTGAGTTGTTTGTGTTAATACATGTGTTTCTATTAGCTTTTAATCTATTTAGTTGATAATTAATTGCTTAAATTTAATAATGTAATTTATATTGCGTTTAGTTTGATATAATAATGTTACTTATTAATGAATTCAATAATTATGAATTAATTAAATTTCGCAAGTCGATATTTGTTATTAGTGTTTTATGTGTTTATTTTATCACTTTCTGTTTAGATTAGTTTGAAATAATAAAAAAAGTTAATAACTTTTTTTAAGAAGAAGTTAACTAATAATTAAATTATTAAATAATAATTTAGATTAATAATTGATTTTTTTCAAAAATTCATACTTTCGGTCTTCCAGGCTGAAATTATGTTGGATCGAAAATATGAATTTTCAATTTTTTCAACAATTTGATCAATTTTCGGCTCAAAATCGATGTTTTCTTTTAAAATTCTTCAAAATTATCCATTTTTTTTAAAAAAAATTAAAAAACATTCAAAAGATTTTTAGAGAGATAAGAGAATATAGTTTTAAAAAGAGAGAAAGATTGGAGGAAAATTTTTTTAAAAAAAAAAATTCGAGCGTATATTATCGACCCTAATCATAAAAGAGGATGAAAATTTTTGGTTGTTTCCAAAGGTCCCATAACATAGCTCTTACTTATTTGGTTCTAATTTCTTAGCGTATGCTAGGAGAATTATAAATAGAGAAAGCTACTTGCCTCAAGGTTGAGGCAAGTTTTGTTTAGATTGAAGGGCAAAATAAAAAATTAAATAAAAAGTACATTTGATCTCATATTTACATAAGTGTTTTACAGGGCTAAAAAATCATTTTGCCCTCTAATTTAGCCAAAACATGCCTCAACCTTGACGCAGTTAGCATTGCTTTTATAAATAAACAAAGATGAAAAAAATAAATAAGGAAAGAAAATGTACCTATGACAAAACAAAATACTATAATTAAATACACTTATTTGGAAAGTGATAGAAAATCCCTGATGAATGTAATTTTGGAAAATTAATTATTTATATACTTGAACAACTCAATCATTTCTCATTTCATACACAATTTTTGTTTTTCTCCATTTGTATAGATGAATTATTTTCGAACTTTTATTCATATCACATCACCATCACTCATGATGAAATTATGAGAGGTAAAATAAGTGTAATACACCTAATATTCTAAAATTATCCTTAAAATAACAAGTACGTGTTTAAATGTGATTTTGCGTTGCCCTAATTTCATCACAGATGATGGTAATAGAACATAAAATAGAGTTTAAAAAAAGAGTTATGTATATAGATAAGAAAAATAAAGTTTACGTACAAAATGCATGTGTATAAATAGAGAAAGATAAAGATTGTGTATAAAATAAAAAATGAGTGAATAGTTTATGTATATAAATAGTCAATTTCTCATTAATTTTTTGTTAATGGTTTGGTAAAAAAAAAAGGGAAATAAAGAAGTAATTATGGAAAATGTTGCACTGCAGGGTGTGAGGAGGAAATAAAGAGGTAAAACTGAATAAAATAGAGGGAAGTGTTCTATTTCTTGGAACCAAAAAAGAGATTTATAATTTTCATGATAAAATTATGAAAATTACATGAAAAAACTTCATTTTTTTTGTCACCTCTAAACACTTCCTCTCTTTGCTCTCTTTCTAAGACTATAACTTCCAAGAAAGATTTAGGAAACTTCAACCGTTACAGCGACAAAAAAAAAAGGTTAGTAAATTATTCTTATACTCGTTTATCTACATTTTGAGTCAACAAAAAAAAGAAAAAAGTGGTCAGATCTGAAATGGGGCGTGTGCAACCCACTACCACACTGCACAGGGGTGTTCGTGGCCCCCTGGCGCACGGCACAGGAGGTGCGCTACCTCTGGCACATGCATAGGGTGGTGCACGACCCCCTGGCGCACGACACAGGTTTGTGCGCGACACCCCCATTTCCGAATTTCATATTTTTTCTAATTAATAAATCGTGTATAAATTGTTATATTTACTGTTATTATTATTATTGGTCTATCATATTAGTTTTTTTAGTTAATTTCATGTACTAGTATGTTTTTTCATGTCATAATTATGAATTGTAAATTTTTCATGTAGTATATTTAATTTATGATGTAGTTAACGGTTATTTTGATTTGTAAAATAATTAATACCTAATTTTGTGTTAATTTATGTATTAGGATATATATAGTAATTTAAAGCCATTTATAGGGAAGTAAACAGATTAAATGATTATCATTCTCTTTAAGAGTTTTTAATTAGTAATTTGAATTAAGTTAGTTAGTTTAATAATTATTATCTTCCTAATTTAATCATTGTGTAAATTAAATATTTGAATAATCAATTATTTTATAATGATTTAATGAAAATAATTTATTTCATTAAAAAATAAAAGAATAAGAATTAAATAATTACATTATAATTGAAATTAATGCATTAATTAAATAATAATTAATTACTGTAATAATATAATATTTTTATTAATAAAAATTAGAATTAATTTCATAACTGAATAATCATTAATTAATAAATAAATACTTTGACTTCTATCTACAATAAGGAAGTAAAGAGACTAAATATAATTAAACTAAGGTTTTTAGGGTTAGTAATTTGAATTAAGTTAGTTAGTTTAATAATTATCATTTTCCTAATTTAATCATAGTGTAATTTAAATATTTGAATAATTAATTATTTCATAATGATTTAATGATAATAATTTAGTTCATAAAAAATAAATGAATAAGAATTAAATAATTATATTATAATTAAAATTAATGCTATAATTAAATGATAATTAATTAGTGTAATAATATAATATTCTTGTTAATAAAAGTAATAATTAATTTTGAAAAACCTTAGAGGGGGTGAATAAGGTTTTTGGCTAGTTTAAAAACTTTTTGAACAAATGTAATTGAAGCCTCCAATTTTATTTGAAGAAGAATTTAATAACTCCTTTTTAATAAAATTTCTAACAAAAAACAATTTCTTTTATAATAAAGGATTACAACAAATATTGCAAGCCACAAAGAAATGGGACAAAGGATTTCACAAATTCACTAGATACAAGCTTTTACAAAGAAATCACAATTAGGATCGCTCTTTAAGGGTTTTGCACAAAAACCTCAAATATCACAATTACAAAACAATACAATATATCAAAGAATCACCCAAAAGGGTTGTTCACGAAACCTTTGATTACAAATCAAGATGAAAGAGTAGGGATGAAACAATGTTACCAAATAAGCTTGATTAGAGAAATATACAACTTGATTCAATGCTTCTACAAGCTCTCTTTTTCTCCTTCTTTGAAAGATGATCAATGATGAAGCTCCAAGGAGATTTTTATTTTTGTTTTTGTAGGATAAAGAAGATTAGAAATATGTTCTTTAATGCTCTTAAAAGGTTCTTAAATGTTCTTCAACAACTTGGAATTTATGGCTGATTAAAAAGTCATTTTATATGTGAAGGTAAAAACTAGCCGTTAATGTCAGTCGGCGGTCATTTTTTTTTTTACAGTAAAAGTGAAAACTGGACGACCGGTTTTCAACATAGAACGTCCAATTTTCTTGATGAACAGAAAATCGAATGATCCTTTTTAAAATACGAAGACCAATTTTAATTGCCTTGAAAAAATTGGATGATCGATTTTAAAATCGGACAATCGATTCTAAAATCAGATGACCCTTTTTTCTTTGTGAAAATCCAAAAATTGGATGTCTGATTTTCTTAGTAACAGAAAATCGGATGACCGGTTTTAGACTTATGGCAGAAAATTGGACAACCGATTTTCCTGTAAAATATATACATATTTTCCTTCACATTTTAAAATATGTATTCTTGATACTCTTTAAAAAATGTGTAATACATTTAAAACATCAAAACTTTATCAAGAATACTTAGTTTTTCAAGGATAGTTTGTCAAAAAATATTTCTTCTTGAGAGCTAACATACTTGATCAAAAATCTAAGAAGAGGGAGTTTTACAAAATTACCTTATAGGATACCCCTAACCATTCTTCTTGTCTTCAAGGTATTCAACTTGATCACTTCATCTTCATAAACTCTTGTTGTCTTGAGTGATTTTTTTGCTTCTTTGTAGACTGCCCTTGAGACTTCTCTTGTGCATCTTTTGTTCTTCTATATAAAGCTATTTCTAATTATCACAAAGCACAAGTTAATCATAATTAAAACATTACAAATATACCCTTTAGGGCTTACAATCTCCCCCTTTTTTATTATAATAAACAAAGATGCAAGATGGTAATTATATAGAACAAAAGAACAAGGTCTAGTTAAGAGCATGGTTCAAAATATCAACATTTAGAGTTAAGCATATGTATATAGAAAATGAGAGAGATAGAACTCCTCCTTTCATTTTGAAAGCAAGCCAAGATTTGAAAATTAGTTTAGGAAGTTAAAGCTCCCCCTAAAAGCATGCTTCAAAACAAATATGACACCAAAAATATCATCAAGAGAACTCAAGTCCATATAAGAAACAAGGCATAATGCATAAACTTTTATACAACTCAAGGAATGTTGCCACCACAAAAAGTGTTCAAAACATCAAGGCAACACAACTCAAGTGATCAAGACAAATCTCAACAAAGCATATGCATCTCATATCATAAGGCAACATCAACATATCCTCAAGGCATCATAAGGCAACATCAACATATCCTCAAGGCATTAAGACAATTATCAACATATTAAGCTATATAAAGCATCATCAACATATGCATATCAATCATATAAAGCAACAATAACATATGCATCTTATATCTTCTCCCCCTTTTGTCATAAATAAAAAAGCATAAGTACTATAAGGGATCATTGAAATAAAGATCAAGGGAACTCTCATCATTAAGATCTCATCAGAGAGTTCCAAACTAAACAAAGAAGACAAATGGTTTAAAAAGAAACTTCATAATCAACAGTGAATAAGTTCATAAGCAGAAGTAGTTCAAAGAGAAAAAAATAAAAGTAGTTCAAAAAAGTAAAAACTCAAGTCATAAAACATAAACTAGCTTGTAACTCCCTTCTTGTATGTCTCTCTTCATCCCTCATTCATCTTCTCCTTTGTCCTTTGCTTTCATTCTTTTTACTCTCTCTTGAATGTCGGCTATATTTCCATCTAATGCTTCAATGCGACCATCTAATGCACAAAGCGACTGTTTATAAAGGCTTGCAAAGAGGTGATCATATCCATAATTTGAGTCATGCTTCCGGATCTTCTTCAACTCGTTCTTGCCTTTTCTTTTACCTCATTTCTCTTCTAAAGGTCACCTCTTCCGGTTCTGTTTCACTTTCCTATTCATCAACATTCATCGCTTCTTGCCCCTCATTGTCTTCATCATCTTCATCACTTTCATCTTGTTCACCTCTAACTAACATACATTCCTCATTTTTCTCAAAACCCATTCTCTTGAAAGTATGCTTGTTATAGATTTTTCCAGCCCCAATGGGATCACCAACTCCAACCAAATTAAGCACAAACTATTGAAAGACTTTTGTGAGGAAACAACCATATGGCAAGCATTTTGTGGAGGACTTTTGAGTGGCTAGCATGTGTTCTATGGCCATATATCCAAAGTTCATTCTTCAATGCTCATGTAATGCTAGCATGACAAAGGAGTGCATGTTTGTAATGGAAGACTTGGGACCAACATTAGGAATCATTATCTTAGAGATCATATAGTGTAGTAATCTTCCATAGGCATCAGGCTTATTGACATTTCTATCATCATGCCTTTTAAGAATTTCTCCCTTTGTGAATATTTCTTCAAATCTTCTTTCACTATATAGGTTTGGATCAAAACATTTCTTATTTTGGTGTAAAATCTTATGCCATCATCAAGTGTTTCTAAAATAGTGTTTAATAGTCTATCATCAAAGGAAATATCTCTGCCACCAACCCTAGAGAGTACCCATTGATGGGCTATATTTCCATGCTTTTGAATTCTACCCATTATGTAAATTTGCATAGAATTCATATATCATTTCAGGGTAAGACAATTCATTAACAGTGAGCAGGGGTCCCCAACCAATATCATTAAACAGATTTGGAATGATTTTCATACCTTCCATGTTAGACAAATCTACTCTGTGACATGGAGCAATTTTCCTTCTCTTTCTTGTCCCCTCATCAAAATTAGCAGCTTCCTGGCAGAGATAAACCTCTTTGGAGCCCTTACTCCACATGTCACTCTTTTCCCTTTTCCTATCCTTCCTCTGCTACTTCCTCATTCTTCAGCATTTTCACCTCTTTCAACATTGGCATTCTTCACTTTCACCAATTTTTAAGTATTTGAGTGGTGAGTTTCGATAAAGGATTTTGAGAGAGAGAGAGAGAGAGAGAGAGAGAGAGAGATAGAGTTGATCGATTGAGAAGATTCAGAGAGAGAGAGTCAATTATAGCCGGTGGTTTTTGAGAGAGAAGAGCAACGGTTATGAGAAACAAGAGAAACAGACGTTTGGGTGTTATAAAGAGAGAGATCCCGTTTTTGTAGAAAGAGAGAGTTAGAACAAATGAAAGGGGAATCATAGGTTTTCTGGTTTAAATGCACAGATCCCGTCGAATAAATTAAAAATCGGTCGACCGATTTTTGAAAACGATCTTCCGATTTTTCTTTAACAAAAGAAATCGAACGTCTGGTTTTCTTAGAGGCGTCCGATTTGGTAGCCCAAAACTCTCAACATTTTTGTGAGGAAAAATTCTTGAAACTCTTACAATGAAAAACAAACGTCCAGTTTTTTCAATACACGTCCGGTTTTATCATCCGATTTTCTGGGCTTAAAATGAAGAAAAATTCTGAAACTCAAAACACATATTAGTCTTGAAATTTACCAATACCAAGTAATTTCTTCAAATAACAAAAACGTTCTTCAGAAAGGGGTTTTGTAAAAATGTCAGCAATTTGATCTTTTGTGCAAATAGTCTAAAAATACATCTTCTTTTGCAACATGATCTCTTATAAAATGATGTTTAATTTCAATATGTTTAGTCTTTGAATGTTGCATAGGGTTTACAGAAAGATTTATTGCACTTGTGTGTGTCACATAAAATAGGTACGTTTTTTAAATCAAACCAAAGTCAAATAAAGTATGCTTCATCCAAAGTACCCGAGCACAGCTACAACAATCAGCTATATATTCCGCTTTGGCAGTCGATAAGGATACGCATGATTTCTTCTTGTTGTACCAAGACACTAAGCATCCCCCTAACAATTGACAATTTCCACTGGTAACTTTTCTTTCTACCTTACATCCGTCATAATCCGCATCGGTGTAAGCTATAAGATTAAAACAAGATTGTTTAAAGTACCATAAACCATAATCATAAGATGATATCAAATATCTCAAAATACGTTTAACAACTATTAAATGAGATTCCTTGGGGTAAGCTTGGAATCTAGCACATAAACACACAGCAAACATAATGTCTGGCTTACTAGCCATTAAATAAAGCAAAGTCCCAAACATACCTCTATACCATTTTTCATCTACCTTTTTACCTCTTTCGTCCCTATCAAGTTTCAAAGATGAGCTCATCGGAATTCCTATTCCTTTTGCATCGCTCATCCCAAATCTCTTGAGAAGTTCCTTTGTGTACTTCTCTTGATTGATGAAGATGCCTTCTTTGGTTTCTTTGATTTGGAGTCCAAGTAAGTCAATTCTCCCATCATGCTAATTTCAAACTCCTTTTGTATTAGAGAGGAAAATTCTTCACATAAACAGATATTAGTAGCACCAAAAATTAAATCATCCACATAAATTTGGACAAGGAGAAGATCATTGTAAAAAGAGTTGTGTCCACCACACCTCTTGAAAAATTGTTTGAAAGAAGAAAACCACTTAATTTTTCATACCAAGCTCTTGGAGCTTGTTTTAAACCATAGAGTGCTTTTGAAAGTTTGTAAACATATTTTGGAAATTTTTCATGTACAAAACCGGGAGGTTGTTTGACATAAACTTCCTCTTCAATGTCACCATTTAAAAAGGTACTCTTAACATCCATTTGAAAAAGCTTGAATCCTTTAAAACAAGCAAAAGCTAAAAGAATTCTTATGGATTCAAGTCTAGCAACTGGAGCAAAAGTTTCATCAAACCTATGCCCTCTTCTCAATTGAATCCTTGGGCAACAAGTCTAGCTTTGTTTCTAATAACTTCTCAGGATTCATTTTGTTTATTTCTAAAAGCCCATTTTGTACCAATTTTAGGGTGATCACGAGGTCTTGGAACCAAAGTCCAAACTTTGTTTCTTTCAAATTGATTTAGTTCCTCTTGCATAGCAGTAATCCAAAACTCATTACATAAGGCATCATCTCTAAATTTAGGTACAATTTAAGATAATACGACAAAGTTGTCAATAAAATACCTTCTTGTTCTTACCCCTTGTGATACATCACCAATGATTTCATCCTTGGAATGTCTCTTTGGATATGTCACATCTTGAGGAAGGTTTTGAACTTCTTGATCTTTTTCTTATTTCTCTTCAATCTCTTCTTTCTCTTTAGCATGGTCCTCCATTGCTTGAGTACGTAATGGTTGGTAGCTCAAAGGATTATCTATGTCATCATCATCACATCTTTCTTTTCAAAAATGTTAGATTCATCAAAGTTTACATGAATTGACTCTTCAACACACAAAATTCTTTTGTTGTAAATCCTATAAGCTTTTTTGTTTGAAGAGTAACCTAGAAAAATTCCCTCATCGGATTTTCTATCAAACTTCTTGTCCTTGGTGTTTAAGATAAAGGATTTACATCCAAAAACTTTGAAATAGCCAATTGAGGGGGTTTTGTTAAAATAAGCTCAAAAGGAGTTTTCTTTAAAAAATGTCTCAAGAGAACACGATTCATTACGTAGCAAGCAGTATTAATGGCCTCGGCCCAAAAGTATTTTGGTAGGGAATTTTTCACAAATCATTGATCTTGCCATTTCTTGTAAAGTTCGATTTTTCTTTTCCACAACACCTTTTTGCTGTGGGGTTTTAGCGGCTGAAAAGTTGTGTGTTATGCCAAAATCATCATATAGTTTTGTAAAGTCATGGTTGTTAAATTGTCTCCCATTATCACTTCTATAGAGATCAATTTACAATCAAGGGAGGTTTGAACCTTTTTGAAAAGTTTTACAAATTCTTTAAATGCCTCATCCTTTTGGCTAAAAAACAATGTCCAAGTGAATCTTGAAAAATCATTCACTATAACAAAAGCATACCTCTTAACACCAAGACTAGTGGTCCTCATTGGTCCAAATAAATCCATGTGAATGAGTTCTAAAGGTTTTGAAGTAGAAATCATCGTTTTGGGTTTAAATGAGGTCTTAACTTGCTTTCCAAATTGGCAAGCATCACAAAGTTTGGTTTTCTCAAAATGTAATTTTGGTAATCCTCTAAAAAGCTTTTTTGAGGAAAGTTGGTTTAGTAAATCCATGCTAACAGGGCCAAGCCTTCTATGCCACAAAAATACATTATAATCATGAATTGAGAGACACTTTAAATTTCGAGAAATAAGATATTCAAGATGAAAGATATAGACATTTCCAACTCTTTTTTCAACAAAAATAATTTTGTTTTCATGCTTATCAAAGATAGAAGAGGAATCATTTTCAAAGATAACTTTGTACCCATTATAACATAATTGATTAATACTAAGCAAATTAAACTTTAAACCATCAATTAAAAAACTTAATTAAAGAAGAGGATCCATTACCAATGTTACCTATATTAATGATCTTTCATTTCTTCTTATCTCCAAAAGTGACGAAGCCACTTTCGGTTCCTTAAGCTCACTAGTAAGAGATGCGTTGCCGATCATGTGCCTTGAGCAACCACTATTCAAATACCACTTAGTTGAGCTTGGTTTGTGTTCCTACAATAGAAGAAGTAGAAATGACTTTTGGTACTCATGTCCTTTTGGGTCCATGAACGTTAGTTGCTTTTTTACTCCCTTTTCAATTTTTCTTTCGATAAAACATTTTGTGGCCTTATGACCACTCTTTTCACAATAAATGCAACAAAGATGTGAGAAGGATGAAGAAACTTTTGCAAAACGTGTTTGGTTTGAAAAAGTATTGGAGTGATTATATCCAATACCATTTTTGTCAAGTGGTGATCTTTGAGAGTCAAGAAGTTTTTCGAAAGTTTCATTTCCTTTTGTAAATTTTTCAATACATATGGTGAGATGATCATTCACCTTTTTCTTTAAATCATTGTAATCAACCATGCATTTTTCAAGAGAAAGAACTTTTTCACAAAGATTTTTGCTCTCTATAACAAGTTTTTGAAATTCTAAGTTTGAGAAGTCCTTTTCCTTTTTCAAAACTTCTAAGGATTCAAGAAGAGTTTTATTTTCACAACCAAGTTTTGAATTATCATTTAATAAATTATCAATCTTATTTTTTATCTCCTTGTTCCTTTTGGAAATCTTTTTTAATTCATCATACATTTCAATAAACATGGAGTTTGGATCATCATCATCAACAACAACAAAATTAGATAAGTTTGAAGGTAAAGATTGTACCTCACTTCCTAGTGCCATGAAGCACATGTTGTTCTTTTCCTCTCTTTCACTGTCACTTGAATCTTGATCCCAAGCTCCTATTAGACATTTACCTTTCTTTATTGCCTCATGAGTAACTTCTATCAATTTCCACATTTCATGAGCTGAATTGCATCCACTCACTCTATTGTACTCATTTGCATCTAAGGCACAACTTAATATGTTCATAGTTCGAAAATTTAGAGTCATCTTTATTGAGTCAAATTCGTTGAATTATTCAACCTTCTTGATCTTCCATCTATTTGGGGAACAAACGGTCTTTTTTCTACAATACTCCAAAGATCAAAGTTAATAGAGCAATATAGGTTTTAATCCTTAACTTCCAAAAAGTATAATTAGTGTCATTAAAAAGAGGAGGTCTATCAGTAGAAGAGTCTTCTACATAAGGTAGATTTGAAATACTAGCCATTTTAAAGATCTTTTGCTTCTTAGGATGTTAAGCCTTTGAGAGAAGACTCACTCTGATACCAATTGAAAAAACCTTAGAGGAGGGGTGAATAGGTTCTTGGCTAATTTAAAAACTTTTTGAACAAATATACTTGAAACCTCCGATTTTGTTTGAAGAAGAATTTAATAACTCCTTTTTAATAAAATTCCTAACCAAAGAAAATCTCTTTTATAATCAAGGATTACAATAAACATAAAGGTAAAGTGCAAGCCACAAGGAAAAGAGACAAAGGATTTATAGTTGTTCACTCTCTCAATAGAGCTACATCCACTACCTTGAGACTCAACTCAAGGATTTCACAAATTCATTAAACACAAGCTTTTACAGAGAAATCACAATGAGGATCGCCCTTCAAGAGTTTTGCACACAAACCTCAAATATCACAATCACAAAACAATACAATATATCAAAGGATCACCCAAAAGGGTTTTTCACAAAACCTTTGATTACAAATTAAGATGAAAGATTAGGGATGGAATAATGTTCCAAAGAAGCTTGATTAGAGAAAGATACAACTTGATTCAATGCTTCTACAAACTCCTTTTTCTCCTTCTTTGAAAGAAGATCAATGATGAAGCTCCAAGGAGATTTTTCTTTTTGTTTTTATAGGATAAAGAAGATTAGAAATCTGTTCTTTAATGTTCTTAAAAAGGTTCTTAAATGTTCTTCAACAACTTAGAATTTATGGCTGATCAAAAAGTCATTTTATATGTGAAGGTAAAAACTAGCCATTACTGTCAGCAAACAGTCATTTTTTTTACAGTAAAAGTGAAAACCAGACGACCAATTTTCAAAATAGGACGTCCGATAATGAACAGAAAATCGGATGACCCTTTTTAAAATAGGAAGACCGATTTTTAATTGCCTCGAAAATATTGGATGACTGATTTTAAAATCGGGTGACTCTTTTTTCTCTGTGAAAACCCAAAAATCAGACGTCTGATTTTCTTAGTAACAGAAAATTGGATGACCGGTTTTAGACTTATGATAGAAAATTAGACAACTGGTTTTTCTATAAAATATACATTTTCCTTCACATTTTAAAACATGTATTCTTAATACTCTTTAAAAACTGTGTAATATATTTAAAACATTAAAGCTTTATCAAGAATTCTTAGTTTTTCAAGGATAGTTTGTCAAAAATTATTTCTTCTTATGAGCTAACGTACTTGATAAAAAAATCTAAGAAACAAGTAAGAGAGTTTTACAAAATTACCTTATAGGATACCCCTAACTATTCTTCTTGTCTTCAAGGTATTCAACTTGATCGCTTCATCTTCTTATTGTCTTGAGTGATTGCCCTTGAGAATTCTCTTGTGCATCTTTTATTCTTCTATATAAAGCTATTTCTAATTATCACAAAGCACAAGTTAATCATAATCAAAACATTACAAATATGCCCTTTTGGGCTTACAAATTTCATAATTGAATAATCATTGTTTAATAAATTAATATTCGGATTTCTACACACAAAATAATCTAAAGAAAGAATTTTAAAATTCATTTAGATGGTTCTAGAGCAGCCTAGACGCAAAGATATAGGATTAGATCCGGTAGTAGATAGGAGCGGTCAGACTCACGGCTGTATGGTGACAGCCTCTTCTACGGGGCTTAGGAATAGGCAAAGAACATCTGATGTACCTACCACACCTTCTCAGGGGATGTTTCATGGGTCGGATGCATCTGGGTCATTGGTTCTGCCATCATCTATTCCCACTAGGATTCGGATGCCCCATGACCCGCATACCCCCGTACCTTTCCAATATTAAGCAGTGCCACTACATGAGTCTCACTTTGGTGCATCATCTTTCTTGGCAAACCACCCCTGATGCTAGTTACATTCATTAGTGTCGTATTCCTATGTCACCAAGTACGCAATATCTCCCATTAGTTTTAGATGACTTTTTAGTAGGAGTTATGGGAGATTCCTGTATCAGCAAGGTTATTATGACACATCCAAGCAGATGTTGCCTTATGCACCTAGGTCTACAGATGTTCAGCATTGTCAAGGTGATGACATGATAGTTCAGGCAAGGAGAGATTATCAGGGTTTAGATGTTGGTGAGGGCCTAGTGATCAGGGTGAGGAGGAAGAGGGGGATCTGGAAGAGGAAGGTTCTGAGGAGAGAAGAGGTGTACATGTATCCTCTTCAGGGCGTTCAAGGAGATTAGGTTGTGATGCCCCCAACCCTGCCACTAGGTCAACTGCGGCTGAGTAGGGCATCTGCGTGCCTCTCGGCACTAAATTATAAGTTCCACACTTGAATAAAATCCCAGAATAGTACTAACAGGTATACACAAAGTACGCAGAATACTTAAGTAAATTAAATACTACTGGTGCGCTCAAACACAGGATAAAAGAAAACTTCTCATTTTCGTTTTATAATAAACACAAAAGTAATCTTACATCAACCACTTACATAAACATAAAAAGAAACTCTACAGACGATTTGAGTCTAAAAAGATAAAACATAATTCTATGCCCTTCCGGGGAGATTTGATCCAAAAACTCCTGGCCTAAAACTTCAGTGGCTCGCGGAACCCCTGACCGTTCCAAGCTAATCTGAGAAGAAAACATGATATGGAAAAACGTGAGCGCGAACGCTCAGTGAGTCCACGTGTGTGTGTGCGGTAGTGTTTTCTTTAAAATCATGACGATGCCATTTTATAAAACAATTCATGCAATGTTATAAGAAAATATTTCTTTTTCTATTTTAACAAAACTGATGCCTGAACCTACATGAGGGTTTCGAGCGCAGCTGGAAAGTCTGAGCGAATCAAGACACATCAGCGCAGCTCTATGCCCCAATTTTAAAAGAACATGTAATGCAACAGTGGGGCTCCACAGACAAAGTTCGGATCCCCGAAACGAGGCCATCGGAACTAAGTTCCGGCATCTTGTAGTCAAATACCAACCAAACAACATACGAGCGCTCGATTACAAACAACCGCACTCCCATAACACTGGTCAAAACAGGCTACAGACTCCTGGGGCACCTACCAGGTCTGCCCTGGAACCAACCTCGGTGTCGAGCCCCTCCTGACTCTCCACTAGGCGGTCGAACCCCACCGTAAAGCATGATACGGTGTCCACGTAGACCGATTGGGCCACACCCTCCGCGGTCTACGCCCCTCTTAAAGTGGATCCACCCTCAGAGTCAAAAATCCGTCCACGTTATCGGAAGAGGCCCTAGTACGGGGGACTAGCCACGTACAGTGCAATCCGCTAACGCGTCCGTTCACTTGATCAACAATAAACTTTAATCTTTGTCGGAATGAGGTTTCGTATGTATTTACAAATCAAAGGGGCCATTTGCCCGGCCATAATAACAGATTCAAGTCATAAACATTTCAGAACACAAAAGAAAATCCTCATCCGCCAGTCATCACATGCTTATGCAATTTCACAATTATGCCAATGCCAAATCTATATTCATGTATATCAAAATACATAACTTTTCAAGCTAAAACATTTTTCAGTATATACATATTTCCGAAAAACCTGCATACAACAAACTTCTTATGTACCACCATAGTAATCTGTTTTAAAAGAAACACCTATTTGGAGCACCGCTCCTATGCATTTTTCTACGAAACACGTAACACATTAGGGAGAACATCTCCAAAAACACGCTGAGAAATATTGTTCGAAAAATAGCAAAAATTTTGTAAATATAAAAAATATATTTGAAATAAAATGGAGTTAGTGGACTCACCTGGATGTAGATCTGGTGCTAAGATCCTACAAAATAATAATGCGAAAATACTTAATACCTGGGTATCGATCAAATAATCATATTCCCTAAATAATATCGAAATCTTATAAAATGAACTTTAGGATGTATATAAATATACCTATATAATAATACGTATACTTATATAATTTTTTAAAAAGATCGAAAAATCCTATACTCTAAAAAAATATACTCTCCCAAGGAACCATAATTAACTATATACTTTATACTAAAAATCCGTTTAAAATATTGATATCTTAAAATAACTAACTAGCTTAAAAAATATATAATCTAACTAGAAATAAATTTCACTATATACTAAAGCCTAGAAAATAAACAATAAACCTAAACTATATATATATATATATTCTAATGAAAATATCAATAATAATAAAAGAAAGGCCCATGCAAACTCACCTTAAATATATTGTTGCCTTAGCCTATTCTTATTGCCAACCAAAATTAAAAGAAAGAAAACCAACATGCATGCTATATATATAATGGTTTGAGGTGATTAGGAAGAAAAGAAAAAGAAAGAAAACATTGGAGTTGTGAGGCGGTTAAGGGAAAAAAAAAAGGGGAGAAATTGGTGGGGTGACGAGTGTTGTTGTGAGGTGGCTGCAAATCTTCATAATTAAGTTTTTTTTTATTTTTTAAATTCCTATATGAAAATGCCAAGTATTTAAATTTCCAAAATAAATATACTAGGTCTTAAAAATAAAAATCCCCTTAAAGGCACTTATAAACCTTAATAATAAAACCTCAATAAGATAATAAAATTTTATTTCTATTCCTAAATATCCCCAAAATACTACTAAGTGCCAAAAACACTATATCCCACCATATATATCAAAACTATATTTTCATCACGTTCTTAATTTTAAGGTCATGTTAGGTGCTTACGGGGTAGGGCGTTACATTCTACCCTCCTAAAAAAAATTTCGTCCTCGAAATTGAGTAGTTACGTACCTAGAAGCTCTGGATACTTTTTCTTTAAGTACTCCTCAATTTCCCAGGTTGCCTCTTCGATCCCATGATGTTTCCATATCACTTTACACATTGGAATCTGTCTTCCGCGTAACTCTTTTATGCTTCGTTCTATAATCTCAATTGGTTTTTCTTCATATGACAGATCAGCTTGTAATTCCAATTGGTCATCATTGAGAACATGATCAGGTGCAGGGTGATACTTCTTTAATTGTAATACATGGAACACATCATGTATACCTATCAGTTCATTTGGTAAGGCGAGTCGGTATGCTACTTTACCAATCCTGTCAATAATTTCAAATGGTCCGATATATCGGGGACTTAACTTTCCTCTCCTTGGATATCGCAGCTTCCCGCGATGCGGTGTAAGTTTTAAGAAAACTCGATCTCCTACATTAAACTCCAAATCCCTTCTTCGATTGTCGGCATAGCTCTTCTGTCTACTTTTAGCTGTTTGAAGCCGGTCTTGAATTATCTTAACTTGTTTTTGCATCTCTTCCAATTCTGGCATCAAGTTTCTTTTCCTCCAATGGGATCGAACTCCAACTTCATCCCAGTATAAAGGTGTTCTGCATCTCCTACCATACAATGCTTCAAATGGTGACATTCCTATCGAAGAGTGGTAGCTATTATTATAAGTAAACTCAGCACAAGCAAGATTGTCAACCCACTTATTTCCAAAGTCTAAGCGCAAGCCCTTAACATATCCTCTAGAGTTTGAATTGTTCTTTCAGACTGTCCATCGGTTTGGGGATGTGCTGTGGTGCTATAACTTAGATTGGTCCCCATAGCTGCCTGGAACTTAGGCCAAAACCTTAAGGTAAACCTTAGGTCTCTATCGGATACAATATCAACGGGTACTCCATGTAGTCGAACAATCTTATCTACATAAATCTGTGCCAACTTGTCCAAAGGGTATGACATATTAATGGCAATAAAATGAGCCACTTTTGTTAAACGATCAACGATTACCCAGATAGCATCCTTATAACTCTTGGTCCGGGGCAATCCTGTGACAAAGTCCATTGTCACATGATCCCATTTACATTCGGGAACAGGTAACGGTTGTAGTAATCCCGCTGACTTTTGATGTTCCGCCTTAACCCTTTGACATGTAAGACAGGCCGCTACATACTCCGTAATTTCTCTCTTCATTCCGTTCCACCAAAACTTTTGCTTTAAGTTTTTATACATCTTATTCTCTCCAGGATGCATTGAATACTTACTTCTGTGGGCTTCCTCTAGAATCTTGCGCTTAAGTTCAGTATCATTGGGTACACATAACCGATTCCGAAAGTACAGGCTCCCATCAACTTCTAATGTTCGAAAATCTTCCAATCCCTTAGCTTCCACACGGTTCTTGAACTCTTGGAACTCCTTATTACTGTTTTGGGCACTTCTAATATCCTCTTGTAGGGTGGATGTTAAGCTAAGACTTGATATCTTTGCTTTTCTACTCAATGCATCCGCCACCACATTCGCCTTTCCTGGATGATAGTTAATCGGACATCGATATTCTTCCAACAGTTCCATCCATCGACGTTGTCTCATGTTCAAGTCTTTTTGAGAAAACAGATACTTTAAACTCTTATGATCAGTAAATATCTCATACTAGCCCTATACAAGTAGTGTCGCCACTTCTTAAGTGCAAACACGATGGCTGCTAATTCCAATTCGTGTGTCGTATAATTCCGTTCATGATCCTTCAACTTTCTTGAAATATATGCTACAACTTTCCTGTCTTGCATCAACACAGCTCCTAGTCCTTCTCCTGAAGCATCTGTGTATAATGAAAACTCCTTGTTCGGATCGGGTAATGTTAACACTGGTGGCGACGTTAGTCGGTTCTTCAATTCTTGAAAACTCCTCTCACACTTTTCCGTCCACTCAAACTTGGTTTCTTTTCTAGTTAATTGGGTTAGAGGTCCAACAATCCTTGAAAAGTCTTTTATAAATCTCCGATAGTATCCCGCCATACCCAAGAAACTACGCACTTCAGTTGGTGTTTTGGGTTGTGTCCAATAAGTCACTGCTTCTACTTTCGCTGGATCCACCGAGATTCCTTCCTGGGTGATAACATGTCCTAGGAAAGTAACTTGACTCATCCAGAACTCACATTTGCTAAACTTAGCATATAACTTATGCTCCTGTAGGGTTTGCAACACTTTTCGAAGATGTTGTTCATAAACTTCAGGGTTGGGTGAATAAACAAGAATATCATCAATAAAAATCACTACAAACTTATCCAAGTAAGGATTAAAAACTCTGTGCATCAAGTCCATAAATATTGCAGGTGCATTAGTTAATCCAAACGGCATAACCACAAACTCGCAATGTCCGTATCGTGTGTTGAATGCTGTCATTGGAATATCCTTTTCTCTTATCCTGACTTGATAATATCCCTGTCTCAAGTCCAATTTGGAAAAATATCCCGCTCCTCGGAGTTGGTCAAATAACTCATCAATGAGGGGTAGTGGGTATTTGTTCTTAACTGTCACATTATTCAATCCACTATAATCTATACACATCCTCAGGGTTCCATCCTTTTTCTTTACAAACAAAACTGGCGCACCCCAAGGAGATGTACTTGGACGAATATATCCTTGCTGTAACAGTTCTTGTAGTTGCTTTTTCAACTCTTTTAGTTCCTCCTGTGCCATCCGGTATGGAGTTCGAGATATTGGTTTAGCATCAGGTACCAATTCTATGCCAAACTCTACTTCTCGATCTGGGGGTAGCGTCTTCAACTCCTCAGGAAAAACATCCACAAACTCCCTCACTACAGGTACTGTATCTAATTTTACCTCCTCCTTAGGTTTGTTGAGCAAATATGCTAAGTACCCTTGACATCCTTTCCATAGCAACTTCCTGGCTTTCATGCCAGACAAAAAGAGATTCTCCTATTTTGTTCGCTTTCCTTGGAACACCAAGATTGGCATACTCGGTCAGCTAAACTTAACCAACTTCCGTCGACAATCTACTTGGGCATAATGTTTAGACAATCAGTCCATCCCATGTATCACGTCATATCCCTCCAAGGGTAAAGCAATTAAATCTCCGGATAAAACCACATTCTCGACACATATGTCACAATCAGGGTACTTTACCTCAGTTATCTTATTTACGCCCATAGGAGTGCTAACTATCAACTAATAATGCATGTTAACAGGAGGTATAGGAATATGTTTTATGAAATGCAAACTCACAAAAGAATGTGTAGCTCCAGGGTCAATGAGTACTCTTGCTAGTTGAGAAAAGATTTTTATCATACCTTCAACGACTTCTGCTTCAGTATCTACAGGCAATCCATCCAGTGCATAAACTTTAGCTTTTATTTGTGGCTTATTATTCCTTCCTTCTATTGTTCCTCTCATGACCGGGGGTCGGCCTACTTTTCTGGACATCTCTGGGGTTACTTGTTGCATTTCTGGGCATTGGTCCTTGGTATGTCCTGGTTTTCCACACTTGAAACATAATCTTAACTTCCGATAACACATTTCAGCCACATGCCCACTTCGTCCACAGTATGTACATATTCGTGGGATCCTCCGAGGGGTTAAGGTTGGTCGGTCTTCATTTCCAGTCCTTTGTTCACCACGGGATCTCTTGAAATCTCTAGGTTTCCATGGTCCTTGTCCAGGACGTTTATATGGAGCCGTAGCTGAACCAATGGCTGTTTTCCTTTGTATAACCGCTTGATCAGCCATCTCTGTTCGCGTGGCGGCTTCAACTGCGGCCGCGAATCCCATCGGTGGCAAGGGAGCTAATGCTCGTTGCAACTCAACCCTTAATCCTTTCACAAATTGCCGCGTCTTATTTTCGTCAGTGTCTATCAACCTTAAGCAGTACTTAGCCAGCCTATTGAACTTTGTCGTATACTGGGCAACTGTCAGGTTACCCTGTCTCAATTGCTGAAACTCATCCTCTCGTTGCTCACGAACCCATCGAGGTATATACTCCTTTTTGAATTCTTCTTGAAAATCGTTCCAAGTCCATGGTTGGTTCTTAAGTGTTCGTGCTTCGGAAGCTCTAAGCCACCAATCCTTTGCCATTCCTCAAAGTCTAAAAGCTGCAAACGTTACCCTCAGGGCATCCTCATACTTAAGGGTATCATAGATATCATTCAACTGCTCAAGGAACAGTTCAGCTTTAATTTCTTGCTCAACGTCTCCATAGAACTTCGGGAGTCGAAACTTAAGAAATCATTCTAATGCTTCATCTGCTCCAGTAACTGGTACTCGTTCGTTTCTTCTTGTGGCCATTGAAGTTTCTAATAATTCCGTCATCTTGATCTTAAAATTCTCGATTACTTTGTGTGTAGCTTGTTCTGGACGAGGGGTGGCCTCTCTCGTAGGTTCAGACTGTCTATTTTGAGAATTTTCTGACGTAACCTCGTCCGTACGGTTGGGAGATTGTGAACCTGACATGTTTCTAAAAACCAAAAAGTCCCAATACTAATAAACATCTATGATTATAGATACTTTACGACAAGTAAACATAAATTCATCTCAGGCACAAACATCAAATGCATACATATAAACATATATATAACTCAAAATAAGGATTTTTGGTACAAGTAGTGTCAAGATACAATCAGATCATCCTGGTCCTCTGGTCCTACCTCCCAAAAATATATATGGTCGGGTTGCTATACATATCCAAAACCCGAGGACCTCATACCTATGATCCTAAGCCCACTGCATCAAGTACCAACAAAAATACTATTCGTACCTATCCAAGTGACCAAATATTCACACCTACCTGTACTCTATCCAACACCTACTCGCCTAAGGACACTGGCTACCAGAACCTCATGGACGAGACTCCAGCTCATCACGTGTTCTATCCACTGAATCTCTAGTAGTTCCAAAGAACTGAGCGATAAACTGCCTAAGCCAGTCCCGCTCGTTAATCAGCTCCAAAATCTCTCTCTCTCGGGCTGCATGAGCCTCCCGCGTCTCGGCTAACTCCTCCTCTAACATGGCAGCCCACGCCGTCTCTTGTCGCCGTGTCTGGCGTGCCGCATAGAATAAGGCGTCCATTCGGGAGATCTCCTCTCTCAACGCTACAACCTGCTGGCTAGCGGCTTCAGCCCGTTGCTCACACCACAGGCAGTAACCACAAATGTCATACTCCCTAACCCCACCCCAAAGTAATGATGGTAGTGCTGGAAAAGCAGATATAGACGCCACGGGTGGAATAGGGGTAGGGGAGGCTGCTGCTGGCATAGTATTTGCTACAGAGGTACCCATACTCCTAGTGACTGCCGGTGTCCCTTGCTCTGGTTCAAGTGTCATTTCTGAGTCCGAAGTGGGCTCGCTAGGGTCTTCTTCTATTGATGTTCCAGGTCATATTCCTGGTGCCACTACTGGTGCCATCTCTGGTCCTTCTACTGACTCATCATCGGAAAGGTCAATCACTGGAATTGGTTCCCTTTCTGGGATGATCTCCTTAAGGGAATATGAGGATGATGATGATGATGACGTAGTCCGGCTAGGCTCATCCACGAGGGTGCCCTCCCTGTATGTACATCTATGAGAAGGATATGCCATCTAGTACCTACAAAACAAAATCTTAGGGTCAGTACTAACCAATAAATCATGTGGTTAACTTTAAAGTTTAAACAGTTAGCTCTTATAGCTTATCTAAAATCCAACGTTTCAAACCTAGTATCGAACCTAGAGGCTCTGATACCACCTGTGATGCCCCCAACCCAACCACTAGGTCAACTGCGGCTGAGTAGGGCATCTGCGTGCCTCTCGGCACTAAATTATAAATTCCACACTTGAATAAAATCCCAGAATAATACAAACAGGTATACACAAAGTACGCAGAATACTTAAGTAAATTAAATACTACTGGTGCGCTCAAACACAGGATAAAAGAAAACTTCTCATTTCCGTTTTATAATAAACACAAAAGTAATCTTACATCAACCACTTACATAAACATAAAAAGAAACTCTACAGACGATTTGAGTCTAAAAAGATAAAACATAATTCTATGCCCTTCCGGGGAGATTTGATCCAAAAACTCCTGGCCTAAAACTTCAGTGGCTCGCGAAACCCCTGACCGTTCCAAGCTAATCTGAGAAGAAAACATGATATGGAAAAACGTGAGCGCGAACGCTCAGTGAGTCCACGTGTGTGTGCGGTAGTGTTTTCTTTAAAATCATGACGATGCCATTTTATAAAAAAATTCATGCAATGTTATAAGAAAATATTTCTTTTTCTATTTTAACAAAACTGATGCCTGAACCTACATGAGGGTTTCGAGCGCAGCTAGGAAGTCTGAGCGAATCAAGACACATCAGCACAGCTCTATGCCCCAATTTTAAAAGAACATGTAATGCAACAGTGGGGCTCCACAGACAAAGTCCGGGATCCCCGAAACGAGGCCATCGGAACTAAGTTCCGGCATCTCGTAGTCAAATACCAACCAAACAACATACGAGCGCTCGATTACAAACAATCGCACTCCCATAACACTGGTCAAAACAGGCTACAGACTCCTGGGGCACCTACCAGGTCTGCCCTGGAACCAACCTCGGTGTCGAGTCCTTCCTGACTCTCCACTAGGCGGTCGAACCCCACCGTAGAGCATGATACGGTGTTCACGTAGACCGATTGGGCCACACCCTCCGCGGTCTATGCCCCTCTTAAAGTGGATCCACCCTCAGAGTCAAAAATCCGTCCATCATCGGAAGAGGCCCTAGTACGGGGGACTAGCCTCGTACAGTGCAATCGCTAACGCGTCCGTTCACTTGATCAACAATAAACTTTAATCTTTGTCGGAATGAGGTTTCGTATGTATTTACAAATCAAAGGGGCCATTTGCCCGACCATAATAACAGATTCAAGTCATAAACATTTTAGAACACAAAAGAAAATCCTCATCCGCCAGTCATCACATGCTTATGCAATTTCACAATTATGCCAATGCCAAATCTATATTCATGTATATCAAAATACATAACTTTTCAAGCTAAAACATTTTTCAATATATACATATTTCCGAAAAACCTGCATACAACAAACTTCTTATGTACCACCATAGTAATCTGTTTTAAAAGAAACACCTATTTGGAGCACCGCTCCTATGCATTTTTCTACGAAACACGTAACACATTAGGGAGAACATCTCCAAAAACACGCTGAGAAATATTGTTCGAAAAATAGCAAAAATTTTGTAAATATAAAAAATATATATTTGAAATAAAATGGAGTTGGTGGACTCACCTGGATGTAGATCTGGTGCTAAGATCCTACAAAATAATAATGCGAAAATACTTAATACCTGGGTATCGATCAAATAATCATATTCCCTAAATAATATCGAAATCTTATAAAATGAACTTTAGGATGTATATAAATATACCTATATAATAATACGTATACTTATATAATTTTTTAAAAAGATCGAAAAATCCTATACTCTAAAAAAATATACTCTCCCAAGGAACCATAATTAACTATATACTTTATACTAAAAATCCGTTTAAAATATTGATATCTTAAAATAACTAACTAGCTTAAAAAATATATAATCTAACTAGAAATAAATTTCACTATATACTAAAGCCTAGAAAATAAACAATACACCTAAACTATATATATATATTCTAATGAAAATATCAATAATAATAAAAGAAAGGCCCATGCAAACTCACCTTAAATATATTGTTGCCTTAGCCTATTCTTATTGCCAACCAAAATTAAAAGAAAGAAAACCAACATGCATGCTATATATATAATGGTTTGAGGTGATTAGGAAGAAAAGAAAAAGAAAGAAAACATTGGAGTTGTGAGGCGGTTAAGGGAAAAAAAAAAGGGGAGAAATTGGTGGGGTGACGAGTGTTGTTGTGAGGTGGCTGCAAATCTTCATAATTAAGTTTTTTTTTATTTTTTAAATTCCTATATGAAAATGCCAAGTATTTAAATTTCCAAAATAAATATACTAGGTCTTAAAAATAAAAATCCCCTTAAAGGCACTTATAAACCTTAATAATAAAACCTCAATAAGATAATAAAATTTTATTTCTATTCCTAAATATCCCCAAAATACTACTAAGTGCCAAAAACACTATATCCCACCATATATATCAAAACTATATTTTCATCACGTTCTTAATTTTAAGGTCATGCTAGGTGCTTACGGGGTAGGGCGTTAAATAGGTGGGCTTATTGAGCGGGCGAAGAGAGTAGTGAAGATTGTGAGTCAGCGATGATCGATGACGGGAGGCAAGTTTATAGGGGTTTTAGAGAGTCGACCCTCTGAGGATGTTTAGGGTGAGACTGCTGGGCCATAAGGAGTTGCAGGTACTAAGAAAAGGTTGAAAAAGTCCGTGACTGCTTGGCAGCAGATCAGACACGCTCGTGGAGGTCCACAAGAGCCTTCTATGATTCCATCATACAGTGGACATATTGTTGTAGCTATATGGCGTGGACAGGTATTTTTTACAATTCTATTATGTGTTATTTAATGTTTTTTTTAAGAAATATGAATGTTTGTTATATGTTATCTTAGGGTATTCTTATTTTTCTGAAATGGAATTAATTATGCGACCATTCTGATGCAGGAGCCCCCTATATTAAGATTATGAGCTCGTCATGCGGTAATTACCGGTTACACACCGAGCGATGCTGATGTTAGACGGGTAACTGCTACATCAGGACTGATTCATCTACAGTCGTCCATGTTCCAGCACAGGAACATCACCCTTTTATCTACATTTGTTGAGAGATGGCAGCTGGACACTAACCCATTCCACATACCGTTTGGAGAGATGACCGTCACATTGGATTATATGGAGCTTATACTAAGATATATGTATATGATGAGCCACTGGATAAGGTTTTTACCCAAGAGTAGATCATCCAGATGATTTATGATGAATTGGGGGTTAGGCATTCCGTTTCCAGGGACGGTGATGCACATTGAGGGATCCCTATGTCAATTGTATCCACCGCCAGTGGTAGTGCCTGTTTGTCGATAGAGATGAGGGCATCCTGTTACTTGCTATCTATTATCGGTAATTCTCTCTTCCCCGACAAGAGTGGTCTACTCGTAACGAGCTACGAGTTATGGCCTATAGTTAGGAATCTGAGGAGGTGCAAGAAGATGGCTTGGGGTGCATCAGCTTTGGCTTGGTTGTACAGGAATCTTGGATAGGCCTCACGTTCAAATGCTTGGAAATTAGGAGGTTTCTTATCACTGTTGGAGGTATGATATTAACTTATGTAAAAAATTATTATGTTATTTTAATTTATATACTTTATATTCTGAGTTACATGTTTTTTTCTATTATAGGCTTGGATATACTTGTATTTCCCGATGTTCGTTGGGCCGATCAACCCGTGTTCAGTTCTAGGGATTCCATACATCCAGTAGTTTGTGATGATGGGTCAGAGATTTGGTACAGTTGTATTATCTGACTATCGGATGTGGTTAGATGTGATGACTGCTATTGAGGTTTGATAGACAACTTACACACTGCAAAGATTCATGGAGTACATTTTTCTACATACCACAGTCTGTTACCTTACTTTACTTGTGTAGAGCCGCACATGCTCGTGAGATATGTTCGACAGTTCGGTCAGACTCAGGGGATTCCACATGCTCCTATTATTAGTCTAGTCGAGCATTGTAGTCCAACATCTACTAAACCGTATGTCGTGAGGCACACTTTCACTAGGGTATTCTGGTATGATATTGCTAGTCACTATATGCATGCTGATCATATGTGAGATATTGCTATGCCTCCTCAAGTTTGTCATCTGAGTTACATGCCATGGTATACCTGGCACAGTCATTCGAGGATACAGAACCCGAAGTTGAGTTGCCACCACGAGCTCAACCACCTGGTTGACTCCTTAGGTCCCTATGTTGGTGATGAGGATCCGGATGATTTACAGACTCAGGCTGTGGTATAAAGAGATATGCCATCTTGTATGTAGATGGTGTTTGTCTAGTTATTAGGTTTCTCTATGGGATATTCTGTTTTATTGCAGTACATTGTACTTATTTGTCATGATGGAGTTTCTTATTATATGTATTATGTTTTGTTTATTATGGTTTATATTTAAAATACACTAAATACATGGGAATCATGAATAAATTTAGAAAATGAACCTTAAATACATAATCATGAATAAATTAATTGATTTAATTAAATACAAAATCATTAATAAATAAAAAAATGGGTGACAATCAACCAATATAAGCCCAATCAACCGGCCCTTCAGAGAGATACATTCGTACACACTTGTGAGCCCACTTCCTGAACCGTGATTGATATGGAACCAAATAATATCATACGTCCTGATGAGCGTGTCGATTCCACAATAGATTTATAGGCGGCATCATAAAGTCATCCTACAAATGTAGCTGTCAAGAAAAATAATTAATTAATTTATAGGATAATTAATTGTTAATTAAAGTATATACAAAATAATCACTTACCCTAATAAAGTGTTCTTGAGGTGTAAGATGCCCAATGACAATCATTCTTCTGTGGTGGCCCACAAACAGATGTGTACGACAATATTGTAGTACTTCCCAGAAGTCGGGCGATAAGTACTACGTAGACCCGGTAAAGATTCGCTACAACATGTAGATGATCATGTGTTTTCATCCAACATTTTCTAGGGGTTATACATTTGGAGTGCACACAACTGTCTGACACGCGTATGAACCGCTCTTCGCCTAGTATGGTTACATACAAAGCATGATTATTTCTCATCTCACGCCACATTTCTTTACGTTCTATGGCCCATTTTTCCACATCATTATACAGGAAATATGAAACCACCCTAAACCCACAATTACCATTCCCTCGAGGATTTATATGGTTGTCAATTATAGGATACACAAAACATGGGAATTCATCTAAATAAGGGAACTTATAATTTGTACAGCCATCAGTCGGTGGCACAAAAGATGACATTACTGAACTTCGACCGCTACTGTGTCCCCTACCCCTAGACCCACGACCTGGACGTGGTGGTCGACCTCTCCCACGGGAGCCTGATCCTGAACCTAAACCAGATCCCGTACCTGACCTGGATCCAATATTATTCTTGAACGATCTATGGGCAATCTGTATATACTCTCAATGTGACTTTTCTCTCTTCATCGAGTCTGTATTTTCCCGACCCTTAGTATTTACAGTGTTCGGAGGAGTAGTTAGCGGTCTTTCGAGGTTTGACGGCAAGAAGGGATGCAATATATCTCGGGCCGCACGATGCCACTCCATCAACTATTTGAATATAGACAAAATGCATTATTAGTAATACACAATAATTAATTATATATAAAATAATTCAAAAATAACAGTAAACCAAAATACTTGTGATGGTGGTCGTTGTCTAAACTCTTGTATAATGCCGGTGATATCATTCTCCTGGTCCGCCATGTCATCCACAGCATTTGTAGAATCCTGATTGCCAATTCCCAATACCCCGTCTATCACAAGAGATGACCAGAAATGGTGAAGACTATCAACTTTTAAAGGAATGTATTTTTTGTATCTAGCAATCAACTCGCATGAAAAAAGTAGACTTTGTGAAGTCCGGACCCAATGTCCACAAAGATTTTTTGGATCGTTCATGGCCTTTGCGGCTTTAAGTATTTCTTCTTTTATAATCTTCAGTGCCAAATGACTCACTTTTCCACAAATATTGATTAACACAGGATTGCTCTTGGCATTATCTTTTTCCTTTAGCCGGGTATATTCTAGCGAAGTCTTAATGGCGGAGATCTGCGACTCAATCTTTGAATGTATCTTACTAAACACAGTATCTAAGTCTCCATGAGATGTCTGAAGAAACATCTTCGACACCGAGTGTTCACACTTAACTCTATTAGTCATCTCGGATCCGAAATGTAAGATTTTTTCGGTCCACAATCTAACGAATTTAAAAGCGCAAGTGTTCAACCATTCATTATACAAATAATCCAAGAACCCTGCATGTTACACCAATTTGTATTCAATTTTTCCAATCTCTTGGAGTAATCATCTAACTCTTGGCAATTCACCAATCTTCTCCATATACTATGTACAAAATTTTCAACTAATTCCTTGCCAATCACCGGGATTAATTTTACCTCGACATTCACTTTGATATATCTCTGATAAGCACATGGTATGATTTGTTGAAAACTAAAGATATATCCGGTATCAAACATGTTTCTTTATCTGCCGGTTAGGGTACATCGAAATACAATTTTTTAAGTTATTCTAACACACATTGATAAGTGGTAGCTTGTTCATTACACATGAACACAGTATCTATACAGAAACTTTTACCAGTTGGTGTCATCCCCACTGCCTCAAGTAAAGGCATGTTATACCTAAGTAGAATAATAACTTTTTAACTTAACAAAAAAAAAAATAGAAATATTATAATTAAATTAACTAAACTTCTAATGAAACCGTAAGCCCTAATCTTCTTAAACTTTAAATAAACATTTAACATGCATTCTACATATTTTAAATAACATATCCCTATATAAAAATAAAGGAATGAGATTTTAGATATAGATAGCAATTACTAAATGGAATAACGCAATACTTTATTATTAAAGCAACTTACTTATTCATTTTGTAGGTTGTGTCTAGTACAAGCACATAAGGCCATGTATTCAACATCTGAATGGATGTCGAATGCACAATAACTATATCACTAAGCACTGTGCTCTCGTCACACTTCTTTCAAAAACACGTATATCCAAGATTTGAATACATATGAAGTACTTTTTCCACTATGTTGTGTCCCTGCATCCTATCCTTAATCTATGCACGAGCATTATATATAGTTCGAGAACTATAAAAAAATTAAATTAAAATGAGATGATTAAAACATATATAATAAATATTATATTTAGTCTAACATGAATTAGGTAAAGTTAAGATGAGCCACACAGCATTACAACACACCTCACAGTAGTATCAGGTTATTTTCTTGCAATTTCGACATTATAAAACGTGGTGTCACCTGACACCTACTCAATTGTTCGGTCAATTTGAACTCCTCCTCCTCCTCTGTAAGCCTTGCAGCTTAAGAGTAACCCACCAATTTGATGATTGTACCTTCCATCCTTTATAAATAATTTCCAATGTGCTCCACTAACATCTTCCTCACCTTTTAATTTAAACGAACAATTACATTTCTTAGTTACATACGGACCCCCATGTTTCACGGGAATTTGTTCTACTTCTTCATAGTTCTTTACGGTCTTACATTTTTTTTATGCCTTCGCCCGATGGCAACCACTATAAGCGTACGGTCTAATCCCTAAACCCTTTTTTGTAAAACAATATGTAGTTGTCGCATATATGTTAACTTTTTTTTGCTCAGTTTTTTACCCAATCAACCAAAGCCACTTTCGAAATAAATTCACAATCCGTTTGAAATAAATAACCGTGTTCTACGAAATCCTCCGTGTGAAAAATATCATCATATTGTTCGGAATATAATTCATTATCTTCCTACAAAATATTAGAAGATAAAAAATATAAACAACTTATATTTTAAATAAAAAATACTAAATAACGTAACAACATATTGATAATTAACCTCCATAATAACTTGTTAATTAAGAACATATTAATTATAACTAAAATTAAATAATTAAAACATGTTATTTATAATTATATTAAATAATTAAAAAATATTACTTACAATTAAATTAAAAAAATTAAAACAAATAACACATAATTACCGTACATATTAAATAACCCTAAGTTAAACATAAGTAACTAACATAATATAATCATATTACATATGAAAAAATTAATATAACATATGAAAAATAATTAAAATAATACATAATTAACGTATACATGTTTTTAAAAAAAAAAACTGAAAAACAGTTCCGTTCAGTTTCCTAAAGTTTTTTGGGTCGATTTTATCTCAAAATTTATGTTTTCTAGTACAAAATCTTCAAAATTATACATATTCAAGCTCGAAATCTTCAAAAATTTAGTAGGGAATGTAGAGAAAAGTTATAGAATAAGAGAGTAGAGGGAGAAAGGTGAGAAGAAAATGAGATTTTTCTTAGAATTTTCATAATTTTATCATGAAATTTAAAAATCCCCACCAAAAAATCCAAAATTCCTTGTACTCAGAGCCCACCAAACTGCACAATACCCAAGCAAATAATATAAATCATGGTAGTTTTTCCCGCGCTAGAGAGTCTAGTTAATAACTAGCACTGTCAAACGAGTCGAACTGAACCGCATTTAACTCGCACTTAAACGATTTGATTCGGTCCGAGTTGATTTTTTGACGTGCCAAAAATACCTTGAACCATCTGTGACTAACCCACAGATAAACAAGCCAGTCCGTGGACTTTTTTTTATTTTTGAATAAAAATAATTTTTTAACCTTAAAAAATATTAAAAATTAATTTTCTTTAAAAACATTCAGCTAATTAAAAAATTATACTAATGTCCAAATAAGAAACAAAATGATTATACATAAATAACGCCTATTTTGAATTAAAAATATATAAATTTTATTTTATTTAAAAATATTTAATTAATTATAAAATTACATTAATACATAAATACAAAACAAAATAGTTACATATAAATAACACCTAAATAATGTCTAAACTAAACTTTTAAAAATTTATTAAAAATTAATACAAATTATAAAAACAAATCAACACACGAATCGAATCAGACCATAAAAACGTACACGCAAAACAAAGTCATTCAGTCCTAACGTATTTTTAATAGACTTATTTTTAAACACATTTTGTTAGCCGCGGATATAGGCCCGTTCGTTTGACGGTGCTATTAATGACCAATACCTAAGACCATATATATATATATATAGTAGAAAATGGAGTATTTTAAAAAAAAAAAAAAAGAGATCAATCTATCTTCCCCAATAATTTGGGCTTGGATTGGCTTTCAACCCTCTACTTTGTCCTTTTTAACTTCTTTCGCCTTTTAAATCCACATTACTACAAAAATTAATTAATTTTTTATGCTCATTTTACGAAAATGAAAAAGAGAGTCCGATGACAAAGATTATAGAGCATGAAAGGCCATTTTTTTTATGTCCATTTCAGAAAAATGAAAAAGACAGTCCTATGACAGATTATAGAGCATAAATTAGCCTTTCACTTCAAGATTGTGTTGAAACATAGTACCACATGATGAAAAAATGCTTTTCTTTATTTGTAAAGTTCTATTAAAAATTAAATAAAAATTTCACTTGAGGAATCCAAATCAACACACCAAAGACGGCGGGCATTTCAAATAATGATCCAACAAACAAATAATGCGCTACCCAAAGTATGGACCTAATTACTCCTTAAACAATGCTAACTCAGAACAAGGGGTTCTAGTAGAAAAACCTTGCCGCTGGACCTTTATTCAAACCAATCACAATACCAAAAGAACTAGAGTTGATAAATGTGTGCCACGGGGAATACGAACCACGGCAACATTGAACTACTCAGTTAAACAAACCTCCAAGGATATCAGAATGAGCATTATCAGGTATAACTTATTTCAAACATACAAAAACACTTGAACCAAATAACCCAAACACAGGAACTATGAATCCCACACATAAATAATAAAACATGCTACACACACCAACAAACTAAGCTCTGAAAGGTTTAAAACAGAATATATGCTTTACCTTTGACCTAAAGAAGTGTCTCACTGTTTCATACTCTGCTTATTGACAACCAAGTTATTAAATAAAATTGACACCACCTATAACAAAATATCCTGGCCTCGAGAAACTGTTCATATGAATCGCCAATTTCCATTCCTCAAGCTCCCTTAGGGGACTTTTCACAGTGTTCATAGAAGCAGGCCATCAGGATCATGCACTACCAGAGCGTGCCTGAAATGATATTGTAGGAATTTCAGCTGAAGAAAGGAATATTCTACAACAATTGGAGAATTGTAGCATCACAACTCTAATGTGAAAAGAGAATGAACTCACCTGCTGAGGGGAGGCTGATCTTGATCTTGACCTCGACCTTGATCTAGCTCTAGAAGTTTCAAAATCAAGAGATCGAATGTCAATCAACAATAGAGGTTGAGAAAAATTTATAGGTAAACAGGGACACGTCAGAAGGGCAAGGCCCAAATACCTAGGTGATTTGACAGGAGATGGAGATCTAGATTTGGATGGCGACCTAGGAACGGATCGTTCTGCAGATTTGCTGAGAACAGGACAAAACTTCCAAGTTGAGGATACAGACAAGTCATATAAAATAGACCATAAGTCCGCAAGTTAATACCTCCTGTTCCTTCTAGGAGATCTGCTTCTACTACGACTTCTACTATGACTCCTACTTCGACTTCTACTACCACTCCTACTTCGGCTTCGTGATGGGCTGCGCTTGTATTCCTTTACCTATCCAAAATAAGACCAAAAGCAGACCTATAAGCGGCTCATACTTCTGGTTAAGCCCAAGGATACTTCCTTCACCAAGTACCGTCATGTAAGCAATAATACCAGCAAGGAATAAGGATATGCAATGTGAAGACCAAGATTCCTATGCTTAAGTTTGAAGGAATATAACAAGCCCTTCTAAATATACCAACATAATGAAATAAAGCAAATCTTATATGTTGCACAGGAACAAAGACAACATTTAAAACAGGAAAAGAAAAGAAGAAAACAGTCCAACCAAGATTCATGTATCTAGTCACAGGCAAACTAAGAAAAAAGAATATGAAACAAACTTGAACAACTCAAAGATAAAAAACAGGTTGAAGTTTTTTTAGTGCTTTTATTATTAAGGATGGTTGAAGATTACAGGATTTAAAGGAAGCAAATTCCATACCCTGATTCGAGTCTTAGTCCAGGGATTTCGAAATTCGGTGTCATCAAGTTTCCGAATCTGCAGCATCCAGAAAACATCAGCCATAACATTATTCACACAAGATGACAAGCTAATCAAAGGTTGTCTACGAACTTACTGCATATTTCATATCATCGTGAGAGGTGTAGTCGACCAAGCCAAAAGTTCCTGCATTCCACAATTACATGACATAGTTACAAAATAAAATATTGAGTTGCTCTGAATCACCAATAGGAAGCAGACCTGCATTTAAGTACACATTCCAGTAAGATTTTAAAAATTACCCTCACTGTCACGAGAAACTTCTGCAAAGCACACATCACCAGCTTTTCGCATGTGATCCTGAAAAATCCAATGCTGAGTACATAGCAGGACAAATAAATTAGCAGCAAACAACTAGTATATCTTACCTTCAAATCTTGCCAAGAAGCAGAAGATGGAAGCCCACGGACAACAACTGGATAGATATAATAATAATTGAAGAAATAAAATAACACAGCTACAGCAAATGAACATAAAAACACAAAAAAACTTAATGCAGTGTTGAGCAGCAGCAAAACCTCGAAATTCCGAATGGCGAGATATGCCATACCGTCCCCCACCCCCACGCCCATAGCCACTGCCACCAAAGCCACCACGACGCTCACTTGAAGAGGATGATCCTCTGCCACCATGTGCAAGTTCAACCTACATCCATGGCAACAAAAATAATTAGTGTAGTAAATGAATAAGATAACCGCAAAAGTAGTTAAGATCTTCTTACCCTCAGCCGACAACCATCGAAGTTATAGCCATCCCTCCCCCTAATTGCGTCTTCTGCATCACGTGCACTCTCAAACTACAATAGATAATTCTATCCTACATAAGTTATAATATTCTATTCAAGATAAACACATGGCTGATAAGAGATTCGAAGAATCAGCTATACAAGCTCATGCACCATTTAAATAATTCATAGTCAAAATACCTCCACAAAGCAATAACAAGGAGGGCGAGGTGGTATCTTCAATTCGATGTCAATCACACGACCATACTGCAAAAGAGTAGCACACAGCACCTCAGCTATGCACACATCTCTTAGGTTTTAAGAGAAATAAGAACTGTAGTCAAATGTCAGGATAATAAAAATATGCATAAACTTGAAACATACTCAAAATCTAAGTATAAACTAATTGGCAAAACAGTATGTTCAAGCAACAGAAGGTAATTGTATTGTACCTCGTAAAAGTAACATGAAGAAACAACTAAAGAAAAGTAACACAAGACAGCATTTGCCATATCACCTATTTTTAAGCCCATCACATTAAAGGCCAATAAACTAGTTCAAATCAAGAAATACATGCGAAGGTGAACGGAACAAAGTATAGAATTGGGATGCTTTTTCCACTGCATAATGAAGTTTGTAGTCAATTAATAAACGGTAACTCCAACCTTGTAAAACAAATCTTCAACTTCCCATTCTTTTATATCAGCAGGAAGGTTCCCGACATAGATTGTGCGAGAAAAACGGCCACTCATTTTCAGTTCCAGCAATCAAGTATCAGCTGCAATACTACACACAAATAGAAGAAAAAAATCACAAATCGGATAACACCAACCAAAAGCATATCTTGATAAGCAAATGGTCCAAAGAATTACACGTTTAATTTTTATATACTGAGTGGAATTATAAAAGAACCAAATCAAAATGAAAAACTATGAAGCAAACCAAGAGAGCAATCCTTGCAGTGAGCGGTGCTCCACAAGCTCCATGCTCATATGCTCCATTATGCTCCAAAGCAATAATTTATTCGAAATAAATTTTGATCTCTTCATCCTCTTTAAAATTTTTGCAGATGTATAGCTCTTCCGAGATGAGCAAGAACCTCCAATTATATATAAATAGACAAAACTCCACCCTGACTCCTCCCATTCCCTATCTACATCCCTATGTATGATTCCAAAGCTCAAAGTCCAAGCGCTTGACATCTATCATAAACAAAGCATTTTTGTCACGAGATGAGGTAAGATGTCCACATACTAAGGCATTTACCTTGCTCCGACTGTATTTAATTGCACTGAAGAATATGACCCAGGAAATATTAGAAAATCCAACAGTAGATATTTTAGTTTGCAGAAATTATATTATCAGTGAAGCCTTAACAGCATTTTTTCAATCTTTGAGAGGATAAAAATGCAGCCTAATGTTCAGTTTATACTTAAATATGATACAAGCTTCATATACTTTCAATTATGAACAGATTACAACATCAGACATTTTAAAGTCTATAATTTTTTCCTCACACTAAAAGGGTTCAAAGACTTTCAAAACCACATTTATAAAATGAGACAAAACTAACCCCCGAGAGAGAGAGAGAGAGAGAGAGAGAGAGAGAGAGAGAGAGAGAGAGAGAGAGAGAAATCCCAATGGAAAATTGCTGATCAGATCTCACTGTAAAAGCAACTAAAGCTCCAATGTAGAAGAAAAATGTTTCTAGTACCTCACTGTTGACTGTCATCAAGAACAACACAGCATGTAAGACATTCTTAACTTGGGAGTAGAAGGCAAGAAATGCACAGTAAAGAAGATAGTGGTTCCTTGCGCTGTCAGCTTGAGATAACTTACACATTATCGCACTCGTACTCAGTATATAGCAATTTCAGGTTAGTAAAAGTCAGTGCTGCAAAAATGTTAACGAAAAGCAACAAGACAGCCCCGATTTCATAACCCCCACCTACACAAATAGGAAATAAATAAATTCTTCAGTTCTGTCACAAAGACTCACCCATACACATCCCAGAAAATAAACAATTAAAAGATAAATATAAAAGGAAAAGCCGAGCGACCCATTTGCTGACAAGAAAGTGCATAAGCTACAAGGGAGGCTAAGAAGATTCCGATTACATATTCAGGCATCACCGAGCTGTGAAGTAACAACTATACTGCAAAACGTTGTAACAGTATTCACAATCTTCATCTTCCCCCTCCCCACCAAATCGAAACGTTTTTTACAGTTAAGATATGGAAATAAAAGAACAAATGATAATTACAGATTTCCTACAAGACGGAAAACAGTCGATCTTTTTATTGAAGACCTGATAAACACCATCCATACATCTCAGATTTAATACCAGACGAAGAGTTGGATACACTTTGGAGGGGAAACAGAGAAGAACAATTTGAAACTGAAATCATACCGAAATAAATGGGCTCAGTCCCAATTTCGACTCTCCGTAACGAAAGGCAGAGCAATCGGTGAAGCTAGGGTTCTCGTGCACTTCCTACCTTTTCCTACATTAGATACAAATAGAAACAGTGGCTTCGAGGTTTAGGAAGAGGGTGAAAGCAAGAAAAGAGCTAATTTGTAAAGCAGTAGTATTAAGATGAGGCACCTGCGTTTAGTCTGAACCGGAAGTTCGGGATATGCCGCTCAGGGAAGGACTACCGGAACTGTGAGAAGACGAACCTTCGCTTCTGTCCAATCTTCTCGACCGAATGGGAAGGTAGAGGAGTACTCGAGTGTAGAAAGGGGTAATGCAAAAAAAATAACCTGAAAATTGCTATTATTACAATTAAGTCTCCAATCTTTGAAAATGATAATTAAAGGACAAATTTACTTTTTTAATAAAATAATTAAATAGAAACTGATCGACAATAACTAATATCTATTATACCCTAATAAAATTTTTAAAAAAAATTATTCTTCCATATGAGGGAAGTTAGTCATTAAAATGAAGGGAAAAATATAATTAACATGAAAACTCTCTTCCTGACAAATTCTATCAGAAAAAAAATAGCGTGAGTCACTTTCTCTTCCTTTCCCAAACTCTTAAAAACTATATATTAAGACTTCAACAAACCATTGTTGTGGCTTAAAAAAATCATTCTTTTACTTGCAATCAACTGTAAAGGATAATGGGTAGTATAGGGATTAAAAGTTCCAACCTCCAAATTTTATAAAATTGTAAAAAATATACTCTAGCAAGTGAAGCATCATGCTTCCCACTTAAAAGATTCTACCCGGACAAAAGAGTTTATCCCCTATTGTCATTTTTCAAAATTGAGTATTTAATTGACATAATGAGCAAAGTTCAAGGTACTCGTCTGTATTAATCCAAGTAAAAATATAAAAATAAAATGGATGCAAGTGTTAAATAGGGTCAAGACTTAGTAACTACATTTCCCTTCATTTTTATAGTAAAATGACAAAATTACCCACTCAATTCTAATATCACGTACGTAATATTTGAATTTTAAATCTCATTATACTATATATATATTTGATATATTGACAAAAATAATTACATGTAAAAAAATTTATTTAATTCTTTTGTCAAAAAAATTTTTTTTGCGCGCGTTTTTTGGCCCAGTACCAGCCTTATTCTATTTCCTTATTGATAGGAAATAGCAGCCGGCTCCACCCCCGCCCCAAAAGGACATTCTCTCAGGTAACCTCATACTCCTTTTTTGATAATGCGCATGAGGGGCCGTGATGAATGAATAGAGGATTTCCTACACTAGAATTCCATCCTATGGAATCTATGTTAGTAAAAATTTAATATAATCAAAAAATTTAAAATTATTTATGGCTATTTATAATTAATTTATCTTACTTTTATTGAATTTTTAACAAACCCTTGGAATCGTATTATTCGAACATCAATTACAATATTAGAGTATATCTTGACATAAATAATATAAATTCTTAAAATCATCTTCGGGCAAAAAATATATACACCATTTGTAAAAAAAAAAAATAACTAAAATTTAAAAACTTATATACCAAACCAAGCCATACAAGCATAACCCAACAAGAAGAAGTCTCAATCCAATCGATACAAGCCTCATGCCCCAAAAAGAATAAGCTAATAGCTAGGGCACCAAAATGAGGACTGGAAGCATCAGTTCTACTTCTATTAGGCAAAGGCAACAAAGAGCCGATAGTCTACCACTTCCCATCCTACTACAACAATATCAAAGAATAAACATCTGATACTATATTGCCTCTAAAATATGTTAGTATATGACCTATACCAATCGAATCACATTTATGATTTATCAAACATGTATTTTGAATTGTATTTTATGCTCTTGTTCATCAAGTATGTGACTTAATAGTAAAACCCTTATAGTTAATAAAATACTATTCTTGTTTGTCTCTAGTTTTATCACATATTGTATTATTAAACTAGTGTGAAGTTGATTGATGATCAAGTTTTACTGATCATGAATATGAGATATAAAATCAATTCACAAAATACATATTGAGAATATTGTATTGGATATGACCCAAAGTGAAGAAGAAATATTGCATGGGTTTAAATCAAAAGTATTTATTCTCAGTTTTATATTTGGTGTCTTTTGACCTAATGTTTCTAATGTTTCTTGCATGGGGGAAAATATGTTTTGACATAGTCAAACATCACTTTTAATTAGGTAATTGTTATGGCTATTGGTTGACTTATTTTCTTGTCATGACTTGAACATTAGAGATAGTGAAAGGGATTTGTCCCTCTCTTTAAGAGAGAGATATCCATGGCCCCTTGATAAGGAAGACGAGAAAATATGCATGTCCATGCTCAAATAAGTATTAATAAGGTGTTATTAATATTATTTGTCAGAACAATCTGCCTGGTGATCAAGTAAATGGTTAATTAAGTTTTATAAGGATGACTCAGTCCATGCCTTATACTTAATTAGGATATCATGCAAAAAAAAGACTAAATATTAAATATGATGCTAGGTTATTATTGCTTTTACTTAACTTGGGTTAGCATAATTTCTTGCTAGAGGCTGCTTATGTTTTGTGAATAAATGTCTAGGACATTTTTCATTCACTGCCAACGTTAAGTGAACCTACAGGGTCACACGCATAGACGATCTTGTGAGCACAATGTTCACGTTCAATAAATCTAGATTGTGTCCAGATTCGTTGAACGTATACAAAAGGGGAATCAGATTCCATATTGTAGTTACTGGTAAGTTAATAAGTAACTAATTTTATTTATCAGATAAATGAAATTAATTACTTAATATTACTCATCCAACCGTTGATTGATTATCGGAATAGACGAATGAGATTAAATTATCATTAGATGACAATTAGGGTTCTGATATTGACAGCTATGAAGGTTATGTTAACCTTTTTTCTCTGTAGCCGTCTTCATCTGATTAAAAACAAAACCCTAAACCCTAGAACGGTAATAATAGTTTCTAGCCTCCCTCTCTCCGAAATTCCACGTATTACTAGATAGTTAGGATTAGTTCTGAACAATTTTCAGAACACATAAAGGGCTAGCATCCCGATCGCTTGCAGAGGAGTTCGTCACGTGGATACCAATAGAGGGCGAAGCGTAAATAAAAGCGCCTCCACATCAAACAGTCAAAAACATTGAGGTAATTTCTATCCAATCAATTTTTCTAGTATGTGCAGATCCTGTTGTGGATTTCTGTAGTTTTATTTTGTTTGTTTTTGCCTACGGATTCCAACAAAATCAAAATTAAAGAAGAAAAAATATTAGCGATCACAAACCTGCCATCGCCAGCCGCCACTAAGAATGGTCGAACAATCCATCGGTACATCAAATGGCACACACATCCTATACCGATCACCAGCAGCTAACTGCACTATAGAGTGGCACTCCAAAAACAATTCGCCTACATCACAACAACAAAGTGGGATATAGATGGCCATATCAAACCACAACCACCAAACAAAAAAATAAAACTAATAGAAATGAGAGAAAAAATAATAACTCAGCTAAGAATCCACTGGACTCCCAACCCCCCCAAATCCCCAAGCTTTTCGAAGAAAATTGAAAAAACACAATATTATACAGGTACATGTTGACGAAGAAAGCCACCCAACAAAGGTGCCCGTCACCGACTAGGTAAAACTAGGCCAAGAAGACCCCCTCAACATCACACAAAATTAGAGGAAAAAAATATTAAAATCGTTAAATTTTACTGAGGAACTCGAGCTGCCAACTAAAAATTCATCCCAAACCCGACAGCCACAACCACCAGTGTTAGGACAATGGGAAGTTGGCAATGTATACTCCATCATGCTCTAATCGCCCAAGTAGTCGTCCTTTCGGAGAAAGATAAGGGGTGCTCGAGTCCTGTAGCCAATGAATAATAAAGCTTCATTCATCGATAGAATAAGAAATCCACAGTATTCATGTGAGTTTTAATTATTAAAAAAAAAAAAAAGACAAACACAAATATATTTGTTATATTTTTTGATTTTATCATAACATATTTATTGTTATGAATTTGATGAATACAGCACATCAATTACTTGCAATATTTGACATAATATAAAAGTAGAAGAATATAGATAAAGACATAACATATAGAGAACATGTATAACACAAGAGATAAATTTGAATCCCCTTATTAATATTTCTCATATGATCTATTTATGGCTCAAGATACAAAGATTTCAGAAACCTAAAAGGATCTAACTAAATTAATGGGAGATCATAAATCCAACTAGAACTGGTATTCTGGGAGTTTAGTCCCTTTGGAGAATGTATTTGGATATCCACTATGTATATATTAGTTTCATAACACTCCCCCTTGGAAGTCCATAACATAAAAAATATGTCTCGTTAAAACCTTATTAGAGAAAAAATCTTGTGGGAGAAAAACGTCTAGTAAATGAAAAAGAGTACACTATTCATTTATGTTTTATATACCCCCTATTTAAAATATCATCAAACTAATACATTGGTATGTTTTAGTGAATAAATATCCAAAAGAAAAAAAAAAGAAAAAATAACTAATTGTTACTGCTTGTGTGTTAGGAATTAGTATTGGTTTCTATATGGAACACCCTTGAGACTTCTCTTGAGTAACTTTCGTTCTTCTATATAAAACTATATATACTTATCACAAAGCATAAATTAATCATAATCAAATATTATAAAAGTGCCCTAAGGGCTTACACAATTCATTTGCAAATAATTAATTTGAAGAACTTCTAGTTCGCAAAAACTTTTATGTATATCAAATGCTTCAATAGTTAATATGAAATTTTAATGAATCTTATTTTCTTGCCTTAATGTGGAGAACATTTATACTATAAAAAGACTCATAAGAGGCAATCATAACAAACTATGGGAAAAGTTACATAGATATATACGATCTTAATTTCATATATTCCTTTGAATAAAAATTACTAAGACAATGATGTTATGTTCTTCAAGAATAATTCCTTACATGCTTTGGGCATTTATATTAACTCATTTAAGGACTTCATATAAATTCTTATGAGTTTAGTGTGCTATTTTCTAAATTCAATCTATCATCATAAATTTTATTTATTTGTATAAATATTGCCAGAACTTTACAAAGAATCTTATATCGTAACTTATTCAAGTTCATATTTTATTTATTAATTCTTATCATTCTGGGTTTACTCTTCAGGTGTATAATTCTTTCAAGGAATACATGTAAGTGTACTTAATAATTGTCCGGACTTTTCATAATTTCCATGTGAACTTGTATATTATATTTTGGTCAAATATCTCTATAATATTTAATTTCGACTCGGCATACTTTAATTCAAGATCATTATTCTAATATATATACATGCAGATAAATATCGTCAACGTTTTGTGCTGTTTTATAGTTCCCTATATTTATATAATGACATGGTACTATGAGATCTCCTAATGATTATTACTTCAGGTACCTAAATGTCTTCTGGAAATAATAAAAAAGCATGTGATCTCCTCGACTTAACCACATATGACCATTTTCATTGCTCATTTCCATATCCGAGGATTTTGTTATAACCAATTTATTCGACCATACTTGTCATGTCTCAAAATCATAGGTAGTGGTAGACGATCCTTCGGGGACATTATGTAATAGGAACATTATCTGTCTTTGATTTTTGTTTATCAATAAACATATCTGACTATTCACTTTTTGAACTTCTGTTTCAAATTATTTTTATAGAATGATCAATATGAGACACATAATTTTATATTTATCTGACTATATATAATTTCTCCTCTTTTCAACCCATCTCAATATATATTATGGCTTGCTAGTCAACGATATATATATATATATGTGATCATGAGTTGATGCATCGGTTATATTTTCTCCCAAAACACATTCAACCATAAATAAATATTGATGGCTTACATAAAATTATTTGGCTGTGAAAAATAGTAGTACAAATAAAATTTGATCATAAACTTCTAGTTCCACAAAAGTTTTGTCAAAAATCCATTTGAAATTTTGTATTTTGGTGATTCGGAATGGTCTAACCGGGCATGCCAGCATTTAATATTTTTGAATAAGTAAACTTCAGGTAACTCAATGATGCATTACAATTGCATCAATTTTAGCGAATTACAAAATTATATAGGGAGAAAATAGTGATTGATGTAATTCATATTTATTTTGTATTTCATGAAAATATAGTATAAGTATCATGTGACATAGGTCAATTTACTCTTCTAGAGTTTATCAATAATTAGTTATTTTAGAACTTTTAATTAATTAACTATTTTGGAAAATCTTTAGTAAATAAGTTCTTCTAGAGCTATTACCTAATTATCTCTTATAGAGACTTCAATTAATTTGATCTTCTGAAGCTTTCTGTTGATTAGGCTCTCGGGAAGTTTTAGTTTCAATTTATTAGCTCTTTTGCAGCTTTCTATTAATTAACTCTTCTGAAATTTTAATTTATACTATCATTCATTCTCGTAACATATATCTTTTTCACTATTCTTAAATATATAATAGATTAAGGGGCATATATATTATGAAAAAACCAGATTTAATCACAAACAAAGTTGGCTTATTTCCTCTAATTATTTAAAGACTTGACTAAATCAACAAGCCTATATAAATATAGACATAATTGATACTTGAAGCCAATATTAGTTATCAATATAGGGATTTAAATTTTTGTTTGGTGTACTATAGATATGCTACGAACTCTTTTTTATATTGCATAAACAATATTTATTCGAGATTATATATTCTCTGGGATCTGGTCATATTTAAAATATTGTTTTCTTTTTTTTTTTTCAACTCATTTATATAATCATAATATATTTTTCGGCTTGGCTCGGTGGAATGGTCGAGCATTCTCCTTTACCAGTTCACGCAACCAACCTAGTAAGAAGTAGCTCTAGGGCGTACTACTAATGAACAGTGCTTACCTGATTCTACCTATCACTATTCTCACTCATAGTTTCCCAATCGTATTTTGACAGCCTGTCCTTTGGTGGCCTTTTGAGGAACATATTGCAATCGCCATCTCCCTTTCTCTTTATTAATTGATCATCACTTTTGGTGATAATCTAAATTTTAGGTTCAATGAGTCATCATAAATATCCTCATGATTATAGGAAATTATAATCAGGAGCATAACATATTTTACAAATAAAATGTAATTTTTAATTGCATTCACTTTCGGGAAGAACATATTCATAATATTCCATCAACAATGACTCAACATTATTATTTAGTCTCAAAAGACAATCAATTACCTTGATTTCAATGCATGAGCATATTAGAGATATGAGAAAACAATTACATTCTCTCTATTATTTTAACCAAGAAGGAATCTCGATTCTATAGCATCTTGCATACTATAGATTCAAACTTTGTAGCCATAAATTTACCCAGTCATAATAAGGACCATCTTCTGGTAATTATGCATTTTTTTTAGATTTTTGGCATAAATTGTTTAGTCTTCAAGACTTCATTAATTTCATAAATTTAATGCAAAAAGAAATATATATAATTGTGATTTCTCTTTTAATAGTGTCTTCATGACTCATTTATATATGTACATAGATTTCTACAAGAATCCATCGTAAAAGATTTGGTCTTTTTATGACATCGAAGTTAAATATATAACTTAAATGTGATAACTCAGAAAAGATTCAATTTTTCTTATCTCCTAAGAATTCAATAATTTTTTTATCTATAGAGACTTTTGGAGAATCGCCTTCAGAGTCTTGTTCTACAAACAATTATGTTTGCCATTGCAATCACGCTTATACTCATAATGAGCGTAAGGAGATACCACAAAAGTCCTGTTTCTTGGAAAGTTGCCTCCATATAGTTCTTCAGCAAAAACAGAGCATAGTTGACCTCAAATTTGACAAATTATGTCTCAAATTAGAAAAAGATGATTGAGCAAATTTGCTTTATCCAATATTGAGGGAATTTGGGTAGGATTCCCCAGTAAACATTCAAGACACAAGTCATAAAAAACTAAATTTTAGCTAAAGGGTTTGTCACTATCCCTCTTGGGCACTCTTCAAGAATGATTTAATGAATGAATAGAAGGGTTGATGTTCTTTGCAAGGCTATAGCAATCGTGCTGATAACGTATTATGAATTTGATAAACACGAGACACTAACTACTTGAAATATTTGACATAATATAAAAGTAGAATAATAGAGATAAATAAAAAACATATAGAGAGAAGATAGAACATAAGAGATAAATCTGAATTCCCTTATAGATTACATAATAGAAAAAGAATCTAATTAAAAATCAATAGAGATATTATGAATCTAACCAATATTGGTATTCTGAAAGTTTAGTTCTCTTCAGACATTAGTATCCACTATGTATACATTAGTTTCATAACATTTATACACTAATTGAATATTTCTAAACATTGATTTTCTAATAGTTACTATTTTTGAATTATAATACAATGGATATTTATATCATTTATGATGAAATTTCATTTTATATTTTTTTTAAATGTTGAATAATAGTTTTATTCATAGTTTTACAAAACATAAAAAATGAATCATCTTTTCATTATGACTTTCTTTCCAATTCATGGAATGAAAAAAAGGGTTTCCAACCTATTAGGAGTATGAAGTGATTTTGGATGGAAATACAAATTTTGAACCAGGGATTTAACAGTACAACCAAACATACGCTTTACATTTTTTTGTTTTATCAACTTGGGGCTAATTATTTTTTTATCGTTACTTACGCCACTCACTTTTTATGAATTGGAAAAAAATACAAAAAAATGGTGATTTTCGATAATTTTAGGTGAAGAACATAACGTAAGTTACACCTAATCTGTTCATAAAAGGGTAAATAGACATAACACTGCCTTTATAGGGTGACAAAACAATTATACAAGAAAAATCGAGAGAAAATTATGTATATGAAGACTATATGATTCTATACATCACAAGACTACTAATTAGCAAATAAGAGTAGCGTTATGCATATTTTACCTTTTTTAAACAAATAATGTGTAACTTATATGATGATCTCTATCCCAAAACATTGGAAACTACCATGTTATAATATTTTTGGTGTGATACCTCAAACCCTGCCATTAGGTCAACTGCGGCTGAGTAGGGTATCTGCATGCCTCTCGGCACTAGACTATAAGTCTCAAAACAAGAGCACAACCCCAGGGCAACACTTAGAAGTATATATATACAATACGCAGCGGAAAACAAAGTAAACTAAATACTTATAGTACGCTCAAAACACGAGGTTCAAGAAATTTTTAAGGTCATCCTAACACAAAGATGAAAATATCTTATACAAACAAATCCTCACAACGAAATAAAAAGAGGAACTATACAAACGGCTCAAGTTTAAGAATAAAAAATAAATCATAAACACGTGTCCTTCTGGAGAGATTCGGTTAAAAACTCCACGCCTAATACTTCAACGGCTTACTGTGTTTAACCGTCTTGAGTCAACTGAGACAAAAACATGACACAGAAAAATGTGATCGTGAACACTCAGTGAGTCAATATGTGTGTGCGCTTTAGTGGTTTCTTTAAAACAATCATGATGCCTTTTCACAAAAAATAGCTCATGCAATGTTATCAGAAAACATTTTTCTTTTATTGCTTTAACACCACCGATACTTGAACCTACATGAGGGGTTCGAGCGCAGGTGGGAAGTCTAAGCAAATCAAGACATCAGCGCAGCTTCTACACCAAAATTCAAAAGAACATGTAATGCAACAGTCGGGTTCCATGGAAAAAGTCCGGATCTCATAACATAACGAGGTCATTGGAATCAAGTTCTGGCATCTCGTAGTCAATATCAGCCAAACACCATACGAGTGCTCAATTTCAAAAAAGCCGCTCTTCCCATATCACTGGCAAGACCAGGCTACAGATTCCTAGGGTACCTACCAGGACTACCCTGAGACCAACCGTAGTTTCAAGCCCCTCCTGGCTCTCCCCAAGGCGGCCGTCCCACCGTAGAGCATGATACAATGGCCACGTAAATACCGATTGGGCCATGCCCTCCAGGTACTACGCCCCTCTTCAAGTAGATCCACCTCAAAGTCAAAAAACCCGTCCACGTCATCGGAAGATGCCCTAGTACAGGACCTAGCCACGTATAGTGCAATCTTTTAACCTTCCATTCACATGATTTTAACCAAGACTTCAACCCTGGTTGGAATGGGGTTTTCGTATGTATTTACAAACCGAAAGGCCACTTGTCCGGCTGTCGAAACAGATTCAAATCATAAACATTTTAGTGCAGGAAAAATTCATATCCGCCAGTTATCACATGCTTATGCATATTTCACAATCATGCCAGATCTATATCATGCATGTCAAATCATGTAACTTTTCAAGAATTCGCCAGGTCAACACATGCTTATGCAGATTACGAACATGCCAAGTCTACATTGATGCATGCAAAATCATGTAACTTTTTAAGACAAAAGCATTTTCCAACTCATAAATATTTCTAGAAAATCCGTGTACAGACTACTTCTTTATCACCACAAAAATAATCTGTTTTAAGAAGAAGCACCTTTGTCTCCTATGTATTTCTAATGAACATATAATACATTGTGGAGAACATCTCCAATTAAGAACGACATGTCATGTTACACCGTTCCAAAAGCACTAAATATTTTATGATAAGTTTAGTGATTATATTTGTATGGAGTGTAACATTTAAAATAACATGATAAAGCAATGTTTGTGGACTCACCTGCATGCAGATCTAGTGCTATAATCCTATAAATATCGTAATAAGAAAATATTTAATATTTATGTGCCAATCAAATAATCCTATTATCTAAATATAGAGATCCTATAAGGTGAACTTATGATGTATATATATATGTATATATATACCTATAGTAATACATTAAAAAGATTGAAAATCTCATACCCTTAAAAATATACTCTCCCAAGAAACCACAATTAACTATATACTAAAACTCATTTAAACCATTTAAATCCTACAAAAAAGAAATTACAACTTAAACTAAACTATATATATAATCTAATTAACAAGAATAAAAAAAAAAAAAATGCAATACTAACCTTAACTTGGAGTTTCAATTATGGCTGTCCAAAACAAAGAAAGAAGACTTATAACACAAACACACATATATATATATATATATATGGCTGCCCAAGAATCATCAAAATAAAAAAAAAAAGAAAGACATATATATGTGTATATATATATAGAGGGAGTAAGGCGGTTAAGGTGAGGAAAAAAAGAAAAGAAATTGGGGAAGATTTGGTTGTGGTGACGGGTGTCTAAGAAGGTGGCATAATTTCTTTAATTGATAAGTTTTTATTTTTTTTATTTATCACTTTAAAACTTTATATGAGAATGTCAAGTGCTTAAATTTCTAAAATTCACACACTAGGTATTCTAAAAAAAATTTCCACTTAAGGCTACTTACAAACTTCACTAATAAAAACTCAACATAATAAAATTTTACTCTCAATCCTAAGTATCTCCAAAATATTATTAAGTGTCAAAATATTATACTCCACTATATTAGATCTTAAATTCTACTTTCACAATACCTTCAACGTTAGAGTCATGTTAGATGCTTATTGAGTATGACCTTACATTTGATCATTTATAAAAAATTTAGTGGTATAAAATAACAACAGAAAAAGAATTGATCACGAATTAGGAAATTTGTAACTTTTTTTTTTTTTTGGTTTCTTTAAAAAAAGAACTAGGGTTATTTTTTTTTCCGCGACCCAAGTGCTATCGGGTGGGTACAAGAACACATCACGCGCGGTCTCCCTATTCTAATCTCTCTGTACTCTTTTATGAGTTCCGATCCCTGGTTAGTTTCCCAGCTGCTTAATAAAGCTCCGTTATTTTGGCACTACAGATTTTCCCTCCAATTTCTATGAACTAAATTATCGTTTAACAAATTTCTATTGAAAAATCTGGCTTCCGGTGACACCCAGCCATGTCTGAGCGTTTCCAAGCCGCTGCGCTTGTGGCAGCGCCGTGTTATCCTAATGCCGTCGTCTGGTCCGATGAGAATTTAGTTGCAGTTGCCTCTGGCCATCTTGTTACTATTCTGGTGATTCCAGCAATTCTGTATTATACTCGTTCATATACATGCTTCTGATGCTGTGATATTATATTTCCTGCTATTATTCGTGGAGAAAAGCAGTGTTGTTTTTTGCTAATAGACTTGCATTATCGATTTGTTTAGAATCCGTCTACTCCATTCGGACCTCGAGGATTGATTACATTAACTGCCAGCAAACCGTTCCCCATAGGGGTGATCCAGAGAGAAGGTATGTGCAATAACTTTATCCATATGAAACTTATCATGATATGCGAATACTTTGCAGCTTAATTCCATAGTTCCGGTGCTTTCCTAGGAGCTTTACACTTGTTATTGTTTGATGTTTATTTTAGCTATTTTTTCTCGTGCAACTTTTGCAGATATACTTTCCCCTTGTATGCTGCCTATTTCCTTGACTCGTGAGATTAAACCTTGTGCTCGATCAATATCCTGGTCTCCAATTGGATTTGCTCCTAACGGAGGGTATGGATTCTTAAACCTTTTCAGCTTTGGTCCACTCGTTTCAATTGCCAGTGTCTACGACTCTCGCCCTGTTGTTATTACCATTAACCAATTGTGTTACTTGCTCTAGCTGTTTGCTTGCTGTATGCACCACTGAAGGACGAGTCAAACTTTACCGGATGCCATTTTGTGAGTATTCAGCAGAGTGGATAGAGGTATGCAATGAGGAAGGATGCTATATTGGGAACCTTTTGGCAGTGCCTTATAAATGCATCCAAGGATATAATACAAGAGAAGATCTAGTACTTTACAACAAACGAGCTTTTTAAAAATGAATACAGTGAAACTATTCGAGAAAGGTTATTTCATATGGGATTAAGAGCTTGATTGATTGATTTATTAAATGGAATAGATCACTTACTAACATAGACGATTAGTTTGCTATTTCTGCGGTTCTTTAAATAGGTTTCAATCTTTATTCATTACTGGTGATGGACTACCTGTTGGTGTAGGACTGATAGATGCTTCTCATTTTTCATGCACTAAAAATCTGACGGCATGCATCTGCTATAAGTCTAACATCTGTTCATATGTAGACTTTAGGCATATATAATCAGTCATTCTAGGAGGAAATGCCTCAGTTCATGCTTTCTCTTGTTGGTAAAGCCAGAAGGATCTTTATGAATTTACCTAAGCTTTGATTTTGTTTTCTTTTAGTTTGTTGCTTACTTGTATCTCTAATTTACTTTTGTAGGTTATGGATATTACAGAGACTCTTTATACTTATCTTGTGAACTTTAATTTTTGGGAAACAGGAAATTTGTCTTTGAGAGATGCAGAGGTATATGTCCTTCTTCCCTTCTTGCTGTTTAGGTTGACTTTTATCACTGATTTCTTCACTGCTTACCTGGTGCACTATTGTTTGTGGTGCATTTGCATTTGGAATTTCTGGTCAAGTAAGTCTTAGGATCTCATATGACTCAGTTCTATTGGTCTTGAATTTCCAGGAGCAACATAATGAAGGTCAGCCAGATCAAAGTAGTGCTGATGGCTGGTTAATTTCTGGCTTTGAAAAGCAATATATGCGAAGGAAAAAACAAAAGGCATTAACCATTTCAGTGTACACCTTTCACATTTTTGCAAGTTCTGTTTGGCTTTTCAGTTTGTGAATTTTGTACGATCATTGAACTTGAAGCATTGACCTGGTCATTACACTTTGACTTGCAACTTCTTTGGGTTATTTTGACTTCAATTGCTTTGATTGTTTAAACCATTGATTATGCTATTATTTTTCGTCAGGTAGATGAGATTGGACATGGAAATCAGGTGGACAAGAATGTGAATGATCTGATTTGTGTGCCTGATCATAAAGGAAAGCATTTAAAAAGAAAGTCTGGGAAAGTACCAGAAAGTTGCATTATCCCATTGATAACTGCTGAACAATACACATCACGCAGTTCCATGTTGTCGGCCCTTGTTGTGGCTTGGTCACCTATTTTGCGGCTGACTTCTGTGGTTGAAGAAACTTCTCCTAGTAACTTGTTTGGTGGCTGCTCTGTATTGGCAGTTGGGATGAAGTCTGGTAGAATATCTTTCTGGAGAGTTCTTGAACCACAGTGCTACTCTAGCATGGATGGCAGGGATTCAGTTGCTGTATCCCTGATTGGATTTCTCCAGCCACATGACTTTTGGGTAACGGCAGTCAGTTGGGGATTGCATGAGTCTGACGTTTCGAATCCACAACTTCTGCTGGCCACTGGGAGTTCTAATGGGAGGTTAGTTCATAAGTTGATAAACACATCACCTTCTTTGCTGCCAAATTTGACTTATAACATGCACCGCTGGCTCTATATCCGGAGCCTTGGCATTCAAGGCATATTTGCATGTTATAGTAAGTAGAATAATCTTCTTACTGTACCTTTTTGCTGCTGAATTTGACTTATAACATGCACCGCTGGTGCTATATCTGGAGCCTTCTCATTCAAGGGATATTTGCATGTTATACTAAGTAGGATAATCTTCTTACTATACCTTTGAAATATCAACTTTCTATTCAAAAAGCTCATGTTTAGGTTTGGCAAAATAATTATCTATATGCCTGGTGGAGAGCTACAAGTAATATATATGGGAGTAGAGGAGAAGACAATGAAGAAAAAATGATGTTTTGCTGTTTGGAACAATGTTTTTGCTCTGGGGAGTGTCATCTCGTTGCCTTAATATGTCAATGATCTCCAAAAATATACTCAAGTTGTGCTAGTTGACCCCACCCCATTATCTCTTAAAGCTTCCCACACTTCTTCTTTTCAGTGTGAAAATATGGCAAGCTTATGGCAAGGAATTGATTGACCCATCAAAAATTGATCATGCACCTCTTTCTCTGCTGAAGGAGGTTGGGATTTCTTCAGAATTGTATCCTTCTATTCATTTTTTTTTTATTTTGAAGTGGTAGAGGAAGAATTTAGCTGGTCTCTTATTCATTGTTGCTTGTACAATTAGGTTGTGACAACTGACTCCAGTCCAATCTCCGTGCTTTCACTTCTTGTGCCTGAAAAATCACAAGGTATAATGCTTTTAGCTATTGGCAAAGGATCTGGATCAGTTGAAGTATGGATTGGTAACTTACGTACTAGCAAATTTGACAAATCTGGCTCTTTCAATGCTCATGAGCATATTGTAAGTTCCTGACATACTTTGATCTTTTTCTTTTTTTTTTCTGGGACAGTAGGTTGGGGGAGGGGAATAATCTTAATTAACTTTCTGAAAGATGCCAGGTTACCGGTCTAGCTTGGGCATTTGGTGGCAGATGTTTATATAGTTGTGGCCAGGTATGGTCATCTAAATAATTACATAATTAGCTTCCCGAATGTCTGTCATTTCTTTTTTCTATTCCATTTCCCTCTAAAAAAGGTTGAGCTCCATTACAAGATTGGTTACCTCGTTTCCAGATAATACGGAAACATTTTTCTTCAATGGGGAAGATTTTAAACATCTTTTGATGAAAGTGGGCCTGTTTCTTTCAGGCTAAAATGCTTGTATGATACTTTCATTATGTATAACGCCTTAAATTTTAATGTTTGAGGAAAATGATAATTCATCTCACTCTCTTGCCCCCTTTAAACTGCAGGATGACAGTATGCACAGCTGGATTTTACATGAAAATTCCCTAAATGAAGTACCTATTCCATCAAACACCCCTGGCTTGAGGAGCTCATTTGATGTATGAAATAACTCATAATGTTTTGGTTTTTCATTATTGTTGTTCTATGGTTTGAAGAAAAAAGTTATTACCTTGCATTGTTTTACTCAATGAATAATAAATTATTGCTTTTCTGCAGGTTCCAATTGTATATGATTCTTGCTTTGGTATTGCAGTATCTCCTGGAAATCTTGCAGTTGCTGTGGTATTTCATCTTGTTCCTCTAGTAGTTCCCTTTGTGTGTTTAGACTACTTTTGATTGAATCATAGGATGCAAGTGGCCTTCATTTCACCGTCCATCTGGTTTGAGCTCCAGAACATGCATAATCTTTGGCTTGATCATGCATAACATGACAATTAAAATGTGCGCATAGAGATGAAGATATATTGTATGGAATTATAGTAACAACCCTTTGCTGCTGCCAGGTTTCTGTGACTTATATTTTTCTCCTTTTGGCCATACTTTTGCAATTGATTTCAACTAATGTCTTTCTCTTTATGCTCTGCATTTTTTTGGATGCAATTTACTTGAATGGGTTTGTTATGGTTTGATGTGAACTAACTCTATTTTTGCTTTTTATGGACTGAAGGCTCACTGTTTTGACACTCATCTATTAAACCCGATGTATCAAGAAAGGTACTTTGAACATAATCCTCCAAAATTGAACAATTTGATACTTTATTGGAGACAAAATTCTCTCCTAGACTGAGCATATTGGAACCTCTCTCACAGAAAAGGGGGCCCTGCTATCTTTTGGAACCCACATATAATCTTTTATGTGTGGAAATTCTAATATGCCCAGTCCTAAGGAAAATTTCCCTCATTGAAGTGGTTATGCATCATGGATATAGTTAATGTATGAGAACTAGAAACCTGACAACTATTGGAGCTGTTTTGCCCTGTATGGTATTAATTTTTCTCTCATTCTGCTCCTCACATACATCATGGGACCATCGTACAGGAGTCAAAAAGCTGCTGTTGTGTTCCTTTGGATTGGAGGCCAGCAGCTGGACCTGATTTGGGACATATATCCTGATTTTGACATTGAAGATTTTCCTGGTTTAGCTGAGAAAGAGCTAATGAGTTGGGATAACAATATTATATGGTCTTTAAATCAATACCATAATGTGGAGAAGCCTCTGGTTCTTTGGGATGTTGTAGCGGCACTCTCTGCCTTCAAGCAGTCTGCTCCCAAGTACTTGGATCATATATTACTTAAATGGATGACATCACTTTTTAGATCTCAGTTTGATGTTTTGTCTGCTCGATCATCTGAAATCTTTAAATTTCTCTCAAGTCTGACAACACGCCAGTTGCATATCCTCAATCTCATTGGTAGACACGTAGTTTTAAAAGGTCTTAGTTCAAATCATACTGATAGCAAAGGCAAAGACTTTCAGGAACTGAATGTTACTGAAGAACAAAACATCGTTTGGTCATTTATGCTTCAATACAGTGAAAAAGAGCTTCGAGAAAGGCTTTTGTATACGAATTTTTCAGGGGCTATAAGTCTGGCTTCATTTTCATCCACTGATCTTTCTAAACATGGATGCTGGACCCCTGTTGGATTTGGCCAGATGATGAAATGGGTCGAAATTAATATGGATGATATGAAGGATCATTTGAAACTTCTTGCAAGGGAAGTTGGAGAATTCAAGAAGAGGTACTCCACCTATTGCTTTCAACTTGAACTGATTTTCCCATGATGCTTTTCAATTTTTTTTGTGTCATGTCCTTATTTCTCATTTATTCAAGACGGGCTTCCTTTGGCCAATTCTATATTATTTCTTCGGTAGAAGGTACTATAACAAAACAACTCTCCCCCCCAATAAGGTTTATTGCATTATATGTACAGATCACAGTGCTCTCGAATAGCTCAAGTCCTTGGAGAAGAGTGAGGGTGGGAGGGAATGTGTTCTGCCCAAAACCAAGCTCTTTAATACCGTAACATTACTGGTGATTGTTTTCCTAGCCACAATAAGCTAGTTGTTGGCTAAAAAGTGTTTGAGATTTTTCCTTGGAACCAGATATTCTGTACATTTACAATCTGAGCTAATGTGCTAGTTTTCTTTTGTATGCTCATAAACCAGTTCTTGACTCAAGCAAGATATCATGGCAATATATACACCACATAAAAAATATGGATTTTGGAACGTTTGATAGCTTTTGTGTGAGTTGCTGCTTAGCATTTTGACTATTGGTTCAAACTTCAACAAGTTGATAGCTTAGTCCCCATCTATGACTTACATTAAGGACTCGCCAATTGTTGTTATACCTGGTTTTCTCATTTACATTCTCTCTGCAGGTCCTTTGTCTCCTCAATGTTCAATATTTTCTTCAGCAACTGTGTTGCCATTTTAGTCTCCGCTATAACCACAGATATAATGTGCTAAAAGTTCTATTTTGGCTAGCTAACGTAATTTTGTTATGTTCATATTTCTATTAACAGGCAATTTTCCTCAATATGCAAACACATAACAGAAGATAGATGTAGTTTCTGCTCAGCATCTGTTCCATTTGAATCTGCGGAAGTCGCATTTTGCAATGGAGTGAAGAACGATGATGGAGTTGGTCAGCGACACAAACTAGCACGGTGTGCTGTATCCATGATGGTCTGCCCTATCACTCCTCCATGGTTTTGCAAATCATGTAAGAGATGGGCATCACACTTAGCACCTCCTAGTCTATTCTCAATGTCTAAATATCCTTCAGATTTGAATGCTCCTGAGTCTTCTTTCTGTGGAAAACCTATAAAACCCTTTTGTCCATTTTGTGGGATACTTATGCAAAGACTACAACCAGAATTTCTACTCTCTCCTTCTCCTGTGTGAAAACAAATAACTTTCTTGTAACCGTGAGTACCATTTATATTGAATTAGATTTGTTTCATCAAATAGACTAACTCATATGCAAATGTTTCTTGTCAAACTAGAATTAGATAATTCAACTTGTTTCTTTCAGGGTTCCTCTTCATTTCTGCAGGTAGACCAACAGCAACGGATGCTGGCCTCTATGCTTGAAATTGCAACCACAAGAATTGGGCTGCTATTTTACTGAGGAAATGAAATAAAGATACCGGTTGCTATTTTGGGAAAAGCAGGGGGAATAGGGAGGTGCAAGGACAGATGATGTACTGCTATTGAGTAAGTAATAAAAGACACTCAACCAACAACATCAACATAGAGCACCACGCCAAACGCTCTGTTCCACACTGTTAACTGTTGGCCCACAACTCATGCGCTGTTTTGCTGCTCTGCTAAATTGTGTACTGCAGGTTAGCATAACAAACTTTAGCCCCGCAAATGGACAAACTTGGCCCATAATTTATCTATAAGCAGTATATAAAAACCTTTACTGGTAAATTCAAGTAGTTAATTATGGATTGAGCACTCATCTAGTATGTCCTTCCTTTTAAATTTAAAAATCAAAAACCAATGTAGACATGAATAGAATCCCAACCAACCTTTTAGTCGGGACCTAACTCTTGCTAATTGATTCAATGTTTCATTTTTAGCAGTTTATTAGGTTTAATTACTTTATTAGAGCTGCACGGTTGACGGGCCTAATCTAACATAATCCTTCTCCTTTCTTCTTTTCTTTGTTTATTTGGATTGTAAATTTTTTTTTTTTTAAATTTTCTTTATACATGCAACTCTAATATAGATGATCTGCAAAATATTGATCTTCCCAAGATACTCGATTTTGTTTTGTGGGAGAAGGCGGGGTGTTGACATACCAAAGCATTCTTTCCTGTATCGTAGTAGAAGTAGTAGTAGTAGGAAGCATAAAAACATTGGTTGCCTAGCTTTACATTAGTTGGCCTCTTGAAGTCACTTTCATCCATTTTCCAAAATAAACAATTTTGGCCTTCTTAAGATGGCTTTATTTCCCTTTAATTTAATTATTAAGAGTAAAGAACAGAAATAGAAGTTGAAGTAGTATAAGCGACGGCTCAACGATTACCCTGTAGAATATTCATACTTTTTAAGTAATGGTAATTAGGACTGTCTTAGGATAATGGCCCTTGGTTTCAACGGTGCATAAGAGAGAGTAGGTGAATCATTGATAGCCAAGGGGGGTTGTTTTTGTAATGCTAAACTAATAATTGTAATTAAGTTCCACCGAAGCCGCTATGGTCCCTCTCTTTAATTAATTAGTACTTTGTTTGTTCGTGAATTAGCTAACATGGTCGGGATTAAAATTTAGAAACATCTGTTCTGCGAATCAAAGGCTCTAATAATAAATAAACTTTTGCAAGAAAATGCTGCCAAAAAAATAGTACATTGATTTTGCTTTCTTTTTAAAATTGTCACTTGATGATACGAATTTTTTTTTTGGGGCGAAGAGACGAACCATTTATTGTATTCCTCATTTTATAAATTATATTGATTTAATGTAAAAATTAAGTACATAAATTTATTATATTACGCATTTGAATGTAAATGTTTTTTTTTTTTTTTTTTGGGGTAAATTGAATAATGTCAAATGTTTACTACTTTGACTACCCCTCCGTTTTAAGGGTTAATTTTATTTTAGTACTTTTTTGTTTGGTGATTTGACAATTTTGTATCACTTTATTAATTTTCATTTTAGGTTTTTTTTTTATTTGGTTATTTGATGATTTAGTGCCACCTGTTTGGCGTGATTTTTTAACTGTTTGTAGAGATTTAAACATGAATTTTCATTTTGTTCCCGGAAAACTAAAAGAAAAGGGATGAATATCATGTTTAAATATCTACAAACAGTAAAAAATTACATCTAACAGTGGACCACAATATTGGGGTCAGTTCCATTTTAGTATTATTTTCTTTGGTCATTTAACAATTTAGTATTACTTTGTTTGTTGATTGATAATTAAGTGACTAAATTAGAATTTTAGCAAAATTAATTTTGCCAGAAATATTGTAGCTCACTATCAAATGTGAATTTTTTATTGTTTGTAGAGATTTAGGCTCTATTTGTTAAATTAAGTTACCTCTTAAAATTAATTAATTAAGAGATTATCGAATTTATGTGTGTTTTAATGATTGAAATTGTTAAGCGTTTAATATTTAAGTGTGTTTGATAATAATTTTTGCAAATCACTTAATTGTTTAAGATGCGTTTAATTATAGTTATAAATTTTAAGTGAAATTTTTTTACTTAATTCTGAAGTTTGAAATTTGATTATGTATATCGCTTGTCAAATTGTTACACTTTTTTTCTCCATATAATTACTATTTATTAATTAATTCAGTATTCCGATTCAAACTTTAATTTTCAAATTCAATGTTCAAACTTAAATTCATAATTATGAATTTAAATAATTTAGATTTTAGACTTTAGTTCCAGTTTTATAAAACAAGGCTTTAGGGATGAAAACACATCTCTTTTTTGACAATTTAGTACAACTTGCTTGTAGATTGCAGTAAATTTGAAATTTGACAAAATCAATTTTGTTGAAAATATTATGATTCACTATTAGGTGTGATTTTTTTAATGTATGAAAATTCATCACTTTTTTAGATTATTTAGCGGGTTAATTACATTCAAGTATCTTCATGTTTGATGTCTTTTTTTTTTTTAATATACTAACGTTATATTTTTAACAGTTTAGTACCTTCTACTATATTACACCATAAAAATTTGCTTTTATGATCAAAATACCCCTTTTATCTATAAAGGCTAGATTATTAAAATGGAAGAAATTAATATTTTTAACAAAAAGACTCGTTATGCTTATAAAAGAAAATTTTATTAAAAATGTTATATGTGTCCATTAATCCTAAAAAATTGCAAAATCAAATTGAACAAAAATTTAACTCAAATTACAATTACGTTTTTTAACATTTTCAATTTGAGAAAAATGAATTTTCTTCTTCAAATTAAACTTCCCTTTTATTTTCCATTTCTGTTTTTTCTAATTAAAAATTTATTTGATAAGTTAAGGCTATTTTAAAATTAAAATATTTGATTATATATTTTTCATAAACTTGATTTAAAAGTTTGAAATCTAAGTTGGGACATAACAAGAATTATATTTTGAAATTAAAAATTCTTAATTTTTGTTTATTTTAAGCTTTTTCAAAGCAAAATAGAAAAATTATACTTGAGAGAATTCGATCTTAGATTAAGTTGGTTCAATTTCATTTTAAAAAAATAAAAAACTAACGCATATACATATATAAAAAGCATCAATTAATAGAAAATTACTATTAAACTATTAAAATGAAAATAATCATAATCATTATAATGCTTTAATGAAACTAATTTATTACTTTTAATAGTTCTTAAATATTTAATTATAGATGGAGGTAAAAAAGATTTTTTTTGGTAAAAAGTTAACACTATTATAGTAGACCATTATTCAAATTATTTAACTGTTGAAAAGATAACATTAAGATAGTAAAATAAAAAAGTCACTAAACATAAGTATTTTAATATAATTAATCATGATTTAAAATGTACTTTTTCATGACAAAGTTAGTGTTGTCGTAACAGTTCACTAGTAAATTAAATGTTCTAATTTGAATTAGATATCTTTTCTTAATGCATAAAAATTAATTTCACTAATAATATTTCCTTTTTTTTTTTTTCCTGCATTTTTCGGTGGGAGATGGACAAAACAAGTTTGTTTATGCATATGCATGAATCATTTACAAGCGCAAAAAGATTTTGGAGTGGGATTTAAGGAACTCCCAACTCCATTGTATTTATTGAACTCAATCAAAACCCTCTTTTGACTTTCTTCACTGAGAAAAAAGAAAAGAAATGACGTTCGCTGCCTGATTTCAAAAGCCCAACCTTCTCTAATTTGGTCAATCATACCACCATTTTATTCCCTCTCAAGCTCACCTAATCCCCACCGCCTACCTCTCATTGAACTACGCTTTGGTTGGTAAATATTCTTTTCTTGATGTTTTTTTTTTTCTTTTCTTTTCTTTTAAAGAAAATTTTTAAGAGCTTTGGTAAATCGCCGTCTGGACGTTAAATTCGATTTTGAAATTAATTTAAATTAACTAATAAGTTATTTAAAATTTAATTATTCCCTTGTTTTCTTCTTTGCATGTGATAAACCAGGCCACCCTTCTCCACAATCAGATTTTTTTTCTTTGTTTAATCCTTTTTCAAAAAATGAATACTAAAGTGGTTCAGTTTTTTTTTTTTTAATCATGTAATGGCCATAACGAACAGTCATTGTGCATTATCAACTGAGATAACACACAGTCATTGTGCTTTATCACTTGAGATAACGTACAATGGTTGTGTGTTATCACTGATAACCGTATTTATCCGTATTACCAATCTGTTTAAAGATGCGTAATCATGGCGTTGATGTGGCGCTGAGTCGGCAATAATGCACAACCATTATAAGTTATCAGTCACAATAACCCACAACCATTGTGCGTTATTATTGCTGATAACGCACAATGACCGTACGTTATTACGTTATAAACCCTGCCGCCTCCTTCTTTTTTTCTTTCTTCTTTCTTCCTGCCGCTTCCTTCTTTTTTCTTTGCTTCTTTCTTCTAGCCGCCTCCTTCATTTTTCTTTCTTCTTTCTTCCCCCAAAAATTTGTTCATTCCCTACCAAATACATCCAGCTCTTTTTTCTTTGTGTACAGCCGCCGCTCTCGCTGTTCCGCCGCTGCCGCCTTTCCTCTTCCTTTTATTTTCTTCTTACACTTTTGTATTTTATTTCAAAATTTACAGTAAAAATTTAGTTCAATTTTTGAAATTCAAGTTTGAATCGGTGAGACTTTCTATGGAGTACGATGGTTGTTAGAGTTTTGGAATAGAAAACGGTAGACAGAGCTTATCGGTATGAATGTTCATTCTTAATTTTTGATAAGTTTTTATGTATTAATTTTAATTATTGTTTATTTGGGCTTGTTAATTGTTGTTTTTGAACTATTTTTATGAAATTTATTTGGATTGTTTGTTAATTTGAATTAATTTATTTTTGTGAAAGTGGGGTTTGGATTTATGTTTAAATTTGTTGTTATTGATAAATTTGTGCAAATTTGATGTATAATGGTGTTTTGTATTGCAAAAGTAATTTTAGGGTGATGAATTATTTTGATGAATTTATCTTGATAATTAGGTAATTTTTTTTTTATCTTACTTTATGATTATTTGAATTTTTTATTTATTTAGATAATTATTTTGCTTCTTTCTCGTAAGTTTTTTAGTAGAGAAGATGGAGACTTGGAATTTGGGTTTTTTTTCACCTAACTTGTTTATTTTTTTGTAATTAGTAGAACCGAAACTTGAAAATTTAGGGTTTAATAATTAATTGTATGCCATTATCAATATGAAGACGTTCATTTAAAAAAACATATATATATATATATATATATAGACTAAACCCTAAAAATCCAAAATCATAATATTAAAATCATATAGCGTAAATTATAAAAACCTTTAAAACCCTAAAAACCCTAAAATTGATATTTTAAACATTAAACCGTAAAACTCTAAACTTTGTAATAGTAAACCTTAAAAACCCTCAAATTGATATTTTAAACATTAAACCGTCAAACTCTAAACTTTGTAACAATAAACCCTAAAAACCCTAAAATCTTGATATTTTAAACATTAAACCGTAAAACTCTAAACTTTGTAACAATAAACCCTAAAAACCCTAAAATTGATATTTTAAACATTAAACCGTAAAACTCTAAACTTTGTAACAATAAACCCTAAAAACCCTAAAATTGATATTTTAAACATTAAACCGTAAAACTCTAAACTTTGTAACAGTAAACCCTAAAAACCCTAAAATCTTAACAATTTAAACATTAAATCGCAAAACTCTAAACTTTGTAATAGTAAACCCTAAAAACCCTAAAATCTTAATATTTTAAACATTAAACCGTAAAAATCTAAACTTGGTAACAGTAAACCCTAAAAGCCCTAAAATTAATATTTTAAATATTAAACCGTAAAACTCTAAACTTTGTAACAGTAAACCCTAAAAACCCTAAAATCTTAATATTTTAAACATTAACCGTAAATTATGAAAACATTAAAAACCCTAAAAACACTAAACTTGATATGTTAAAAATAATACAAACCCTAAAATCCTAAAATAATTGTATCATAAACAACATACCTTAAAGAGTTTGGAATTATAATTTATTTAAAAAATTTTACTTTAATTTATAGATATTGACCGAAACTGAAACTGTAAATAATGTATATGGAAGAAATCCCAGCCCACGTGCATCCGGGTCCTATAGTTCCTAATATTTTGACAAGACAGTACGAGTACCAGTCTGGGTTCATATGGAGTGGGGACCATGATATGTGTTTCACTGATCTTCAGTGTAGGCGTTTTGGTTGGAATCTATTCCAGTGTTACAATACTGCTCCCCCATAGGTTGGTAGAGCTTATTGACAGGACTGGTTTAGGGGAAGTGTTCAGATGTGGTTACATTGGCTCGACCATGCTCTTATTACCACATTAGGTGAAGAAGGAGCCCTTGGAAGCTTGGATCTTGAGAGCATTTATGGGCTCAGAGACAGATGATGACATCATCTTGCGCACTCGTGGATTTATTTTTTTACTCCTTGGCGGTCATATGCTTCTGATTTCTCAGGAAATTTGATTCATGTGCGCTACCTCAGTTTATTAGAGGATATTGATGCCATCAAAACATATAGTTGGAGTAGCTGTGTACTTGGATTTTTATATAGACAGTTGTGCACGAAAGCTTTAGGAGGTGCACAATAGATAGGGGGAGCCTTAGTCATAGTACAGATTTGGGCATGGTCGCGTATAGCAGTATTGCGGCCTCAGCTGATGACGGATGTTCAGGCCGACCCTCTTGTTCCTCTTGGTGCTATATGGTGCACATCTTTTGACTGCAGCTAACTGCCCACTTACACCCTAGTTACATATATGGACCAATTAGATTTCATGCTATCTGATCAGGTTTGCTTTAAAATATTTTGCATTATTTGTAAATAAAGAAAACTTTTTTAAGCACTTAGGTTTATATTGATTTTGAATTTTGACTTCACAGTTTGTGTGGCTCCCTTATCATGATTGTGGCCTGGTTCCATCTGACCTGTGGCAGGTAGAGGTCCCAATCATCTGTTATGAGATAGTGGAGTATCACTATTCCGAGCGTGTGATTCGTCAGTTTGCATGGGCTCAGCATATACCGGATGCATGTGATACTCATCTTGATCTGCATCGAATCCAACTTAGAAAGAATGACCACACTTACTGGGGGACACAGCATGCTAGTCATGTAGAGGCCTGACATCAGTGGCGACTGCGCGTTGGCTTGGCAGTTGAGTCTTATCATACTCCAGTGACGAGTACATAAGATGGTATCGGGGAATCACACGGGTGTACATAAAAAATCCAGCTAATCGTGATACCCGTTCAGTTGGATACCAGCTTGCTGGGGTCGACAAACGGATGATAGTACATTCTACAAATTATTTTTTTTTAATATTCTTATGCATTTCATTTATTTATGATGACTTCTAACGGTTTAATGGTTTTATTTATTTATTTATTTATTTTTTGTTTAGACTTCCATGTTGCAGGAAGTAGATGACATGGCTTCAGTGGTGATACAAGAACCACCTTTATCTCTGTCACAGATGGCTGTTTTTATGAAGAAAGTGCAGACGATCATTCGGAGGTGCATGGTATCTATTGGCGGTACTTTGGGCCGCATTCCATCATAGCACGATATACAACAGACATTCCCAGTACAACCGTCGCGTCGCCGTCCCTGGGAACACGTACTGGACCGGGGTGCTCATGGAGTTAAGAGGGGCGCTCGTAGGTAGCTTGGTCATGGAGCAAGAGGTGGATGCCTTCCTATCCCTCCTTTTCCCGGCAGACCCGGACATGCAGACCCCGGACACGTCGAGATGTAGAGAGGTGAGGGATCTGGAGAGGTGGAGAGAGGTGATGGATCTGGAGGTGGACACCCTTCTGTTGACCAATTTGACAGCCCAAACTTAGATATTCCATCTTTTAGTTTGGGTTCGACACAACCTTCCCAGTCACTTTCAGGTGGATCAGGGATATTGCACGCGCCTCCCCCTTCTGGTTTAGGGTTTGCCCCATTTCAGTCACCAGCCGGTATATCTTTAGGATTTTCATCGTTTTTTGCACCTCCCCCTCTGGGCACAGACAGTTCATCTACATCGCACAGCCTATATCGCAAGCATCTTCATCTGATGAAGAAGAGCGGACGGATGACACGGATGATGTACATCATCTTGGATTCGGATATCGTGTTGGGAAAAAGACAACGAGGTTCACGCCGTCCGACTGGCCATAGTTGCACTTAGTATTTTGGAATTTTCATTTTCTATTATATGTAAATTAAATTTCAATAAAGAGTATGCAATTTTATTTATATTATTCATTATTTTGTTTTATGTATATTATTGATTATTTTGTTTCAAGTATATTATTTAATAATATGGTATTTTTTGTGATAAAAGTATTTCTACTACTTACTTCGGTTGTACATTTTACAATTTCAATTTGGTGTAAATAAAGGAAAGAAAAAACCACATTCTAAACCGGAACATTTTTTACATTTTTCATAACGCACAGTTACTGTGCGTCATCTTCAATGATAACGCATTATGATAGTGCGTTATCATTGAAGATGACGCACAACAGCTGTGCGTTATCTTCAATAATAACGCACTATCGTAATGCGTTATCATTGAAGATGACGCACAACAGCTGTGCGTTATCTTCAATAATCCAGCTACCTCAATAATTCACAACTCCTTCAATAATTCAGCAGCTGCAATGTGTTGTCATTTCATTCCCTTACTTTGGTACCCTAAACCGACAATGCCATGTGAACGCATGTAAAATTGCAAGAGAAATAATTCACTCTCGGCACTTCACCTTTAAACCTTTATATATACACATACACACACTCTAAGAATGCTACTTCAGCCAAACCAACTTCTCAGTAAGTCTCCATTATTCTTTTTCAATTCACAAACTACTTTAACTTCTTTATATTTCATCCTCCGTAAACCCTAAACACATCCAGTTAAATCAATTTAAAATGGAAGCAATCCATCCTGTTAGAGTGATGCTATTTTGGGATTCTGAAATTGCAAGGGATGCATATGGTCCCTATTTTACTGGAGTAGTGCGGAAAAGTTGGACATTGGCAATGATCCGAATGATTTCACATAACGAACTGGTAAGGAAAATATTGAAATACCGAGATATGAATCCCAATCTCTGGATTGTTCGAATGACAATCAGGGTGCCTTCATACTACGAAATGCATCGTATGTTTTACTTTAATTTGTATAGCATGAACAACGATGAAGAAATGCGTTATCTATGGACTATTCTACCTCACCATGCAAAGGAAAAGATTCATATTCTCGTTGAATTCGAGCAGATCCAGCAGCATAGTATTCCAATTACACATGACAGAAATACAACAAACATGATCGAACATATTGCAGTGGTAACACAGATGGTTTTTGATAAACCGTCTATGTTGTACACTACCGTCAATAACGAAGACGATGAGGTTGACGAATCGGACGGAGATGACGCCGTTTCTAGTCAATTTGAATCAGATGATGACAATGACCTAGAAGAAGGAGAGTTACAAACTCCCCTAAACCCTATAAATGCTGTAACCTGGTAACTGAAAACATAGTGTCCCAATGGGAGAGCAGCCAATGGTTCAGCAGCGCTAGATATGACTACACACATTTTGGAGCATTCCTAGATATGGGTTTGGGTTCTCCTATAGATGACCTTGTAGAATCTGGTACCATACGGTTACTCGATTGGAACGATTCCATGACTGACATACAGTTAGACATACGATTCGTTGACAAAGTGCAGGCAATAAGTACCGTTTGTAAGTGGTCCATCAGTATGGGACATGAATACCGAGTTGTGAAAAATAAAAATGATACATGGACCGTGAAATGTTACCATCACAGATGATAATTACTGTTCATGGTACATCCATATAAAAAAGAAAGCAACACAGAGTGGATGGGAAATAACCAGATTCGTAAAAGAACACACATGCCTTGTCCAAATTGAACAAAACAAGCACAAAAACTTGTCCCCAAAATTTATTTCAATGTCAATATCACACCTAGTTGCCAACAATCCTGAGATACCTGTGTCAAACATCATTCAAGAAGTGCATGTATTGTTTCAAATGGGTTGTATTTATAAGCGGGCATGGTATGCTAAAAAATTTGCCATAGAGAGGGTTTCTGGTAGCTGGGAGACAACCTTTAATATTTTACCGAAATACTTATAAGCTGTATAGGATTTAAACCTAGGGACTGTATACGAATTTTTGCATCACGGAACAAGCAGTCCCCCTAATTATGTTTTCAAATTTGTTTTCTGGTGTTTCTCGCCATGTATAAACGGATTTCTATATTGTCGGCCGGTGATTTCTGTTGATGGAACACACCTAAGGGAACCATACAAGGGCGTGCTGTTAATTGTAAGTACGTGGGATGCCAATAATCACTTGTTCCCACTTGCTTTTGCAATTGTTGATAAAGAATCCTCCGAAAGTTAGAATTGGTTCCTTAAAAACTTGCGAGAATACATTGTCAAAGATCGCCACGTATGCCTCATTTCTGATCGCCACAAAAGTATTTTCTCTGCTATTCAAAGTCAACCTTTATGGCAACCACTATTTGCAGTTCACCAATTTTATTTATGCCACATTCGAGCAAATTTTAACAAGACTTTTAAGAACACAAACCTAAAAAGCTTGATGTGGCAGGCGGAACAGAGTAAAAAACAATGAAAATTTTTGACCGTGTAATGAAAGAGATTCAAGAATGTGGATGCTTACATTTACTTGATAAAGTTGGACCAAGAGAAATGGACACTGTTGTATGATGGCAGGCACAGATACGGTATCATGACGACCAACATTTCTGAAGCACTTAACAGCGTGATGAAGAAAGCTAGGATCCTATCTTTAAAAGCCCTGGTTGAACTAATCTTCAACAAACTAGTTAAGTACTTTCACCAACAACATAAAGAGGCTGAAAATTATGTGCATCCATTTCCAACCTGAATTTTTGACAAGTTCTTGCGGATTGAAATGAAATTAAGAGAACACAAAGTTACCACTTACAATCCGCGAAAAGGAATATACATGGTCAAATCTCCGATTCGGGTTTCTGGCACGGGCAACAATGTCTATACATTGCGAATAAATAATAAATCATGTAGTTGTGGAAAATGGCAAACATATACATTTGCCTTGTTCTCATGTTCTTGCAGTGTGTAGAGAAAATGGATCAAGATCAGATACTTATGTGCCGGAGATATATTCGCGACAAACGTGCACAAGAACTTACCAAGCGAATTTTCAGCTGGTCTTGAGTGAGAACTTTTGGAGGGATATCCCTTTTAATTTAACATTTTATCCTCAAACATGAAAAAGGAACGGAGTAGGAAATAGGGCAAGCGATTTCAAGGGAAGTGGATTATAGAAATTCAAATTCTCCCCCAAGATGTGGCAGATGTTGCATGCTGGGATATAATAGAAAAAATTGTAATAACCCCGGACCAAGCAATGTATAAGTTTGCCATTTTCTTGAAATTGTTGTAATAAACAGGTTTCTATTAATGAAATTTTTCTTTCAATTTCTTCTAATTACTATATCATTGCTCTAAATTTTTACAATATGTTTAATATTACTTCTTCAAACAACTTGAGATGAAATGGTTAAAAATTAAATATATTTTCCAAGAAAAAGATATAAATATTATCATAATAAATACGCTTAAAATAAGTTAAATATTATATATACAGTCTTTTTAAATAAATTATAAAATTATAAGTTTTGATAAAAATGTAAAGAAATTTTCATTTTTTAAAAAAATTTTAAAATAAAAAATAAAAACTGACGTGGCAGATAATGCACACCCAGTATGCGTTATTGTTTGGTCATAACGCACACGGTTGTGCGTTATTCGCCACATCGGCGTATTAGGGAAAGCAAGCGTATTTAGATGATAATGCACAATTGTTGTGCGTTATCAATAATGATAACGCACAACCGTTGTGCGTTATGGTCAGAATACGAATAAAAAAAATGAACTACTTTAGTAACCAAATTTGATAGATCGACTATATAAAAGAAAAAACCCCACAATCAACGCAAAAGAGAACAATGTTCTACTGCGTGTTTATATGTGCTCAATTATATATAAGTTTGTACAACTCCTTTTTGTTTTTCGTTTTCTAAAGAAACAAGCTAATACTATATGATTTTTTTAAGGCTGTTAAATGGTTAATAGTGAGCGATCAGCATTAATGCGGTAGCTAAACCATAAGTATTAGTATTAAAATATTTGTCTAACATATGATTTGAAGACTAACATTACTTTTCAACAAAAACACTAACAGTACCACTAATAAAATAGTATATTATACACTATATTTATCAAATTCATATGAGATCTAAGCTAAACAAATGACATAAGCTTAATAACTCGTTTAGTATATTGAAATGGAATGAAATATAATAATCTTTTAATTTATTTCTTTTTCACTATTTTGTATGTAAAAGTGGAATAAAGAAAGCCTTCTTTACGTGAAAACTTATCACAAAAATAGATAGAAAGATATTTTTACATAAAAAAATTAAAGAAAAATGTGGCTATTATATTTTTATGATATTAAATAAAGAAACATTATTACTTTTTCTTATACATATAAGAAAAAGTTAATTCTATTTTACTACCGTTTATTTAGTCTTTTGCCAATTTAGTATCACATCTTAACTAATTGACAATCAAGCGACAAGAAACTTTAAAAAGTCTTATATACCTTTATAATTTGTTGATATTCAAAATTTATCCTTCAACAGGAGGAGAGGAAGTGGACTGTTTGGAAAGGATAATAAAAACTTACACTAGTCTACTCACCTGCTGCGCCATATTCTTTAAGCAGTAAATTTATCTCCTTTCAATCAATCTCCTCTCTTCTTTCTTTTCTTTCAAATAAAATTGAACTTTTAGTGATTGATCGGACATGCGTTGCAGCGGTGGTCGAGGAGTTCGGTCCGATATTGATCCACCGTAAAAGGGTTCTTCCAAAAAAAAAAAAAAACATTCTTTTTGCAAAATGGCATACAAAAGAAGATAGAGTATCCAGCGAGCATCTACTTTCAAGGATGATATTCATTGGCGCCACATTGATAATGACGATAATTTTTCAAATTTATCGTTTACTACGTCTTCTAATTCATCCTCCTCATTGTCTGCTCAGGGCATCAAAGCTTCCGCTCCTTGCCAGGATTCTTCTCTTTCCTCTTTTTATGGTGTTTTCTAAATTTTTTTGGTAGAAAATATAAATCATTTAAAAATGTATCTGGTATATTAATGAAGAGAAGAATATGGTTGAGTTTTTTGGTTTGGGTTAGCATAGAAAAAGAAATTTGAGAGTTTAATTTTTGTAGAAAGAGGAAGCTTCAAACTGTAAGAGAGAGGAAGAGAAAATGGAAGAAAGAAAAAGAGAAGAGAAGAGAAGATCATAAGTAAAATAGGAATTCAAAATTTCAACAAACCTGACATGTAGGAATTGATCACTTGATTCTCAATAAACTAAGATGTGGTATTAAATTAGCAAACGATCGAATTAAAGGGTAATAAAATAGAACTAACCCACGTAGAAATAAAATATGAAATTACATTCATAGTCACCCGACTCAACCTAAGCTTAGATTTTTTTATGGAAAGATGTGTTAAATATTCTTCCATTAGGGAAAAATCTTTAGAGTACAGGATTATATGAAGAACTAATTGTGTACATGGTGGGCACTGGGTAGAGGATGATAGGTGATGGATATCATGCAGCCACATGTCCGATCCTGCAAGACTCAGAAATAAGCCATCAAGAAACCGCGGAGATCTACTCCCCAAAGGCACTTTGATGCTTAAATTGGTCTAGGGTCCTCAAATTATGTGTAACTAAATTAGGGTAAGTAGCATTTATGACTTGATATTACATGAATAGTAAGTGATGAGAGAAAAACCTTTTATTTGGATGTATTCGTCGAGGATTAATAGCTTACATTCGATGTGGGATGCCAATTTGTGACTCAGATTGCACTCGCATCGGGTTGGGCTTCTCCTTTTGACCTAATTCTAACTCCACTCTCTTATTGTGGCTTGTGGCCCAATTATATTGTTATCTATTAACATCATGCCCTCTTTAATTGTAATTTTGCAAACCAATTTTGGGCATGTATTCCTAATGGACCAAAATGGATAAGATATGTTGCTCTTAGCTTCAAGGATCTCATGCATTTTCTTTCACTGTGTATTGAGAAAGAAGAAGTGGTTGTCTATAGCACTTGTACTTGGATTATTTGGTTTGCAAGGAACCAAAAAGTCATGAAGGCACCTCCATAGATGCTAACTGCATTGCCTTTAAAGCCATAAATTTTCAGAAGAATACTTAAAAATTAACCAAGGATTTCCACCACCCTCTCTAATTCTCCCACAAATGAATTCTCCCTTCTCCTCGAGTGTGGAAGCCCCCATATCTGATTCTTAAAGTTAATACTGATATCGATAGCCTGACCTTCTCAACATCTCTTTTTCTCATATTTATAGGACCAGGGTCTGGCCTCCGGTCTATAGGGCTCTTGAGTCACCATGATTTACATCTTTCACTTGGGTGTCAGGCAATCTAGCGGGGATCTTGAGGACGAAGGACGAAGGATTTGACCTTTTGGTAACAATTAGAGTAAGTAGCATTTATGACTTGATATTATATGAATAGTAAGTGAAGAGAGAAGAACCTTTTATTTGGAGCCATCTCCCAAGGATTGATAGCTTACCTTTGACGTGGGATTGCTAATTTTTTACCCGGATTGCACTACAGCGGTCGGGTCTTGCACCTCGACCAAACTCATTTGGCCTTTTTAAGGGCCACGACTCTTATCAGGTTGGGCTTCTCCTTTTGGCCCAATTCCTGACTCCACTCTCTTATTGTGGTTGTGGCCCATTTATCCTGTTATCCATTATTTGCCCCTCCTCTAAGGGCCAGTTAGCCCCTCAAGGGATTGTAACGTTTCACTTTTCTGTAGGCTACAAGTCTTTTCACTTATAAAGTTCTGCAGTGCTTGACTTCTTTTAATAGGAGAGTGAATCTCGTTTTTTACTCTTTCACCCCTAACTTCTTTTCCTTCCACTTTTTCACTGAACTTGTTCCCTTCTCTTGTCTTTTCTTGTGTTTGTATACTCCAGCTTCCTTTATGGCGTCTTATAACAACTCTCCACTACCGTAGGTACTGTTACTATTTCTCCTTGTACTGCGGGTCTTCGATGCTCCCTTTCTATGATTGTTGTCATTTTTCCACCTCGGATGCTCCTTAGTTTTCCGATAGGCACATTACTCATGATCCCAAATTCGCAAAGTTTCTCGAGTGGGATGTTATCAATGATATAGAACCCAATGGTGCTGATCATTCTAGTTTCGTCACCCTACATCATCTTGCTAATTTTAGATCACTTTATCATATTCTTAGAGATCATGAATTAATTTAGCCTCTTCCTCGTGAGTGGGCTAATGCCCCCTCCTGAGTGCTTACCATGTATGAAGAGCACCTAAAATTAGGCCTACCCTTCCTGCTGCCTTGACTAGTTACTGATGTGTTACACATGGAACTTGACTCTTGCTCAAGTCCATCTTGTCCTCTCTAGATAGCTTATCAATTGCATTGTTATCTATTGGGCTCTTGGTATCCCGACTCTGTGCCACAATTTTCAAGCGCCATTTCCGTATTCGGGCTGCCAAAACCAACTTGGAGTGGTTCTCTTGTACTCCAATGCCTAAAAAGGGTCTATTTGCTACCAAACTGACCTCTATCACCTCATGGAAAGACCAATTCTTTTTCGTCCGTGCCCCTACTCTGCCTTTTAAATATGCTTGGATCCCCGATAAAAATATTCCCAATTCGGAGCTAACAATAACCGCTAACCTATGGTCCTATTATAATATACTTGACCAATATCCTCTCCATCTTCGAAGTCGGAAAAGCTAGTCCCGCCTATTATTGGAGTATTGTAGCTTATACGGGGCCCCCATTAATCAAATGGCCATATGTTAGTATTCATAGTGCTTTCATTGTTCATTCAACTCCACAATGTGCTTTTCTTCCTTAATTAATATCTTTTGCTTTTCCCCTTGCAAGCGATGAGTACATGCACTACCTATTAGGAGCTACTTTGGCAGCAGGCATACTATTAGGGATGGTTACTGGAGGTACTAACCATGCTAGGGGCCTTTTAGCTCTTTTGTCCTTGACATCTGCGGCTCCTGCTGCTACTAGTACTGGGCGGGGCCCCAATCATCACAGTACCTGTGGTGCTAGTAATATTCTTTTCCTTTTTCTTTCTTTGTTATTCTGTTTGCTCTATATTCCCCTAATTTCAGTGGTTGCTTGCATCTCTATTACGGTCCTTCCTACTTCCTCAAGAAAATTCATGAGGAGGCTACGAGAGATTTTCTTTTGTTCTTCACATAATTTTAACCCTACTTGTGATTTTTTAGAAAATGATGTGGAGGAGGATATTATGGAGGGGATAGACCTCAATACGAGGAATCATCACCTTGTTGTACAGGTATGCCAAAGCTGAGGGGCAAATATGATGCTACGGGAAAGACGACATGTGTGGGATTTGGTGGCCTGTCCTCCAAAATTTGGTGTGCCACCCAATCCTTCTTCGTACCTTCTTCAGCCTATTAAGGATCCTCTCTTCTTGCTGCCACAGTTGACAGATGGGATAAGCACTGAGCAACCTCCGATATTCTAGCAAGCGAGGAGCTTCCCCGTATCGTTCCTGTACCAAAAGGGGCAACTAACCAGGAGTGAAAGATAACAATTTGTAATAATGTTCGGGATTATTGTTAAGTTTGGACTTCGATATATGTGTTTTATAACATAAGCATATTTATACGTTTGTTTATTGCTTGGTCATCTTTTTATTACCAATCATCAAATCGGCCATTGATAAGCAAAGAGCTAGATCGTGGTACCACAAAATCTACTAAGTAGTAAGAGCTAGCTTTGTAGTAGAAGAACCATTCTTCCTTGTGTGGGTATACTCGTATCAGGCGACCAGCGTTAGAAGACGTCCCAGTCCCATCAATCATAGAAAATGCCATGAAAAAATATTCGGGTATCACTACGGGAGATAATGGTTTTAGAGACGGAAAATATTCGTCTCTAAACATTAAAATTTCGTCTCTAAATCGATTTAGATACAAGTTAGAGACGAAATGTCTTCGTCTCTAAAACCCTCGTATCTAAACTAAGATAAACAAATTTTTTTATCTCTAAAACTATAGAGACGAAAAATATTCGCCTCTAAACACATTATTGATTATCAGATGAGGTTAGATATCATGATCGCGACTTTATTGTCCGACTATCGGATGAGGTTAGATGTCATGACCGCTGCTGCGATTTGATGCACACCTTATAGACCAGTAGAAATTCATGGGGTACGTTTTTCTAAATACCACGGCCTTTTAGCTTACTGTTCTTGTGTAGAGCAGTACATACCTGAGAGATCTGTACGGCAGTTCGATCGAACCCAGTGTATTCCATATGCTCCTTTTATTAGTCTGGTCAAGCACTGTAGGCCAGCTTCAACTAGGTCATACATCGTGAAGCACACTTTAACTAGGGCCTTATGGGATGATGCTACGAGTCATTGTGTAAATGCTGATCATATATGATACATTGCTATGCTGCCACACACTTGCCATCCGAGTTACATTCTATGGTATCTCCGACACACCTATCTAAGGATACAGAACCCAGAGTTGCTTCCTCCCAGCGTTCAGTTGCCTCCACGTTCTCAGCCAGTAGCTATTGTATTAGTTGACTCTTTAGGTCCATATGTCAGGGATGATGATCTTGAGGATGTAAGTACCTAGGCTGCGCTATATAGAATGATGGATCGCTTGTACATAAGTGGCGTTTGTTTAGTGATTAGATTTACCTTATTTTAGCATGTATGGATATTTATGTTTAGCTTGTTGTGAACTTCATTTATTTTACTTTTGATGATATTTTGTTTATTACATTCATTACTCTTCAAGGATGTTTAGTGTAATTAATTACATTTTATTAATGTAACGTTTATTCTGAGAACAATGAATATCACAACATGAAAATAAATTACTAAAGTACTAACAAAATGACATGAAATAAAATTAATAAATTAATAAATATCAAAATCAATGAATATAATATGTTTGAGTAGGTTGTATTGAAGGGGGAAACATTCAGGCACACGTAGCAGCGCACTCTTCCAATCCTAAATGATATGGAACCCAATAATCATATATGTCCTGATCAACGTGCAACTGGCACAACAGATTTAAGGTGGCATCATAAAGTCTTTCAAAATGTGTAACTGTAAAGAAAAATATATATTCTAATTCATACAAATGAAAATAACATATATAATATAAGGATTAATTAATTAGTTAAAAGTCTAGTTTCACTTACCCCAATAAACTGTTCACGATCTGTCAAGTTGCCAATGACAATCGTCCTTTGAGGCGGGCCCCCAACAGATGTATATGACAATGTTGTTGTATTTTCATGATGTCAGGAGATAAGTACTGCACATACCTATAAAGATTCGCAACAACATGTAAATGGTCAGGTGTATCCATCCAATTTTCTCTCGGGGCTCCGCCTTCCAGTGCCGACAATTGTCTAAAACTCTGTGGTACCTCAAATCACCAAGTATATTTACATACAAAGACTGGTTATTTCTCATCTCATGCCACATCTGCTACGTATAATAGGATTTTTCTACATCGTCATTCACAAAATAAGAAACCACCCTAAAGGCACAGTTACCATCACCCGTGGGATCCATCTAACTATCAATTAAAGGATATATAAAACGTGAGAATTCATGTATATAAGAGAACTCACTTGAAGGACTATCTGCAGCTATGGTAGGTGAATGCATTGAACCCTGCACAATGCTACGTCCTCTACCCCTAGATCCAGAACAAGGTGGGCGACTTGCACGGGGTGGGTGCCCTCTCCCACGAGACCCCAATTCCTGAACCTGATCCGGACCCAGATCCACTACTGTTCTTGAACGCTTGATGGGCAATTTGTACATACTCCCAATGTGACTTTTCCCTCCTCGTCGAGTCAGTCCTTTTTTGGCCCTTAGTAATGACGGTGTTCGGAGGAGAAGTCTACGTGCCCTCGGGGTTTGACGGCAAGATGGGATGTAAGATGTCTGGGGTACAGCGATGCCACTCCATCAACTATTAAAATATAAACAAACCTCATAATTAGTATAACTTATTTACTAAATTAAATTAAATAAAAAAAATCAATATTAAGTATAATACACTTACCTGTGATGGTGGTCGTTCACTAAACTCCGTTAGAATACTACTGATATGACTCATCTAATACGCCATGTTATCCTCGGGGTTTGATTGATGATGCTCCATTTCCGGTACCCCGTCTATCACAAGTGATGACCAGAAACTATGAAGGAAGGTACCTACGGTATCTAGTAATCAACTCGCATGAACATGGTAGACCGTGTAAACTCCGAAGCCAATGTTCACAAAGGTTCGCTGGATCGACCATAATCTTTGTGGCTCTATTTAACTTTCTTTAATAATCTTCATTGCCAAAAACTTACATTTCCACAAATCTCGGCTAACACTGGATTACTCTTTGCATTATCTTTCTCCTTCAATCAGGACTATTCAAGTGTAGTCTTAATCCTAAAAATCTGCGTCTCAATCTTTGAATGTATTTTACTGAAGACAATATCTAAGTCAGCGTGACATGTTTGGAGCCATGAATGTTCAGACTCAACTCTATTCTTGGTCTCTGACTCAAAATGTAAAATTTTTTCGTTCCACACTCTCACGAATTTATGTGAACACATGCTCAACCACTACATACTTCTCCACTTAGTATTTAATTTTTCCAATTTCTTTTGCATAATCATCTTCATCCTGGGAGTTCGCTAATTTTCTCCAGATTTTCTGTACAAACTTCTCAGCTACTGGCTTACCAATTAATTGGATAAATTTCATTGTTATAAATTGAAGTACATACTAAAATATTATATTTAACTTAAGTAAACTACTAATAAAACTTAACTAATTAATTTTAAATATAAATAATATTTAACATACAATCAGTATATTATTTACTTTAAAATAATATTTAACAACTAGAAAATTAACTAACATGAGAACTGCAAAAAATCACATAAATTGATTATTAAATTAAAAAATCATATAAAATCACATAATAGTACAGTCAGCTTTACCTCCTCCTCTGTCAACCTTGCCGCATAAGAATGACCGTGGTGATAGACATCTATTTGATGATTGTGCCTTCTGTCTTTTATAATTTCCAATTTGCACCACTAACATCTTTCTCGCCTTTCAATTTAAATTGGCAATTACATTTCTCATTTCCGTACGGACTCCTCCGCTTCACAGAAATTTGTTCTTCTTCTTAATCGTTCACTATAGACTTAATGGTTTTTGCCTTCACCCGATGGCAACCAATATAAACGTATGGCCGATCTTTTTTTAAAGACAATGCGTAGTCGTCACATGTGTTAATTGTCTTTGCTCGTTCTTTTACCCATTCAACTAACTCAATTTTCGAATCAAATAATCGATCCATTTGAAATAAAGAACAATGGTCCACAAAATCCTCCGTATGGAAAAGGTTCTCAAATTATTCAGAATCTAATTCATTCTCTTCCTCATAGAAAATAAAAAAAAATAAACACCTCATGTCTTAAATAAAAAGAAAACTAAATAATGTAACAACATAATTATAATTCCATTAACGTAGTAATTTTTTAATTAACATAAAACTTAAGACATGATGTGAAACTAAATATATTAAGAGAAAATCACCCCTAGTGTCCCTAAACTATTTCTACTTTACATCATGTACCTTAAAATATTTTTACTAGCCTTTTTTGCTATCACAAAATTTACGCATCACCATTCATACCCACAACACCCATATTTTGGCAAGTCAAGGCTGCTAGAGGTCACATGGCTTGACCATTGTAGGGGCAAAATATTTCATCTATATCTTGGGGTTAAAAAATAAAAAATAAAAAATTTAGGACCTAAGCAAAAAATGACCTTTCTTCTCCTTCTTTATTCTCTTCCCTCCCACCTGCTACTTCCCTTTTCTCATCGGCTACTCCTTCCACTTTTCCCTCCCTCTTCTTCTTCTTCTTTCTTCTTCTTTTTCCCCTCTTCCCCTCCTCCTCCTCCTAGAAAAATTGGCAGCCTCTACCGAAATGTGCAAGTTTGAACATCCGCAGAATCATGACAAAACCTCACAAATCAATCAAACACTTAAAGAAAAGCTCAAAATTTAAAGAATTACAAAGTAAAAATCCAATTAAAAGAAAACCCTAGTACCAACAAAATAGAAATTTCAACCCAAAAGATCAATCAATCACAACTAAACTTCAACAAATTATAACTTCAATCAGATAATTAACAGATCAAATAAGCAATTGCAACTGCCACAACAAGAATCAAACATCATGCTCCCAGTGCAGTGTAGACCCTTAGTCTTTAATCTTCTCTGCCAAATTTACAAAAGAAGAAGGGAGAGCCATTTGAGGTGGTTCTAGTGGCAGATGAAATTCCTCCTCAACATCTTTATTTTCTTGCTTTTTACATTTGCAAATTCAGCATGCAACAGGAGCAGCACCAACCAAGCCAATCTCCAAGGGGCATTCAACTCTTTAAATGGCTTCAATATCTCATGGTTCAACTGTTCAAATTATCTAATAACATAACTCAATCTCTCATCAAGAAATCCAAAACCCATTCCTAATTTGAACAATTAGAAGTATTTAGACATCTGTAATAACCATATGAATGGTGATTTTCCTTCTGATTTCCCCCTCTTGAGGTGTTAAATTCTTGAATATTTCATTGAACAATTTTTTCTGGCATAGTTTTCCCATAATATTTTCAGAAATTTGGTTCCTCTGCTTTCAAGAAATCAAGATCTATTGGAATACACACCTGATAAAGAAGTTTCTTAGATCGGGGATTGACCCAAAAACTCACCGAAAAATATCTGATGTCGATCTTCTTTTTCATCTGCTATTAAACTCTCATAATCCAGTTTAATCTGGCTATCCTTGCCGCCAAGGACGGAGGGAAAAGAGTAAGAAGAAGTCGTCTGATGCAAGGAAGAAGAAGAGAAAGAGGGGAAGGGAATCTTCACAAATAAAGAAGAAGGAAAAGAGGAAGAAGCGGGAGAGGTGATGGGAATGTCGACGCAAGGGAGAAGAAAAAGAAGAGAGAAGAAGGGAGGGAGGGTTTTATTTTTTGTTTAGGTCCTAAATGTTTTATTCTTTATTTTTTAACCCCAAAATATGGATGGACTATTTTCCCCTACAATGGTCAAGCCACGTGACCTCAGGGAGTCTTGACTTGCCGGAATATGGATGTCGTGGGCATGAACGGTGGCACGTAAATTTTATGATGGCAAAAAAGGCTAGTAAAAACATTTAGGCATAGGCGGTAAAGTAGAAACAGTCTAGGGGCAAAGAGATAATTTTCTAAATATATTAATTATAATAAAAATTAAACAATTGAAAAATATTAATTGTAATCATAATTAAACAATTAATTATAACATAAACAAGATAAACACTAACTTTAACATTAATAACTCACAAATATTAATAACATAATGATATAAAATTGCTCATATATGAAAAATAATTAATATAAAACATAATTAACCTTTATATATTAAAAAATAAAAAAAATAAAAAAGCTAAAAATGGTTAACAGAAGTAACTGGGAGTGGTGCACCAATTGCTCCACTGGCGCACTAGCTGGTTTGGTGCACTAGTTGCTTCCGTTTAATTTTCTAGCTTTTTTTGGGGTCATTTTGATCTCAAAATTGATGTTTTCTTGTACAAAATCTTCAAAATTATCTATTTTCAGCATCTAAATCTTCAAAATGTTCATTACTCTTCAAGTGAAGATAGAGAAAAGTGAGAGAAATTGAGTTTAAAGAGAGAGAAAGAGAGAGATGGTTAGAAGAAATGAGGTTGTTATAGTGGAAATTTCAAAATTTTGTCATTGAATTTATCAAATCCTCCATTGTTGCATTGAAAAACTATAGCTAATATATGAGAAGAAAGAATACGACATATCTATTCCTTTGATTGATACATCCATTTTTGTTGATTAGCAGAATAAGCTCAGTATGTGCAAAAAAAGAGAACATTCAAGAAAACCAAACCCAATATTATAAGGGTAAATAAAAGATTATATCTTTGGCAAGAAATACAAGAGAAGGAATAAAGTTATAGAAAGAAACCCATTCTAAGATCCAAAAATGAATCTCCTCAAGGAACCTTATATAAAGACAAACCTATAGAAATTTCAAGTTGATATAAATCCTTGCCTCTTGCATATGAAGTGAAAAGGAAACCTTTTCCTCTTGACCAAGCTTCACATTAAGCAAGAAGCAATAACATCGGCAGTGTCATCTGCAGAAACACTCTCAACCAATCAATAACTAACCTAAGGGAGTTTATTTTCCCTTTTCGTGCTCTAAAGACTCAAGTATATCAATCGAATTGAACCCTCATGGGATTAGCTCTCGCTAGCGTCGAAGCCTTAGTTCAATTTCGAAAGGGAAGGGAGAGAACAATGGTGTTTTCCCTCTTTAGCTTTCAATTTCTCTTTGTTTTTTTGTACTCTAAAGCATAAAACAATGCCGTACGTCTTTTTAAAATTCTCACATCCCAAAATTAAATTTTACAGGGAAATAAAGGCACCATATGAATCCCGCAAAATATTTGCAATTAATAGTCTGTTGTGAGTAATTACATATATATTGTTTGTAGGCATCTCGTAACTATAGCTATCGTAGCTATATACCCCATTAATTAGAGGAGGGGGGGAGGGGGGGGATTGATCCCTGTATTATGTAATACCAGCATAAAGGTGAGAAAGGCTTAGGTCTTACACAATATATGTGTCTCCTCGTGCAGAGAGCTTGTTAATAAGAAAAGATGTGGAACGATGGCTAATTGATATGGTTCTATTTCCTAGAGGAAAAGACACGCATGCAAAGGCATCACTTCGTTTTCTCCAACTGATGTCTATAAATAGGATTTGCTGCGTAGGGAGGGATCATTCCATAAGCTTATATATTACTAAGAATTATAAGTTGTGATGGCTGATGCTTCCACCTCTCTTGCTGCTGAAAATCCCGTGGCGTCCTGCCTTCGTGCCCGACTGGGGCAATGTCTCCATATACGTGAAGCAACCGTACACCATCGATGCAAATAATTAAACGTCTAGGCTGGGCGTTCGAACTTGCAACGTTGAGAACCAAAAGTTTGACTGGTTTCCTGAATTTGTTGAGGGTTTATTGACTTGCTTGTGCGAGCGTTATCGCCTTAGGTACTAAAGGTTTGTTTGGATTCATCACTCCCAAGAATTTATGGGTGACTTGTATACTATTACATACTAACTTATTGCTCCTGCATCTCAGGTGAATTTTTTTCTGGTTTATTTTCCAAGTGCTCGACTATATGCGCATGAGACAAGCCGTCACCTTGTGGCTCCCATCTATGGGGTTACCGGGATTTTGGAGATTTGTATGCAATCGAAGAGTTTGACAGGTGGCAGGTTCCTCCTACTGTCATCGATAAGCTCGACTATTTGGCAGACTCGTATGCTACACGTATGCTAGGTCTTCCCAAATGCCTTCTACTATCGTATCTGGTTTTATATATATTATATATATTTATTTATGTATATATATACATAATATAAATATATGTACATATATATACTTGTATATATTTATGTACATATATATACATCTATATATGTATATTTATATATATACATATTTTAAGAAAATCTTATAATGGACTACCTTTTAATTTTCCCCAATTATCTAGCGTGTCGTTCCTCTTACAATAACATAATTTTCTGAAAAATGCAATAAACTTATGACAAAGGTACCAACAAATCATCACGGGTAATACTTACATAAGTTGGTATCATCCAGGCCTTTGCTAACTGCCTCTCATGATTGTCTGCAATACATACGTTGTGCTCTCGTAGGCTTTGAGTACTCAATAAGGGTCTTCCCATGTGGCATCTAATTTTCTCTCGGGCTCTTGTATACTGGCTTGATTCTTCCTCAGAACACAATCTCCTTCCAGTATTCCTAGTGGTTGGACTTGGGAATTATGATAGCGGGTTGTTGCTCTTTTATAGTGCTCATTCCTATGGGTGGCTATATCTTGTAAGTCATCAATGAATAGCAAGCTTTCTCGTAAAAGTTTGTCATTTTGCTCATGGAAAAATTCTAGACTTCTTGAACTCGAAGATCCAACTTCGACAGGAATCATTATCTCTACCATGAAACACAAGTGGAAAGGTGATTCTCCTGTTGCTTTTCGTGGTATTGTTCGGTTCAACCATAACACGCTTGGCAGCTATTCTGTCCAATTACCCTTTGCTCCTTCTAGCCGCTTTTTCAACCCTTGAAGGATAGTTTTATTCGTAACTTTCAGCTAAACTGTTGGTTTGCGGGTGCACCACAGAGGCAAACTGCTACTCTATCCCGAGCCTTTCGCAGAAGTCCTTGAAACATTTTGCATCAAATTGCTTCCCATTATCTGTTATTAACACCTTGGTGATTCCGTATCTACAGATGACATCCTCCCAAAATAAATCTTGTATCTGCTTCAATGTAATGCTTCTAAGCACTTTAACTTCTATCCATCTTGTGAAGTAGTTAATAGCAATAATAAGATATTCCTTTCCTTATTTGGCTTTCAGGAACAAGCCAAACTTTGATACTCATTTGTGCAATATGGTGATCGTTGTCACGTATTTGACATTAATGACATGTGCGTACCATGTCCTTGGCATCCTCACACATCGTGGGCTAAAAGTATCTGTATCACATGATTTTCCTAATTAATGTGTTTGCCCTAATTGAGCCCTGCCTATTTCGACATGAACCTCTTTCAATATATACAAGCCCTCATCTTGAAATACTCACTTCAATAGTGGCCAGTCCGCCATAGTTCGGTACAATTCATCCTCGACTATAATGTATAGAGTTGCCGTTGTCTGGATTTTCCTTGCCACTATCAGATCTTCTACCAAAGAGCCATTCAAAATGTATTGTTTAAGTAGGGTTATCAAATTATTCTCAGGCTCGCGTATAGGATTTCTCTGCTGATGCTTTTCCAAACAAGGGGTCTAGCCATATTCCACTAATTTGCTCTCCTACAATTGCTTTTGATAACTCGTCAGCCTTTTGATTACGCCACTAATCAATCTTTTCAAACCAAACAAGCCTAATCCCTTCTTCAAACAGAATGAATAAAGATAGAATCAGACCGATTCTCAAAATGCCTTTCTGGCTATTCCTTAATATTCACAGAATGTGAATCATCTGCTTTCGAAAGAAATTGAAGAATTTCTTGGGAATCCTACAAGATGTATTCGTTATTTTTTCTTTGATGCATGGTCAGAAATTCATCTAATTTTGAATCTTACTGAGAAGTCCACCAGAGATCCAAAATTGTTGAAGAAAGAACAAGATCTTTCTTTTGTCCTTTCCAGGCAATCGAAAAATAAAGAAATATTTAATATATTCAAGATAATTAAGTATTTACAATATACCATCTCAATTCATCCTATTTCATCAGATCCGAGATGTGATATGGTTCCGAAGGATGAGCTGAATTTGGACAATTCCAATAAGATTCATTCTTGAACAAAAATCCATTTTTGATTTATTTCATCTATTCCATGACCGGAACAAGGGAGGATACATATTACGCGATGATTTTGAATGAGAAGGGAGATTTCAAGAAATGGCAGATCTATTCATTCTATCAATAACCAAGTCGGATCTAGTGTATCATAAGGATTTTCCTTTTCTATTGATACCTACGGATTGGATAAAAAACAATTCTTGAATAAGATATTCAACTCTAGGGATGAATCAAAAAAGAAATCTTTATCAGTTCTACCTTCTATTTTTTATGGAGAGAATGAATCTCTTTCTCGAAGGATCACAAAAAAAAAAAAAAAAAAAAAAGGGTCCGGATATTCTATGGGAATGATTTGGAAGATCCACAACCAAAAAGATTGGTATTTGCCATAATGAAGGCAATCAATCAATACAGATTGATCCGAAATCTTTTTCCAATCTCATATAGTACCTATGGGTACATAAGAAATGTATTAAATCGATTCTTTTTATTGAATAGATCTGATCGCAACTTTAAATATGAAATTCAAAGGGATCAAATAGGAAAGGATATTCTGAGTCATAGAACTCTAATGAAATATACGATCAACTAAAATTTATCGAATTTGAAAAAGAGTAAAAAATGCTTAGATCCCCTTATTTTGATTTCTCGAATAGAGAGATCCACGAATCATAATCCTAATGCATATAGATACAAATGGTTAAATGGGAGCAAGAATTTCTAGGAACATTTGGAACACTTTGTATCTGAGCAGAAGAGCCGCTTTCAATTGATGTTTGATAGATTACGTATTAACCAATATTCGATTGATTGGTCTGAGGTTATTGTAAAAAAGGATTTGCCTAAGCCACTTCGTTCTCTTTGTCTAACTCATTTCCTTTTTTCTATATGAATTTCGGGAATATCCCCATTCATAGGCCAAGATCTACATCTTTGAATTGAAAAGTCCGAATGATCAACTCTGCAATCCATTGTTAGAATCAATAGGCCTTTAGATTGTTCATTTGAAAAAACTGAAACCTTTCTTGTTGGATGATCATGATACTTCCCAAAAATCAAAATTCTTGATCAATGGAGGAACAATATCACCATTTTTTCCAATAAGATACCAACGTGGATGATTGACTCATTCCATACTAAAGATAATCACAGGAAATCCTTTGATAACATGGATTCCTATTTATCAATAATATTCCATGATCAAGACAATTGGTTGAATCCCCCTGAAACCATTTCTTAGAAGTTCATTGATATCTTTTTTTTATAAAGCAAATAGATTTCGATTCTTGAATTATCCACATCACTTCTGCTTATATTGGAACACAAGATTCTACTTTTCTATGGAAAAGGCCCGTATCAATATCAATAGTTATGATGTTATGTCTGGACAATTCCTTAATATCTTGTTTATTCACAACAAAATATTTTCTTTGTGTGTCGGTAAAAAAACATACTTTTTGGAGAGAGATACCATTTCACCAATCAAGTCACAAGTATCTAATATATTCATACCTAACGATCTTTCACAAAGTGGTAACGAAACGTATAAGTAGTACAAATCTTTCTATTTTCCAAGTTAATCCGATCCATTTGTTCGTTACTCGATCGCAGACATTTCAGGAACACCTCTAACAGAGGGACAAAGAGTCAATTCCGAAAGAACTTATTGTCAACCTCTTTCAGATATGAATCTATTTGATTCAAAAGGGAAGAACTTGCATCAGCATCTCAATTTCAATTCAAACATGGGTTTGATTAATATTCTATGTTATGAGAAATATTTACCCTCTGAAAAGAGGAAAAAGCGAAGTCTTGATGGAATTAAATAAATAAAACCCAAGAATTAATCTTACTTAATAGATTATTTAGAATAACAAATCGAAACGTATACCTTGATCCATGGCAATTGATTGATTTGAAGATTGGGTTTGAATCTTCTGATTGTTACGTACGCAGCCTGATTTCTTTAAAGAGATGGGGACTTTTTAGAGGTGGCTAATGATCTAGGCATACATGCAATCAGGGATCATAACCCTAATATATAGATGTATTTGCTAAACAGCCATCATAGTTTTGTAATACAACTCCTAGGTTTCAACACATTTATAAAGAGACCCCACACTTCTATTAAGACGACAGACCCACCTATATAAATATAGATTACCTTAATTGGGTCTCAAAATATATATAATAACAAACATATAATTAAATTATGCAATACATGTACGTCTACATGTCCAAATGCTATATAAATATGTGTGCACATGAATTACGTCCAAAGATCTAACAATCTCCCACTTGGACTAATATTCATGTATACACTAGTACAAACAATTATGAGATTGTCACTGTAATAGCTAGCACACTTTAATTTGTCATCTTAAACCAACTCTGTCCATTAACTTCATTAATACACGAATCAAAGGGATTTTCACTACATTAAAAGAACAGTTAAACCCATCATTGGTCACATGCATTAATTCAACTAAATGACCTGAATTGAGTGTGGATGTGTAGCATGGAAATTACATGTAAATGTAATCTATGCATGCCTATTTCCAACTGGTCTAATAAAATTGAGATCACTTTAACATATAAATAGGAAATGAACAACTCAACAACATAGTCTTAATGAGCGAATGGTAGAATATTATTGTCACATTAACAATAATAAATAAATAAATAAAGTTTGAGCATAAATATATATACAGACTCCCACTAAATTTAGATACCATCTAGAGATACAACACCCATATGGGTAGTATGTTCTGTAAAGACCTTCGGTGTCAATGCTTTAGTTAGTGGATCCACAAGCATGGAGCCTGAGCTCAATACTAATTATACCATTCTGAACTCGCTCTTTTACAACTAGAAACGTGAGGCCTATATACTTAGATTTCGTTGAGCTCCTATTATTGTTAGAAAAGTAAACTGCAGTTTTGTTATCACAAAATAATTTAAGTGGTCTCTCAATATTGTCAACCACACGCAGTCCTGTAATGAAATTGCGTAGCCAAATAGCATGATTTGATGCCTTAAAACATGCTACAAATTCTGCCTCCATAGTTGAAGACGCAATGAGTGTCTATTTGACACTCTTCCATGATATCGCCCCTTCAGATAGCAAAAAAATATATCCTGATGTAGATCTCATGCTATCTTGACATTCACCTAAGTCGGAATCTGAATACCCAACGATCTCAAGTTTATCCGACTTTCTATAAGTAAGCATATAATGTTTTGTTTTCTGCAAATACCTCATGACCCACTTGGCTGCTCTCCAATGTGCAGGACCCGGATTACTCAAATATCTGCCCAGCATACTAACTATGAATGCAAGGTCTAGACGAGTGCAGACTTGTGCATATATAAGACTTCCAAATACTGAAGCATAAGGAATACCTTCCATTTGCTTGGATTCAAAGTCATTATTAGGACAGTGTTTGAGATTAAACTTATCTCCTTTGGCCACCGAAGTATCAAGCGGTTTACAATCTTGAATTCCAAAATAATTGTAATACCTTTTCTATGTATCCCTTTTGTGATAATCTATGAATTCCTCAAGAAAGATCTCGATGAATTTGGATTCTTAATACAAAAGATGCTTCACCAAGATCTTTTATCTCAAATTGCTTCGAGAGAAATTTCTTAGTTTCATGCATTAAACCTACATCGTTACTAGTAAGCAAGATGTCATCCACATAAAGTACTAGAAAAATGTATTTATTTTTACAGAACTTGTGATACACACAATCATCCACAACATTCACAACAAAACCAAAAGATAATATCACATTGTGAAATTTATAGTACCACTGACGAGAGGCTTGTTTGAGCCCATAGATGGATTTCTTAAGTTTACAAACTAATTGTTCAAAATTTTTGAATTCTAAACCTTCAGCTTGTACCATATAAATTGTCTTATCAATGTTCCCATTGAGAAAAGTTGTTTTAACATCCATCTGATGTAACTCAAGATCAAAATGTGCCACTAGTGCCATAATTATTCTAAAAGAGTCTTTCGAGGAAACAAGAGAAAAAGTCTCTTTGTAGTCAATGCCTTCCTTTTAAGTGAATCCCTTAGCGACTAGACGCGCTTTATATCTCTCCATATTGCCTTGTGAATCTCTTTTGGCTCTAAAAACCCATTTACAACCAATTGGTTTCACACTTTCTGGCAAAGGAACGAGATCCCACACGTCATTGTCTTTCATGGATTGAATTTCTTCACCCATGGCATCTATCCATTTACGAGCATTTGAGCTTTCAATGGCTTGACAAAAGGTGATTGGATCATCTTTTGCCGAGTCAATGTTTTCCATATGCTCATTAAGATACACAACATAATCATCTGAAATTGCGCTTCTTCTTTCTCGAATGAATCTTTTTTAGGGCACTGGTTCTTGAGGTTGATCCATAAGAACAAAAGGTTGAGAAGCGACCAGATGATCAATTCCAGGCAAAGCCTATTGATTTATATTATGAAGAAGTACAACATTGTCTTGTACTGAATTTTGTTCTTGAACAAGATTAGGTACGAGAAAATGCACATGTTCAAGAATAACACTAGGAACAAGAACTGAGTTCTCATTAAAGACAAAGTTTCTTGCCTTATCTTCCCTCCCAACCTCAATATCCTCAAAGAACCGGGTATTTCCCGTCTCAAAAAATGTTCTTGAGAATTATAAAACTTGTAACCCCGTGACCGTTCAGAGTATCTAACAAAATAGCAACTAACTGTTCTTTCATCCAATTTCTTCTCATTAGGCCTATAAGGCCTTGCCTCAGCTGGACATCCCCATACCCTTAAATGTCTTAAGATAGGTTTCTTACCTATCCATAACTCATATGGGGTTTTTGTTGTTGCTTTAGTTGGAACTCTTAAGTATATAGAGTGTAGTTTTAAGTGCATCCCCCCAGAGTGATTCTGGTAAATTAGTATGACAAATCATACTTCTTACCATGTCTTTAAGGGTTATATTTCGTCTCTCAGCAACTCCATTCATACTAGGTGACCCCGGCATAGTATATTGAGGGACGATCCCACACTCTTCTAAGAATTTGGTGAATGGCCCTGGACATTGTTCACCTGAACCATCATTTCTGCCGTAATATTCACCTCCACGGTCAGATCTGATGCATTTAATCCTTTTGCCTAGTTGATTTTCAACTTCAGCTTTAAATGCTTTGAACTTATTCGAGACCTGTGATTTCTCATGTATCAAATATAGGTAACAACCATAACGAGAGTAATCGTCTACGAACGTTATAAAGTACTGTTGACCATTCCAAGAAGCCACAGAGAATGGTCTACATATATCCGTATGTACCAGTTCTAAAACGTCTTTAGCTCTCTCGGCGCCTACTCTTTTCTTGTCTGTTAATTTACCTTCAATACACTTGACACATATTGTATTATCCGAAGTGTCAAGCGTTTCAAGAATTCCTTCAGACACAAGTCTGTCAATTCTCTTTTTGGAGATATGACCTAATCTTTTGTGCCATAATGAATAGGAGTTCTCATTACTTAATTTTCGTTTGGTACCACGTGTACTTACATGCAAGGATTCATTAGAAGAAGTAGTCTCAAGCTCATATAAATTATCATGAGGATATAAAAAACTAGTTCCCAACAACTTAGAATCAAAATAGAGACGACACTGTCTATTACCAAATGAACAAAAAAACCTTCATTATCCAAAACAGGAATAGAAACTAAATTCCGTCTAAATGACGGTACAACGAATGTCTCCTTTAATTCTAAAAATAAACCAGTCTTTAAATGAAATGCCTATAGCTTGAACTTCTGTCGTACTGCCATCTCCCTTATAGATGAATCTTTCATCATCCCTTCGTTGGCGGTAACTCTGGCAACCCTGCATAGATATACTTATGTGAGTAGTGGCAGCCGAATCTAACCACCAAGTATATCTTGGTACCGAAACTAAATTAACCTTTGAACAGACAAAAGTTAGAGGCATACTTTTCTTCACGCGCCTTGCGTGATACTTGGGGCATTCCTTCTTAACATGAGAGGGATCTTTGCAGAAAAAATCACTTTATGTCTTTCGACTGTTCCTTCTGTTTTTTTTCCGCCGATGTATCTGCAATTATTTTGCCCTTTCTTTTCTTGCTACCTTTCGAGAAGATGAGATTAACACTCTCGACCTTATGTTGCCTCATTCTCTCTTCCTCTTGCACTAAATTTGGGATGAGTTCATTGACTGTCCATTTGTCATTTAACAGTTGTAACTCACCTCAAACTAGCCAAATTGAGGAGGAAGAGACATCAAAACAAGGTACACTAGTAGATCATCAGGAAGATCCAACTTCAGTGTCTTAAGTTTTGATATAATATGAGACGTCTCGAGAATGTATTCCCTAATGTTTCCTGAACCATTATACCTCATGGCAATGAGTTTATGCAATTGCGTAATAATCTCTGCATTTTCGCTTTTTATAAAGCGTTGTTCCAACTATTCGAGAAACTTAATTGCATTATTCTCACATTAGCAAGAAAAGTCTCTGGAATTGTACTCTTCATGATCATTAGACTTAACCTATTTGACCGTTCCCACTGAGCCATTTCCCTCCGTTGTTCGGAGGTACTAGTATCCGTCTGCTCAACTGGTCGTGGCTCCCTAATGGCCAAGTCCAGATACAGACAACCCAGATAAATTGCAACATTATCTTTCCAAGCTTTAAAGTTGTTACCATTTAATGGCGGATTATTACACAAATTAGCAGATAATTGAGCAACAGAGATATTAGTTACTGTAACAGAAAACATAATATAACAAAAATAAATAAAGCTCACTCATATATATATATATATAACTTTAACAATTCATAGGCTATATTCATAACAAATCCAATCACAAGAACATCGGTGCAACACCAAGTCTAGTCTTAGGACAAAGAGTTAGCTTGCAAGTGATTTTCTTGATGAAGTAATCGAGCACTAATAGTAAAATCCAGTCAAGTATCAATTCTTTCTTTGGGCCGACTTAACACTTACTATGGACACTTAATAACTATTACATGTTCATCACCACATATGTTTGTAATTCTCAGTCTGACAATAACAATCTTCCTTTGGGCCGATTGCTACCCGCATAAGAAATACAAAACACGACATCTAAGTAGTTCATTATCGAAAGAATTTCATGGGAGAGCCTACTTTGGTAGGATGCCACTTCCACCAATCAATATAAAGCTATTAGACATGCTCGTTAGACCAACTTAAGTTGTTATGAATATAACAAAAAAAACTTTAAATTACATACTATCTCATATTATGTATGTATCAAAAAAAATAATTCAGGATTAAAAAATAAATTATGACACATACAAGAATCATACATAATATGTAAATAACCATATATATCGACATATAAATGATGATATCAAAAATATGAATATAATTTTTTTTTATCGTAAAATAAAATCATCAGGTTGATATCCAAAAAAAAACTTATTTCCACAATAGTAAAATTGCATAACCGAACCATGAATGCTTCAAATCATTCATAAGAATGCAATAAAATAATCAGAAGTTGATTCATATACACGCTTACATATGTGCAAAAAATTAAGCACCAAAACCAAGGATCAAATTCATATAAATAGCTGATTCTCCATTGAAGCCATATCAAATGCACATTAAAAAAACAAAAAAAGAGGCGTGAAGAACCAATCAAAAAATTCAAGAAGAAAGGAATCTGAATGTGCATGCTGTGAGACATGCGATCACATAAGGGAAAACAACCAACAAATCCAAAACCAATTCCATATCCAAAGCTGCAACCTAAAAGCCGCTTTTTTTTTTCTTTAAAAAAAAAAACCCTAAAGAACAGCAACAAAACAGACAATTTCCGCGTCTCTATTCATGGTCGCACAAAATATTTGCATGGTAGGAATAAAAAACTTACACGGCAGAAGAAGTTTCATAAAATCAATCATAGAAGAAATCAAATCCCGAGCAGAAATAAGGTTCGGTCTGTTTTTTTTTTTTTTTTTTATTCTTAACAAATCAATTTTCGAAAAACAAATCACAAATCAAGAATCCAAACAATCTTTGATGTAAGGAGGCTCTGATACCATTGATGGAATTAAATAAATAAAACCCAAGAATTAACCTTACTCAATAGATTATTTAGAATAACGAATCGAAACCTGTACCTTGATCCATAGCAATTGATTGATTTGAACATTGGGTTTGAATCTTCTGATTGTTACGTACGCAGCCTGATTTCCTCAAAGAGATAGGGACTTTTAAGAGGTGGCTAATGATCTAAGCATACGTGCAATCAGGGATTATAACCCTAATATATAGATGTATTTGCTAAACAGCCCATCATAGTTTTGCAATATAACCCTTAGGTTTCTACACATTTATAAAGAGACCCCACACTTTTATTAAGATGACAGACCCACCTATATAAATATAGATTACCTTAATTGAGTCTAAAAAAAATATATATATATATAATAACAAACACATAATTAAATTAAGCAATACATGTACGTCTACATGTCCAAATGCTATATAAATACGTGTGCACATGAATTAAGTCCAAAGATCTAACAAGTCTTTGTCTAAAGAAATGCATCGAGAAAGGGCAGATGTATAGAGCCTTTCAACGAGATAGTGCTTTTTCAACTCTCTCAAAATGGAATCTATTCCAAACATATACGCCACGGTTCCTTATTTCCACAGGGTACAAATATCTAAATTTGATATTCTTAGATACTTTTTCAGACCTATTGCCGATACTAAGTAGTAGTAAAAAATTTGAATCCGTTTTTCATGATATTATGCATGGATCGGGTATATCAAGGCGAATTCTTTAGAAAATTTGTGTCTTCCATAATAGAATCTAATAATTGAGATTTCGAGTAAGTGTTTACATAATCTTCTTCTCTCCGAAGAAATAATTCATCAAAATAAATGAGTCACTATTAATATCGACACATCTGAGATTCCAATTGTTCGGGAGTTCCTCTATTCAATCATTTTCCTTCTTCTTGCTGTTGGATATCTTGATCGTACACATCTTCTCTTTGTTTCTTGGGCCTCTAGTGAGTTACAGACAGAGTTCGAAAAGGTCAAATTTTTTATGATTCCATCATCTATGATTGAGTTGAAAAAATTTCTGGATAGGTATCCTACATCTGAACAGAATTCTTTTTGGTTAAAGAATCTATTTCTAGTTACTTTGGAATTATTAGGAGATTCCTTAGAAGAAATACGAGATTCTGCCTCTGGCGGTAACATGCTTGGTCCTGCTTATGGGGTCAAATGAATACACTCTAAGAAGAAATATTTGAATATCAATCTCATCGATATTTTCAATCTCATACCAAATCCTATCAATCGAATCACTTTTTCAAGAAATACGAGAAATCTAAGTTATACAAGTAAAGAGATTTATTCATTGATAAGAAAAGAAAAAACGTGAACGGGGGTTGGATTGATGATAAAATAGAATCCTCGCTCGCAAACAGTGATTCAATTGTTGATGAAGAAAGAGAATTATTGGTTCAGTTCTCCACTTTAATGACAGAAGGGGATTGATCGAATTATGTGGAGTCTGACTCATAGTGATCATTTATCAAAGAATGACTTTGGTTATCAAATGATTGAACAACCGGGAGCAATTTACTTATGATACTTAGTTGACATTCATAAAAAGTATCTAATCAATTATGAGTTCAATACATCCTGTTTAGCAAAAAGGTGGATATTTCTTGCTCATTATCAGAAAATCACGTATTCACAAACTTTGTGTGGGACTAATAGTTTTCATTTCCCATCTCATGGAAAACCCTTTTTGCTCCGCTTAGCCCGATTCCCCTCTAGGGGTATTTTAGTAGGTTCTATAAGAAGTAGAAGATCATATTTGGTCAAATAATAGCGACAAACTCCTATGTTCTTTTCATTACGGTATTTGTGAACAAATTCCTTGAATCGGTCTATAAAACTTTTCACGAGCGCAAAATATTTTTGCGTGTTGTCCTCTTTTGCTTCAAAGGACCCCGTGACATGAGCAAAAACAACTTTAGAGTCCGAATAATGAGCTCTTCTGTGTTCATGGCTAATGCCATTCGTAACCCAGCTATAAACGCTCTATATTCCCGTTCATTATTACTAACTGCAAAATCATACTTCAAAGCATACGCAAATTCCGTACCAACGAGGTTTCTAGAACAAACTCTACTCCTTTATGTTGGTGGCGTACTGACCCATTAACATACAATACCTATGTTTTCTTGGGGCCCGACTTTTGCGGGTTTATCTTGGGTTCCACGACGCTCATTAGTGTATTTTCAACAACGAAATCGGCCAGTACCTGGGCTTGTAGAGCTCGCCTAGATTGAAAGTCAATTTACTATTCACTCAATTCCAGAACCCACTTAGTCATATGTTCCGTATGTACTAGCTTGTGTATCTCTTGCCTAAGAGGCACATTAGTCAATACTACGACGGGGTGTACTTGAAAATATGGTTTGAGCTTGCAAGGTTAAAGATATGTTTTTCTAGCAGGTTGTAATGTGTTTCTGCCCCCGTTAGTACATGGCTAACATAGTAAACAGGCATCATTTTGTCATTCTTTAGCGAACAAATTACAAAGCTTACAAAGGCCTTAGTTACCACTAGGTACATGAATAAAGTTTCACCCTCTATTAAGCTAACTAACAATGGTGTCTGACTCAAGTATACTTTGAATTGATTAAAGGCCCGTTGGCACTTTGGTGTCCACTTAAAGATTGTCCCGTCTTTTAAAAGCTGATAGAAGAGAGGGTTTTTTTCTCCCATCTTAGCTAAAAATCTTCCCAGATATGCCATGCACCCTACAATCATTGCACATCCTTAACTCTTCATGGCAATGCCATCTCCTGGGTAGCTCGGATCTTTTCGGGATCTGCTTCTATTCCCCTTTCAGACACAATAAAACCTAAACACTTTTTGGCTGGAACTCCAATAAACATTTTTTTTAGATTTAACCACATCCCCACTTGTCGTATCTTTGCAAAGGTCTCCTTCGTGTCATTGTGCAACATATCAACTTTTTTTTTTTATTTTAGGATGATGCCATCAACATACACTTCAGTGTTCCTACCAATTTGATCTACGAAGGCATCATTAACCATCTGTTGGAATTCGGCCTATGCATTCTTCAAACTGAAGGGTATTCTTGTATAGCAAAAAATGTTGTCATCTGTAATGATGGCCGTTTGTTCCTTGTCTTCCGGTGCCATAGGGATTTGATGATCCCCTTTGTATGAATCCAGGAAAGAAAGAACTTCATAGCTTGCTACAACATCTGCCACTTGATCGGTTCGTGATAATGGGAACGATTTCTGAGGAATTTTTGTTCAAATCTGTGTAATCAACACATATACGTCACTCCCGCTATGCTTTGGAACCACCACAGGGTTAGCAAACCACACAAGGTAATCGATTCGTTTGATGATCTCTGCCAGTAGGAGCTCTTGAACATTGTCTCGTATGATTTGTTGCCTTTGTTGGGCAAACTTTCTTTCCTTTTGGGCCATTGGCGGGGCATTATCTGGGATAAGCAACTTGTAAACCACGGTATCTTGAGATATTATTCCCAAATCAGTTGGGGACCAAGAGAATATATCTCTGAAGTCAGTGAGGATACTTTGTACGGCTTTGCAAATATATTCCAAGAGTGTCTTCCCTACCTAGACCTGCCTATCCGGGTGAGTACTGTCTACTCCAAATAGCTCATATTCTCCTTGAGGTTGTACTTTTTGGTTCTACTCTTCTTCTTTTCGCATTTTTCTCCCACGATTACATGCTCTACCTCTGCTCTGGCTGAAATGAAGCATTCTCGCCAGACATGATGATCTCCCGAATTGGAAAGAGCCCAGCAGCTGTTCACACTTCTAACATCAACGAACACGTGGAGACTGTGGCCTTGAGTTTGTTGAGTGCTGGTTTTCCAAGAAGTACATTGTATGATGATGGGGCACTTATAACCAAAAACTCTATCTACTAAATGTAGGATCTCTGTGCGTGATGTTTTTGAGCAAGATATACCCCTCACGCTAATCCTGATATCTTCGACCCTAGTTTTACGGGTATAGCTTTCTGTTCGGGAAGGTTAATCGCTCCTGTACTGGCTGTCAACTAAGCTCAAGTCGGAATAGATGCTTACTTTTGCTTTCTCCTACTCGGTTCTCCAAATGATCATGCTTGCTTCGTACAAGGATTTCTCCTTTAATGAATTCGTGAATGACGTCTAAGAGATTATTTATAGAGTGCAATCATTTGGTGGCCAACACTTTTGTCGAGGATAAGGATCGCAGTTTGTGCTTATATGCTTGAATATGGTCTCGATCATTGAGGCTTGGGACCTTCATAGACGCCTTGTTAAATCTCTCGGTGTAGGCCTGGACTGTTTCTTGTTGCTCCTGCTGGACGGTATGTAGGCAATTTGAAGCAGGTATAATTTCCCATTGCGTTGCAAAGTGGTGCCTGAATTTCTTCCGTAATTCTCGAAAATCCGAGATGGATTACGTGCTAGTGATGCTAACCAAGATAAGGCAGAATCCCTCAAAGAGCTGGGAAATAATCAATACAACTCGACATCCGAGGCATTGTGAATCATCATTAAGGCAAGGAAATGTTGTAAGTGCTTGTCAGGTTTTATGACGTCGTCATACTTATCAAACTGCAGGGTATTTAATTTGTCTGATATCGGAGCTTTCTAATAGGCCTCCGAAAAGGGACTGTACTCCACTTAGTTCCAATTATCGTCCTATAAAGATTTTGAGGCCTTAATATCGTCCATCATAGCTTGCACTTTTATTTGCATGGAATTAGGTGGGTGGTTGCTCTGGGCAAGAGGTTACCGGCTCGTTGGCATTCGCCTGTTGTGCATCGATTGCAAATAGGGACATGATGAAAGCTTTTTGTTAAGGAGTGAACAGGACATATGGTGCACTGCTATTTGCAATAGCATCTATGTGCTCCGTAACGTTGAGATCATCCTCTTGTTGAGGTGACTGATCATCTTATTGTTCTTCATTGATGGTGTTATCGTCCTTCGTGATTGCCATAAATTTTAATTATTTAGGTCCCCGAATTCAGCATACACAGTATTCGTCAATTTATGAATATCAAGTAGCCACGTATCCGATCCTGCAAGAGTCAGAAATAAGCCGTCAATTTATGTATAATTAATTAGGGTAAGTAGCACTTATGACTATATTACATGAACGGTAAGTGAGGAAAGAAGAATATTTTATTTAGAGCCATCTAACAAGGATGGATAGCTCACATTCGATGTAGGATCTCAATTTGTGACAAGGATTGCACTCCAGCGGTTGGGTCTAATGCCCCGATCCAACTCATCTGGCCTCTTTAGGGCCGCAAATCTCATCGGGTTGGGCTTCTCTCTTTGGACCAATTCCTGACTCCACTCTCTTATTATTGGTTGTGGCCCAATTATCCTTTTATCCATCAATAGTCATGCCCTCTTTGATCGTAATTTTGCAAACCAATTTTGGATATGCAATCCTAATGGACCAAAATGGACAAGATATGATGCTCTTAGCTTTAAGGATCTCATGCGCATTTTCTTTAACTGCACTTTGAGAAAGAAGTTGTTGTCTTTACCACTTGTGCTTGGCTCATTTGATTTGCGAGGAACCAAAAAAGTAATGAACCATAGACGCTAACTGCATTGTCGTTAAAGCCATAAAATCTTTAGAAGAACACTTAAGAATTAACCAAAGATTTCCACCACCCTCTCTGATTTTACAACAAATGAATTCCCCCCTCCCCCCTTCCTCAATTGTGGAATCCCCCATCTCCTGAAATTCTTAGAGTTAATACTAATATCAATAGTCTGACCTTCTCCATATCTCTTTTCTTCATGTTTGTAGGGCATGTAATAGTGTGGCCTATCTTCTAGCAAAGGTCACATTAATCTCTAATGTTCCCTCAAACTTAGACTAAAAACATGCCTCATAATATAATTCAAATTATTTTTGTAGGTCTTAATAATACTAATTCTTTTTTTCTAAAAAAAATATAAATCAAATTTAATACTTATTATCTAGTAAAAAGCATTTCTAATTAAAGTAGCTACCAACCTATCATAAAACTTAAAAAATTCAATTTCATCTATAAAAGGAAATTGCGAAAGTACATATAAATAGTGCAGTGCCGATGCTGCTGCCCACATAAAATTTGTTGCAACCTTTGCCAATCATAACAGGCCAGAAAAGCTGAAAGCGGCCCTCTTTCCCTACCAGAACCACACGAGTTAAACGAGGTTCTATTAAGCCAATCTAAACAGCTACGGTTTGTAACTGTTTATTCAAGATCTTTTGTTAATTAACTAATTAATTAGGAAAAAGGGTAAGTTGGGTAATTCAGATGAATATGGGTAGCAATTGAGTCGGCTTTATTCTAGTGTAAGTACTATTTGTACGTAAATGTGTGACACGTGGAAGGACAAGCAAGCAATCGGATGGATTATCAGAATGAATGGATGAAGATGATGAAACCATCGATGTTGCCCTTTTCGAGAACTATTTTTTTTCTTTTTCTTTTTTTCTTAGTGGAAAAAATGGAAAAAGGAAAAGAAAGGTGATGAAGATGATGATCCGGTTGGTCTGCATTTGTTTTGGTGTGTCCAAATTGCAGCAGATAAAAAGATTGGGTGTGGGTGAGAATTGGGAATGGCCCCTGTGTCCTGGTATAAGTTTTCAGGTTAGAATAAACCTAACAAAAATGTCAAAATTTGTTGACGTGAAATTTTACTAGATCTGTCTCTAATCTTCAATATATTTATTTTGTTTAAATTTAGTACATAATCAATATTTTTATTTTATTAATCCTCAACTCATTTACAAATAATCTTTTTAGTCATTTTGGATAAATTTTGATAATTTTAAAAATAGAATACATACAACTCAAGTAAAAAAAAAAAAAGAATTTTTTTTATTTAAATGGTATGAATTTTTAGTTTTATTCTTTCTATTTTAATATAACAAGAGAGAGATCATTGACTATAGGGAGTAGTGATTTTGCCTAAAAAGATAAGAAAGATTATCTTTAAATTATTTAAGTATAAAAAAAGATAAAAATATTTATTCAAAACTAAATTTTAAAAAAGGCAAATATATTAAGGATTAAAAACAATATTTACTTAAAATAGTATAATACAAAAAAATTAATAAAATGTTACATCATTCTTTTATTGGGAATATTAAAAAAAATATAAATATTAGTAAAATTGTAACAACTTAACAAAACAACTAAAGAAGTATTATCATGATTCAAGGTGGATTTGATGTAGTTTGAAAAATGTATACTTTTTTTTTTAAAGTTTGTAAAGATGATTTTCTAGTGTCTTTCAAAATGAAAAAAATAAAAAATCATTTATATTTAAACACCTAAATCATATAAAGTTTAAGATATTAGAATTTTGCCAGTTAAAATTTTGAATCACATACTTTATTTTGCTTAAGGCCTTTTAGGGTGCGACGCGTGTCTCCGGCGTCATTTTGGACCTGAGCATGGAGGATTAAACATCATATGTATACGATGCTAGTGTACATACATGCATGAATGACAATGATTGCCACCCATTAAGTTATCATATATATACATGGTTGCTATAACAGTCCCGTTAATTTTTTTTTTCTCGATAATAGTCTCTATAATTTACTTATGATTTTTTTTTCTTTTTTGAAGATGCAGGAAAAAAGTATTTAAAAAACTTTTTTAAAAAATGAATATAATATTTTTAATTATAACCATATCAAATAAGGAGAAATTATTCTGAAAAGAACTAGAAAGTAACTTTTTAAAATTATATTTTTTTAAAGTTAAAACAACAAAAATAAGTAATTGATAATAATTTAAAAGCAATTTATTTTAAATAACAAAAGATAAAGTCTAAGTATATTTTCTAATCCAATTTAAATTTTTACTTTTGAAATTCACATTTTTATAAATAATATTATTTTAAAAAAATTAAAAAAATCAAAATCAATTGTGACATTGGAATACTATCTCTAGATTTACTATTATTTGCTATCATCATTAGGAGTAGAATTAGATATATTTTAGTTTCGAAATTTTTATTTCAAAATTTGCAATAATTAAATTGTTCAAAAGAAAAAAATGCAATATTTAAATAATAAAATTGTATTTCGAAAATTAAGTACAAAATATCTAATGAATATAAAATACTCAATATTGGTGATTCTTTTTTTTTTTTTGGGTAAAAAAAATAGTCTTAAAGAAATGTGCTTATTTTCAAACGATGATAGCACAATTCCCAAACCAAACTCAATCACTATAGATAAAAAGGATAAATGGTTCAATTTATTAAGAAAAGGAGGAAAAAAACAAGAAAGAGAAATGGTTCAAGTCATGACTCATGAGCACAAGCACTCCTGGCAGAGGACACACGCATGGGAGCATTATCCCGAATCATCATCACCAAAATGATGCACCACATGATTATGTAACTTTTTTTTTTTTTTTTTCACAAAATACATGATTATGTAACTTATGTTCTCCTTTTTATAAAATTTTGTTAGGTTCTTAGCACATAGGGTTTTTTTTAAAAAAAAAATTCCTGTATAATATTTTTAAAAAATTTTTCTACAATACTTTTATTTAATAATTATCTTTTAAAGTATAAAATTTATTATTTATTTTATTATAATTGTTAATAAAAATATAAAAAATATTAATTGATGTATTAAAAGATTTAAGTATCATGCTTATGTAGTCTATATTCTTTATTGCTTATAATTTTTTATTAGCAATTGAAAAAATTGCTTATAAAAATTTTTTAGTAAAATTAATATAATTTGATTTTAATAAAATCAACGAGTAGAAACAGTTTTGACAGCTAAAAAATAATTTATATTTTTTTAAAAAAAACTAATTTATAACGAAAGTAAACTAAAAGTTATGGATAATAAGCGATAAAAAAATTTTCATTTTTTCTTAATCTAAGTAGTATATTATACTTTTTTCATATACTAAAAAATGTAGTTTAAACTCAAATTTACAAATTGAACTACTATCTTACTATAAGTAGGATATTATGCTTAAGGGAAATTGTCCATTTATATACTTAAACTATACAATATTTTTTAATTCTACACATTATCTTTATTTTTTGCATTTTATATACTCAAACTATTTTTGTGCCTGTAAAACTATTTCGTCACCGCATTTTGCAACGGAATTAGACCAAAACTTCACGTGGCTCTCATGTGACAAAATGTTTTAAGGGTACATTTAGCCGAATTTCATTGTGAAATATGGTGTCGGGGAAATTTACAATGTATGAAAAAAATTTAGGTATATAAAAAATAAAATTAGTTTATAGAATTAAAAAATATTATATAATTTAGATATATAAATGAATAATTTCTTTATACTTAAATCTATAAATTTGCAGTACTAATAACTTTAAAAATATAAATAATAACTCTGAGATATGTAGTTTAAGGCATGATCGGACTCATTTATATTTATTTACCTTGTAACAAGTGGTGGTAGGTTTTCGAATTACACCATCTTCCTCAATTATAAAAAAAAAATAGTACTATATTGGGTAGCACTGTTCATATTTATGATTCTCGTGATTTCAAACCCATAAAAAAAAATATAAAAAAAAAAAAAATAGAGAAGAAGAGAGGGTCCAAAAAGTATTAGGTGTGCTAAAACGGACGATCCGAAGACGCACCTCTTTTCTCTCTCCAAAACTCTCCTCTCTTTCTCTCTCTATATCTATATTTTCTATCTGATACTCATCCCTACTCTCTCTCTCTCTCTCTCTCTCTCTCTCTCTCTCTATCTTCTTCTGTGGAGACTCATACTAGTAAAGAGAGAAAAACGATTAATAAAATAATATATATAAACTCGGTAGAAGAAAAGAAAAAGAAAAGTTCTGCTCTGTTTTTAGCCCTTCTTCTCTTTTCTTCTTCTTCTTCCTCTTTGATTTCTCAGCTCTCTATCTAGGACTTCTGTTCCTTCTGTGAATGGACACCATTTAGGCTCACTTCTCACAGGTATAATTTTCTTTTTTTTCCCCAATTTTATTTCTTGAAATATATTTTTTATGGAAAGAAAAGGAAAGAAGAAAAACCCCATCATTTTGAATCGACTGGACAGAGAGCAATAAAAGAAAGTTTTTATTTTCATCTCATTTCCTGTTTTATTTGCAGGGCCACGAAGGGAATATAATACAAGAAATAAAGATAAAATCTTTGGCAAGGACACTGTCAGTGGTAGCAGAGGGTTAAGAGAGCGATCATGGCGGTGGTTGAAAATGCTGGGATCAACATGGTTGGCTCTTCGAATCGGACTGACCCGAATGCTAATGTACCAAACGACGTCGGAGGCGGCGATCACCACCACCATCATCTGTCTGTCAAGACTGCGCCTGCGACAAACCATCAAAACCCTCCTGTCCTGAGGTCAACGAAACCACCCCCGTCTGCCGATCAGAACTTTAACGTCAATCTAATGGCCCAGCAGCAACAGAAGATGATCACTCCTCAGCAAAACGCTGCTACTGGTCAGCAGTCGGCCAATCAGAAACCGCCGCCGCAGATTTCCGGTGGAATTCAGCAGCAGCAGCACACCCTCGCCGGCAACGGAATGCCGGACAGGAATCACAGTAACAATAACAGTCATCAGAATATTAACGGTTTGGATATGATGAGAAATGGTTCCGTCGAGGACGATGGTGTGGGTGACGGCGGAGAGGGGTTTAAGAGGGAGATGAGGGATTTAGAGGAAATGCTCTCTAAATTGAACCCAATGGCCGAGGAATTCGTGCCACCGTCCTTGGCTGCCAACGGCCATCATAGGCTATTGCAACCAGCTGCAGGGGCCTTTGGGTACACCGCTAACAATTTTGTAATGCACACTAACACTGGAATTCCCAATGGAAATCCCACTAGACGGGTAATTTTACTCTCTCATCAGCATCATTTCTTTTTCATTTTCCTGATTGTGGTTTGCTTTGCTGAGGATAAAATGCAAGAATTGAAAGGAAAATAATGAGATAATATAGATGTGCTTGGGTTTCTTTTATGCGATCAAGATATCTTGTAGATGGATTACTGCGGGTTGTTTTTGATTTTGTGTTCTTCGTGGTAGCAAGGTTTTTTTAGGTTGGATTGTTGTTCATTAGTTCCCTCCTTTTGAGTTTGTCTGTAATTATACGTTTCCAGCACGTTTGGTGTGGCTTGGGTTTTGTTTGCTTCAATAACAACATTTGCCGTTTTTCTGCTGGAAACACTGTTCCTTAGTTCAATGCTTTTGATTCTGTTGGTAGTTACAATCCCTAGAATGCTTAAGTTTGATTCAGTTTTGTTTCTTTTAACTATGACATTTGTCATTTTCTTGTTGAAGTTGTGGTTTGTTTATTCGATGATGATTGTTTTGGCTGTATATGGCATGCGCAGAAGAAGAATAACTACAGCCATGGAAGGCGAAGGATGAACAGCCGAACTAGTATGGCACAGAGAGAAGACGTAATTAGGCGGACGGTATATGTATCTGACATAGATCATCAGGTAAAGTATTGATTCATCTATGTCTACTCTCTGTTATTTGTATATATCTGTGTGTTAATCTTTTATTCGTGTCTTACGTTTGCTCTTCCTCCTTGTTCTCATTTTAGGTCACTGAAGAGCAACTTGCGGCCCTCTTTCTTAGTTGCGGACAGGTAAAATGTATTGCTATCTGGTCAGAGTATATTTTTTCAATATTTCATATCCCTTAGTCCTGCCAAGGGAACTCGTAGATTATATTCTTTGTTTTTGGTATAGGTTGTGGATTGCCGGGTGTGTGGTGACCCTAATTCTGTGCTCCGTTTTGCCTTCGTTGAGTTCACTGATGAAGGTAGGTTATTTTGATCACGTGATCGAATTTTGTCCTTCTGTTCTGTTACTCACATTCTCACTAACATCTTTTGCAGAAGGTGCAAGGAATGCTCTGAGTCTTGCAGGTACCATGCTTGGATATTATCCTGTTAGGGTGCTTCCTTCAAAAACTGCAATTGCTCCTGTGAATCCAACTTTCTTGCCCAGGGTGAGACATCTTTTAATTTCGTGATATTGAACCTGAGGTTGGTGAAGATGCTGATCCCTTTGGGTAGATATGCTAATTTTCTTGTATTGTTCTTGATTGATCTGTAGTCTGAAGATGAAAGGGAGATGTGTGCAAGAACTATTTATTGTACAAACATAGATAAGAAGGTAACTTTGGAACTTAAATCTCTTTGCTCTGTGTTTGACGAGCATGCAATTGCGTTGTACTTATTGACATGTTCTCTTGTTTAATTCAGGTTACACAAGCAGATGTCAAGCTCTTCTTTGAGTCCATCTGTGGAGAGGTTTATAGCTGCTCTGTATAAAAAGCAATTGCTATAAATTCTTGAATTCATGTTTTGAAGTCTTTGTATGCGTTCTCTGCCACAGGTTCATCGCTTGAGGTTGCTGGGTGACTATCATCATTCAACTCGAATAGCATTCGTTGAATTTGTGATGGTATTGGCATGACTTTTTTATTGAATCATAGAAAATTTTGCTTCCTGATCTCTATTTCAACCACCCCCCCCAAAATGTAGATAGTAACTGCTGCACTCTCACCTATGCATGCCATTCCACATTTGATTGTTTTTTATCTGAACATTTTCAAAATTTCCTTCTCATGCCATTTCTATGCATATCTTTGCCGATTTTAAGTGTATAACTAGATAGCACTTGTTTTGTAGGATATGCCAGTTCAATTAGTCTTTGCTGCAAAATTCACCAAAAAAAAAGAAAAAGTCTTGTTGCAAAAGTTTTTCTCTGCAGTTTGATTTTGCAAAGAGACCAATTTATTACAAGAATGTGTTTGAATACATAGGCACCATTTGACCTTTCAATGGTGAACATTTGCACTGCATTAGGTTTATTGACGATTGTGCTCTAAAAGATGATATTATTCCATGTCATATATTTTGCGTGTTGTCAATAGGAGTAAATATCAGTTCTCACTTTTAAAATCGCTAGAAGGGAAAGATTCCAGTTCCTGTTTGTTTGCCTACCAATTTCCTCAGTAAAGTTGATAGCTTTACTAGCTGTCATTCTTGTCTGAGGAAAATGTGTTGTTCATGTTAGTGATTTCTTTCTGCTTCCAGTATGGCACAATCAGCCTTTGCTACTCTATGAATGAACCTGATAGGTTTAGAAGGTCTGTTAGAGAATTTCAGTTCAGTCTGAGAACTTCAATTTCAGTGTGCTCAGATGCCAAGAGCCTACTCTTTTGTCTATGCAAAGAAATAACTGAACTGCTGGGTCTAACCATTAGTTGGTCTTACTGAGCAGGAAAGAATTAACATGTATAGGTGGCAAGATGTTAGGCTGTAATTTGGTTAGAGCTCGCTTACGAGAGAATAGATCTTGCTTTTCATATTGTTCTATCCTCTTCTGATATACTGTAAAGGTAAGAAGGAGAGAGCCTATGCGTTTCATCTGATACTGTGTTGTGGTTGTCTTAAACTTGAGGTTGCAGTTTACAATTGCATTATTTCTGACCGGATCTGATATTTTAGCTGTGAAAATATGTGGGCCTGGGAACCATATTTAACTGGCGAGGAATTATTTCTTACTAGGGTCTTGACTTTGACTGTGAATAATCAATAATTGGCTTTTTTCTTGGGTCCCGAATGTGTGCCTCTTAAGTGCCATGTGAAATCTTTCTTCTTTGCTTGCGAGTTGTACGTGAGTACAATATGCATGTATACTACTATAATCACTCATTGTTATTTAACTCGATCAATGTATAGGAAGTTGATGTAACTATCCCCTTCTACCAAGTCTCTCCTCTCTCTCCGTGGAGACTATGTTTTTCTCTTTGGATATTGAAATTCTCAAAACCAAATTTCTATGCGCTTTCCTTGATGGCTTTGCACTTGCAAAATCCTTCATCATATCAGTAGCATAGATGGGCCCATCATCCCAAAGCAATCAGATGTATTTCTGGGAAAATAAAATTTGGGGTGATCATTTCTCTATTCTTTTTAAGTACTGATCTTGCTTTGTTTCTAATCTATGGAACAAGGATTTGAATAGAAAAGTATTTGAGCCACACAGCTAGCCTGACATTCATTTTTCTATTGTGATACTATAGTTGATCTTTGTGATGCTGGTTTAAATTATTCCCTTGAATATTATTGCCACTATAATATACCCCAAATGCTTTGGGAATGATTGGGCCAGTATGGAGGCCAGTGAAGGTTAAAATTATCTATACAACAAAAGAAGTTACTTCCTTTCCCTTCTTCTGGAAACAGTAGCATGAGTTTTGTTATGGTTTTTAAAGCTGGAACAACAGTGTTTTTTAAATGTATATTCAGGATTTGCTGTTTGTAAAGATTGAAAGAGTTGCATAACATCCATGCAATGAACATTAATATGTTACCAGATAGTTCTGCTTTAACCTCGAAAGGTTTTGGGCTTTACGGAATACATGCTGCTGGGGACATTGTCTTCCATCCTGAAAAGTTACATAACTCAAAAGGGTTGTGTCTTGTACGTCTGTGATGTAGTCTAATTTGGTGGTGTCTCAACCATATAAGATGAATTCATTGAGAAAAATTGATGTCTAGTTTCATCCTCTCCTTGTTCATTTTCTCTGCTGTTAACATGAATGTTCACCAGAATTGTATTTTGTTTTGGACTTGTGTTAGTATTCGTCATCTTTTTCTTCTCATTCTTGTGAATTTTTTTTGTGACGTTTACTTTTACGGATTCCTTTTCAATCAATGTTTCATGTGAAAGAATTTGATAATTATGTGCTGTGCTCTAAAATGAACACTCTGTTTTGTAGGCTGAGAGTGCAATCGCGGCTCTTAACTGCAGTGGTGCGGTCTTGGGATCACTTCCTATAAGGTTTGCATTTCCGACGTCCATCTGCATTCTTTTTCTTTGCTTTATAATTTCTAAACAATTAGTATGGTATGTGTGCATCAATGCAGGGTAAGCCCATCAAAGACTCCTGTTAGGCCGCGAGCTCCACGCCCAACGATGCACTGAAAGTGATATATGTGCATTTCTTCTTTGAGCTGCTGCATCCTGCTGGTGTCTCATGCTCTGATGAGATGAGATATATTTATATATATATATATATATACATACATAGACGCAGAAACTATCTAAGTTACTACTCCCTCCCCGTCAAATTATGTTCCTAGTTCTTTTTTTATTTTTTTAATTATTCTCTTTCCATTGCATCTGAGAGTGGGTATGGTTGGTTTCGACCCCCCTGAGGATATTACTACTCAATTGGCATCCCTTTTTTCTTTTCTTAGGTTTGTAGAGAGTTGAGTTGGGACAAAGTTTTTGAGGTTGGTGTTTGGTTTAATATGTATGTTTTGCACATCACATGTTGAATCAGTTGCCCCTCCTTCCCCAGAAGCAGTATAAGTTTTCAACTCTTCTGAAATGACCTTCCACGTCCATGCTTAATTTGTTTTCTTTCCTTCCCCAGTCCACTACATGTCTTTCCTTGGCTTGCCGCTTGCTTGCTCTTGTTAATGCTTCTTGGTCATTAGTGATCTATCTATCTCTGATTTATTTTTTAATATATTTTTTAGTACACTTTTTCTACTAATAATTTTTATTTAAATTTAGAATTTATCTTTTATACTATAAAATTTACATTAATAAAATTACTAGAAAATAATATAGAGAATGTATTAGACTATTTTGCCAATGCAAATAACTTTGAATAAGATGTAAAGTAGGAAAAAGAGAAAAAAAAAATATTGAGGAAGCGGAATTGAATTAGTTTTTGCTGATAGTCGAGTCGTGTCTTTGTTCAAAGGCGTGTTTGGAATGGAATGGACGACGTCGAACTTGTCTTCCCCAAAGTGAGGGACAAAAGTTACCTACTGTTGTTGGTATTTGCCTCTTTACGTTTGTTCTGACATACAACTGAAGAAAAAAGAAGCAAACCCAAAGGCTGAAAATGGCTGGTTTGTGGTGAGATTTCTAGGGATGCGGTTAACTTGAAGATTGTAGCAATATATATATATATATATATATTCTAAGATAGTATAACAAAGTTTAAGGTTCCGAAATTATAGAATTAATTATAAGATGCGAAGTTCAAATCTGACTGCCAAATACTAGTCCAAATCCAAGAAAGTGGCTAGGCTTATCATTACCTCCTGAAGATTCGGTGGTTTCACCCTCGCTTTTAAAGTTTATTTTTAAAGGTTAGGATGTGTATTTTATTTTATAGGATTTTTTTTAATACAGTTATTATAAAATGTGTATAGTAGAGAGTATACTAGATCATCTCGACCATCAATAATGTGATTAATTCCTTATGTGGATCATATTTTCATTAACAAAAAACAAAAAACAAAAATTAAGATGTTAATCACATTATTAAAAGTTTATATAATTTGAAAAATTTATGTCACCTCTCATATATCAAGTCTATAATAAAAAAATTTCAATTCAGACCTACATATACGTTTGGTTTGATTTTTGTTTTTCATTTTGAAAAGTTGAATATGTTTGGTTTGATGTATCCAACAGAAAAGCAAAAGCAAAAAATGGCTAATAAAATCTAACAAAAAGAATATCATCATACCAAATCGTCCAATATGAATATGATATACTAGTAACAACAAGACTGTATAAAAATCTGCATTCCCTTTTTGAAGCACTTTGAAATATCTATGATTTTTCCAGATCACACCACTCCATTTGCAGACCAACCCCTTAGCTTAAGCCACTTGTATTTTCATCATATAACCAAACTTTTTTTTTTTTTTTTTTTTGAGGGGATAATAACCAAACTTTTTTATCATACTTGTACAAAACAAATCCTAAGCAAATGCAAATGCCAAACATTCCACTAACCGACCCCTCTTTAAAATATCCAACCATTGCCAATTTTGTTACCCTTAGCTAGCCACTCTTCAATATATCTCCTCCCGTCGTAGTCATCTACATCCTCGTCTTCTTTTCGCAACTATTTAATAAGTTACTAGTTTAAAAAATGAATTCATCCTCTAAAATAACTTATATTTCTAATCAAATGATACATTATTGCTATTATGTATATACATAGTAAGAGACCTTGTAAAAGTATTTGATCAATTCTCGTGAAGTGTATAGACTGTAGTTTCACGGTTCCAGTTCTAGTTCTAAAAGGTTCTAGCCCTGCATATAGCTTCTTCTTATCCCAACCTCTTCTACTGCAAAATGGGCAATTCATGTGCAACTCTTTTAAAATCCCACTATACAAGTCCTGCTGCTGCTGAACAAAAGAAGGCAGTGGTACAGGTTGTGAAAATGGACGGCAAAATTTTGGAGTTTGCAGCGACAATTCTCGTGAAGGATTTACTAGTAAGATTTCCAGGTTTGGGCGTTGGACTGTCGAAAGAAACTCCAGCGGAATGCCTTCCTTGGAGTTATGAATTGAAATTGGGGAATATTTATTTCCTTTTTCCTCTGTTGAAATCATCCCCAGAAGAAATTTTCCCTGGTCCCGTGGTGGTTGGCAGAGAACTAGAGCCCAGTAATCATGTTATTAAGACAATCAAATTGGTTATTACCAAGAAACAACTTCAGGAGCTGATCATGTCCAAGAATGTATCAGAAATCAAGAACGCCGCCGCCGCAAATTCTTCTGATGATTATATTTCGACCGGTAAAGGTTGGAAACCTGGGCTGGAATCGATTCCTGAAGAAGGGAAAGAGTTTGGTTTTGAGCAAAATAAGAAAGGAATTAGCAGTTTGTTTTAATCAATTTAGCCACTGAACTCTTAGTAGTTTGGAGTTGCCAGAAATATGACCAAATAGTAAAATGTACTATATATATAATAGGCAAAAGAAAGGAACAAAAAGGCAGTCATAGGTCAGGATCACCAGGGCTGTATTGATCTTAATGGGATGATTTTCGATGACCTCTGTTCTTAATTTTTCATAATTTTATGTGGAGAACAAGGAAGCATTAAGCCATGAACACTTGAACAACACAAAGGCCCGAACAGGAGATTTTAGTATGGGCGAGAGATTTTTACCTTTTGATACCAAGGTGATTACCTGTTTCTTCTTTAGTGCGTGTGTACTGTTCTGTTTCTTGATCAGATACCAAATGGCTTTGTTTGGATTGAAATCAAATAAAAAAATTCACTATTTCTTTGAGCCTTGGTTGGGGTGAAATCAAGACATAAAAGTTTTATTTATGTCATTTGGCTGCAACAGAAAATTACACGGGACGTAAATCATATTAAAAAAAAAAAATTATTCCCATACAAATTAGTTTATTATAAATTTATCCTAACATAAACTTCCATCCAATATATATAATATTCCTAAATTGGTGCAATAAATATAATAGTAAATTATATATAATAAAATTATTTACCTTTCATTTCCATCTCAACCAAAAAAAGAAAAGTAAATGTGATTTACTTACTTTCTGCCATTACTAAACAATTTTGAAGTGAATGATCATACTTTCGCTATTGGAAGTAAATGGTGTCATCCTCCTCCCATTCCCCTTGGCAAACCAAACTAAGGCTATCTGTCAATCTCATACGTGTTACTCCCTCCATTTTCTTTACTTATCACAGTTTGGACATCACACTATTTAAAAAATACAAAATTTTCGATATTTTTTTCTCGTGTAGACTAGAATACCCTTAAAAAATTCATCTCTCCTCATTATTATTTATACCAGTTTATATATTAGAAGAATAAAAATAGGTTGGAAGTTGTTATTAATGGGAGGGTATAATTGAAAAAATTCATTAAATATTGCCTTAAAATCACAATGTGCCATGTAAAAAAAAAAAAACGAAAATTGACACAATATGATAAATAAAAAAAAGGAAAGGAGTAATAATTAAGCACAACACGAACCTTATAAAAAAGGAGACTGACATCCTTCATCTCGCTAATATATGATCCGATTGAAGGCAAACATCCTTGCATTATGTAGGAACTCCCAACCAGACGCTCGACCAAGATCTCACTATTAACGATCACTATGGAAGATTGATTAATATATATATATATATATATATTTCTATTTCTCACATCAAATTATCTTTTGCCACAAATATATAATTAATACAACATAATGTCCATCGGAAAATTTTCACTCTAGAATCTCTCTCAACATGAGAGTCTCTCTCCCTCTGGAGTCCTACTTCTAGTTCATCTAGGTTATCAGCGTCTTCTCCAATTGTCTTCCGCCATCAACTATTTTGATATCCATTGATTGTACTACTTCTTCAAACCTCATCTGCCTATTTCTATCTCCCATTTCATCCGACCTTATCTCTCTTTAGCCACAAACCAGAATGGCCAATGAACTTTTGGATGTTCTTTGATACTTTCAATCTTAATGATGATGTAAATCAATTTGTCCAAGTCTCTCAAATAGAGGTTGACAGTGGATTAGAGTACAGTTAAAAACATTGTCTTTGCGGTCGTCTATGGGGGAGGTGAGATCTTCCCTAATAGTTCCCACATTGCCATGTCCAGATCCTGGAAATGTGAATCCCCACCCTTCAAAATGCATGTTTTAGAAGATAATGTTCTCCATCTAATCTTCCATACCTCCAACACTCGGGACTATGTCCTAAACGAAGGCCCAGGGAATTTTAGCAACCAGCTCCATATCATCCATCAATGGAATCCAATCACAAAATCACCTCCTCTGGTTTTTTATTATGCTCATTTCAACTACTGTATCACAGGCCTCCCATCATGGTGTTACACACCAGATGCCGGACTCAAGTTGGCATCTGCACTTGAGGATAGCCGAGTTCTGAAAATTTGTAGCAGTAAGACGTGTTGGACAATTCTTTCAAATCCGTGCTCTTCTCCGATCAAAAAAACCAACCCCTCATTGCATAATTGTTGAGATACCGGGAACTAGCAGAGTTAGAGCCTCCATTCAATATGAAAGACTACCAACACTCTGCTTCTTTTGTGGGAGGATTGGTCATATCTTTCCTCAATGTGACGTTCCCAAGAATTCTCCATCCAGATCAAGACTGTCACAAGGAAATTATCCATATCTCGACATTCCAAGAGTGACGGATAAATCACAGCCAAAAATCTCCTTTCATATGAAACTAAATTCTTCTCTGGCTGAAGGTCCCTTATCCGCAACCGGTGGTAGTTCTAAAATTACTCCCATAACAAATCACACTTTCTCCATACAGAATGCTAATGGTCGCTCTAATATGGATGCTTCCATTTCTAATGATGAAAAATCTCCGCAGGCTGGCCATTCAATTAATCTGAGGAGCATTTCTGAGAAGTTAGAACACTCTGCAGCCCCTCATACTATTCATGGACTCACAGGCCCTACAAGTAATCAACGCTTAACTCAGAACACTGAATCTCAAAAGGACAAATGAAATTCTCTATTCACTATTAACAAAGTCACTACTATGGATTTGCTCTACCCCACATGTTGTTCATGGAAAGCTCGACATGCAAAGCAGACAACACCCAATTCAACACTCAAGGAAAATGGATATGTAAAGCCCATAACACCCAATTCAGCAACTAGGGAAATTTACAGGCAAGGAACCAAATATTCTTACCGTGAATGCCAAAGGTGGGCTTCCAGCACTGCTACAGCCAACCCATGCTCCTATCAACACTGTTGAACAGGTACCACACATTCATTCTCCTCTCCAGCAATTACAAATTGTGTCTGATACTTATTCTATTGATTGCTTCTTCTTTGATGATTTTCCTTCTTTCATAATATGGGACAATCCTTTATTTGAACCTCAATCTTTTCCTGTATGCTCTGCTGCAAAAATCTCCCCAACAGAAAAGTTAAACACCAATTATGATTGCTCTTGATTTTCTGCTAATTCTCAATTGAACAATAAATTATGTGTGCCTGGACCTGCCCCCCTCACCTCTCTATATGTCTCTTATAATTATTTTCCTGATGAGAATTTGAATTGCTCTAATTTTATTCATGAAAAATGGAATTTAATGACCAAGATTGCTCCCTCAACCTTTCCTATCACTAAATCATCCACATACAAACTGCCTTATGATTCTAACTCTTTGAAAATTGCTCCTCTTTAGTTTTGTAATGCTAACCCTAACTCTTCTACCCAATTTAATAAAACCTTCTTTTAATCCTCGGGTTTTAAATACTCCCAATGTTTTACATGAAAACAACAATCTGGAGATAGAAAATTTACCTGAGAATTGCTCAATCTTTGTTAATGTTGGCTATTCTGATAATTGTATTCCCACTCAACATCAATATTTTTCCACTGTCACAGCTCTACCCTGCTTCCTTTTTTCTCCTCTGTCCAAACCCTCCTTGCCGCAGCCCTCAAACCACCGGATTGCCCAGATCACATTTCTCCTCTCACTATTTTATCACATCTTCCTCCTGAATCAAGCACTGTCGAAAATCTTCCTCTCACCGAGAAACAATTCCTTCCTTCTGCTGAATCATTGCTGTGTTCTTTTTCTAATTTTGCAACTCCATCCTGTTCTAATTCTTCTTCCCAATCCCAATCCCTCCCTGCCGCAACTCTTAGAGAGAATGATTCCTTTGTTTTCCTATCTCCTCATGCTGCGTTACTGGCTTCTCCTTCTGTCCCAATAATTTCTGATAAATCTCGATCCATTGTTTCAGGGTCGGTATGCTCTCCCACTTCTCTCTCACTTTCTAAGAAACCCTGCTGTCATCCACTCTCCTCAGTTGAGAAACGAGCCAAAAGAAAAAGTAAGACCTTGTCTTTCCTTCACACAAAACTCCCTCTTTTAGTTTTTGACCAACCTCTAACAGCCTCCTTCTAAATCCCCAAGCTCACAACCTGACGTATCGTTTTCGTTAGGACAGTCCATAGCCTTTATTTTAGAAAATGCTCTAATGAAATTATATTTTCAAGCCCACTCTTCAACTAGCATTTTATCCCTTGACCTGTTATCTTCTAAAGACCACTTTAACCCCATCTCCATTAATCCATTTTCTCAAGATTTTTTAAAACAATTTGAGTCTACTGATGGAACTGGTTTACGTTCCTTGCAGAATTATTGTCTTAATTTAACTACTTCTTGTTCTTTGTTTTATGATGATGGTACACCTTACTATTTTGATGCTTCTGTATTTTTTGATTCTGCTTCTTCACCTGTTGTTGTTGATAATGTTCATACTAAGGGTTTGAGATCTAATAATTTCTCTCATTTGAAGCCAAGTTCGCTTATTAAAACTGCAGATTTGATGGAAAATAAAGGTGTTGGCAATGAGAATATTGAAGCAATTGATGCCAGTTGGAACATAAAAGCCTCAACTTTTAAGAGGATGGCACGGCTTGCAGGAACATAACAATTCTTTGGTGAAACGCTTTAAAGCGTCTCATTATGATACTACAATTGGACCAGGGGTGGGAGCTGATGATCAACCACGCCGTGACCAATGAGTGTTTTGTGTTGGAATTGCCGTGGGCTATGGTAGTCCACGTGTAATCCATGCATTTTGTAGTCTCATAGTGACTGTAAAACCCTTTCTTGTTTTTATTTTCAAGACTAAGTATTCAAAAAATAAAATAGATTCTCTAAGAAATTCTTTATTTTTTTATTATGGTTTTTTGTTTTTTTTGTGGATATAGCCTCTCTAGAGGACTTGGTATTTTTTGGAATAAAGATTCTGTTATTAGTTTGTTGGGTTATTCTTCCGGACACATTAATGTTTCTGTTTCTTTGAATAATTTTCCTTGCTTTCATTTTACTAGTTTTTATGATAATCCTAAAACTGATATTAGAAAATTCTCTTAGAATCTCCTTAGAAGAATTCGTTCTTCCTCTACCCTTCCGTAGCTTGTTGCAAGTGATTTTAATTAAATCTTATCTACTGATGAAAAAACAGGTCAGGAAATAAATAGTTGGCAAATAGAAAATTTCCAAAATGCTGTTTCTGATACATAACTTATGCACCTTGGGTTTTCTGTCCCAAAATTCACTTGGAAAGGCCCTAAACTTGGAGCCTCATCCCTCTCCCGATTAAATTAGGTATAATATTAGCTCTATACTAGCTCATCTTCTAGAATGGAACAAAAAGAAATATAGAGATATTCCTTCTTGCATTCGGAGAATTAGACACTTTTTTGATGAGCTTAGAACATGAATGACTTGGAATCCCAAGAATGAAGCTAAATTAGAACTTGAGTTAGATAAGCTCTTCTCCTTAGGAGAAGACTACTGGAAAACAAGATCCAGAGCAGATTGGCTTCTTGAAGGGGATATGAACACCACTTATTTTCGCAGAAAAGCTTCACAAAGACAAAATGAATTCTATTAGCCCTAAGGGCATTATTGCATATGTTTTTTTATTATGATTAATATATGTTTGTGTGAGTATTAAGCTTAGTTTCTATAGAACAAAAGAAGTATATTTTTTAAGGCTCAAGGCTATACTTTTAGAAGCAAAAGATCTTAGTGATCAAGGCAAAACGAAGGAGAAAGATTCAAGTCATTGAAGACCTTGAAGATTTGTCTCTTAGTTAGGGATGTGCTAAGGTATTTCTTTGTAAAACTCCCTAACTCTCATCTTTGATTGTTGTTCATGTATGAAGCTCTTTGCATAAATTTCTTTCTATAAATCGTTCTTCAATCCAAGTATTCTTGATAGAGTTTTTGATATCTTTGAAAGTTTTTTGAAATAAGTAGGAAAGCTCTTTACTTGCAAAATTCTGTCTGTAAAATCTTCTCAAAAGTCGGTCATCCAGTCTTAAAACCGGTCGTCCGACTTTCTAGTTTTAGAAAAATCGGTCGTTCGATTTTTGTAGGATGCGTCCGAATCTTTCTGTTTCAAAATCGGTCGTCCAATTTTTATAGGATGCGTCCAAATCTTTCTATTTCAAAAATCGTTTGTCCTATTCCAAAGAAGGGCTCATCCGATTTCTTGTATAAGGAAATCGGACGTCCGTTTTTAGAAACCGGTCGTCCGGTTTTCCTTTTTACTGTGAGAAATATTACTGTTACACAGTGCAACGGTAACTTTCTCTCTCCTTCATATATATATTGATTTTTGATCAGCTAGAAAGAGTAATAAGGTTGGTGAAATATTTATTGAGATCATTTAAGAACCTTTAAAGAGCTTTAAAGTACAATCCTTCAAACAATTTTTTCATCTCACAAAAACATCTTCTTGAGCTTCATTTGTGATCATCATTAAAGATCATTAAAGAAGAAGTAAAGAGGAGCTTGTAGAAGCATTCAATTGAGTTGTATCTTTCCTTCTTAAGCTCATTTGGTAATATTATTCTTTAACTCGTCTCTATTTTATTAACATCAAAGGTTTGTATTGAAAAACTCTTTGGGTTATCCTTTGATTGTATTTGTGATTGGTGATTGAGGCTGCTTGCAAAACCCTTGGCGGGTGATCCTCAAAATAGTGATTGTTGTATACCTTTTATTATCGTGGATTTGGAAAATCCTTGGGTGTTGACTCAAGGTAATGGATGTAGCTCTTTAAGAGAGTGAACCACAATAAATCGTTGTGCCTCTTCATTCTGTGTTTCTTGCTTGATTTTCATAACTATAAGATTTTGTTTGGTTGGAAATTTTATTAAAAAGTGTTTTAGAATTCTTTCTCAAACAATATTAGAGGTTTATCTTTTTAATTACACAAAAGGTTTTCAAAAATTAGCCAAAAACCTAATTCACCCTCCCTCTAAGTTTTTTCAATTGGTATCAGAGTAGGTCTTCTTTTTAAGGCTTAACATCCTCAGAAGCAAAAGATCGTTTTCAATATGGCTAGTATCTCAAACCTACCTTATGTAGAAGGCTCTTCTACAAATAGACCTCCTTTTTCAATGGAACAAACTATACTTTTTGGAAATCTAGAATTAAAATATATATTTGTTCTATTAACTTTGATTTGTGGAGCATTGTAGAGAAAGGTCCTTACATTTCCAAAAAGGATGGAGTAGTCAAGAAGGTTGAAGAATTTGATGAGCTCGACTCAAGGAAGATGACTCTAAACTTTCAAGCTATGAATATACTAAGTTGTGCCTTGGATACAAATGAATACAATAGAGTGAGCAGATGCGATTCGCCTCATGAAATGTGGAAGTTACTTGAAGTAACTCACGAAGGCACCAATCAAGTAAAGGAGTCAAAGTTGGCCATGTTGGTGAGAGACTATGAGCTATTCATGATGAAACAAAATGAAAGCATTAGTGACATGTTCACAAGGTTCACCAACATCACAAATAGCCTAAAGGAATATGGGAAAGAGTACTAAGAGGAGAAGTGAATAGAAAGATTTTTGATACACTTCCAAAAGCATGGCAACCAAAAACTCTTGCTATTGAGGAATCAAAAGATTTGAGACTACTTCCTATTGAAGAACTCATAGGATCACTAATCACCTATGAAATGAAAATAAAAAGGTTGAATGAAATGGAAGATGAAAACAAAGGAAGAAAAAGCATTGCACTCAAAGCAAATGAGGATGATCAAACATACTCATCAAACAATGAAGATGAGATTGATGATGATGAGGAAATGGCCTTGGTTGGTTATGATGAAATTTAAAAGATTCTACAAGAAAGGCTTCAACAATAGAGGAAAGAAACCTCCATTCAAGAAAGGAGGACAAAGTTCATCACTCTTCAAGGCTAGGTGCTTTGAATGCAATAGCACCGATCATCTTGTAACCAATTGTCCCAGCGCCATTGAAAAAGAAAAAGGAGCTTTAGAAGCAAAGCTTGAGGAATTAAAGAAGAAGAAGAAAGGCAAGGGCCTAATAGGAAATTGGGATAAAGACTCAAGCGAAAGTGAAGGAGAAGAAAAGGTCAACCTATGCTTCATGGCATTAAAAAATGAGGAATCCAAATCAAGCTCAACTAAGTGGTATTTGGATAGTGGTTGCTCATCTTAACTAAGTGGCATATGACTGGGAACACATCTCTCATTAGTGAGCTTAAAGAAACCGAAAGTGGCTTCTTGACCTTTGGAGATAAGAAGAAGGAAGAATCATTGTTATAGGCAACATTGGTAACAATTCTTCTTCTTTTATTAATGATGTTCTTTTAATTGATGGTTTAAAATTCAATTTGCTTAGTATTAGTCAATTGTGTGATAATGAGGAAAAAGGTTATTTTTTAAAGTGATTCTTCTTCTATCATTGATAAGCATGAAATAAAACTATTTTTGTTGCTAAAAGAGTTAGAAATGTCTATGTTTTTCATCTTAAAGATCTTATTTCCCAAAACTTAAAGTGTCTCTCGGCTCATGATGATGATGCATTTTTGTGGCATATAAGGCTTGGTCATATTAGTATGGATTCTTTGAACCAACTTTCTTCAAAAGAACTTGTTAGAGGCTTACCAAAACTTTACTTTGAGAAGACTAAACTTTGTGATGCTTGCCAATTTGGAAAACAAATTAAGACCTCTTTTAAACCAAAGAAAATGATTTCTACTTCAAAACCTTTAGAACTCATTTACATGGATTTATTTGGACCAATGAGGACCACTAGTCTTAGTGGTAGGAGGTATGTTTTTGTTATAGTGGATGATTTCTCAAGATTTACTTGGACTTTATTCTTAAGCCAAAAGGATGAGGCATTTCAAGAATTTGTCAAACTTTTCAAAAATGTTCAAACCTCCGTTGATTGTAAATTGATCTCTATGAGAAGTGATAATAGGAGAGAATTTAACAACTAAGATTTTACAAAACTTTGTGATGATTTTGGCATAACACACAATTTTTCGGCCGCTAAAACCCCACAACAAAATGGTGTTGTGGAACAGAAAACCCATACTTTACAAGAAATGGCAAGATCAATGCTTTGTGAAAACTCCCTTCCTAAATACTTTTGGGCCAAAGCCGTGAACACCGCTTGTTACGTGATGAATCGTGTTCTCTTGAGACCTCTTTTAAACAAAACTCCTTTTGAACTTATTTTCAATGAAACTCCCTCCATTGGCTACTTCAAAGTTTTTGGATGCAAATGCTTTATCTTAAACACCAAGGATAATCTTGGAAAATTTGATAAAAAATCCGATGAGGGAATTTTTCTTGGATACTCTTCAAACAAGAAAGCTTATAGAATTTTCAACAAAAGAACTTTATGTGTTGAAGAATTTATTCATGTGAACTTTGATGAAACTAACCTTTTTGAAAAGAGAAATGATGATGACATAGATAACTCTTTGAGCCATGAACCTATTCACACTCAAGCTTGAGAAAATCATTCTAAAGAGGAAGAGGAAATTGAGGAAATACTAGAAGAGGATCAACAAACTCAAAGCATTCCTCAAGATGTGATATATCCCAAAGGACACTCAAAGGATGAAATCATTGGCGATGTATCACAAGGGGTAAGAACAAGAAGGTACTTCATAGATAACTTTGCTTTATTATCTCAAATTGAGCTAAAATTTATTGATGATGCTTTATGTGATGATTTTTGGATTATTGCTATGCAAGAGGAATTAAACCAATTTGAAAGAAACAAGGTTTGGACTTTAGTCCCAAGACCCCATGACCACCCCCACCATTGGCACAAAATGGGTTTTTAGAAATAAACTAAATGAATCCGGAGAAGTTATTAGAAACAAAGCTAGACTCGTTACCCAATGATTTAATCAAGAAGAGGGCGTAGATTTTGATGAAACTTTTGCTCCGGTTGCTAGACTTGAATCTATTAGGATGCTCTTGGCTTTTGCATGTTTTAAAAGATTCAAGGTTTTTCAAATGGATGTTAAAAGTACTTTTCTAAATGGTGATATTGAGGAGGAAATTTATGTTGAACAACCTCCCAGTTTTGTGCATGAAAATTTTCCAAATTATTTTTTTCAAACTTTCAAAAGCTCTCTATGGCCTAAAACAAGCTCCAAGAGCTTGGTATGAAAAATTAAGTGGATTTCTTCACTCACACAATTTTTCAAGGGGTGTGGTGGATACTACTCTTTTTACAAAAACCTCTTGTAATAATGATCTTCTTCTTGTCCAAATTTATGTAGATGATGTTATTTTTGGTGCTACTAATGTTTCTTTGTGTGAAGAATTTGCCTCCCTTATGCAAAATGAGTTTGAAATGAGCATGATGGGAGAATTAAACTACTTCCTTGGACTACAAATCAAGCAAACAAAAGAAGGTATCTTCATCAAGCAAGAGAAGTACACCAAAAAACTACTCAAAAGATTCGAGATGAACGATGCAAAGGTATTAGCACTCCTATGAGCTCATCATTGAAGCTTGACAAGGATGAAAAATGTAAGAAGGTTGATGAGAAAAGGTATAGAGGTATGATTGTTAGTTTGCTTTACTTAACGGCTAGTAGGCCGGATATTGTGTTTGTGTGCTAGATTCCAAGCTTGTCCCAAAGAATCCCATTTAATAGCTATAAAATGTATCTTGAGATATTTAATTTCATCATATAATTATGGCTTGTGGTACTCTAAAAAATTTTGTTTTGATCTTATTGCCTACACCGACGCGGATTATGTCGGATGTAAGGTAGAAAGGAAGAGTACAAGTGGAAATTGCCAATTCTTGGGAGGATGCTTAGTATCTTGGTACAGCAAGAAGCAATCGTGCGTATCCTTATCAACCGCCGAAGTGGAATATATTGCAGCCGGTTGTTGCTGTGCACAGGTACTTTGGATGAAACACACCTTGACTGATGGTCTTTGTTTTAAAAAATTACCTATTATGTGTGATAATACTAGTGTCATAAACATTTCCATAAACCCTGTGCAACATTAAAAAACAAAATATATTGAAATCAAACATCACTTTATTAGAGATCATTTGCTAAAAGTGATGTACGTTTAAAATATATTTGCACAGAGGATCAAATTGCCGATATCTTTACAAAACCTCTCGCTGAAGAACATTTTTGCTATTTGAGAAAATTGCTTGGTATTGGCAGACTTCATGACTAATGTGTGTTGTTTGACTTATCAATTTTCTTCTTATTTAATTTGATCTTATAGAAATTTTCATAAGAATCAGACGCCTCTTTTAAAAAATGGACGTCCGGTTTCAAAATCTGACTCAAGGATTTTCTTCACAAAAAAATCCCGAGACTTTCGGATGACAAAATTGGACGAACTCAAAAGATTCGAACGTTCGATTTCTTATTTTTTCATAAAAATCGGACGACCGATTTTGAAAAATGGTCGACCGATTTCTTTTAAAACGCATCGGGGCTGCGTCTTTTAAAACTAGTTTCTTTCATAGCCTATCTCTTATTTCTCATATATCTCACAACTCTCTCGACCGCAACTCTCTCTCTCATAAAGCCTGGCCGATTTCCAAGTCCGATTCTTACTCTTTTTCTCAAATCTTTCAAATTTCTCTCATCACCAAGCAAACCTATAGGATATTGCTCTGTTTTTTATCTCTCTAATCCTCTCCATATGAAAATCCTCACTCTTTACCTCAAAACCCTAAGTCGGGATCCTTCAATATGGTGAAGACAAAGAATGCCAATGTTGGCCATGGTGAAGCAGGTGGAAGTAGTAGAGGTGGTAAAAGAGGAAGGGAAAACAAGTAGCAAGGAGCGAAACTCCTTTGGATAAGTTCATCTCAGTACAAGCTGCTGCCAACTATGAAGGTTGGACATAGAAGAAAAGGAAAATGGGGTTGGGGTTCTTTACTGATTGTCAATGAACCATTCTAATCCTATGGTGCTTTATAAGTTTTATGCAAATCTGCAAAGGGGTAGAAATCAATCTGGTAGGAATGCTATTACTTCTAGAGTAAATGGAAAAAAATATTGTCGTTGATGATAAACTGTTGAATTCTATTCTTAAGACACCTGAAGATGGGATGTGCTATTACACAAAAAATAAGAAATGCTTTGACCAAAATCTGTATAGTGAAAAGAGGTTTGAAGAAATTTTTACCAAAGGAATTGTGCTAAAAAGAAGTGAGGATAGAACTATTGCCAAACTTGATGCCTATGAGAGGATCTTACATCACATTATTTCAAATATAGTCATTCCCAATGTAGGGCATAAGTCTTCAATTACAAATATGCATTCCTTTGTTATACTAGCAACGCATGAACACAGAAAGATGAATTTTGGTTATATTGCAATGGAATGCTCCACACAATCCTCTTCCACTAAGTGCTTACATATGGTTGCTTCATTACAAAAATCTTTCAACATTTTGAGATCAATTTGGTTAGAGTTGGTGATCACATGGTCCTAGTAAGATTTACAATCAGAATACCTTCAAGAGAATGGAGTTTGAAATAACTGATGAAGGACTATTTACAAGAGGTGGACAACAAGGAAGTGATGATGATGAAGAAAAGGATAATGGTGATGAAGAAGAGAGAAATGATCCCGAAAGTATGGATGATGAAGAAGAGGACATTCGAAGAGAAATGAGATCAAAGAAAAGGCAAGAACGAACGGAGGAAGGACAATCCTCAGTAGATACGGTTCTTATATTGGATAGAATTACTGCAATGCAAGCACAATTAAATGACCGACTTGGACCTCAATGACAAGATTGTAAACATTCAATATCGAGTTACGAGATTGGAGCAAGGATGAAGTGATACCGATGAAGATGAAGATGAAGATGATTGAGGATTCCTTTTTAAAGAACCCTACCCTTTCCTTTTTTTTTTCTTTTAAAAAACTCCTTCCTCTTTCATTGTTTTCTTATTAGCTCTTTATCAAACTGTATTATGGCTTTTTTTGTGACTTTTTATGCTATGATGTTCTTCTTATGACGTGATATATGTTATATGTTTCCTCATACTGGTGTTGTGTTATGTTGATGCTAACTTTTTATGGACTTCATGATGATACTTTAATGTTGAAAGTCCAATTATAGCTTCTTTTTCTATGATCCCAAAAACTCTCCTAAGTATCTTCTTGAGTTATGACAAAAGGGGGAGAAATATGTGCAAGAACTAAGGGAGAGAAATACAAGATGCTTATTATGTTTCTTTCTTTTGGTTGGCTACATATCTTAGGAATGTGCTTGGTTTGATGCTTGTTTGATGTTATTCTTGATGAGAAACATGCTTTTAAAGTGAACTTATTTTTTATATTATGTTTCAAAACCTTGGCATGTTTTCAAATTCATAGGGGGAGTTATCTCTTTTATGGTGTTTTGGTATGCTTTACTCATATTGATGATCTTCTTGAAGCATCACCATGTTTTTATACTTGCTCTTTTATTCTTCTTGCATATGTATTTGTCATAATAAAAAAGGGGGAGATTGTTAGCCCTAAGGGCATTATTGCATATGTTTTAATTATGATTAATATATGTTTGTGTGAGTATTAAGCTTAGTTTCTATAGAACAAAAGAAACATAGTTGAAGTCTCAAGGCTACACTTTTAGAAGCAAAAGATCTTGGTGATCAAGGCAAAATGAAGGAGAAAAGATCAAGCCATTGAAGACCTTGAAGACTTGTCTCTTAGTGAGAGATCTGCTAAGGTATTTCTTTGTAAAACTCCCCAACTCTCATCTTTGATTGTTGTTCATGTATGAAGCTCTTTGTATAAATTTCTTTCTATAAATCGTTCTTCAAATCCAAGTATTCTTGATAGAGTTTTTGATATCTTTGAAAGTTTTTTGAAATAGGAAGGAAAGCTCTTTACTTGCAAAATTCTGCTGTAAAATCTTCTCAAAAATCGGTCATCCAGTTTTAAAACCGGTCGTCCGATTTTTATAGGATGCATCCGAATCTTTCTGTTTCAAAAATCGATCGTCTGATTTAAAAAAAAAGGCTCATCCGATTTTCTTGTATAAGGAAATCGGACGTCCGTTTTTAGAAATTGGTCATCCGGTTTTCTTTTTTACTGTGAAAAATATTACTGTTACACAGTGCAACGGTAACTTTCTCTGTCCTTCATATATATATATATATAGATTTTTTATCAGTTGCAAAGAGTAATAAAGTTGGTGAAATATTTATTGAGATCATTTAAGAACCTTTAAAGAGCTTTAAAGTACAATCCTTCAAACAATTTTTCATCTCACAAAAACATCTTCTTGAGCTTCATTTGTGATCATCATTAAAGAAGAAGTAAAGAGGAGCTTGTACAAGCATTCAATTGAGTTGTATCTTTCCTTCTCAAGCTCATTTGGTAATATTATTCTTTAACTCAGCTATCTCTTATTAACATCAAAAGTTTGTATTGAAAAACCCCTTAGGTTATCCTTGATTATATTTGTGATTGGTGATTGAGGTTGCTTGCAAAATCTTGGTGGGTGATCCTCAAAATAGTGATTGTTGTATACTTTTTATTATAGTGGATTTGGAAAATCCTTGGGTGTTGACTCAAGGTAGTGGATGTAGCTCTTTGAGAGAGTGAACCACTATAAATCTTTGTGCCTCTTCATTCTATGTTTCTTGCTTGATTGTCATAACTATAAGATTTTGTTTGGTTGGAAATTTTATTAAAAAGTGTTTTAGATTTTTTACTCAAACAATATTGGAGGTTTATCTTTTTAATTACACAAAAGGTTTTCGAAAATTACCCAAAAACCTTATTCACCCCCCCCCCCCCCCTCCCTAAGGTTTTTCAAACTCTATAAGATCCCTTAAGGATGATAATAGAGCTTCAAAATATTTATAGTACTAACAACTCTCTATCTATTATCCAGGAAGATGTCATTGACAAAGTGTTATCTGAGGAGGAAGTTGATACTCTTTCGTAACCTTTCATAAAAGTTGAGGTACTGAAAGCCTTAAAGCATATGAAGGGTAGGAAATCACCTGGCCCAGATAGATTACATCCTTATTTTCTTCTAATAGTGATGAATATGATTTGAGGGATTTTGAATAATAGTGATGATGGGGCTATTAATGACACTTGCATCTCTCTCGTCCCTAAAGTAAAAAACCCATATGTTATGAAAGATTTGCATCCTATAAGCTTTTGTTATGTTGTCTATAAGCTTAAATCTAAAGTCATTGTTAACAGGCTTAGAAATTGCATGAATTCTATTATTCACAACAGTCAAAATGCCTTTGTTGAATATAGGCTCATTACTAACAATTTTGTGATAGCATTTAAAGCCTTACACTCTATGTAGAATGTGAAAATTAATAATTTAAATCACTTTGCTATTAAGCTAGACCTAAGTAAGGCTTTTGATAGGGTAAAATGGAATTATATTGAATCTATCATGATGTTGTACATGAACCTCTAAACTTGGTAACCCTTATTATGAGATGTGTTCATTATGTTAGATTTTCAGTGTTGATGAATGGCTCACCATCTCCTTTTTTCTCTCCTTTCAAGGGTGTTTGACAAGGGGAACTTCTTTCCTATTATTTGTTCATTATCTGTGCAGAGTGTCTTTCTGCTATGATGTGACATGCAGAAAGACAAAGTCTTTTCTCAAGTCTCCAATTTACTAACTCATGTCCTTCTATATCTCATGTTCTTTGCAGATGATAGTGTCATGTTTAGTAAGGCAACCACTTAAAATGCTGTAGCCATCAAGAAAGTTTTAGAATACTACACTGCCCTTTCGGTCCAGGAGATAAATTACCAGAAATCTTGTCTCTTTTTTAATTAGAGGATCCCTAATCATGTTCAAGATTCTATTACTTCTATTTTAGGGGTCCAAAATAAAGCGGGTTAGGGTACTTATCTGGGGCTTCCCTATCTTATAGATAGATAAAAAAGAGATATCTTCATGTTTGTCAAAGATAGAGTGTGGAAAAAACTCAATCGCTGGAAAGGAAAAGTCCTGTCTCAGGCAGGAAAGGAGATTCTCATAAAAAATGTTGTTCAAGCCATTCTCACTTATGTAATGTCTTGTTTCCTTCTACCTACAAATATTATATATTCTGTTAATTCCATGGTCTACCGATTCCATATTTTTTGTAAGGGGTGGGGAGGGTCTGAGGGTAATAAAAAAAATATGCTAGAAAGTGTGTAGTGAATTTTGTAAGCCAAAACATCATAGGGTTTTAGGTTTTAGAGACTTTGAGGGATTCAATTTTTCTCTTATCTTCAAAAAATGTTGGCGCATTATAAAATCTCCATCATCTTTGATTCTACTTGTTTACAGGAGAAATAATATTTTACGGGAAATTTTCTGTCCTCCTCATTGAGCCGTAGGCCATCCTTTTCATGGCACAGTCTTTTAGGAGGAAGAAATCTTCTCTCCTTAGGTCTCCAGCACCATATCGGTAATAGGTTATCCACTAACATATCTCATGATAAGTGGATACCTACTTTTACAGAGTTCACTCATTCTTCCTTCCATATTTCAAGGGGACTGGAAAGAAGGGTATCAAAACTTATTGATTATAATCGATGTTCTTGGGAGGGAAGATAGAATATGGAACCTCTTCTTACATCATGAGGCAAAAGCTATCCTCAGCATTTCTCTAAATTCATCATGGCCAGAAGATCAATTGATTTGGAACTTTACTTCTACCGGAACCTATACATTGAAATCTGGGTATAAAGTTGGGATGAAATTCATGAGCAACTATTCTTCTGCTCAAGGAACTTCTAGCACTGAAGTTGAAGAAAAAACTTGGAACTTGATTTACAACCTTCTAGTACAACCTAAAAATCATAATATTCCTATAGAGAGAAACCTCAGATATCCTTCCTACTGGAAGAAACCTCACAAGACATGGACTTTATAAATCCACTTCTTGTGCACATTGTGGGTATACAATGGGAAATGACAGATATACCTTGTTTGATTATAGATTTTGTAAAGAAGTCTGGAAACACTTGCCTAAAGGTCAGAAACTGAGACAAATACCATCATTGAGCTTTAAGGATCTTATTTATTCTATTTCTATTGAACATAGCATAAAAGAGCTTGCCATATTTGGAACTACAACTTGGCTTTTATGGTAGCTAGAAATAAACTTATGCAAGAAGGAACAACCTACTCTAAAGCAACCATTGCTTTGAAAGCCTTAAACATGACGGAAGAATATTTAGCACTTGTGCGACAAATTGGAAATCAGCCTGGTATTTTGACATCGTCTTCTAGTTCATAAATGGACTCCCCAAATTATGGTACTCTAAATATTAATACTGATGTTGCTTTCTTAGAAGATACAATTGGTATATGTATATCATAAGAAACCATTTGGGTATTCCTCTCTTGGCCAAAGCTGTTCTTCAGCACGATAGTTTCTTTGTGGAATTTGACGAGCTCTTGAGTATCATTGAAGGTTATGGTTCTAGTCTTAATTACAATGAAAGGCCATTGTGCACACACTATTCAATGTACAACATTATATTGAAAATTTCTCATTTCAGTGGGCTCAATGAAATGAATGTGGCTCCGCCACCCTACCATTCCCGGTAGCTCTCTGGACAAAAGGAGAGTTTTGAAGATTACCTACCATCGATGGTAGGTTCACCACATCGTCCGCAGTAGGCCTCAGACTATTTTCTTTAAAATGGACAATTTAGTACTGACATTCTATTGACATTTTTTATTTAGGGAGGTTAGCTTCTAATTTCTTGAGCCGGATAAATAGGGATGTTACTTCCTTCTCACATGTTAAAAGAGCAGGTAAAAGAGTGGTACGACGATCCGAGCCAGATTCGAAGGTCCAGACTTATCCCTGCCCATGTAGTTCATACTATTCTTTTTTATCTTAATAATATATAATCCTAATTTTGCTAAAAAAAGAAACATATAATTAATAAAAAATTGATAAAATTGGTTTCAAAACTATTAATTTATCCAAATTTAGTTCTAGAAATCAAACTTTATAATTTTTGCCTAAAAACTACTTTTCTTCAAGTATTTTAGTCTTTTCCTTCACATGCCCCTTATATGTATCATTGACGGGAGAAATATGATAAATCTTTAACTTTTTTATACCTAAATGTATCAAATAAGGTGACGGGAAATGCAAGTGGATTTTATAGGTATACCAAAGTTAGGAATTATCTTTTTAATTCGGATTATGGTCATAACGCACAAAGATTGGGCGTTATCTAACACCTCAAATTTTCTTTTTTTTTTTTTAAATTTTTTTAAAATCTCAAAAGGTGATAAGGAAAAGATGAAAACTCTACCATATGCAGAAGAGAGTTGCCTTGAGAAAAAGGATGTAGATGATTATCTCTCAATTGTAATGGTCTCCTAAGTCGGTGAAAAAAGAAGAGTTCTCTTTTGCATCTTGAATGTTTCGGCAAAGAGGAATTAATGATGGGACATCTATGTATGATATCTTTTCTCATTTGCTGTGTTTTAGTTCTTTGCTCGAATATGGTAAATGAAGCTGAACAGATTGGACTTTCTATCAAATTAAAATTCTATAGTTTATTTGGCAAAGAATTCGAAAACCAATATATTCATGCAATGAAGACCCATTTCTGATTTCAGTAGAATTCAAGTTTATCTATAATACTTATTTTATTATTATTCTTATTCAAAATTGGGATATATTTGGTTGGATATACATGCAGTATGTACTTCGCTCCGTCATGAAATTTCATGTGGAAAAGGAATTTGAAGCAATGGGCTGTAAACACATCATTTGGTTATGGAATTTGAATTAAAGATATCATATTCGTTTTTATCCAGTAAGAATGACAACTGATTCAATTATTGTGCGTTATGGCCCTCTAATAATATAAAAAAAAAAAAAAAACTATTTTAGTAGCTATATTTTAAAACATGTCTAATAAAAGAAAAAAAACCTATGTGAAACATGTAAAAATTTGACAAATTTTACATGAAAAAATAATTATAAGGACTAATACTTTTGAAGAAAAATAATTTGAGACTAATATAACACAAAAATAAATTTTGAACTAAACTAAAATAAATTGATAGTTTTGGGACCAATTTTATCAATTTATAAAATTAATAACATGTTTTGTTTTGTTTGGGTTTTTTTTTTTTTTTTTTTAAATGGGACGACACGAGGCGACAGTGGCCGTGGGCTATGGGCCGTGGGCCTGTGACTGTGTGAAAGCTTTGGAATATATACAGACACTGATAAAATATCTTGAAGGTTGCTTTACTTCTCTCTTCTCGTCCGAGAAGAGTCGTAGATTTTCAACCACAGCAACTCCAACCGTCGCTACCAGAGTTTTCATCATATCACTCTGCTCAGCAGCTGCCTTGGGGTTTTGATTATTTACTGGGAAATCCTGCCCAAATTCGCTCGGTCTGCAATAAAGCAAAGACGCAGAAGAGATGCGCATCTGCTCTTCTTTTTCTAATTTGGGACATGGTTTACCAAATCTGAGGTCGCCTATGCTCTGTTCTTGCTGGAGGATTATATGGAGGCAACCATCCAAGAAACTGTCAATTTCCGTGGTATCCCTTATGCCCATTACGAGTATCAGACCATTCCACAGGTTTGCTTTCTTTCGCACGCCCAATTCGTCGTTTTGACACGTTTAACTTAGGTTATTTCGTTCCAATTTTGTCTTGGAAGTGCCACATTCACCATTTGGGGGAAAAGTTGTGTTCTTGTTTTTAGTACTGTATGTTGTAAGGATGGTCTCCGTTTGGGATGCCATGCTTATGATTTCTCTTTGAGATTAGTGCAAAAGGTAGATTAAATGTGCTACTGGGTATGGGGTTTTCGTTAGCCCTTGTGAGGTTGTGAGTGCAATGCTAGCTGAGAGTGCCGATTCTCTCTGTTGCTTTTGAAGTTACGCCTGCTGCATCTTTAAAATGTTTAATTATTCTTCTTCCAATCTGGATTTTTTAATGCAAAAGACCTTTCCTTTCTCTCTCATTAAGAAATGAGGTCATTCACTGAGCTGATTATGTATTCCAAGCCCTATTTAATGGATTTAATAGTGAAATATTGAAGCAAAGTACTAAATGTATTTTCTGAAAGCTGTTATTTAAACTAGACCTTTAAAATGTGCGTTTTGAGATGACTTGTGGGTAACAAACAACCTGGTTGAACTTTTGCAATGAAGTTCTTGATCTTCTAGAATTCGGAAACAAGTGGGGGTGGGGCAGAGGAGGATAAGAAACCAAGGAATTTTATGTTAGCTCATGAAGGTAGAAAGGTTGGCTAGTTTAATTTAGTTCTAGTTTAGTTGCTGATACATATATCCTTAGCAGGGCTCAACTTATATCATCTCGGAGGTTTTCCATTTGCAATGCAAAGTATGGTGAGTATTGAATTTTAGTTTTCTTCCACCATAGATCTATGGGCTATTGAATCCCAAGTGTCAATGTTCCATTGTTATATAATGGTTTCAAGTGATTTATTTTGATGAACAGCCGAATCAGGAATAGACGGTTCTGTCAACCTAAGAATGGTGTCTCCGACCCTATTAGCTGCAGAAAGAGAAGAAGCCAAGGCTGTACTCACCTTGTTTTTGAGAAAACAGGGTTTAAGCAATGCCAATGCTGCTAGAACAATCAACAAGTCTGAAGCTTTCATTGATCATCTTATCTCACAACTTCATTCTATTCACAAGTCCCGCTACCTAGTAGGTCTGAATCCTAATATTATTTTATATTTATAAATATCTTAAAATTAATGCATGTTTTCTCCAAAATGATGCTAGGTTTTACTTTAAATTTGTAGGTCGAGAACTTACAACTCTAGAGATTAGAGATGCCCTGATTCCATACCTTGACACCCTCCTAGGGGAGTATGGAGGAGTTCTGGTTGATGTGGTAGAAAGCTTTCCAGAGCCACCCGTTAAAGAAAAACTGGAAGAAAATACCCAGAAGCTTCCTATCAAAGAAAGTCCAGATACACTAATTTCTCCAACCCCCACAATTCTTGACTCCAAGAAACTGAGAGCATTGGCTCGCGTCAGTGAGGTTAGTCCAGCAGGGAAACTTCCTGCACATGTTACTTACCTCGTTGAGCTTGGGATGGAACTTGATGTGATTAGGGAAGTGATACGCAAATTCCCAGCTTTTGCTTACTATAGTTTGGAGGGGAAAATCAAACCAGTGGTTGAGTTTCTTCTTGAACTTGGTGTAGCAAAATCAGATATTCCGACTATCCTTACCAAACGACCTCAACTTTGTGGGATTAGTCTTTCTGAAAATCTCATTCCTACAATGACGTTTTTAGAGGAGCTGGGAGTAGATAAAAAACAATGGGCTAAAGTTATATACCGGTTTCCAGCACTCCTTACTTATAGCCGTCCAAAACTGAAAGGAACAGTTGATTTTCTTTATGAAATGGGTCTCTCAGCTGAGAACGTCAGTAAGGTTCTCACAAGGTGTCCTAATATTATCAGTTACAGTGTAGAGGATAAGTTACGGCCTACAGCTGGGTACTTCGGCTCTTTGGGGGTTGATGTTGCACTTCTTTTACAACGATCGCCTCAAACATTTGGACTTAGTATTGAGGCTAATTTGAAGCCTGTGACGGAATTCTTTTTAGAAATGGGTTTTAGCATGGGGGACGTGAGGACCATGATTTCAAGATACGGGGCTTTGTATACATTCAGTTTGGCAGAGAACGTCATCCCCAAGTGGGAGTTTTTCCTGACAACTAGATATCCAAAATCGGAGGTAGTTAAGTTCCCTCAGTATTTTGGTTACAGTTTAGAAGATAGAATTAAACCTAGGTATGCAATTGTGGAAGAGAATGGAGTTAAATTACTGCTGAATCAAGTGCTCTCTCTCTCGGATCAGGAGTTTGATAAAGCTGTGAGGAAGAAACTGGAGAAAATGCGCGACACCTAGACTTGTCGCCAAAGACGAAATGCTGTTTCACTTTGAAGATCACAGTTAATGGTGGATGTAGATATTCTAGTTGTTCATAATTGTAATCCTATTCAGTTGTTCACCTTCAGATATCTTTCAGGTATATATAATTACATAAGTTGCCTTTTTTCGATGATTTTGAAGAGCTTTGCCGTATGCTTAGGCAGGAGGAGGAGGATTAAGCAGAAGATGTAGAATACCATGACATGCTAAGTTTTCCCTAACCTGTGTGTCTTTGTGGACTCGTCTTTTGGTTTGTATAAGGTTTCTTTCCTCCTTTGTTATGTTGTCTATTAAGGCTGAGTTAGGAACTTAGGGAGGAATATATAGTCTTACAAATGCTCCAAATTTCTGACCATAAAAAAAAAACTCCAAATTCTTAGATTACTGTCTGGTTCAGACACAGTATGCTATTTTTGTTTACAATCAATGGTGTAATGTAATTTGTGTTTTGCATTTTCTGCAAAGGTTCTGGGTTTGGACATATTAACATTCTTGAGCTTTCAATTCTTGGATGTCCCTTTTTATTGCAGATGCTTTTGGAATGAGGCTTAATCACTCATTTTTAACCAGAGTTTGGTGTATGCCTCAAAAAAGTCTATTAAATTCCACCAAGATATTTGATTGTCGGATTTCTTAGCTACTTACTGCATATAATTGATATAAAATCTACATTCGGTAGGCGGTAAATGGATCTAGATGAATACGGTACATCAAGTATTAGACACATACTTGCATATCAAAATCTATATTCAGACATTATCGGTTATTTGCTGGGTCCATGGTATATGGACTAATACCCTACCCAATAGAGTTTCGAGTAGGATAAATCCGCTTACAATATATATGTTTTTATATTTTTTCTGTTAATTAAAAAATTATAAAAATAACATTGCTAATTTCTTTTATTAAGAGAATTTTAAAATAATATTTTCATTACAATCAACAAGATTAATCTCATTACATTAAAAATAATTTATAACATTGTTTTAAAATTCTTCAACAAATAAAATTCTTTAATATATTTAAAATTAAAAAAATAATGATATTCTAACTAAAGATGTCAAAAGTTCATGTACAATCTTTCTCGATATATGAATCAAATCAAAACATAACTTCTAATTTAATACATTAATCAAAGTATATTCTCCAATAATATGTTATAAGCTTAAATGTTACGTTATAATATAATATAAAAATAAATTATGTATAAATAAATATATTATTAATTTATTTTGATGGGCAAATGGTTATGGGTGTTATAATATCCTATCCAAATCCATTCAATAAGAATTAATTGGATATGGATTTGGATACGAGTGTATGAATATAAAATTTAGACCTTGACAGGGTAGGATCAGAGAAAGACCCGATCTGTTTACAGTAAATCTCTTGTATCTAGTTTAATTAAAAGTCTCAAGTTTCAATTTGTTTAAATTTTAAAAATGTAATTGCATATAATAATTTTGTTACTTTTAAAAATATAATATGATATGACTCAAAAATGTTTCGGTATGCATACAAATACAAATTTGTTCGAATATCTCAAGATTAGAAAAAGAATAAATAAAAGAAAAAGAAGAGAAAATTGAGACTTTGCTTGCAAAATTTATAATACAATTTTCAATATATAGCTTATTGTAATAGTGGCATCAGACAATTACAAAATTATACACATTCAAGTAGTGTGAAATTAGAGTTGAAATACATTATTATAATTCTAGTTGATTTCTACATCCACGACCTTGCGCTCCACCTTCTTCTTAGGAATGGAAATGTAAAGAACTCCATTCTTGAGTTCTGCTTTGATGTTATCCTTGTCACAGTTTTCTGGGAGCTGTAGACGTGTGGCATAGGAGCTGTAACTTTGTCCCGACCAAGATTCATTCTCCTTGTTCTCTTCCTTCCTCTGCTCCCCTTTAATGACCAGTATATCATCTTCCAAGTATACTTTAACATCTTCCTTCGATAAACCAGGCATGTCAAACCTCATTTTAATTTCTTGTTCTTCGTCCCGAATTTCCCAGGGAGCACGCATTTCCCCTGCATTCCTGTTCCAAGTTGGGAATGTCATTCTATCTTCAAACAATCTGTCCATAGTATCCAGCATTTGCCTCATTGTTCTCATTGGAGACAGAGGATCCATTAGTCCTGCCACACAAATTCATTAGCTTTCTCAAAACCCATTTGATGAATATCAAGAAACATAATCTCATTTGGACATTTTTGGATACTTACCAAAAGGGGAGACATCAAGTGAGGCAAATCTACGAGGCCTTCGTTCAACAGAGGTTCCCTGGTTGTTGCTGTTGTTGACATGTTGAACATCTACTGATGTTTCTTTATGATCACCGGTGGCCTGAGCCCGGATGGCGGCCACCTTGGATGACCGATTTGCTTTAGATGCCAGTGGGAATGAAACAGAACCCGGTGCTCCTAGTTTGCTTGAAGGTTTGATGCCATTATTGGATGCTAGTGGTGAAGAACAGCATGCTAGCAATTTGGTAGCCATTTTTTTCTTTTTTTTTTTTTGGGGGGCGGGGGGGAATCTAAGGGATGAAAAATCGAGAATGCACTGAAAGAATTGAAGTGGCCGGAGATTAATTGCTGATCGGTTGTGGCTGAATCATGGGATTTCAGCAGAAATTTATAGGGGGAAGGGAGAAGGGCGTCGAGGAATCTTGAATGTTTGAGATGGACAAGAAAACTCTGGACTTGTCCAATGCCTGCTATAATCTCCCGCTTTCGCGAATGATCTACATTGGAGGGGCTCCGTTTCTCAAGATGTTACTTGTGGACCCCAAATCTTCTTGTTTTATTCATCAAGTAGCTCTTTTCAAGTTCTCTTTTACTTGGATTGATTTGGGAAAGAAAATTTTTGAGAAACACATTTTGTTCCTACGAATAATTTATCTTATACAAAAGATAAATTGGTAAATTATATCCATTATATGAAAATTATTACAATCGTAGGCGCAACAATATAACTAAGAAGAAATTTAAAGAATAACTGGAAATTTCATATAGGAGAAATGAGAAAAGAGAAGAGAAAAATAGAGAAGATTTTATTGCTTTTTTCTGAAGTGTGATTACAATTGAGAGGAGATGACCCTATTTATAATACTCTGGGAATACAAACGATAGAGATGAAATAGGGAGATAACTTCTATCTATCTAATATATATGATTAGAATTAATCATATATCTATCTATATATAGTATCTATGTCTAGAGAATTTCTATCCCTTCAAGATTTCTATATCTTCAGAATATCTATCTTTTCAAGAGATAGATTTTATGTTAGATATTATTATCAGTTAATGGTATTCACAATTATTATTTTATTCATAACACTCCTCATTATATGTCCATTATATAGAAAATATGCATCGTTAAAACTTTACTAGATAAAAACCCAATTGAAAAAAATTCTCGTGAAGGAAAAAGAACCATTCTCTATGTTAAAGACTACACCCTTGATTAGGTAATTCATTGAGATTTCTATACCGACGCATTATAATCTTATATATCAACTTCTCCGATGTTGCTATCGTAAATGTCTTAGTGAATAAATCTGCGAGATTATCACATGATATAATTTGTTGCGCATCAATATTACTTCTCTTATGGAGCTCGTGAGTAAAGAAAAATTTCGGTGATATATGCTTTGTCCTATCTCTTTTAGTATGTCCTCCTTTTAATTGAGCATGCATTACCTCATATAGAAGAGTTGAGATTCTTTCCCAGAGGATATGCCACAACTTTCTTGAATGTAATGGATCATAGATCTTAACCACACATATTCTCGACTTGCCTCATGAATGGCTATGATCTTAGAGAGATTAGATTGAGTGTCTACCATAGATTGTTTCGAATAACGCTATGAAATGGCAGTGCCACCATTTGTAAATACATGCCAGTTTGAGAACGTGTTTTATGTGGATCAGATAAATAACCACTGTCTCATAATCGATTACTTTGGGTTGGTTTTATTTGAATAAAATAACTCAAGATCTATGGTCCCTTGGAGATATCTAAGGACATGCTTAACACCGTTCTAATGTTTTCATATAGGAGAAGAACTAAATCTTGCTAATAAATTTACAGCAAATACTATTTCAGGTCATATGTTATTAGCAATGTACATTAGTGCACCAATAACACTTAGATAAGGTACTTCAGACCTAAAATAGTTCTTTATCTTCTTTCCTAGGTCGAAAGTGATCTTTATTTACATCTAGCGACCATACGACCATTAAAATCTTTGATTTCAAATTATTTCTTTAAGTAACTGATTGCTTATTGGAGCTCTTCCGGAATTCTAATGAGATTTATATCATCAATAAATATAGCGAGTATCACAAATCCTGAAAAACATTTCTTAGTAATACACATGGACAAACTGGATCATTTTTATATCCTGCTTTTGGCAGGCTTTCACTAAGATGATTATACTATATGCGTCAAGACTGCTTTAAACTATACAATGATTTTCGTAACTTAATTGAATAATTTTCACGAGAACCCGACTTATATGCTGCAAGCATATTAAATTCTTCTGGAATCCTCATATAAATGCCATCATCTAGGTTCCCATATAAGTAAGTAGCCACTACATCCATTAAGCGCATATCAACCTTTTCATGTACTATCAGATTCACAAGGCATCGAAAAGTAATTGAGACAATCACAGGTGAATATGTCTCATTATAGATAACACCTAGCCTTTGTGAGAAACCTTGTGCTACAAGGCGTGCCTTATATCTCACAATTTCATTATTCTCATTTCGCTTTCGTACAAATACTCATTTGTATCCAATTGGTTAACGCCTTCTGGTGTTCACATTACAAATCCAAAAATCTCGCATTTTGAAAACGAATTTAACTCTGACTAAATCATTTCTTTCCATTTTGGCCCATCATTTCTATGTCGGCATTCTTCAACTGATGTTGGCTCAAGATCCTCATTATCCCTTAAAATTTCAAGGGCAATATTATATGCAAACGAGTCATCAACTTTTGTTTCTATATGATTCCAACTTCTGCCGGAAGTGATATAGTTGATGGAAACTTTTGTATTATTTTTCATTATTTTCAGAAGTTTGGATCTTTTCACTAGCTGTCTCTTGGTCCGTTTTGTCAATATCTTCGATATGATCTCTGTGATTATTTAATCCTCTCTCCTTTCAAGGATTCTTATCTTTGAGCCAAGAGGCTGACCACGCTTCTGGTGTGATTTGGACTCAACAACTATAGAGGCTATATTTTGCTTTTTTGGGACTTCAACCCTAATAGGGGCATCTATTGCTGGAATGTGCAATATAGTTACCCTTGTTGAGTCAGCAAAGGCATCAGAAAATTGATTTGCTATTTTCTGCAGATGAGTTATCTTTTGAGCTTATAGTTTACTCGCGATTGTGCGGCGGATAAAGATAATTCAAAGATGTTATCCGAAGAAGCTCTTTTCCTTGTGGCTTATTTTCTCCCCCTAATTTAGGGAAGAAAGCCTCATCAAAATGGCAGTTAGCAAACCTTGCAGTGAATACATCTCCCGTTAAAGGTTCAAGGTACCTTATTATTGAGGGAGGGTCATAACCAACATATATCCCCAACCTTCTTTAAGGACCCATTTTGGTTCGCTGATTTGGTGTTATAGGAATATACACCGCACACCAAAAAATTCTCAAATGAGAAATATTCAGTTCAAAACCAAAAGCTAATTGTAAATGGGAGAATTCATGATAACTTATTAGCCTAATACAGACAAGTGCTGCTGCATGCAAGATAACATGTCCCCAAATTGAAGTAGGGAGATTTCTTCTCATTAAGATTGGTCTAGTAATGAATCGTAATCTTTTAATAAATGATTCAGCTAAACCATTTTGTGTATGAACATGAGTTACAGGATGCTTAACAGTAGTGCCAATTGACATGCAATAAGCATTAAAGACTTAAGAAGTATATTTCGCGACATTATCTAGACGGATCGTTTTAATAGGGTGATCAAGAAATTGCGCTCTTAGGCGAATTATTTGGGCTAGTAATCTCATAAACGTTAGGTTGCGAGTTGATAATAAACAGAGATGGGAACATCGGGTTGATGCATTAACTAAAATCATGAAATATCTAAACTGTCCACATGGTGGGTGAATAGGCCCACATATATCACCATGAATCCATTCTAGAAATGCGAGAGATTTAAGCCCTACTTTTGTTTGGGATGTTCTAATAACCAACTTCCCTTGAAAACAAGCACATGATAATTTGGTCAAAATCCTTAGATTTTTCAATGGGTGACCATTAGTATTTTCAATTATTTCTCGCATCATGATTGTTTCTAGGTGACCTAAACGGTCATGCCAAATAATAATATTTGCCCAATCAGTAAACTTCTGGTTTGCTAAATGATGCACTTCAGCAATACTCATTTTTGCATAATACATGCCAGAAGATAGAGATGGTAATTTCTCTACAATTGATTTCTTTTCCAAGGCTACTTAAGTAATACAAAGATATTCAGAACTATTTCCTCTATTGTCTCAACATGATACCCATTAAGGCGGACATCTTTAAAATTTAGTAAATTTCTTCGGGATTTTGAGAAAAATAGTGTCTTGTGGATGATAATGATTGTGCCTCCAGACAATAACACACTAGTCTTCCGGAGTATTCAATCAATTTTGCACTACCATTAATAGTGCTAACATTTGTTTCTCTCATATTCAGATATGAAAAATATTTCTCATTTCTCAGTATGATGTGGGGAGTTCCACTATCAATGAGGCAAATATCTTTAGTATCATTCTGAAAATGAGTAATAAGAGCCATATGAACACATCGGAAAACTCCACGTAAACTTGAAAGTTTTATTACAAAGGAAATTATGAAGAACACACTAAACTTTATTACATCGATAGAAAATATAAGTAAAAGTAAAACTATAAAACTGAAATAAAATTCTAGTTCTTTTGGACACTTCCATCATCGGCCATGTTTTCAACTTTTCTTTCTTCTAAGATGTTGGTCATATCCAAGTGAGTTATATCTCCATAGATATCATCCAGACTAATATCATCATCATTAGTTGAATCTCAGGAAGTGAAATTCGCTTAAGACTTTTTATATCTTTTATTGATCGACTTGGTAAAGCTCGACAAGGTGCCTATAATATCAATAGCACTTATTCTCATAATCTTCAGGGATCACTTCCCTTTCTTTCCTAGTATTGTCATTTTTTGTCCACTTTCAGTAGGCTTCGCACTTGATCCTCTTTTATGATCGCCATGATTGTATAAATGATTTCTATTATGACCACGTCTGTGTTCGTAGCCTCGACCATGTCCACGACCTCTTGCGGGGCCATAGTTATTGGTTCTAATTGCATTCGCTTCTAGGAGTGGAGTAGAACCAGTTGGTCGAGCTTCATGATTCTTCATGAGCAACTCATTGTTTTGCTCAGCCACAAGAAGACAAGATCTTAATTCAGAATATTTCTTGAAATCTTTTTCTCGATATTATTGTTACAGGACAAATATTCGAGGCATGAAAAGTTGAAAAGGTTTTCTCTAGCATGTCTGCTTCAGTGATTTTTTCTCCACATAATTTTAATTGCGAAGTAATTCTAAACATCACAGAATTGTACTCACTGACGGAATTTAAGTCTTGTAGCCTCAAATACATCCAAATGCTTTTGGCAGAACGACCATCTTCTAGTGGTCGAACTTTTCATTTAAATTAGTCCAAGATACTAGTGGATCTTTCACGGAAAGATACTCTGCTTTCAAATCTTCATGAAGGTGATGGCGGATAATGCTCATGGCTTTTGCGCGATCTTGTGATGATGATTTATTATTTTCGACAATGATGTCTGCCAGGCCCATTCCATCTATATGGATTTGAGCATCCAATGTCCAGGATAATAGTTTTTCCCGGAGATATCAAGAGCCAAAAATTCTAACTTGGTAAGATTAGCCATTGAAAACAAAAGGATAGAAAGTCACCTCCTTTTTTTTTTTTCTTGATTCAAATTTCGGAATTCCGATGGTAGAGACTCATCACACTGATAACGTGTTGTGAAAATTATTACAAACGTGAGCGTAATAATATAACTAAGAAAAAATTTAAAGAATAACTAGAAATTTCATAGAGGAGAGAGGAAAGAAGAAAAGAGAAAAGTAGAGAAAATTTTATTGCTTTTCTCTGATGTGTAATTAAAATTGAGAGGTAAGGGTCCTACTTATAGGTTCTGGGAATACAAGAGATAGAGATGGAATAGAGGGATAAATTTAATCATATCTAATATAGGATTAATATTCTATCATATATCTATATATAATATCTATCCCTAGAGAACATCTATCTCTTCAGGAGATAGATTTTATTTCAGATATTATTATCTATTAATGACATCCACAATTATTATTTTATTCATAACACCCATAAAATATTTATGCCTTTTAGTTTATAACTGCAAAGTTTTTTTTAGTACTTTATATTGATGGAATCAGCCCATCTTGGTTAATGTATTTGAGCTAAAGAACCTATAATGGGAATTTGAATACTAAGGAGAAAGTTAACTCATTTAATTACATCACATATGAACCTGATGACCTTACCAAGGTCAAAGGGTCAAGACGTTTTTTTATACAATCCCACTTCGGTTGGGAGATTATAATCCTACAGTTGGGTATCTTATAGATAGGTACGATATTTACAAATAAGTTGACTTTTACATTACAGTTATTCTGCCTTTTTCACCATCTGAATTAAGCATCAGAGGTAAATCGAAATTTATCCTACCCTCTATGTTTTGTTGTCTTTCGCGAGCTATTATCAGGAATCCATTTCAGTGGTCACGAATCATCAATACTCATAAAGTTTTTACGAGTTACAAATAATGACAATTAATGAAAAATATCAAGGCAGAATCCGATAACTTTTCACACTTGACTAGCATGTGTTGCCGTTGTAAGTGCATTTTTGTCATTTCAGAAGGCTCCCACCACTTTGAAACGATATTTATTTTGTTTCGCTCTAATACAGATTAAACCCGACCCACCCAACAATATAATTTGGGTAAAATGCATCTCATTTAGCCTTCTAAAAGAACAAAAATATCTTTAAAACAACAACACATGATAGTCACGTGTGAAAAGTTGTCAGATTCTGCCATAATATTCATTAATGTTTTGTACAACTTGTAAAAATTGTATGGGTATAAACTGTTAATAAAAGTTTTATGGTTACAAACTAAAAAGTTTAAATACTTCATTGGAATAATTTACCAATTTCTCTAATATAAAATATAATTTTGTTAAATCCAATCCAAGTAGTTGCAAACACAATTCAAGAATCTATGTTATTATTATTTTTTTTTTAGTGTGAAGACTAAATTCATACTGACATATAAAAATCTTAAGAATTCTTGTCAAAACTGTGGTAAATAAATATATATTGATAAGAAAATTGAAGATTTCTTCAAAACCATGAGTGGAAGGACAAATAAGTTGGGTGCTTTTAAAAAGGTTTGGAAAATAGGAGGTGAGTTTGAGATGTGAAGAAATTGTTGTCTAAGATTTTGTACAAAAGACGCAACAAAATTTGGAAGAAATTGGAGGAAATTTTCTGTGTTTTTATATATTAAAAAAAACTGTACAAATGAGCATATATACATGAATGAGAGAGGAAAGAAAAACTGCCTAATCTAAATAGTTTTCAAACTAAAATAAATAAGAACGTATTACAATAATGAGTTCTTTGTTGATTGACTTCTTTTAATTGTGCCAAGGGTCGAACCTTGCACTCTTATCTTTTCTCCAAATTCTTTCCTTTCTTCCCTCTTCTTCTTTCTTTTCCTTTAATGGCAGCTTGTCTTATTTCTTCTTCTTCAACCTTGATCAAGTGATCTTCTTTCTCCTTTTTCTTCAACAGCCCTCACAAGCTGACACTCTGTACAAATTCACAACACCTAGCTGCTCTACCAATTGTTTCAAACGAGCAGCTCCAAGAGATTTGGTGAAGACATCTGCTAACTGCTATTGTGGAGAAACTCCCAATGGTTTTAATATATACCTGACAAAAATTTGTCTCTAACTATATAACAGTCCAATTCTATATGTTTAGTCCTATCATGGAAGACAGGGTTTTTTGAAATACATATAGCACTTTTTGAATCACAGAATAATGTACTGCTTGCTTCTGATTTATACCTAAATCTCTAAGAACATATAACATCCACTGAATTTCTCATGTCACCATTGCCATAGCATTATACTCAGCTTCAGCTGAACTCCTAGAAGCAGTAGTTTGTTTCTTAGATCACTAACACACCAATGATGAACCAAGAAAAACACAAAACCCTGTTATTAATCTTCTGGTTGCCTCACATCCTACCCAATCTAAATTACTATATGCTGCAAGTATAGTATCATTGTTTGCTCTAAATAAAAGTCCTTGGCCGGGAGCTGTTTTGATATACCTCAACATTTTATGCAATGCTCTCCAATGGAACACTGTTGGCTTGTCTAGGAATTGTGACAATCTTTGAACTAGAAAGCTCAAATCTGGCCTTGTAATTGGAAGATATAATAACTTGCCAACTATATTCGTATATTCAAAATTGCTTGCAAGCAACTCAGAATCATCATTACTCAATTTACTGTAGTTTCCATTGGTGCTGCAGCTAGCTTGGATTATGTAATAAATCCAATATCTTTCAACAAATCTAAGGCATACTTCCTTTGTGTAAGCATAATGCCTGAATCATCCGTAGTAATTTCCATTCCTAGGAAATATCTTGCTTCTCCAATGTCTTTAATCTTAAAAAGGTCATGCAAAATCTTCTTAACCTCTGCTATAGCAACATCGGACGAACTAATCACTAAAATGTCATCAACATATATCAATAAAATGATCAAAACATCCTGTTGGTTTTTGACAAAAAAGACTATATCATGCCAACTTTTATGAAATCCCATGAATAACAAAGTCGTGGTCAATTTAGCATTCTTTTGTCTAGATGCCTGTTTTAAACCATATAAAGACCTATTTAATTTGCACACATGCCCTTCTGGAACTTGATAACCTGGTGGAGGCTACATATATACTTATTCAATCAAATCTCCATGCAAGAAAGCATTGTTAATGTCCTATTGATGGACAATCCACCCCCTTGTAGCCGCAATAGCCAGAACTAGTTTAATGGTGGTCATCTTCACCACTAGACTAAAAGTCTCAGCATAATCTATTCCTAACTGTTGTGTAAAACCCTTGGCCACAAGCCTAACTTTAAAGCTTTCTATAGGTCCATAGACTTATACTTAACTTTGTACACCCATTTACACCCCACAGCATGCTTAGCTTGTGGCAAAGGCACAACAGTCCAGGTGTTATTAGATTCCAAACCAACACTCAAAACAAAAGATTTATGAACAGTTAGCAAATGATCCTAAGAAACTACAGAAGAAACAGAATGAGGAGAAGATAAAGAATAATCATAATCTGACCAGTAGGATGGCAAATGCCTAGATCTGGTTTACCTTCTAAGATGAGGAAGAGGAGAATCAGGGGAAACAGAAGGAGTTAAAGTCTCAAAAGAATCAGAGGATGAAATAGAAGGAAGAACAGGCGGAGAAGTAGAAGAAGAAGAATGAGACAAGCCCGAAACAAGATCAGAGGACTCTACAATATCTTTAAAAGCTAGATTACTGGAAAACAGAAGAAGAAGGAGGTAAAGTAATAGAAGATTTAAAAAGAAAAATAGTCTCCACAATTATGACATTCCTAGATACAAACAACTGATGAGTAAAGATATCTAGGAGTATATATCCTTTGGAAACAATGGAATGGCGAAGATAAATGCATTGTCTTTCTCTAGGATCAAATTTGGTTCTAGCATGTTCAATAGTACAAGCATACGCTAGGCAACCAAACACTCCTGGTTAAACTCTCTTCAATGTCTCTTTCTCTTAAATAAGATATTGGAAGAGCACAAGAAGTGCAAGTCTTTCTAAGTAGGAGAAGTCAAGACGATCAGATAAAGTGTTGCTGCCTTAGATTTAGATCCCGAGGGGTTGGGGACGAATTTCACGACTCTTACTTAGAAAGGCTAGAGAATACCTTGACTAGCCAACCGTAGGACATGAGAGGTCAGACTTCCCCCGAATAGAATTCTTGGACGTTCATCTAGCCTTCTAGTGAAGCAAAGTTTCAATTCAGCACAATGTTCGAGCAAGACTTGGACTCAGAGTCTGACTTAAAGAGGTATAAGCACAAGTATGAGAATATAGAAGTTCATAGGGAGTTATTTCGAAGAAGAGTGTAGGAGTAAATTAATAAGCAAGGTAGCATGAGCAAGACAATAACCTAATAAGGTAGAGGCAAATTACACTGAAATTTCAAAGCCCTGCCTATATTAAGTATGTGTTGATGTTTCCTCTTTACAACTGCATTCTGTTGTGGAGTATATGCACAACTAATTTGATGGATAATGCCCTTGGAAGCAAAGAATAAGGGTATATGAAATTCTAAACCATTATCAGATCTAATAATCTTGATGATCATATAAAAATGTCTCAGCAAAAGCACAAAAATGTTGCAGCTGAATTCTAGCAATAGCTTTATCTTTCAAAAGGAAAAGCTAAACAAATTTACTGTAATAATCTACTATTGAAAGGAAATATTTTTCACCATTAACGACTGGCACTTTGCTGGGCCCCAAATATCAATATCAATGAGATCAAAACAATGTAAAGAGAAAGAAACATGAGTAGAAAAAATAGCTTTGTTTTGTTTACCAAGAGGACAAATGGAACAATGGCATTCATTATCAACAGAAATATTAAAATTTGAATGTTTTAAAAGTTGTAATCTAGAAAGGGAAGGATGACCTAGTCTATAGTGCCACAAAAGTTTAGACACTTTAGCGGAATCAAACGGAGTATGATTCACAGTATGAGAAGTGTCATTATTACAAACTGAATGAACATGAGAAACATTAGGAAAACCAGATGGAGGTCTAGTTGGAAAGTCTGCTAATACAAACAATACTTGATTCCATTTAGCAGATCCAATCTTCTTCTTGGAAGTTGGATCCTGGATCACACAATTAAAAGCATCACTGACCACTATACAAGAGTTTTGTAGGGAAAGTTTGCTTTGAGAAACTAGATTGAAAGCAAAAGAAAGAAAACAGAGGATATCTTTAAGAATAGTATCAGAATTAACAGGAATAACACCTTTATGAGTATCTGAAACAGTTTGACCAGTTGGAAACTGAAACAAAACATTAATAACAGGTATGCGAGAAGCAAAAAATATAGGAAAACATGTTATATGATCGGTTGCCCCTGAATCTAAAATCCAAAGTTTTGAGATAGGTTGAGTGAATGTACCTGTCTCATTAGTCTGTGCTGGTTGATGAACCATTGTCCGATTAATGAAAGGCTGCACCACAGGATGACTTCAATTAGAAACCCCAACAATTTGAGTATTGTTGATCAAATGCATTGACTTCTCATGTTGATTATTTGTAAAACCAGCCATAGGAGCAATATTCTGACTCCCTGTCAAAACTGGAGAAACAGAATTAGTATTCATATTTCCTGCAAAAGCAGAATGAGCAAAACCACACATGAATTGACAATATTGCTTCCTAATCTTCCTTTAAACTTGGAATTAGGGGATAGCCATGCTTCTTGTAACATCTATCCACAGTATGCCCATTGTTATTACAAAATGTGCAATAATACTGTTTTTTCTCACCACTGAACTTTCTTCCATATAACTCTGTTGCGGGAAGTTGACTGCATGCACTTGCATAGTAAGTTGAGCATTCTGATCATCACATGCCAATGAATTAACTGGGACTTGATTGTTGTAAACAGAACCATTGGTATCATTCTTAGCACACATCACTTGCCATTAGGACAAGGTTGTTGCCTTTCATGGTTTCTGGCCATGTTAAACACAGCATTCACAGTAGGCAAAGGATCTGTCATCAATACTTTTGATCTTACTGATTCAAAGCTATCATCTAAACCTTTTACAAACTTAAGAACCTATTCTGAAATAATATTTTCTCTGACTTTCTTCAAAGCTTCACAAGTGCAAGCAGGCTCACATGTACATAGTGGAATTGGTCTAAGTATTAAGATATCATCCCAAAGATCTTAAGCTTAGATGATACTTATCAATGCTTAAACTCTCTTGTTTCTGACAATGGAACGCTTCCAACAAATCAAATAACCTATAAGCGTCTCCTCTATGATACATTTGAAATAAATCAAGCCAAATGTCCCTTGTGTTCATCCAAAGAACAATTTGCTTGATAGTAGGACTCGTAGATTTTATTAATTAGGATATCACCATATCATTGGCTTGTTTCCAAGCACCAAACAATTTATCACCTACTTTAGGTCTCTCAATTCCAGTATCATCAAGTATAAAGCACAACTTGTTCTTTGATCCTAATGCTCTCCTAACTTCCTTGCTCCATGTATGATAATTGTCACCATTTAATAAAGTCTCAGCTAGACTTTGACCAGTGCTCTCACTAGGATGAAAATAAAAAGCATGATGCAGATTCCATTCAATGTTTGCCATGATTTAACACAAAACGAGAAAACAACAAATGTCCTCAACCAGAACAATCAAACCAGACAAATGAATATGCCAATCAAATTACAGAGACCAAAGCAGAATATCACCAATCAGCAAATGAAATCATTCACATTAACACCAAGAACAAAACTCACACTGGAGAAGAGAAGTATCGCACTAGCAAAGAATGCTCAGAATGCAACAAAATTTACAAGTTTTGATCAGCAGAACACCGCAAAGCTTGCGATGCAATTCATTCAAAATCACAGCTAATTTGCTCTAATGCCATGAAGAAATTGTTGTTTAGGGTTTTGTAGAAAGTAAGCAACAAAATTTGAAAAAAATTGGAGGAAATTTTCTGTATTTCTGTATATTAAAAAAAAACTGTACAAATGAGTATATATACGTGAATGAGAGAGGAAGAAAAACTGCCTAATCTAACCGTCTTTCAAACTAAAATAAATAAGAACACATTACAATAATGAGTTTTTTGCTGACTGACTTCTTTTAATTGTGCCAAGGATCGAACTTGCATTCTTATCCTTTCTCTAAATTCTTTCCTTTCTTCCCTCTTCTTCTTTCTTTTCCTTCGATAGCAGCTTGTCTTATTTCTTCTTCTTCAACTTTGATCTAGTGATCTTCTTTCTCCTTTTTCTTCAACTAGATGAGAAGTAAATTATAACTTTTATAAATTAACTTGTTATGAACAATTAAAAAAGAATAATTCGTAGATAATTATTCCAAACTTAACTTCCTTATTTTACATTAACCTTTGAATAGAAGACGAGTTCCAAACACTCCCACTCCCACTAGATTAGAGTAGTTGAAAGCTTTGTGAACATCATTATTCAAGCCACCCTCTGATATAAACAAAACTAATTATTTTCTAATGGTAAAAATATACCTGGAAATGGAGAATATAAACAGATCATATTAAATTTTTTTTTTTTTTTTTAAAATCCCTACCTATTAAATTAGGGTGAAAGGCGAGTTGCAGATGAGCAAAGACGAGAAGAAGAAGAAGAAGAAGAAGACAGTATATAAGGCACTGGTCAAACATGTTTTTGTGAAACTATATATAAGAACCCAACTATAAATTTCAAAGATTCAAAGGTCTAAAGAATACAAACAATTCGTCATTGTTTTTTCTTTTTCTAAAAAAAGGAAAAACAAAAGCCTGCTGCTAGGAGCCTCTGCAATGAGAATCAATACCAGTTGGATGCCAAACAAAGTGAGCTACAGTGCACAGACTTCTCTCATTCTAGTTTCTGTATTTGTATATAAATAGTTCTACTAATAGTAGTATCAATGAAATCCAAAAGACTCTAATGATCCTTCTCCTCCTGTTTAGAATAGTCTAATACACATCCTATTGTACTTCATCTTAGATAAATCTTTATGGAATATGTATAAATATTTAAATGTTATATAAGTAATCATGTTCACTTTAGAATATTCATTAGTCATGCTTTTGTGTATGCAAATTCAAGACATAATATTATGATTTAGAATATGATTATAGTCGGTAAGTAAATATTACGTCATGCGCGTTGTGAGGCACATCTAGAATTTGTGGAGTAAGTATGAGACATTCAACAAGGACCCTCTGGGGTCTTAACTCTTACGGAATGAATGTGAGGTACATATCTATTTTGGCATAGGACAGTGTATTAGCAACAGAGGATCCTCTCCTGGTTTTGCATGTTCAAAAGTCCCATATTGGGCATGCCCAAGATTAATAAAAAAAAAACAAATAATATACGATGGAATTGTTCTTCCCATTGTGCATCAGTAGCCTTGTGATCCCCCCCCTTCCCCCCCTAACACGTGAAGAACAAAAAGGAAGAAAAAGGAAAAGCTACTGATTCAGTCAAGTCTACGAATGTATCATATCATATTGTTTCTTTCACAACTTTCATGGTTATCGAGAAATGCATGCACCAAATACATTCTTTCTTGTTTTGCCTCAAAACTGTCTGACAAAGGAAACATTTACGTTCTTTAGATGCTTAATTTTGGTGCCACTATCTTACTAATAAAAGTTATTCTCCACACCACACCCCATTATTTATATTTGCAAATTCTGTTCCCATCTACACTACAGTCCATATTCCTCTGCTCTCTGTTAAATATTCTCTTTTTCTCTGTATATTTTTATAGTAGTAGCAATCTAGGAAGTCTCCATAATGGGGAAGATTAGCGGAGGCAACTCCTGGTTAAATTTAGTGAAGAAAGCTTTCAGATCTCCTTCAAAAGACAACAACAACCAGCTGAAGAGAAGCTGCAAAAGAAGGGAAGAACCAGAGCAAGAACAACAAGAAGAAAAGGTACTACTTCTACCAACCCTTCTCAATACTCTAATAGAATTAGAATTTCTCAATTTCATATTGGAAGGTTCAGGATTTTTCAATATATTTTCCTAAGTTAGGTTCTGTGTACTATTGACGTTAAGTTGCATTTTTGTAAAAAAGTTCGTAATTTTCTCCCTAATATTCGTTGTTTGTTTCTTTTTCTTTTTATATTTGTGTGTTTTCACCGTCCGTTCCCAACAGATGGTATTAAAACTAGTTTGATTCGAAGCCCAACAGTTAATTATCTTGGCATGCTTAATTATGTGAATGAATATGAATAAATGGCCATCATATCTTTTTGCAGAAGAGGGGAAAAAGAAGATGGATTTTCAGAAAGACAATACCTCATGAAACAACAACAATAGTCTCTGCCTTAAATGGATCAACAAATTCATTTTCATCAGAAGGTCATCCCAAGTCTGAGAAACATCATTCTGCAGCTGCAGAAATCATTGGCCTTACAAGACCTGTTTCTGTTTCTGTCCCTGTGGAATACCATTCTGCTGTATTAATTCAGACAGCCTTCAGAGGTTACTTGGTAACAAAAGCAGTTTAATTGCAAATTGTTTTTGAAGTTTCCAGAAACAGATAGATTGTTTTAAATAATACTTATTGATGGTGTTCATCATCAGGCAAGGCGAGCTCTTTGGGCACTAAAGGGAATAGTAAAACTACAAGCCTTAGTAAGAGGCCACAATGTCAGGAAGCAAGCCAAAACGACTCTCCAATGTATACAGGCCATGATGAGAGTTCAAGATAGAGTTTGTAATCAACGTAAGAGTCTGGCATATAGAAGAAGCTTAATTTCTATGTCCACAGGTACTGACAGCTCAAGGGAATCTGTAGCCTCTGACAATAAATTTACTGTGAGTTTTCTTGTGCATCATTTTTGGTTTCAAACCTTCTGTTTCACTAGCCTGGGTTAGGACCACATTCCCTCCCCACGACGTGTAAACAAAAAATGTTTAAGAAAACTCTATTGTATGCAGTCTACATATGAACATACCTCAGATGATTGTGATAAAAATCAGTATAAGCTGAAGGAGATCCAAGGCCTATTGCAAGAAACGAAGAAGGAAGTTACTTTAAAACGTGAAATTCTCCTTGCTCATGCCTTCTCCCAGCAGGTTCTTCTAATTTCTATTATTTGTAATGCTATTTCAGCTATGGGTATGATTGATCCCTTGGTTCTTAAATTCTTATACTAATTGATCTCCCGAAAACTAGATGTGGAGATCATCTGGCAAAGACCAGGAAATCAATAGAAGCTGGTGTGATTGTTATGATGAAGGGGATCCTGTAAAGATAGTTGAAATTGACAAAATTCAATCATCAAAAGCTCATAACTCTCAAGACCAACATAGAAGAATTTCTTCATCTACTCTGCACAGATTAAACCAGAAGCTCTCTATCCGATCATCTCCCTTTAGAACTAAACCTCTCCAAATGAATTCAGTTAGCCCGCGTTGCTTAGGTAAAGAACACAAGTACTCAGCAGCTCAGAGTCCTCCTGCACATTACACAGATTATCCAAGAAGAGTAGTTAGATGTGAGAATTCTGTACCTTCATCTAATCAGCCAAAGTATATGGCAGCGACTGCATCTGCAAATGCACGATTACGGTCATTAAGTGCACCAAGACAGAGACCTTTGACCCCTGAGAGAGAAACAAAGGGAGTGGAGAAGAAACGGCTATCTTTTACAGAGTTTGATCCGTACAATGACAGAGGAGGAGCCTGTAGTAGTATCAGCAGTTTGCATAGCATATTAAGGAATAGTTGAAATTGTGTTCCTCATGAGCAGAAGATTTTCTCTCCTTCATCTCCTGGAGAAAGGAAATGGTTGAGCTAATTCCTATGTAATTTGATTAGGAAACCACAGAAAATGAATCTGCTAATGAAAGGTCACAAGTCCAGTCAAGAGGAAAAAATCATATCACAACCGCTCACGATTATTTTGACCGATTGATCTTCTAATTTGCTAGTTTAACAACTTCAGTTCTTTACACTTCTTCCTAGCTGCTTCACCTTTAGTAGGTATCTGAATAACTACTCTAAGTATTAACATAGTTCACTACTTTAAATATATCTAAATACATGCCTTTCAACCTAAACGATTTCAATTTCAACCGGTCTTTAATCAATAGCCGCTATGACTACTCAGATATGTATTCAATAGCCGCTATGACTACTCAGATATGTATTGAATATCTTGTACCATTAACTAATTGATGTAGATATAATCAAATACTACATAAGGGCATTTAGATATAGTTTGGTTTTCAAATTTTGTCTAATTTTCTAATATCTGAATTGTTTGTAAGATGAAATATATATATTTTTAGTGTCATGTGCACTTTGAAGTTTGAAAATTGATCCTCCGTACAACACATGCTGCAATTTTAGTGAATCCAATCTTCGATAGTTATTATGTGATACCTTCTCTTGTATATTGGGAGCTGTGAAAAGCTAGAGATATTTTTCGCTATGAACTGTACCTGTGATTTTAACCATTGATGGAACTTCACCATTGATGGAACTTCTCGTGGAAATCCTGGACTTTATATATATAAAAAGTAAATTTTGCATTTGTATTTCCATAGTACACAACACGCATGATGTCTTATTCTGAAATTCCAAATACACACCAAAAAGAAAGAAGTGATTTACAAGTCAATCATATGGGGGAATTTCTGTTGGCTCCAAAATATCGAATGACCACTCAACTACTATATGAACATTTTATCAAAGGATTCTTGATTACAACTTAACAAGTACAGAGTCTAAAGAATCCTATCCCTCTGTATACTGTAAGGGAACCTTACCACTACACGGAAATTTCAACAAAAACTTCCATGGAAAAACTCTGACAATCATGGAGAAAAAGGAAAACAAAACCTCAATAACTCAGAAAAGTTTAAAAAACCAACAAAACAACAACAGAATCATGGAATAATTTCTCGACGGTTTCAGGATAATAAAACAGTCCTAACTAACTCAACCACTGGAATGCAACTAACTCCGGTGGAGCAGTCGAAAGAGCAATGTTTGGGCTGTTGCAGACGCTGCCATCAGATTGAGAAAACAATGCCCTTTGAAGAACCCCTGATGGTGATGAAACAGATGTTGCCGGAGGACTAATTGAATCTGCATTACTAGCATAAGGAGAGGCTGGATTTGACCCTCCGGCCATGTAGCTGGGTTGTAAAACCTCAGCTAGCGGTCCACCAGAAGAAAAAGGAAGCCAATTAGAAACTGGGGGGCAATCTTTGTGGTGATCAGCAGAATCAGCTGCCATAGCAATTGATAGATTCAGTGAAGAAGGGGAGAGTTTCCCCTGCGATGATGAAATAGAGGGTTCATTGTTAATCGTTTCCAGATTGCCATTTGACCATGCATCAATAAATCCCCTAGAAATTCTATAATCTTCCATTTGAGGCTGTTTGAGGGATATCAAATCCGAGTTGAGAAACAAATGACAATCATCGTTATTGCGGCTGCTGTGGATATCTTCTTCTCTGGGAAGGTCTGTGTAAGAGAACAAATTTGGTGGCTCTTCAGCAAAACCATGGTGTAAAATAGAGGAATTTGTGCCGCCGTAGATAGAGGAGTGCCTCTCAGTAGGCGGCAATCCTCTTTTGGTGTCCATCAAATGCAACCATTGCTCCTCTACTCCATTTGTGGCCACCATTTCACCACTCATCATCCAACCCAGAGCCCTTCTCAACACAAGAAAATACTAAAAATCAGAAACACAAATAAACAAGATTTATCCATTCAGCAAAAAATTAGCAAAGCCAGCAAAAGCTAATCGACCTGTTGGGCTCTTTGTATAGAGATCTAGAGATACTTGGAGCAGTTGCACGAGCATCACCATGAATTAGAGGATCCTTAATCTGACCAGCAGTTCCAAGAAACGATGAAGCGAAACCACGGTCGGCTTCTTGACCTGTGGGATTTGTTTGGAGTGGCGGTGGAGTCTGATTATTAAGGCGGGTCTTCTTGTTGTTATTGTTAGTATCGACAGAAGGATGAACTTCCACAGGCTTTCTTGAACGGGGACGGCCTCTGTGCATATGGCGCTCACAGTATTTCTGATGGGGAGCCACATCTCTCGAGCATCTCCATTTCTTGCCGTCCGTTCTTTTGCATCTTCCTGGCTCAGGATCTCTATTTTGGTACCTTAACCCATACAGAGAACCATTGCCCACTGCCCACAAAACATGAGACAAGAAAAAGCTGCAAATCTTCAGGCAAAAGCCAAAGGAGAAAAATACTACTAAAAACATCATCTACTATCGCACCCCCACCCCACAAGCAAAAACACATTAAACACAGAGAAAGATTGATAAGATAAATAGCTCAGAAAAATCACATGGAGCTGTTGGATCTGAAAAATTTCTGCTAGAAATGGGTACGAGGAGATCAGGAGGAACTGGTAAAGATGCCACCATGTACTTGTAAATCATAGCTTGTCTCTCCAGCTCCTTCCATTGAAGCGCAGTAAATGGAAATCCCAAAGCTGCCGCCATCCCTCCTCCTTAAAACATCAAAAAACACACGGGACATGGTTTTTTAGCCGAAGTTCATCGGCACAAAGAAAGAGAAGGAAAAGAGAGAAAAACAAACCTGGGGATCTGAAGGTGGTGAGGTTCGTCACAGTAACAGCTGAGGCAGAGTAATTATCAGCACCGTGAGCATTAGCAGCAGAAACATCATCACGGGAAATATCTCTAGTTCTTCTAGGACTAGTACTCCGGCCCACCTCGTTAGCTCCGCTGTCGTTTAGGGTGGGACCACCACCGCCATCATCACCACCGTTAGTTGATAACAAAGGACGGTGACGATCATCATCATCATTATCATCATCATCATGACCCCCCATAACTTTGTCGGATGAGTTATTAGTAGTATTTCGCGACTGATCCATTAATCTCTTCCTCTCTTCCATGGTTTCACCGTTTTCCATAACTAGTACTACTGTAAACTTGAGTAAAAAAAAACTGTTTTCTTTTTTTTGTTTCCAAAACTGGAAATCACTTCACTGGTCCAGATCTTTAAAATGAAAAAGCAAGAAAACAGGGGGTTTAATTTTCTGTACCTAGAGAAACAAAAGGTCTCCTGTTTCAGGGATTTTTAAGGTACTCTTGGAACAGAAGAAATATCTAGAGCGAGGGGCTGAGTGAGTGCTGGTGAGAGAGCTCTCTATCTGTGAGGAAATAATAATGGAAAGGGAGGAGGGAGGTGGTGGGGGATTTTGGATTTTAATAATTGTTTGCCGCCATTCTCGGCCTTTTGCGTTGCTCCCATGCTTCCAACATTCGCACCGTTATTAGTAGTAGAGACATTTCTCTCTCTCTCTCTCTCTCTCTCTCTTATAATTGTGATATCTATCGTTTTCTGGGTGATGATAAAGCTTGACCACCGTACCAAAAGTCGTGCTTAAAATTTCTTTTACTTATTCTATTGAATCTAAGATTAACCTTAATTAAGCACGTTTACAAAATTGCCAAAACTCTAGTGGTAGCTATTTATTTTTATTTTTTATATACTTTGACAAATTAAAATTGTAAAATTGAAAATCTATTGCATGACCCAATTTATAACTTGACTTGTATTATACAAGTATTGGATTCTAACTAGATTTGATACTACTGGTTGTAAATGAGCAGTTGAAACACACAAAAAAGAATATAGGGAGAAAAAGAAAAATAAATGACCTCAAAGTTTATGCATAGTGTAGATAATTCTTTATTTATTTTTAACTATATTTAATCATTGAAAATAACCTTATCTTTTAATTAGGTGTTGCTCTAAATTATGATTTACCTCTACTATTTTGGTAAAAAAAAAAAAACTTATATTGCTTGTGCTATTTTGCTTTGCTCATATTATTTTGCCTGATACATAAAGATGTAAATAAATATAACTCGCGAATCTATAAAGATAACACGAAAAAAATTCATTTGTTACTTTCAACTTTCTCTCTACCACTTTCTGTCTAACTTCTCTCTAAAAAACATCAATCTTTCACATTCAACATAATTTGAATGTAGATATGGATCATTTTGAAGATTACTTGCAAGAGAATATCGATTTTGAGGTAAGAAAACTGATGAAATTTTTTTCGATACTAAACCACTTTTGCCCAGTTGGGCAAAACTATCCAAAAGTTTCGTCCAGATTACGAAACTTTTGGATAGTTTCGCCCTTTTGGGCAAAAATGACTCAGTAACGGGTTTTTTTAATTTAAATGTTATTTTTTTTGTTTTTTAATTAATATAAGAAGTATTAGTAATTTGTTTCGTATTATGTTTTAACATAACAGGATGATATAGATCCGAATACATTTAAAGAATTTTTTGAACCGGAAGAATAAGTGGATCGCAGATATTTATCCACAACAAATCGATTTTTCAATTCGAAAGTAGAGTTGGTGGATTGGGTAAAAGAAACGGCAATGAAAGCGAACACATATTTAATTATCACTCGGTATTTGAGATCAAGAACATCCAACTGTCGACCTCACATTACATTAGATTGCGAGCATGGTGGTACAATTAAATCAAGAACGAAGCCGAGAGTTGACAATGAAGAAGAAGAAGTTCCCACCAAAAGGCGGGGTCCTTATGGGACTAAAAAGTATGGTTGTCTATTTAAATTAAAAGGCGAGCAAATGACCACGAGTGAGAATTGGCAATTGTTCGTACATGATGGAAGGCACAACCATAAAATAGGTGTCTATAGTCTCGGTCACGCTCAGGCTGCAAGACTAACAGAGGAGCAGCTGATATAGACCGAGCAATTTAGGAAAAGTCATGTGCCACCACGTAATATATTAAGATTTTTTCGAGAACAAAATGTGGGTTGTGCCGTGAGGTTCGTCGCATTACTTTTAATAGGTTATTATGATATTTTAAATATTTATGTTTATATCTAATAATATGATTTATATGTTTTATGTAGTGTACAAAAAATATACAACGTACATGCGAAGATGAAGAAAAATAAAATGCAGGGCGAAACACGGTAGAAGTTCTTTGCTTAAGTGCTCAATGGGGTTATACGGTCTTCTATAGAAACTTTGAGGACAACAACGTACTTAGTGATATTATCGTTGTACATCCGACATCAATTGAAATGATCAAAACGTGGCCATATGTACTGATAATAGATACCATGTATAAAACAAACAAGTTCTCTGTCAGGCATTGTATTACGTATATATTTGGATACTAAATGTATATCGATTATTTAAGTTATAATTTAAAATTAATATGATTATATTGATTGACACCCAATTTAAATTAATATAATTATTTTAATGGAATTGTAATCATTTAATTAATTGATAGTGTATTAACGATGCGTTAGTGACACAGCATCAATTTGTTTTTAAATATACCCTTGTATATAACTATTTTAAATAGACCGTTAAATTTTTTTTTTTATTATTTGCTTAATATTTAGGAATGAAAGCAAACATTTGTTTATTTATTTAGTATAATAATTTATGGTTTAGGGTTTAAATGAAAATTAATGAATTAGGTTTAAAATTTTGTTGTCATTTAACTTGAAGAATTGTATTGTCTGTTGTTTATGGTTTAGGAGTATTATGTACAGTTTCTAACTATCTAATTTGTCCTTTGTATTTTTTTTTAAATGTGCAATATGTCACTGTTGGAAGCTGTAAGGATAACTCTAACCGGTAAGAACTTCACTGTGTCAACTGCTTTCATGTGCAATGAGTAGGCTACGACATATAGATGAGTTCTTCAACAAATTAAGCACCTACATTTTTCATCAGCTATGTTAACAGGGAGTGAGCAAGATGTTAATGCTGGTGAATCGTGTGTGATTATTACCGATAGGGAGAGCGGTTTAATGCTTGTGATCGAAGATGTGTTCAGTAAATTATATCATATGTTATGCAAAAGGCACATCGATCAAAATGTGTTGGAAAAATGAACCGAAATGATTAAAGATGAAGAGGTTGCCTCATGGTTCGCTAATGGCTTGTGGCATAAATTATTGAATGAAATCGATGAGGCGGAATACTTAAGAAAATTGGATTTTTTGAAAAATGAAGTGGCATAAAAGGCCAAACTTTTTAGATTATTTGTTAAATACTTGGTTGAATCTCCTGGCTCATAAATTCGTCAGAGTTTGGACATCTCAAGTACTGCATTTTGGGGTTGAGACCACGAACCATGTTGAGAGTGAACATTCGGTCCTGAAGCTATAGCTTTCAACATGCCATGGTAATTTGGACACTATGTTCCTTAATATTGACTCGCTAGTCGAAGGTCAAATTGCAGAGATTAAGAGCTTACTGGAGTATGCAAGACTTAAAGAAAAGTTTAATGCAAAGAGTAATCCCATATTGAAGAATATAAGTAATAACATTAGTCATTTGGTATTGAAGAAGATATGGATTGAGGTAAAGTGAGCTCCTGAGATCACTGATGATCCGATAAATAAGTGCGGACACTATTTAAGGAAATCACACAGCTCCCATGTTCATGTGAGCTGATTACACAGTTCAAACACCTTCTCCCTATCCAGTTGGAAGATATTTCGGCCTTTTGGAGGACACTAGAAATTGCGAGTGACATTCCTTGTTCGCAGGCTTAGGACATGGATTTCGAGATGCGTGATCTTGCCTCCTTGTTAGATCAAATAAGTGTAGGTCCCATATCAAAAGCTAGGGAGATGCGTCGTATAGCAAAAGGGGTATTAAGTCCGGTTTTGCTTGAATATCCTGGTACAGCATTGACAACTCCCCCTGAGCATACAACCACGAAGAGACGGTCGAAGACAAACTCAACAAAAAGGAATAAGTTGTACTGGGAGCACGTGTCCATTGCACATAGAAAGATACAAAAGTCAAGCAAATCCGGATTGGGTTCCGGTTCTAGTTCTGGTTCGGGTTCACATGGAAAGGGCAGACTGCCATGGGCGCCTAGCGGTAGGGGTAAGGATAGAGGGTGTAGCAGTGAACGAAGTAGTTTATCTTCTGTTATAGATCCATCTACCCCTTCCATATTCTCTTTTATCGATGCATTCCCTAGTTTTGTGTATCCGTTCATTGAGAACTAGAAGAATGTGGACGGTGAGGGTAATTGTGGATGTCGGGTTGTGGCCGACTTTGTGTTCGGGGATGAAAATCAATGGCCTAAGGTCCGTAGACGAATGTCTTTTGAGTTGGAGAATATGACGAACATATATGTTTCACTGTTTGAATCAGTGGAATGGTATTATGAGCTCATACAGAGGACACAGTGGCTGGATGGACATGCGCCTATAAAGTATTGGTTGGATACACCTGATTCCCTTTATGTCATTGCAAATGCATTCAATTTGTGCGTGGTCTTAATTGCACGGTTAGGGTCCACGACTTTTTTTCCTTTGTATTCGTATTCGGATTGTACTGCGAGAACTTTATTTATCGGGCACCTCTACGAAAAACAACATTTCATAACGGTTAGTCTAAATTTATTTATGTTTGTCTTTTCGTATAGTAATAACATGTATAAAAAGAGATTTTATTTTACATTTTTTTAATCTTATTAAGTTACAGATGCGAGATGAATGCCTATTGCCTCTTTTGCACGTGCAATCGCAATATTATCGTAGTGATAGAGTCAGCGGTTGGGCAGAGCCTTATTCTGACCGGATTGCAGATTGGAAAACGAGATATCGTAGAGAATATCTACAAGAAGATCCCATTCATGTTAACTTGTGGTTTTTTTCATAAATAAATTTATTATTTATTTAGTATTATATTGTACATTGCAATTTATAATTAAATTTATTATCTATTTAGTCTTAATATGTGTATTAATTTCTACTGCATATATTGTGTATTTAGTATTAATGTATGTATTAATTCATATTTAAATTTATGAATTATTTACATTGTAATTTGTGCAATAATCTATAATGCAATTTATTGTCTGAAAATTAATTAAATTAATATTCACGTAGTAATCATAGGTAAACATAAGTACTAAAGAAACCGTAATAAAATTCACTAAAAGACCCTTCAAACAATCCACATCAGAAACAATACATAACAATAACAAATTGAAAAAAAATGTCCAGCCAACTGCATAAAAAACCATCAATCTAACCAGGTTGATAATGCCGCTTTATCTATTGGGATATCCTTCCAAACTTCACTAAGTCCTTAGTGTCATCACGGTCAACCTCATGAGCAATCATGTCCAGTAGAACTAAGGGTAATATGGGAGCTCCACCTTTATATTGCACCCACGTGGAAGTCTCTCTGGATTTTGTATCCTAGGATGAGTTCGAGGGATAAACCACTGCATATAATCGTCTGTTCATCGACTAAGGGGTACTGCAGGGACGCTGGTCTATGTCTTTGCCAGTAGATGTGATGGTGCTTCAAGCCACAACGCTTCTACAAATGTATTCCTCACAATGTACATCCTTTTGTTTGCTGGCCTACGAGCCTCCATAGGACGAATAGGATGTGTCGGAATGCATTGATGCTACCCAAACTGTCGGATGACTCTGTCAGGCATGTACGATTCAACACAATCGAAATACATAAGCATCCCATGCCATGTAGAAACCAAAATGTCCTGTATCTCGGCAGGCTTGTAAGGAGTCCAACTTACCTCATCAACAATCATCACATCTAACCGTAGGTGGATGTCTAATAATTTATGCTCTGATTTATGTCCCAACATTGCAAATCGCTGGATGTACGGCTTGCAAGAAATCGCGCCTGGTCTCACTGCAGGTGCAAACATAGAAAAGTGCATGTATATCCATGCCTAATAAACACGTACAAAGAAAATGAATTATTTTAAAGTATGAGTGAGTATTAAATCAAATAAGAACATCCATGTCAAATGCATATGCATGGTAAGATAATAAATATTAAAATATAATGACATAATCAAAGTAAATAAACAAATATTAACCGAAATGTGTAATAATACTTCAAGCAGTGACCAATACCCAGCCAACTCCTTCGCATCAACACGCGAGACCTGATCTAGGTTCCAGTACAAGTAGGCAAGCGTCACAGCACCCCATGCAAACCCGCACTGGCTCGAACATCCTTCACGAACGGCCACAGCTTGGTAGGAATAATGTTACCACTTTTAACGGTGAAAAGTGAACTACCAAGTAAATATTGGATGTAGCATGTATCCCTATGCTCCAGGGAAAGTCTACTAGCGGGATACTCTACAACCTGAGCCAACCCCTGACCATTTATACTACCCCTGGTGTAGTTGATACCCAAGTCGATTTGAATAACAGCAACCAACTGATCCCAAGAATACTGAAGATCCACATAATTATTGAAAGCAAGTACACCCAATATCAGCTCCACATCATGTAACGTTACTGTCATCTCTCCCCAGGGCATGTGGAAACTGTTGGTGTCGGGCTGCCACCTCTCTACAAAAGCGGATAATAACGCTGAGTTCGGGTGCTGGAGCATGCAAGACCTCAAATGGATGAGTCCTATCCCCTTGGCCAAATCATACACCTCAGGTTCACTAGGGTTCCAACCCGTAAGTGACATAAAGCGCGACCGCAACTTCAATATACTTTGCTCCTGAAAATCAACAAAATAAATTAATATTTAGCATTAAATAATATCACAACATAAAAATATTAAATAATTCAGCAATTAATAATAAACAAAAGTACATGTCCACGCCATATAGAACCTGCCACATGTCCGTCGTACTTTGGGATAAGCACTTGATCGACAGGACCTCCCTCAGCTGGTCCTGTCTACTCCCAATCTGCATTGTTCGCTTTCTTCCTCTGGGTAGGTGCCGTTGGAAGACGCAACTTCTCGGGTCTTTTGTTTCGAGACCTAGCAATCTACTCATCACTGGCATGAAACTCCCGACCAACCCTTTGCCTTTTCTCAGACCAGGCCTAGCACCGGATGATGAAGCAGGGGCCACAAGTACAAGTTCTTCATCATTAACGTCACGATCACCATCATCATCATCATCATCCTCATTCTCAGCCTCAACCTACTCGTCCTCCCCGACGATATGGATGGATCCAACCATGTCAAGCTCCTCAGAGAAACCACTGTCACCCTCCAACCCAATATCACGAGAATCTCTCCCTAAACAAGGCTCAGAAGAGGAAATCCCATAATCAGTGGCTGTATAATCAACCTTGCTATAAGATGAATCAGGAGGACTCTTGACACAAGCTGCTCAAATAAAGCATCACCTAACTACACCCCTGTACCACTAACCTCATTTAAAGGTGTCTGATGTTTAGATCTAAAGGGTATATTATCTTGAGCGGATATGTGAGGACGTACAGAAGAACCATGTGCATAGGGATCATATAATGTGGGTGGGGGCTGAGATGGTGGCTCGGAAGATCCATATATCTCAAATGGTACCAAAGCGTGTAGACGCTGTGATGGGAGAAGAGGACGTGTCCTAATCGGTATATGGCGTGGTTGTATAGAAGACTCCGGTGCACCTGGGTCATAACATATCTTAGGTGCAAGTGGAGTAGGAGTACACGGGTCGTCAGATGTACTGTGATGACCCCTCATGCCTTGGGATGAAGCAGTCACTGTACGACCTTGAACTCGACCTATCTTATCGGTCACATGACCCAGATCATCATCTCCCTACGTGCGCCGGGTCGAACCATCTAAACAAATATTCAAACACATTCATCAATAATTAGCATACATTTACCTAATTCATTTATTATTTGAATCTTTTTACACGATACATGTAACATCATTTGTCTTCATTGCAGCATTTAACTTCGTTTTTCAGCATTTTTTGTGCATTATATTAATTTTTTTAATTACGTTATTTATATTATTTCATCCTGTTATTTTTTAAATTTACTTTAATTTTTCTCTTGTATTGTTATATTATTTCATCTTTTTTTCAAGCACGTTATTATTTAATTCACATTACTTTATCATTTATTATTATTAAAGTATAAACCGCTCTAAATATTTTCATAATTTGAATCAATATTAACTTTATTCTTCATAATTTTTTTATTTAAATTATATTTTTGAATTACCTCATTTATATTATTAAATCTCTTTTTTTTTAACACCACATGTTATTTCTTTTGTATTATTATATTATGTTATTATTTTTTAATAAGTTTATTATTTCATTTAAATTACTTTATTATATTACTATTAATAAGGGATAACCCGCTCTATATGTTTTTTTGTCTAGAATCAATATTTTCTTATCAAAATATTCTTTATCATTTTATTATTTTATTATTTATTCGTAAAAGGATTTATTATTTTATTTATATTATTTTATTTCTTTTCATTATTAATAATGTAAATAATAGTTATTACGTCAATATCGTATTATTTCTTATTAAAATTACTGTTTAAAAGGGTTGGATCCTATTATTTAAATTGTTATCATTATTTTTTATGTATTATTAATTGAATTTAATTCAAATAATTATTTTAAATTATTATTTACAATATTATTTAAATATCAATGTTTAAATTATTATTTTGTTAAAGTCATTCATTAATCTTCATAAATTAATAGATTCTCGAGTTATATTTATTATCCCCTTTAAGGAGTTCACAACATAACACACTAAATTAACCAAAACATTAATCTACCACCCCTTATTTTTTCTATACCATTGACGTAATAAATAACTTTAATCAACCTAAACATATAAATTGATTCAAACTATAACATGAATAATTATAACACTTATCCTTATTCTAAAAAAATAATGAATGCACATTTAGAGTCAAATTATTCACATAAACATAATTCATAATCATATTAAATAAACAATTATAAGATAAACTATTTTAAACAACTAATCACATATATTCTAAATAGACAAATTTAAATAACATGTGAACTAAACATGAAATTAAATTTATGCAAACACTAAATTAAATAACATAATATTAAAAAATTAACATAATCATAATGTTAAACATTTATAAACACAAAACTAAATAATATAAACAAATATTAAAAAAAATTATTTCAACCACTTTCGCCTAGGCTGGTGAAAAATATTCACATATTCGCCCAGCCTGGCGAAAACTAAAAAAGAAATCCGTCATTTCCAGTGACATGCATTAACACTTTTGCTGGACCGAGCAAAAACCACCAAAACAGTTGCCGGTCTGGGCGAAAACCAAGGAAATCGGCAGAAAAAGAAGAAAAAATACGGCTTTTTTGTTTCAATTCGATGCATATTTTCAAATTTTAAACGATAGATTGTAAATAAATAAGTGTAGATCAAAATAATAACCTTTTTTTTATTTTTAACAGTTGGATCTATCTAGATGTGAGGTTGAAATTTAAACTTTTAGAGAAAGGGGAGAGGATTTGTTTAAAAGAGAGGACGTTGGTATAGAAAAATAAAAATTTTTAAATTTTTTCGCGCTATCCTTATAGATTCTCGAGTTTTATTTATTGGGTCCCTAAATATATGTAAGATCTTTTTTCCTCAAAAAAGAAAACTATATAATAATAAGAAGTCTTTCCTTTTCGTTTTTTTGAAAGGATAAGAGGTGTTTCTAACCAACTAAATTATCATATGATTATATTATTACACTATAATCATAGCTTCGAACAAGAAAAACACTATAATTATAGCAAGAATAAAAGTAGATAAATCCATCAATTTTTATTGAAATTTAATGAAAGTGGAACTTCTGCACAAAATAAAATTATAGTATAATCCTTATTCTGAAATACAAAGTTTCTTTAAAATATTACTAAACTATTTAAGAGGTCACATTATATTTATTTAAGTTTATTATTTATTTTTATTTATGAACGATTTTTGAGTGTTATAAAATAGATCTTCTTTTAACTCACCTGAATTTAACAATATATTTCACGCACCATTCTTGTATGTATTTTTAAGAGAAATTTTGTTTTAATATTTGATTTTCTTAAAAAATTAACGCCTGAGTCTCACTAAATCCGCCAAATAAAAAAATGATTAAAGAAATAGTATTCTATATTCTCATAAAAAAGTTACTATTCACTTGACATCTTAATGTTAAGTGGAGATACTTATGTGAAGGGAATAGCATCATCAGACCACAAATCTCTTGTTAGGGAATATGTTATTTTAAATGAGGAAATAGGGTTGGTTCTAAAAACTTTTTGTTATAAATCGTATCACGATAAAATGAAAGTAATACAAGACTAAGGTAGAATAACTTGAAAAAAGAAGCAAAGTACACAAGTGTAGAGAGAAATTATAGAATTGTTATTAACTTTTTTTTTTTCTCACATTTACAAGGTTTTACAAGGTTATAGTGCCCTATTTATAAAGGTAAAAAAGGCACATAATAAGAGGTTAGAGGTTGAGGATTAGAAGGTAATTAATTCTATCTTTATCTCGAATAGGTGACTCATTTAGTGACTTAGCCATTAAAGCCATTAGTCATCTCACATAGTGACTAAGCCATTAGTCATCTTTATCTTAAAGGATATTATCCAAAATATTTATGGACATACATTTTGTAATTTCATAATACTCCTCATTTGATGCCATTATATAAATAATACTTCTCGTTAAAACCTTACTAGATAAGAATCCAGTGAGAAAAAATTTATAATAAAGGAAAAAGAGTACAATATTCTTTATGTCACATTACTCCTACTGGATAATTCTTTTTGATTTCTTAACCAAGGCATTCCAATTTTATTCACCAACTTCTCGAATGTTGACGTCTGTAAAGTCTTAGTGAATAGATCAGCGAGATTATCGTATGATCGAGTTTGATGCACAAGAGTTCATGAGTAAAGAAAATTTTTGTTCATATATATATATTTTGTCCTATCTCCTTTTATGTACTCCTTTAATCGGGCTATACAATTTACATTGTCCTCATGCAGAAATGTTGGAATTTCTTTTCCAAAGGATAAACTACAACTTTCTCGAATGTAATACACCACAAATCTCAAACAAACGCATTCTCGACTTAATTCGTGAATGGCTATAATTTCAGCATGATTAGAAGAAGTAGTTGCTATAGATCTCCAAGATATAGTAGCGCCACTAGGGATGGCACTGGGGGTGGGTTGGGTTGGGTACACTAACCCCCAAACCCATCCATATCTCCCTATTTTGTCCTCATCCCCAACCCATCCCCATGCTTGGGTATAAAATTTATCCCATCCCCAACCCAACCTCCTATATTTAAAACCCGTCCCCAGCCTATCCCTGCTATTGGGGATGAAATCTAGCCTCATTCTCGCAAAACCCACTGACTAATTGGGGACCCAAGTTGAGAATTAGATATTTCGTTTTTAATAACCTTGTTAAATACAAAATAATAATACGCATGCTACAAAATCTCCAATGGCAAGGATGGAGCACCGAGTTGAGAGTTGAGAGGGTAAGGACAGAGGAAGAGACCAAGATTGAGAGGGTTAGACTGAGACAATTAGACTTAGGGTTAGAATAATGTTAGTTCGTTTGCTCTTTAATAATAATAATAATAATAATAATAATAATAATAATAATAATAATAATAATAATAATAATAATAATAATAATAATAATAATAAGAAGAAGAAGAAGAAGAAGAAGAAGAAGAAGAAAAAGAAGAAGAATGATGGGTGGGGATGGGGCCAGGTGGGGATGGAGAGACTGTCATCCCCACCTCCAACCCATCTCCAAGTTTGGGTACAAATTTAAAAGCCATCCCCAATAGGATCCTCAGTCAAACGGGAGTCAAACAGGTTTAGATGGGTTGGGGGCAGGTAGGTACCTGGTTGGACCAACCTATTGCCATCCCTAAGTGCCACCATATGTAAATATATAACCTTTTTTAGAACATGCTTTATGTGGATCAGACAAACAACCATCATTTGCATAATCAATAAATTTTGAGCTAGTTCTATTTGAATAAAATCATCTGAGATCCATTGTTCCTTGGAGATATTTAAGGACATTTCTAACAGTATTTCAATGACGTCGAGGAGAAAAATTAAATTTTGCTAATAAGTTAATAGAAAATGTAATATAAGTACAAGTATTATTAGCAAGATAGGATATTTCAGGATCAAGAAGTTCTTCATCATCTTCACAAGGATGAAATCAGTCTTTATTTACATCTAGTGATCGAACGATCATTGAAGTACTTAATGGATGTGACTTATCCATATAAATTTTTTTAGAACATTTGCTGTATATGTTGATTGGTGAAAGGAAATTCCATCTTCCAAATGCTCAATTTGTAACCAAGGAAAAACTTGAGTTTTTCAATGTCTTTAATTTCAAATTCGTTTTTCAGATGATTAATGGCTTCTTGAAGCTCTTCTAGAGTTCCAATAAGGTTGATATCATAAACATATATTGCAAGTATCACGAATTCAGACATAGATTTCTTGACAAAGATATATGGACATATTGTATTGTTATTATATCCTATTTTTAATAAGCTTTCGTTAAGACAGTTATATCACATGCGTCTTGACTGTTTTAAACCATATAACAATTTTTGTAATTTAATTGAATATTCTTCATGAGAACCAGAATATGCTACATGCATATAAATCTTTTTTGGACTTTCATATAAATATCATTCTCGAGATTTTTATATAGATGAGTCGTAACAACATCCCTTAGAAGCATATCAACTTTTTCAACAACTACTAGACTTATAGGGTATCTAGAATTTAGTGGCATCAACAATAGGAGAATAAGTTTAATCAAAATCAACCCCCTAGTCTCTGTGAGAAGCCTTGTGCTACAAGGTGCGTCTTATATCTCACGACCTTATTATTCTCATTTCTCTTTCGTACAAAAATACCTATTTGTAACCAATTAGTTTTACACCTTTTGGTGTTTGCATAATAAGCCCAAAAATTTCACGTTTTGTAAGTGCGTTTCATTTTGATTGAATCATATTGTTTCACTTTGGCCAATCATTTCTATGCAAACATTCTTCAAATGATGTAGTCTCAAGATCCTCAATTTCAGTTAAAACATCAATAGTTACATTATATACAAATGTATGATCAATAATTGTTTCCATCCGGTTCCATCTTTTACCAGAAGAGATATAATAGATGAAAATCTCCATATTATTCTCATCATTAGTAGAAATTGGGATTTTGTCATCAGCTATCTCTTAGTTCTTTTACTCATTTTGTTCAATATGATCTTCTAGATCATTTAATCATCTTTTCTTTCTAAGATTTTTTTAAGAACCAATAAGTCAACCATGCTCTTAACGTATTTTTTGGATTTAGTTGCTATAGGAATTATATTTTACTCTATCCGGACTTCAACCTGAATAGGAGCACTAATGGTCGGAATATGCAATTTTGTTACTCTTGTCAAATCTGCAAATGTTTTTGGCAATTAATGAGCTATACTTTGCAAATAAATTATCATTTTGAACTTCTTGTGCACTTGCTCTGGTGCGTGGATCAAGACAATTTAACAATGTTATCTAAATAAGCTCTTTCCTCTGTAGTTTATCTTCTCCCCCTAATTTAGGGAACATTGTTTCATCATATAGTGACAACCAGCAAAACGAGCCGTGAATACATCTCCTGTCAAAGGCTCAAGGTACTTTATTGTCTTGCAAGAATCATATCCAATCGCACAGCTAAAAGTTCTCAAAACTAAAAGCTAATTGCAAATAAGAGAATTTATGATAACTTGTTAGCCTAATACGTACGAGTGTTATAGTATGCATTATTGCATGTTCCCAAGCTAATGCTGGAAGGTTTGTTCTCATTAAAAGAGGTCTAGTAATTAGCTGTAACCTCTTAATAAATGATTCTGCCATATCATTTTGGGTTTGAACATGTGTTACGGGAGTTCAATTGTTATACCAATCGACATGCAATATGCATTAAAAGTTTGAAAAGAATATTCAATTGCATTATGTAGACGAATATTTTTAATATGATGGTCTGTGCTCTTAAGTGAATAATTTGAGCAAGTAATCTCGCAAATATCAAGTTGCGAGTTGACAATAAAGAAACATGAGACCATCTTGTTGATGCATTTATTAAAACCATAAAATATCTAAATGATCGACATGGTGGATAAATAGGTCCACAAATATTACCATGTATTTGTTCTAGAAACGCTTGAGATTCAACTCCTACTTTTCCTGGAGATAGTTTAATAACCAACTTTCCTTAAAAACAAGCAGCACATGATAATTTATCTGAAGGCAAAACCCTTTGATTCTTTAAGGAGTGACCATGTGTATTTTTACTTATCCTTCTCATCATAATAGCTTCCGGATGATCTGAACAATCATGTCAAATTATAAATATAGAAGGATCTGTAAACTTCTGGTTCACTAAATGATGTGCTTTAACAACATTAATTTTTACATAATACAAGTCAGATGATAAACGTGGTAGTTTCTCAATTATAAATTTTTTACCCGAGATAATGAGTGATACATAAATACTCAAAATTATTTTCCTTTATTGTCTCAACATGATGTCCATTTTTTAGGGATGTCTTTAAAACATAACAAATTTCTTTTGAATTTAGAGGAAAATGTGCTTTATTTATATTAATAATCGTCCTCCGGGTAATAATATACTAGTTCTTTAAGAGCCTTCAATCAACTTTGCACTACCATTTATAATATGTAAATTTGCTTCTTCTCATATTCAAGCAAGAAAAATATTTCTTGTATTTTAAAATGGTGTGTGTAGTCTCACTATGTATTTTAAAAAATATCTATGAATTCTAAACAGGAAACAAGAGTCATCTCCTTATCTTGGTTATAAACGTTCAAAAAATTGGCAGCAGCGTCTCGTCCTGATTACGTGTTATAAATATTATCTCAATAAAGTGAAAGTAAAATTACAAAAAGAAGAGTAAGGTAGAATAACTTGAAAGAAGAAATAGAGAACACAAGTGTTTAGAAAAATTATAGAATTTTTATTAACTTTTTCTTCACATTTACAATGTTGTAATACCCTATTTATTGAGGTAAAAGACACATAATAAGATAATAAGAGTTAGAATTAAAAAATAATTAATTTTATCTTTATTTAGAATATGGGCCTCATATAGTCCTTAAAGCCATCAATCATCTCTTATAATCACTGAGTCATTAATCATCACCGCCACAATATGTCCAGACGATCTCTTAAAACTGGGATGGAATCAAGACAAAAATGTTGAGGGTTGACGTTAGAATTTCGTCTATTTTATAAATGAATTTCAAGTATAAAAATATTTAAACAATTCTAATTTCTTAAAAATTAAGGAACTTGAATATAAAATATTTAAAAATTATAAAAATTATAATATTTTAAAAAGTTTCCGGGGGCTCTCCGTCCCTGTCCTAGAGCATGATTTGGATTTATTGATTTGGCTCGACTCTAATACATTCTCTGTTTTACCTATTTTTATATAAATTTTTTATTTAGAATTTATAATTTGAAGTTAAAATTGTTTATAATTTTATTTTATAAATACATTAGAAAACTATTATAGGGAGATATTTTTAATAAGTAGCATATTAGAAGATCTGACTTATGGAAAACAATTTAAAAAGGAGAGAGAGAGAGAGAGAGAGAGAGAGAGAGAGAGAGAGAGAGAGAGAGAGAGAGAGAGGAGGTGGATAGATGGATGGATGGATTGCAAGTAATGTAATGATGAGGAGATATTGTTGTAAAAAAGGGCGGAAAAATAGTGAGTGGTCTCCTTGGCGGTGGTAGCTTCGGGATCACAAAACATCCGACCCGCAGTGGCCCATCCCCCATTATCCCTCCCGACCCCAAATTGACCCCTTTAATTGCCTTGTTTCTTGCTCGGGAACAACCCTTCTTTTCCTCTATTTCCATATCCTCACTATCCATCCACACAATTAAATTACGTAGACGACTAAGTATTCATTAATCTTTTTTACTTTTACAAAGTGTTTGGAATTTAAAATATACCATCTTAAAATTAGTCTGTAATATATAATTCTTATTTGAGAGTTAAATTTTATTTAACATTTCACAATATTAAATATATTTACTTATCATGTAATGTTAATTATTCATCACAAGATAAAATTATGTATATAAAAAAGAGTTATGATCGTCTATTATTTTTTTTATATTTTTTTATACAATACAAGATATGTTTATTTTGTGTAAAATTTAAGTATATTTGCTATTTCCATCCTCCTAAACCAATAAAATATTAATTATAAAGCATTAAAAATGATAATTTAAATTAAATAATACATTAAATTTTTATATTTATATTTTATTTAATCCCAGATCTAAGTACCTGATTTCGCTCTTAATTCATCACCACCCATGGTGGTTGTTTTTTTTTTTTTTTCCCTGCATATGCTAAAATGGTATATAAATCAAACTCAAAATTAATTTATCGTTTAATAAAAATGATGAGAGACTAAGGATGAAGAGGAAGGGGTGAAGTGAAAGTGAGGATTCCGTTTTCAATTCCATTATTTGAAGAGATGAGATGAGAAGGGAAAGGGAAAGGGAAAGGAAATGGAAAAGGCAAATGAAATGAATGGGATGGGTCGCCTTGTCTCTTCCATGCATCTCTCCATGTGATTGCCGATGCCTGTCCCTTTCTTCCCCCCTCCTATTTTCTTATTCTCTCTTTACTTTTTTTTCCTCATTTTCTTCGGTTTTGATAATTACTAGTACTAAATTTGTTATTTTTATTTTTCAGTTTAAAAACTCTCTCTCTCTCTCTCTCCCCTCTTGAATTAAGTCTTGAAAATATTATCTTTAAAAAAAAGTCTTGAAAATATTAAAAGAACGTTAATTAAAGAGTTTAGTAGTAGTAGTAGTAATAAACATTTGAACAAACATGGATGTCTAATTAAAGAGGGAATTTATAGTATTCTTTTAATTAGCTCAATTTAAAATGAAAATAATTATTAAATAAGGAGGCTTAGAGTTGCTTGTTTATACTCCACTAATTAATGCTAGAGTCATCCCCATCCCTTCACCTGTAAATTATAATGCTATAAATAGAAAAATTGCAAATAAGAGGGGAAGGAAGGTAGATGGTATGATGCTTTCAACAGAATAACGGGATAAGGTATAAATAATTACGGTTACCTTCGCCCAATTTGCAAGAATAAGCTCTCTCCTCCGCTCTTATATACCGATGGTGCTACTATTTAATGTTTGTGCTAATTGTTCAATTTATTTAATATATTATGAATGAACTAATTTAAAGATCTGTACAATGTACGAAAAGACCTTATTAGAAATAAAAATAAAAATTTAGTAATACTCAAAAAAAAAGTTTTGAAAAGTAATAAGGTTGTCAAAACATCCCCTTAAATGTACAAAAAGACCTATTAGAAAAAAAAAATAAAAATTTAGTAATAGTCAGAAAAAAAGTTTTGAAAAGTAATAAGGTTGTCAAAACATCCCCTTAAAGTTAAGAATTTTTAGGATCATTTTAGTCAAAAAATATCCACTTAAATCCCTAAATTGTTAGTTAATGATTTAATGACTTTTGATAAAATGTACACTACCAAAAATACCCCTCAATTAAAGGAATGAAAGGGAAAGAATCCAATTTAAAACAGAAAAAATAATCCGCTCAACTATTTTTGTTGAGAATCTCATATCAGCTAATTAAAGAATTAATGAACTCTTAATAAACTTAGGCAATCCTCCTCCTCTTGAAGTACCTTTTGGGGTGAATTAGACTCAAGCCCAAATTCTAATAGTTTTTTTATAAATATACATCAAGAGGAATCGATAACCTCAAAATTTATATATATTTTTGCAATATATTTTTATAAGGTAAAGTGTATATTTAATTCATACTTAGCCCAAAAAAGTATATTTGATTTTTCGTAATGATTTAAATATAATGATTTGACTTTTCTATTTACTCAGATTAGCAATTATCATCTTTTTCCTTCTTTTTCCAACAAAATATTCACCAATTTGATGGTAGTAATAAGGGGTTCATCAATTTCGGTGTTTTGTGTTCTTTACTCCTAAAGAGGAAAAAAAAAATTAATGCTATCAGAATGCATCTTTCCTTGCTAAATTTATAAAGAGAGCATGCTTTGAAAAAATTTTGTTCGATTCTGTTGATTTTAAACATGAATGCTTGGAGAAATGGGTTGTTGAAAATTGAAATAAGAACTTGAATTTCTTTTTTTTTTTTTTTATGGAAATCATATCTTATTAAGTCTATTGATTTTGCTTATAATATGTAATACTAGTATTTTTAAGATTAGTTTTTTTAAAATATTTGGTTAAGGATATTCAAGGTTATTTTCAGTATTATATATATAAGTATATTCAATGGACTAACAATTTAAGGAGTTAAGTGGACATTTTTAATTTTTGGACGAAAATGGTCTTAGTCCCTAACTTTAAGGAGGTATTTTGGCATTAACCCAAAGTAATAATTTGAAAAAATTATCTCGTGAAAAAAATATTAAATATTATTTAACAACAAAATACCGATGAAAGAATTTGAATAGTTCCACCAAAGATGATGCCGACAGTTACTTCCAAGATACTGTGCATCGTTGATGGACCTAACGACGAGCATCATAATCATCGGTATTTTTTTTGCCGAAGGTCCTAACTAACGGCGAAAAATTAATAAATAAAATAAAAAAATAAAACAAATTACCGACGACTCTTCAGCAGGTAAGACCTTCGGTAAGTTTTTTTTTTTAATATTATTTACAAAATGAGTAAAACCCCCTGAAAAACAATAAAAGTCCCAACACAAGTAATAATATTAAACATTCAACATAATTAACATCGTTCGATATAAAATACTAAACGTTCATAGTATTGTATACTATTAAATATAACATATATATATACACACACATGTATAAAACATCCTAATATATAAAAATAAATGTGTGCTAATAAATCAAACATCCTAATCTGTCCTAGGATCACTAGAGGGCAGGAGGGCATCATCAGTGCCGGGAACATAAATAGAGGGAGAGGGAGTAGAGGAAGATCGAACCACACCATCAGGGGCAGGGGCCTTCGAGTCCGTAGCAGGTGCAGGCAGTAAAGATGTCGAGGTGCCGGTATCCATAGCCACTCTGACGAGGTCCAACATAGGTGGCGGAGGAATGTACACCAAATGATTTTGCTTCGTAAACCACGTCATATACTCGTCGAGAGCATGGAGACGCTCGAAATGGTAGTCTCCACCCTTCTCAAGATATTGGCAACAGCACGACCCGATCGAAGCTAATCCTCTACAATATGGGGCCTGACTGCTCTCAGCTCTCAGATAGACAACCTCCGATCTAGCTCTATAGACACGTCCGCGCCTCATGCCTCCCACTAATATGGTCACAAGGACAAGATCATAAGGCACAGATGTGCCGAGCGCTGCAGCCTCCTCCTCGACCTTCGTCTTCACCTCATGAAATCTCTCCTACAATATAAAATGTTTGGTAGATAATAATAACTTATATAATATTAATTAGATATACTTTAAAACATTAAAAAATTATATAAACTTACTTTTGCACTAACATACTCAGAACTCTTCTGAATGATAATCAACGTACTCCCCCTTCTTCTCACCCAACTGATGCTTGTGTAACTCCTCCAACTCTTTGAATTTCGAAAAACTTATCAACTAATTTCGCTTGCTGCAAAACAATAATTTATTAATTAACGTGATTTACAATTAAGTAACCGAAAGATAATGAACTTGAATACCATTTTTGCAAGAGACTTGGTGAAGGAAATGAACCCATCGATGTGTTTTCCAGGTCCCCGTCCCTCATTCTTGTTCCTCTTATTCTACTGGGATAGGGCTAGAAACTGTGGGCTTTTCCAATAATCTAACATTGTCTTCCAACATCTCTCTTCAATCCCTGGGGACCGCTTACCATCTTTCTGAATATCGCCCATCAAATTCCTCATCTGAATACTTGTCCTATCCTTCCAAGCATCTCGAACCTTTGACATGGGTAAGGCCGGGTCCCATACACAATTTTTCTATATTTAATAAAAAATCATAAGATTATTAAATTTATTATTAGAAAAAACCAAACCAATAAAAAAAAACCTTTGAAATTTCTTCATTTACCTGGAACTCTCCCCACCACAAATCCTAAACCTCCAGAGGGACCTGACTCTATGTACAGTATACCACTGCGAACCTCTCGTGGAATATAGAGGTGATAGTAGTAGCGGCTCTTGAAGATGGATGCAATTTGTTACAAAGAAATAGGGTTAGTATATATTATAGTTTAATAATGAATATTATATAAAGTAAATTGAACTTACTGATCAATATTTAACTGCTCCTACGGGTCACTGAGAGGCATCTTCCAAGCGACAAAAGCCTGGGAAAAAGTGCATGGCTATGCGGATAGTTGTGTGGATGGCTGAGTAGATGCCGTGGTAACCTCTAACACGGAGGTCAGCTCTGTCTGTGTCAGAGGGGGTGTGAGGTACTCAGAATGAGGCACCAAAGGCAATGCAGCTGCATCGGGTGTGTCTTATTAAAATTATTTATCATTCTGCCCTTGATTTTGGTGGAAATATCGACACAGGGAATGGCTGATTTTGTTGGAGATATCACATCAATATGTGGTTCTTAGATTCTATAGGAGATTATTTTAGATTTTGTATGTTATTGATTAGTACTATTATAACAATATTCCTTATTAGTGGTTGGTTAGAATTCTATATTGATTAGAATTAGGATACGTTGTAGCCTATAAATAGTAGATCATAATGAATAAGAAACAATCAATTGAAGCATTCAATATTATTCTTCTCTGCGCCCTAAATTTCTTAAAAGATTTCCTTCATGATTTGATGGATCAAAATGTTGGAGCTGAGGTATGAATATTCTATGGACGCTATAGTAATTTCATCCCAGATTAATATTTATTTGGTGAAAGACACCTTGAGATTTTTTTATTATAATAATATTGATTGTGATTTTTTATGGGGGTTAATAAAGGCAACTCGGGAATCTATAAGGATAACTCGAAAAAATTCAAAAAATTTCACTTTTACTTGAAAAATCTCTCTAAAAAAAATTCCCTAAGCACTCTCTAGGACTCTTCATTTCAATCTCAGATATTGGAAGATCCGACCATCAAAATTCAAAAAAAGGTTAGTTCTGCAATCTATTATCATATATTTACAAATTTATCAGTTTATATCATGAAAATATGCCTTTAATTTGAAAAAAATCGCAATTTTAGAAAAACTTTTTATCTGCTGAAAAACTGCACTTTCACCTAGCCCGGAGAATGCCCTAGTGACTTTCTCCCAGGCTAGAGAAAGTGCCTGCAAACATTCTCCCGCACTGGCAATTCTTGGGGGGTGATTTTCTCCCGGCTATGCGAAAATCACCCTTGAATTTCTCCAACCTGGGTGAAAAATGACTGAATTAAATTTTTTAAAATTTTATTATATATTTCATTTTTTTGTTCATAAATGTTTATCTGAATTGTTATTTAATTTTGTATATGTAGAATTAGTGTAACTAGTTGTTTAAAATATTTTATGTTATAATTTTTATTATTAATATGATAATGAATTATGTTTTTATGAACAATATGAAATGAATTATTATTAGTGAGAAGAAATAAAATAACATAAAGGAAATAAAAAATCTCCTTAATGTCAATAATAAAGTATAATAAATGTAATTTCAAATGTTATTTAATTTTGTTTATGTAGAGTAAATGTAACTAGTTTAAAATCGTTTGCTTATAATTATGTGTTTAATAAGAAAATGTGTTATGTAATTGCTCAACTATTTGAATTTTAATTTGAATTCACCGTTATTCTTGGCCTTAGGTTTAGGGTTTAGGAGAGAAGATCAAATAATATATAAATTAATAACTATTACTACTAAGCAATATTAGTGATGAATAGTAATAATATGAAAGAAATAGTAGAAATGAAATAACAGATCCCGATAATAATAATAAATAATAAAATAATAGTAGATGTTAAAGTAAATATTCAAATGTATGATAAACAATTATTAATAAGTTTGAATAAATAATAGATGGTTCGATCTAGCGGCCGTAGAGGAGATGATGATCTTGGTCCTGTCACGGACATGACAGTTCGAGATGAGAGGCGCACTATCACAGCTTCGTCTAGAGGTTTGAGGGGGCGACATAGTATATCCGACCTCCCGTCTACCCTGAACCCCTTTCCTACTAGTTTTCATTATGATACAAGTGCACCCGGGTCTTCTACCTATTACCTTTTAGATTTCGGTCTCACCTCCTATCACATCCGTCTTACACTCCTGTACCATATGAGCCATATGGATCTGCACATCCACCTTCACATCCCCCAGAGACAGTTTATGATCTACCTACATTCTCCCACTATACGACCTCACATATCATATAGATCTGTAGCCCAAGAGTCTCTACAGGAGTTTAGTGGTTAGCCGAGGCTTATCAGATGGTGGGCGCCGCTCCTCAGGAGTCTTCATACAGCACATATAGCCATACAGCTATAGCTTATGGTATTTCATATTCTGAGCCTTACATAAGGAGGCATTCTACAGATAAGGGCTTTGAGGGTGATAGGGGTTTGGGCGAGGAGCATAACAAGGTCCGATCCCTGCATATTGAGAGTGAGGGCGATAAGAGAATTGATGATGATGATGATGATGGTGACGATGATGATCAGGATGATGGTGAGGATGCTGGAGATGAGGAGCAGCGTGCCTTTGGCACCTGCTAGCGGATCCAACGAGCGGCCTCGTCACGGGAAAAGGAAAGGGTTGACCGGCAGTTTTATGTCGGTCATGAGTAAGATTTCAGGGTCTCATAACAAAAGACCCATCATGGCTTGTGAAGTTCCGGCTCCAACTCAGAGGAGGAAGAAAGTGAAGGCTTCAGATTGGAAGCAGACAGGCCCAGCAGAGGGAGGTCCTGTTGACCCGGAGCTCATCTCATCATACGGTGGTCATGTTTAGATCCGATATGGTGTGGACATGTACATATCTTTATCCTAAAGTTACATGGTATTATTATTAATTTATTTTTATGTAATTACCAAAATATTTATATTTTTATAAATAGTTTATTTGATTTATCTCAAATGCAAAATTTATTTATTTTATTCTATAGGATCGTGGTTTATTGAAGTGCCGATCGCGCTACATGGCACTCACCGGGTGGGAACTTACCGATGCACAAGTTCGTTACTTGGCTTCCGGGACGGGTATTATGCATTTGAGATCGTGTATGTTCCAGCACCCTAATGCTGCATTTTTATCGCCCTTTGTTGAGAGGTGGCAGCCGAACACGAACAGCTTCCACATGCCATAGGGTGAGATGACCATTACATTATACTATGTGGAGCTGATACTAGGGGTTCCTGTATATGGTCGGACTATGGATTCGAGTTTATTACGGGATCAGTTGGTACAGATCGTCCACGGTGATCTGGATTTGGCCTTCACCGCTGGAGGAATAAATGCATCAAAGCTTCACAGTGTAGCCATTAGCAGTGGCGGAACCAGGAAAGAAAACTTGGAGGGGCTAAACTACATTAAAATTTTTTTCCAGAATTTCGTCTATAAAATAGATGCATTCCAAGTACAAAAACATTCAAACAATTCCAAATTTACAAATAAAATAACAAAAAAAATAGGTAATTACCCATTACCAATGAGTAGTGACCACCCATCACTCACGAGGAATGATTACCCATCACTCACGGGATAATCATTACAATTCTAAATTTACAAATAACATAGCAAAAAATAGGTAATCGCCCATTACCAATAAGGAGTGATCACCCATCACTCACGAGGAATGATTACCCATCACTCACAAGATAAGCATTACAATTCTAAATTTACAAATAACATAGCAAAAAATAGGTAATCCCCCATTGCCAATGAGGAGTGATCACCCATCACTCATGAAGAATGATTATCCATCACTCACGGGATAAATACCTCTATCAAAGCTGAGAATCTTGATCAGAATCTTTAGATAACCGATGAGCACGATCAGAAGACGAAATCCAATATAAGCTGCAATTAATTTAGAACGATTAGAAGATTAATATAAAAATAAATAACATTCATACAAATACGTTTACAATGAAAAAGAATTCATTAGCGAAAAATGATCTAAAATAGAGTTTTACATGTGAAGACTGAAGGAAATGATTAAGATTGCAATTTTATTCTTCGAGTTTTCATATTCTAAAACCGCTGCAAGATGTATTCATCTTCAATACTCTTAAAAATCTCGTTCTCAGCATAAAAAACCAAACTGTCATTGAGAAACTCATCTCCCATCTTATTGCGTAGATCATTCTTAATGATGTTCATAGCAGGAAAAGACCTTTCAACGGAAGCTGTCGCAACAGGCAAGACTAAAGCCAACTCAATTAGTCGATAAACCAAATTAAAAAACATGTGACTTTTTGTCTCAACCATCTTCTTTGCGAGATCTCCAATATTAATAAGGCCAGAGAAAGCTGCCCCATCACTTGATCTCATGTAAGAGATATATGTATTAAGTTGTGCTTTCAGCTCAAACTTATCAGAGACAGAAAAATCATCTGAATAGAACTCAGATAAACAGAGTAACTGATTCCAATCAAAATTTGCAAATGAATCTCTAGGATCAAGGCATGATATGCACATAAGCAGCTCTGTATTTGATTCCGTAAAATGATCATCCATTTCTTTAACTATAAGATCCAGAACCTAACATTATACAAAGAACAGTTAATAATTTGTAATATTACAAATAATTGAATATTTGGGAATATGTAAAAAAGAAAAAAAATTAATTACCTCAAAAAAGATCTCTCGACGAAAAAAATGATAGTAAGTCTTTGGCTGCCCATCCACACTCCTGTATAATTTAGCTCGGCCTCGGTCTGGTTTAGGATCTTGCATATTGGGCACAAAAATATCATTTTTGGTACAAAATGCAGTAACAACACCCAATAATTCCTCCCAACAATCATCATCATTTCTGTATTTCTTCAATTCATCCTTTACTGTCTTAATCATCTGGATAACGGTGACTATTTTCTGAGTCTTTTGTAGTAGGCACATTGACAATGTATTTGTTTCAGCCAATATATCTACCATTAAATGAGCAATAAATACAAATTCAAATTGATTCATGTTATTAATCAAACCTCGAGCAATGCCTCGACTATTGGGCTCATTCCTGTCTTCAAATATAGTGTCAAGTACATGTGTCACTGCATCCTACATATCCAAAATCCTAGTTATGGTTTTAAAGTGAGAGCCCCAACGAGTGTCACCTGGCTGAGCTAAACTTGTTTCTTGATTCTTGCCTTTTCCTGTAGCAACTTCTCCACTTTCTATACGTTTTACAAGATCATCATGGTGCTTTTGCAGAACAACATCCTTTATTTTACATGAAGCACCAACAACATTTACAATCATAGCAAGGTACTCAAAAAAAGTACACACATGACCATTTTTCTTTGTAGTAGTCACAAGCACTAATTGAAGTTGCTGAGCAAAGCAATGAACATAATATGTGTGCTTATTTTCATCTAAAATTTTTTGTTTCAATCCATTAAGCTCGCCACGCATATTAGACGCCCCATCATAAACCTTGAACTCTGAGCCGGGAAATTGATAATCTATTTATTGCAAAGAAATCATCAATACTATTTTTCAAAGTCTGTACAAAAGTGTCACTGACGTGTACAACTCTAAGAAAACGCTCGATCACTTCTCCATTATCATTAACAAATCTCAAAACTATAGACATTTGCTTCTTCACGGAGCTATCTCGAGCCTCATCAACCAAAAGAGAAAAAAACGTGTCACTAATCTCATTTAAAATAGCTTGCCTCACTTCCGTTGCACAAGCATTAATAATTTCTTTTTGAATTTTAGGAGAAGTCAATTGATTATTTCCCGGAGCATTCAAGTTCATGACCTTGTTTACTTCTTCCACTTAATCACAATACCATTTTGTTAATTCAAGAAATTACCTCGTCGGGTTGAATTTTTCGACTCATCATGTCCACTGAAAGCTAAATCCTGATTTAATAAAAATTGAACCACTTTTACAACAGTAGTTAAGAGAGCACGATAGTCAATCTCAGTCTGACTACTTTGTTTCGATAACATATATTTTACATTTTGTCTTTGATTTTTAAAACTCAACAACTGAATTACAACACCATAGTGAGGACTATTTGGCAATCTTTCATGGTTTCTAAACTTTTCTATAGCACGTTTCCAATTTTTAAAACCCACTTCCGTAAATATATCATCACCATATTTGTGCTTTTGACCTTTGGCAAACAAATAACAACAGAAACAAAATGCTGCATCCTTATATACACTGTACTCTAACCAAGCAAAATCTTTAAACCAACTCTTTTGAAACGATCTCCTAATTTCACCAAAATCAGTTTGCAGAAATTTACGGTCACATGGTTGAGTTGGGCCTTTAGCCATATACCATCTTCTTAATTCATCTCTAATTTCATAAGGATAACTATCAATGGGTTTATGCAACCCTGGATCACCAATAATCTCACAATCCGAAAACTCTACCCCTACTCGAGGCTTTTTAGACGATATTTCTTCAACCGGTTTAGAACTCTTCTTCCACTTTTCAAAATATTTGTGCATATTAAAACCCTATATAATAAATATTCAAACATTTTAAATTAAATTCAGCATATTTCACTGTTGGCATTAATCATTAGTTAGAAGTTAGAACATAAATTAAATGAGCAATCATATTTTACCAAAAAAAAAAAAAACCCTAGAAACAACCAAAACAGCTGGAACATCACAAGCTATAAAATTACAGCAGTCAGTAGACAGATGCAAGAATTCCATTTCAAGATTAATTTCAAAGCTTAGGTGCAGCTGGTGCTTACCTTTTTTTCAAATAGAAGAGAAGCATAAAGTAGGCAGCAGCAACACTGCAGCAGAGAAGTAGAGGACAGGAACAGAGTAGCAGCAAAGAAGCAGAGGAGCAGAGAAGCAGCAGAAGAGCACCGAGCCGCGCGACCGCTGGTCATCGAGAAGCAGTGTGGCAGCAACAGGAAATTCGCACAACAACAGCAACAAGAAGGAGCAACAGCAGATGCAGAGCAGCAAGAAGGAGCAGCAAATGCGCAGAGGAGCACCGGTCGCCGTCGCACCGAGAAAAGAAGAGGAAGCCCGCGCCGTCGCCGCCGCCGAGAAGAGAAGAAGAAGGGACAGGGAGGGTAGTTCAAGAGAGTGATTGCTGGAAGGAAGAAGGAGAGGGCAATTTTCATTTCTAGTGTGCGGCGCCACGCGAGAGAACGATAATATATATATTTAACCCTAAACCCAGTCCAGAAGTTGTGAGGCTCTATTGAAAAAAAAACCAAAATTGGAGGGGCTTGAATGTAAAAACATTAAAACTGGTAAAGTTTTTTTTTTTCCTTGGAGGGGCTCGAGCCTACCCGAGCCTCTGAGTATTTCCGCCACTGGCCATTAGCTCCCGAAGTACACTATAATCTAGTGACAGAGCTGCCTGCTGCATTTAGTATTTGCTGGGTTGAACACTGTTTACCATAACCTACCACATTCTTCCAATTTTGGATAAACTCGTACATGAAACCGGGAATGCATTGTTGAACGAGAATGGCGTTGATGGGGAATCCGGATTTACAACAGAAGATAAACTAGACCTCTCACTGTTACGTCCTCTGTCCCTACCCCTTCCAGAACGGGGCGGCCTACCTCTTCCACATGGACTAGGACCAGACCGGAGCCTGAACCGCTTTCCGAACCAAACCCTGAACCACTTGACTTTCTTATCTTCCGATATGCGATTGACACGTGTTCCCAGTAAGACTCATCCCTTTTGGTTGAATTGGTCTTCCGTCGTCCCTTCGTGACTACGGTTTCGGGGGGTTGTCAACCGAGGGCAAGGATCTTCAGGCAACACCGGACATATAACACCTTTGATGAGATAACGCACTTCCCAGACCTTCGAAATTGGACCCGTACAAATTTCTTCTAACATTGAAGTGAGATCACGCATCTCGGAATCCATGTTCGGGATATCAACACCAATTTCTAGTTTTCTTCAAAAAATATAAACATCTTCCAGTTAGAGCAGAAGTAAATATTGGCACCTACCAACCAGCTCGCATACACATGGTAGACCATACGACTTCCTTAAACAATGTAAGCACTTATTTTCCAGATTTTCAACCATCCCGCGTGCTTTGTTTATCTCCAGCCATATCTTCTTCAAAGCCAAATGACTGATTTTATTACTTATATTCGTCAATATGGAATTACTCTTCGTGGCATACTTCTCTTTAAGTTTAGAAATTTCCAATGAGGTTTTTATTTCGGCAATTTGACCTTCGATGAGAGAGTCGATATTAAGAAACACAGTGTCCAAATCACCATAACACGTCGAGAGCCATAGCTTCAACACCAAATGTTCGCTCTCAGCACGGTTCGTTGTCTCAACCCCAAAATGCAGCACTTGAGATGTCCAAACCCTGCAAAATTTATGCGCAAATGGATTCAACCATGTGCTAAACAAGTAATGTAGAAAGTCTGGCCTACTTTGCCACCTAGTCTTCAACACTTCCAACTTTCTCCAGTATTCTACCTCATCAATTTCATTTATTAATTTGTGTCACGAGCCATTCACGAACCGTTGTGCCACATCTTCATCTTTAACCATCTCTGTCAACTTTGCCAACACATTCTGATCGATGTTTCTTCTACATAACATATGATATGAATTTCTGAAGACATCATCAATCACTGGCATAAGTCCGATTTCCCTATCAGTAAGAATCATGATTGGCTCACCGTCAAATAATAATTGAACCGTGCCCAGTTGACATAGAAGATATAACATATAAGTGCTTTATTTATTGCAGAACCCATATGTATTGTTCATTTTATGGACACGTTATAACAATGAAACACTAGAGTACTTACTTGTTCATTTTATACATGGTATCCATTATCAGTATATATGGACACGTTATAATCATAGCAATTAATGTTGGCTGTGCAACAACAATATCCGAAGTACGTTGCTCTCCTCGGTTTCTATAGAAGACCGTGTAACCCCGTCAGAGAACTTCCTCTACCGTGTTTCTTTCCTGCATCCGGTTCTTCTTAATCTTCGCAACAACATTGTAAATTTTCTCTGCACTACATATATCATAAAATTATTTTTATTAACGGAAGAAAAACAAATCTAAAATATTTTAATAAAGTATTAAAAATAATTCCCTTCTAACATATCTAACTGCACAATCAACGTCTTTTTCTCGGAAAAATCGTAAGATATTACGAGGCGGCACATGACTCTTCCTGAACTGCTCAGTCTGTTGCAACTGCTCCTCCATAATTCTTGCAGCCTGGGCATGACCGTGATTGAAAATAGCTATTTTATGGTTGTGCCTCCCGTTGTGTACGAACAATTGCCAATTTTTGTTGGTTGCCATTTGCTCTCCCTTTAGTTTAAATGGGTACCCATATTTTTTTGTCCCATAAGGTCCCCGCATTTTTATTGGAATTTCTTCTTCCTCATCGTCAACTCTTGGCTTCGTTTTTTTTTTTAACTAAACCTCCGCGCTCGCAAGCCAATGTGACATACGATCGACGGTCAGCTGCTCTGATCTCCGATGACGATTGATGATTAAATATGTATTGGCTTTCATCGCAGTTTGTTTTGCTTAGTTGACCAACTCACCTTTCGAACTAAAAATTTGGTCTGCTGTGAATAAATGTCCAAGATCAATATATTCTTCTAGTTCTAGAAATTCTTCAAACATATTTGGATCTTCATCACCTTGTTAATGTAAAATAAAAATATTAGCAATACAAAAAAATAAAAAAGAAATTCATAAACCAAAAAAAAATCGGAACACTTTCGCCCAGGAGAACGAAAAGGCACAGGAAATTTCACCTATCTAGGCAAAGATCGCGTTCAGGTTTCGCCCAAATGGGCAAAAGTTGCCTTGTAATTTCGCCCATCTGGGTGAAAGTGACCCAGAAACTGAAAAAAAAAATTCAATCGATTTTCTTACATCACAACCAACATTTTCTTGCAAAAATTCTTCAACAGAATCCATATTTCCTTCTAATTTCGTTAGTGTTCAAAGTTGTAGTTTTTTTTAGAGAGAGGTTAGAGAGAAAGTTTGCAGAGAGAGAAAGGTTTATGTTTAAAATGAAATATTTTTGAGTTATCCTTATAGATTTTTAAATTATCTTTATCGACCCTTTTTTATTTGAGGGAATGAAGGTGGAGAGTCTAGAAGATCTACGGAGGACATTTGAGGAGATGTTTGGTGGAGATTTAGCAAAGATGATGGAGAACAACGATTCAAGGGTGGTAAAGAAGAGAGCAAGGAATGGTAAATGTGGGTCCAATGCAAGACAAATCAGTAGTAACGGTCCTTCTTATCATTGCTATGATGGAGTTGCGATGTAGGAGATATTTTTGCCCTATTTGGATAGATAGTTAATTGATATCTTTTATTATAGTGGTATTATTAGTACTTTAATTTAGTTTTTTTTTTGTTTGTTTTTAACTATGGAAGAAGGCAAAAGCAAAAGGTGTAGAGATGGGATTGTGATTGGGATGGGATGGGTAATTAACAGCCCAACAGAGGCAAGGTTAAATGTGGAATATGGTCCTTTTTTTAGACTTTTTTTTTCTTTGGTTGTTTGGTGGCGCAAAAACTTCAAAGTTAATAAAAGCATTGGTGTTTGCTTTCTGTAATAATAATAACATTTCTTTGTATATTTTCTTGTGGTCTTTTGCAATAATTTAGTACTATAGATAAATGTTATCTGAAGAACCATGTTATTGAGGCACAAAATTTGTTTTAAAAGGAGGTTGGGGTTTATTTAAAAAAAAAAAAAAAAAGGAGGTTGGGACAACAAGGTGTGTGATCTGATGGTGTGAATCTTGATTTAATGTTGTATGCTAAATCTTGTACTGTTTTTTTAACCTTTGTGCCTTCCAATTCTCTCCAAATTAGTCAATTGAACAGAGAACATTATATTTCCATGATGTTGATGGAATGGTGTAGAAGCACCAACTTTTCTTTCCCAAAAATGTCGTAGTCATATATCCACAAGTATATAAAATACAGAAGGTGTTTTGGGCTTAGAGCTTCCTCAAGCTCTTAAAATTCCAAATTAATTTTCTAAATTTTTTATTTTGCTAATTAGTTTTTAAAGTCTTGATTGGTCTATAAATTTTTTTACCAATTACCTTATTTAGAAAATTAACTCTTTTTATTTGAATTTAAAATTGTTGTAGAAACTAATTACTATTACAGAAGCTATTTACTATTACAAGCCAAAAACAGAAAGAAATAACAGCAGAAGAAACAAAAACTATTCTATTACACAGCCTTCCTCTCCGATCAAACAAAAAGCCAATAAAAACTTCAGGGCTGTAAAACAATAAACAGTTAATAGTAATAATCGAAAATAAGAGAAACAAGGAGAAACACTTACCACCGTCGCAGACAAAAATGACCGCCAACGGGAACGGTGACGAACCGAGAAAGAAAGGACGCCGAGCAGCGGTTGAGTTGTACAGAACGCATCGAGGCGTCGCCGGTAAGTGACGGGATGGTCGGAACCCTCAGATCCGAACCTCAACAATGACAAGAGTCACCGTTGCCACACCCTCTCTCTCTCTCTCTCTCTCTCTCTCTTTCTCTCTCTCTCTCTCTCTCTCTCTCTCTCTTTCTTACGGCTCTCTCTCAAACACACCAAGTAAAAGATCAAACGATTATCCAAGGAAGCCGACGGCAATGACAACGTTACAGGAAGCCAACGGACGGAGAAGAGCAGCGGTAGAAACCGTTGGAGAAGAAAGGTAGCTGACAAGTCGTGAAAACCAAAAGTCAAGAAGCATAGACAGAAGACATAAAAGAAAAGGAGAAGAATGATTCCCAAGAGAAGAGAAATGGCTGCAATGGAAATGAGGGGGAGAGAGGGATTAAATGGGAGCGACACCAATGGGTAGCCCAGTCTGGCCCGGTATTTCTTGACCCAGCCAAATGGGCACCTATTCTCCAGCTGAGGCCCAAGTCATCATTGGGTAAAGGATGCGCTGAAAAATGAAAATATTGGGAAGACTCAAGGCCCAAAAAGCCTACAATCTCCACCTCGAACAATATTTTCCAACTGTTGTTTGAACTTACCGTGAATCAAACTGCATCCAAGTGAAGAAAATCCCTGCAAAATATAAATTTGTCAGTATTTACAATTTTAGTACCAAAATCTGCAGGATTATTATCAGTACTAATCTTGTCTATGTTAATTAAATCAATTAAATGGTATTTGACATCTATTTGTTTGGTTCGTTCATGATAAACCGGATTTTTAAATGAATGTAAACAACTTTGACTATCAGTATAAATAATAGCTTTTAAATGTAAATCATGTAATTCATTCAATAACTCTTGAAGCCAGATGGATTCTTTGATCGTTTCCGTTGCGGCGATATTCTCAGCCTCAGTAGTTGATAAGGCAACTACCGGCTGTAGTTGGGATTTCCACGAGATGCAATTACTCGCTAGGGTAAAGAAGTAGGATGAGGTAGATTTCCTACCATCCTTATCACTTGCAAAATCCAAATCAACAAATCCAATTAATTCAAAATCAAACCAATTGTCATAATGTAAACCCCGATCTAAAGTTCCATTAAGATAATACAATAGCCACTTGAGAGCAGCCCAGTGATCTCTTCCAGGATTACATGAATCTGCTGAGAAGGCTTATAGAAAAAGCAATGTCAGGACAGGTAGATATCATTGAGTACATAACTGAGCCTATGACCATTCTGTAAGGAATATTAGCCATATCTCTTTTCTCACTTTCAGTTTTAGGATAGGTTTTGTCAGAAAGTTTGAAGTAGCTCGCAAGAGGAGTTATAACAGGCTTACACAGGTGCATTGAAAATTTGGATACGATTTTCTGAAGGAAAGGCTTTTGAGATAGAAAAAGAGAACAATCAGATCTATCTCTCGAAATACTCATCCCAAGAATTTTGGATGCAATACCTAAATCCTCCATATCGAATTCAGATTTCAACAAAGATTTCAGATCATTGATTTTAGCTTTATATTTGCAAGCGATTAGCATATCATCCACATAAAGCTATAAATAGATAGTAGAATCAATATTAGTACCAGAAAAATAAAGACAACTATTATACTTGCTTTTAGAAAAACTAATTTTTAACATAAAGGAGTCAAACCTCTTGTACCATTGCCTAGGTGATTGTTTAAGTCCGTATAAGAACATTTTCAAAAGACACGCCATGTGTTATTTACCTTTAACCTCAAAACCTGGTGGTTGACGCATATATATAGTCTCTTCGAGATCACCATGTAAGAAAGCAGTTTTAACATCAAGTTGTTCCAGATTAAGATCATAAAACGTAAGAAGAGCAAGAATAATCCTAATCGTTTTATATTTGACGACAGGAGAAAAAATTTCATTAAAATCAATACCCTCAACTTGTGAAAAACCTTTTGCAACCAACCTGGCCTTGAACTTGGGAGATTCTTTAGTAGACTCAAGTTCTTTTATTTTGAAATCCATTTGCAATCAACTAACTTTTGTTTTGAGGGTTTTGGAACAAGAATCCAAGTTTTATTTTTGTTTAAGGAAGACATTTCCTCATCTATAGCACGTAACCATAAAACTTGATTGGGCTTTCCAAAACTTCAGAAAAATATAACGGTTCTTTTTCTTCCACATAAGATGCAACAGCAAATACATGTGAAACAATGTAGTAGTAACTATACCGAGGATGATCCTTAGGTACCTTATGGACTCTATCCCTCGCAAGTTGGTAATCTCGAAGAGCTTGAGCTTGAGTCTCAAGATGTTCTACCTCCTCATCAGAACCTTCTGAAACAGGATCAAGGGTTTCAGGAATACTAGGAGGACCAGGTGTGCAACTCGACAGAACAGGAATCTCAGAATTGGTTTCAGGTTCCTGGAGGGGTTCTAAGGAAGGTTTAGAGGCAACCTCCACCTCCACAGGAATACTACTAAGAGTGGGAATACTTTGTGGACTATCGGAGATGAGTTTATCCTTAATACAGGGCATCTCTAACTCATTGAAGATAACATCCCTACTGATAACAACCCTTATCCCTGGTTCACCCTTTATCCAAACTCTATAACCCTTCACACCACTAGGATATCCTATGAACACTCCCTTTCTAGACCTGGGATCTAGCTTGCCCTCCTTCTGATGTACAAAGGCCGCACATCCAAAAACTCTCAGGTTGGAAAGATTAGGAGGTCTACCAGACCAGAGTTCTATAGGAGTCCTAAAGTTTGTAGCTGTAGACGGGGATCTATTTATGAGGTATACAGCTGTACTAACAGCTTCCCCCCAGAAAGGTTTTAGCACACCAGAAGAAACAAGGAGATATCTAACCTTATCTATAACGGTACAGTTCATCCTTTCGGCAACTCCGTTTTGCTGTAGGTTATGTCTAACCGTTCTATGGTGTAGAATGCCATGCAATCCACACAAATCAGAAAATTTCTGGTTACAAAATTCAAGACCATTATCGGTCCTGATAGTTTTTAGTTTATTTCGAGAATGATTTTCAACAAAACATTTCTATTCACAAAACTTTTCAAAAGTTTGATCTTTGGTTTTTAAAAGAAAAACCCAAATATGCCTTGAAAAATCATCAACAATCGACAAGAAATAAACATTACCACCGTAAGTTGGAACCTTTTCAGGTCCTCGCAGATCACAATGCACATAATCAAGTATAGCAGATCACTTGTATGTGCCGGTAGAAAAACTGATTTTGTGTTGTTTTCCCAAAACACAGTGGTCACAAAAATCCTGTAACGCCCTACCCCGTAAGCACCTAGCATGACTTTAGAATTAAGAACGTGATGAAAATAGAGTTTTGATATATATGGTGGAATATAGTATTTTTGGCACTTAGTAGTATTTTGGGGATATGTAGGAATAGAAATAAAATTTTATTATCTTATTGAGGTTTTATTATTAAGGTTTATAAGTGCCTTTAAGTGGTTCTTTATTTTAATACCTATTATATTTATTTTAGAAATTTAAATACTTGGCATTTTCATATAGGAATTTAAAAAAAAAAAAACAACTTAATTGTGAAGATTTCGGCCACCTCAACAACACATGTCACCCTACCAATTTTTTTTTCTTAACCGCCTCATGACTCCATTTCTTTTTCTTTTCTTCCTAATTCTATATATATAGCATGCATGTTGGTTTTCAATTTACTTAGGATTTTGGTTGGCAACAAGAACAACTAAGGCAACAATTAAGGTTAGTTTGCATGTTTGCATGATTCTCAAGTAGTTGCATGTTTTGTTTTCTTTTTTTTAGTTAGTTAGTTAGGTTATACATATATATATAGATATATATGTATATATAGTATATATATTTATTTATTTTCTTTAATATATAGTGAGATCTATTTCTAGTTAGTTTATATATATATATATATATATATACTTTTTTAGGCTAGTTATTTATTTTAAGATTTCAATATTTTAAATGGATTTTTAGTATAATAGTTAATTATGGTTTCTTGGGAGAGTATATTTTTTTTTTTTGGAGTATAGGATTTTTCGATCTTTTTTAAAAAAAAAAATTATATAAGTATACGTATTATTATGAAATGCAAACTCACAAAAGAATGCGTAGCTCCAGGGTCAATGAGTACTCTTGCTAGTTGAGAAAAATTTTTTATCGTACCTTCAACGATTTCTGCTTCAGTATCTACGGGCAATCCATCCAGTGCATAAACTTTAGCTTTTACTTGTGGCTTATTATTCCTTCCTTACATTGTTCCTCTCATGGCCAGGGGGTCGGCTCGCTTTCTGGACATCTCAGGGGTTACTTGTTGCATCTCGGGGCATTGGTCCTTGGTATGTCCCGGTTTTCCACACTTGAAACATAATCTTAGCTTCCGATAACACATTTCAGCCACATGCCCACTTCGTCCCACGGTATGTGCATATTCCGTAGGGATCCTCCCGAGGGGTTAAGGTTGGTCGGCCTTCATTTCCAGTCCTTTGTTCACCACGGGATCTCTTGAAATCTCTAGGTTTCCATGGTCCTTGTCCGGGGACGTTTATATGGAGCCGTCGCTGAACCAATGGTTGTTTTCCTCTGTATAACCAGCTTGATCGGCCCATCTCTGTTCGTGTGGCGGCTTCAAGCTGCGGCCGCGAATCCCATCGGTGGCAAGGGAGCTAATGCTCGTTGCAATTCAACCCTTAATCCTTTCACAAATTGTCGTGTCTTATTTTCATCAGTGTTTATCAACCTTAAGCAATACTTAGCCAACCTATTGAACTTTGCTGTATACTGGGCAACTGTCAGGTTACCCTGTCTCAATTGCTGAAACTCATCCTCACGTTGCTCTCGAACCCATCGAGGTATATACTCCTTTTTGAATTCTTCTTGAAAATCGTTCCAAGTCCATAATTGACTCTTAAGTGTCCGTGCTTCGGAAGCTCTAAGCCACCAATCCTTTGCCATTCCTCGAAGTCTAAAAGCTGCAAACGTTACCCTCAGGGCATCCTCATACTTAAGGGTATCATAGATATCATTCAGCTGCTCAAGGAACAGTTCAGCTTTAATTTTTTGCTCAACGTCTCCATAGAACTCTGGGGGTCGAAACTTAAGAAATCGTTCTAATGCTTCATCTACTCCAGTAACTGGTACTCGTTCATTTCTTCTTGTGGCCATTGAAGTTTCTAATAATTTTGTCATCTTGATCATAAAATTCTCGATTACTTTGTGTGTAGCATGTTCTGGACGAGGGGTGGCATCTCTCGTAGGTTCAGACTGTCTATTTTGAGAATTTTCTGACATAACCTCGTCCGTACGGTTGGGAGATTGTGAACCTGACATGTTTCTAAAAACCAAAAAGTCCTAATACTAATAAACATCTACGATTATAGATACTTTACGACAGGTAAACATAAATTCATCTCAGGCACAAACATCAAATGCATACATACAAACATATATATATCTCAAAATAAGGATTTTTGGTACAAGTAGTGTCAAGATACAATCAGATCATCCTGGTCCTACCTCCCAAAAATATATATGGTCGGGTTGCTATACATATCCAAAACCCGAGGACCTCATACCTATGATCCTAAACCTACTGCATCAAGTACCAACAAAAATACTACTCATACCTATCCAAGTAACCAAATACGTACACCTACCTGTACTTTATCCAAAACTACTCCGCCTAAGGACACTGGCTACCAGAACCTCCTGGACGAGACTCCAGCTCATCACGTGCTCTATCCACTAAATCTCTAGTAGTTCCAAGGAACTGAGCAATAAACTGTCTAAGCCAGTCCCGCTCGTTAATCAGCTCCAAAATCTCTCTCTCTCGAGCTGCATGAGCTGCCCGCGTCTAGGCTAACTCCTCCTCTAACATGGCGGCCCTCGCCGACTCCTGTCGCCATGCCTGGCGTGCTGCATAGAATAAGGCGTCCATTTGGGAGATCTCCTCTCTTAATGCTATAACCTGCTGGCTAGCGGCTTCAGCCCGTTGCTCACGCCACAGGCAGTAACCACAAATATCATACTCCGTAACCCCACCCCAAAGTAGTGATGGTGGAAAAGAAGATACAGAGGCCACGGGTGGAATAGTGGTATGGGATGCTGCTGCTGGCATAGTATTTGCTACAGAGGTACCCATACTCCCAGTGACTGCCGGTGTCCCTTGCTCTGGTTCAGGTGTCATTTATGAGTCCGATGTGGGCTCGCTAGGGTCTTATTCTATTGATGTTCCAGGTCCTATTCCCGGTGCCACTACTGGTGCCATCTCTGGTCCTTCTACTGACTCATCATCGGAAAGGTCAATCACTGGAATTGGTTCCCTTTTTGGGATGATCTCCTTAAGGGAATATGAGGAGGATGATGATGACGTAGTCCTGCTAGGCTCATCTACGAGGGTGCCCTCCCTGTATGTCCATCTATGAGAAGGATATGCCATCTAGTACCTACAAAACAAAATCTTAGGGTCAGGACTAACCAATAAATCATATGGTTAAGTTTACACAGTTAACTCTTATAGCTTGTCTAAAACCCAACGTTTCAAACCTAGTATCGAACCTAAGGCTCTGATACCACCTGTGATGCCCCCAACCCTGCCACTAGGTCAACTGCGGCTGAGTAGGGCATCTGCGTGCCTCTCGGCACTAAATTATAAGTTCCACACTAAAACAAAACCCCAAAACAATACTAACAGGTATACACAAAGTACGCGGAATACTTAAGTAAATTAAATACTACCGGTACGCTCAAACACAGGATAAAAGAAAACTTCTCATTTCCGTTTTATAATAAACACAAAAGTAATTTTACATCAACCACTTACATAGACATAAAAAGAAACTCTACAGACCATTCGAGTCTAAAAAGTTAAAACATAATTCTATGCCCTTCCGGGGAGATTTGATCCAAAAACTCTTGGCCTAAAACTTCAGTGGCTCGCGGAACCCCTGACCATTCCAAGCTAATCTGAGAAGAAAACATGACATGGAAAACGTGAGCGCGAACGCTCAGTGAGTCCACGTGTGTGTGTGTGTGCGGTAGTGTTTTCTTTAAAACCAGGATGATGCCGTTTTACAAAAAAATTCATGCAATGTTATAAGAAAAATATTTCTTTTACTATTTTAACAAAACTGATGCTTGAACCTACATGAGGGTTTCGAGCGCAGTGGGAAGTCCGAGCGAATCAAGACACATCAGTGCGACTCTATGCCCAATTTTAAAAGAACATGTAATGCAACGGTGGGGCTCCACGAGACAAAGTCCGGATCCCCGAAACGAGGCCATCGGAACTAAGTTCCGGCATCTTGTAGTCAGATACCAGCCAAACAATATACGAGCGCTCGATTACAAACAACCGCACTCCCATAACACTGGTCAAAACAGGCTACAGACTCCTGGGGCACCTACCAGGTCTGCCCTGGAACCAACCTCAGTGTCGAGCCCCTCCTGACTCTCCACTAGGCGGTCGAACCCCACCGTAGAGCATGATACGGTGTCCACGTAGGCCCGATTGGGCCACACCCTCCGCGGTCTACGCCCCTCTTAAAGTGGATCCACCCTCGAGTCAAAAATCCGTCCCACGTCATCGGAAGAGGCCCTAGTACGGGGGACTAGCCACGTCACGGTGCAATCCGCTAACGCGTCCGTTCACTTGATCAACAATAAACTTTAATGCAGGGTCGGAATGAGGTTTCGTATGTATTTACAAATCAAAGGGGCCATTCCCATTTGCCCGACCATAATAACATATTCGAGTCATAAACTTTTCAGAACACAAAAGAAAATCCTCATCCACCAGTCATCACATGCTTATGTAATTTCACAATTATGCCAATGCTAAATCTATATTCATGTATATCAAAATACATAACCTTTCAAGTCAGAACATTTTCAATATATAAATATTTCCGAAAAAAAAAACTGCATACTTCTTATGTACCACCATAATAATCTGTTTTAAAAGAAACACCTATTTGGAGCACCGCTCCTATGCATTTTTCTACGAAACACGTAACACATTAGGGAGAACATCTCCAAAAACACGCTGAGACATATTGTTCGAAAAAAAATAGCAAAAATTTTGTAAATATAAAAAAAATATCTGAAATAAAAATGGAGTTGGTGGACTCACCTGGATTTAGATCTGGTGCTAAGATCCTACAAAATAATAATGCGAAAAATACTTAATACCTGGGTATCGATTAAATAATCCTATTCCCTAAATAATATCGAAATCTTATAAAATGGACTTTAGGGTGTGTATAAATATACCTATATAATATTCCTATACCTCCTGTTAACATGCATTATCAGTTGATAGTTAGCACTCATATGGGCGTGAATAAGATAATTGAGGTAAAGTACCCTGATTGTGACATATGGGTCGAGAATGTGGTTTTATCTGGAGATTTAATTGTCTTACAATTGGAGGGATATGATGTGATACTTGAGATGGACTGGTTGTCTAAACATTATGCCCAAGTAGATTGTCGACGGAAGTTGGTTAAGTTTAGCCGACCGAGTATGCCAATCTTGGTGTTCCAAGGAAAGCGAACAAAACGGGAGAACCCTTTTTGTCTGGCATGAAAGCCAGAAAGTTGCTATGGAAAGGATGTCAAGGGTACTTAGCATATTTGCTCAACAAACCTAAGGAGGAGGTAAAATTAGACACAGTACCTGTAGTGAGGGAGTTTGTGGATGTTTTTCCTGAGGAGTTGACGACGCTACCCCCAGATCGAGAAGTGGAGTTTGACATAGAATTGGTACCTGATGCTAAACCAATATCTCGAACTCCATACCGGATGGCACAGGGAGGAACTAAAAGAGTTGAAAAAAGCAACTACAAGAAGCTGTTGCGAGCAAGGATATATTCGTCCAAGTACATCTCCTTAGGGGTGCGCCGGTTTTGTTTGTACGAGAAAAAAGGATGGAACCACGAGGATGTGTATAGACTATAGAGGATTGAATAATGTGACAGTTAAGAACAAATACCCACTACCCCTCATTGATGAGTTATTTGACCAACTCCGAGGAGCGGGATGTTTTTCCAAATTGGACTTGAGACAAGGATATTATCAAGTCAGGATAAGAGAAAAGGATATTCCAATGATGGCATTCAACACACGATACGGACATTACGAGTTTGTGGTTATGCCGTTTGGATTAACTAATGCACCTGCAACATTTATGGACTTGATGCACAGAGTCTTTAATCCTTACTTGGATAAGTTTGTAGTGATTTTTATTCATGATATTCTTGTTTATTCACCCAACCCTGAAGTTCATGAACAACATCTTCGAAAAGTGTTGCAAACCCTACGGGAGCATAAGTTATATGCTAAGTTTAGCAAATGTGAGTTGTGGATGAGTCAAGTTACTTTCCTAGGACATGTTATCACCCAGGAAGGAATCTCGGTAGATCCAGCGAAAGTAGAAGCAGTGACTTATTGGACACAACCCAAAACACCAACTGAAGTACGTAGTTTCTTGGGTATGGCGGGATACTATCGGAGATTTATAAAAAGACTTTTCAAGGATTGCTTTGGGACCTCTAACCCAATTAACCGGAAAAAGCAACCAAGTTTGAGTGGACGGAAAAAGTGTGAGAGGAGTTTTCAAGAATTGAAGAACCGACTAACGTCGGCACCGAGTGTTAACATTACCCGATCCAAACAAGGAGTTTTCATTATACACGGATGCTTCGGGAGAAGGACTAGGAGGCTGTGTTGATGCAAGACGAGGGAAAGTTGTAGCATATATTTCAAGAAAGTTGAAGGATCATGAGCGGAATTATCAGACACACGATTTAGAATTAGCGACCATCGTGTTTGCACTTAAGAAATGGCGACACTACTTGTATAGGGCTAAGTATGAGATATTTACTGATCATAAGAGTTTAAAGTATCTGTTTTCTCAAAAAAGACTTGAACATGAGACAACGTCGATGGATGGAAGCTACTTTGGAAGAATATCGATGTCCGATTAACTATCATCCGGGGAAAGGCGAATGTGGTGGCGGATGCATTGAGTAGAAAAGCAAAGATATCAAGTCTTAGCTTAACATCCACCCTACAAGAGGATATTAGAAGTGCCCAAAAGAGTAATAAGGAGTTCCAAGAGTTCAAGAACCGTGTGGAAGCTAAGGGATTGGAAGATTTTCGAACATTAGAAGGCGATGGGAGCTCGTACTTTCGGAATCGGTTATGTGTACCCAATGATATTGAACTTAAGCGCAAGATTCTAGAGGAAGCCCACGAGTAAGTATTCGATGCATCCTGGAGAGAATAAGATGTATAAAGACTTAAAGCAAAAGTTTTGGTGGAACGGAATGAAGAGAGAAATTGCGGAGTATGTAGCGGCTCTGTCTTACATGTCAAAGGGTTAAAGGCGGAACATCAAAAGTCGGCGGGACTACTACAACCGTTACTGTTCCCGAATGGAAATGGGATCATGTGACAATGGACTTTGTCACGGGGATTGCCCGGACCAAGGGTTATAAGGATGCTATCTGGGTAATCGTTGATCGTTTAACAAAAGTGGCTCATTTTATTGCCATTAATATGTCATACCCTTTGGACAAGTTGGCACAGATTTATGTAGATGAGATTGTTCGACTTCATGGAGTACCCGTTGATATTGTATCCGATAGAGACCCAAGGTTTACCTCAAGGTTTTGGCCTAAGTTCCGAGCGGCTATGGGGACCAATCTAAGTTATAGCACCACAGACACATCCCCAAAGCCGATGGGACGAGTCCGAAAGAACAATTCAAACTCTAGAGGATATGTTAAGGGCTTGCGCCTTAGACTTTGGAAATAAGTGGGTTGACAATCTTGCTTGTCTTGAGTTTGCTTATAATAATAGCTACCACTCTTCGATAGGAATGGCACCATTTGAAGCATTATATGGTAGGAGATGCGAGAACACCTTTGTCTTTGGGATGAAGTCGGAGTTCGATCCCATTGGAGACAAAGGAACTTGATGCCGAGTGGAAGAGATGCGAAACAAGTTAAGATAATTCAAGGCCCAGGCTTCAAACGGCTAAAAGTAGACGGAAGAGCTATGCAGACAATCGAAGAAGGGATACGGAGTTTAATGTAGGAGATCGAGTTTTCTTAAAACTTACACCACATCGCGGGAAGGCTGCGATATCAGAGAGAGGAAAGTTAAGCCCCCGATATATTGGACCGTTTGAAATTATTGATGAGGATTGGTAAAGTAGCATACCGACTCGCCTTACCAAATGAGCTGATAGGTATACATGATGTGTTCCATGTATCACAATTAAAGAAGTATCACCCGCACTCTGATCATGTTCTCAATGATAACCAATTGGAATTACAAGGCGATCTGTCATATGAAGAAAAAACCAATTGAGATTATAGAACGAAGCGTAAAAGAGTTACGCGGGAGACAGATTCCAATGTGTAAAGTGATATGGAAACATCATGGGATCGAAGAGGCAACCTGGGAAACTGAGGAGTACTTGAAGAAAAAGTATCCAGAGCTTATAGGTATGTAACTACTCAATTTCGAGGACGAAATTTTTTTTAGGAGGGTAGAATGTAACGCCCTACCCCGTAAGCACCTAGCATGACTTTAGAATTAAGAACGTGATGAAAATAGAGTTTTGATATATATGGTGGAATATAGTGTTTTTGGCACTTAGTAGTATTTTGGGGATATTTAGGAATAGAAATAAAATTTTATTATCTTATTGAGGTTTTATTATTAAGGTTTATAAGTGCCTTTAAGTGGTTCTTTATTTTAATACCTACTATATTTATTTTAGAAATTTAAATACTTGGCATTTTCATATAGGAATTTAAAAAAAAACAAAATAAAAAAAAACAACTTAATTGTGAAGATTTCGGCCACCTCAACAACACATGTCACCCTACCAATTTTTTTTCTTAACCGCCTCATGACTCCATTTCTTTTTCTTTTCTTCCTAATTCTATATATATAGCATGCATGTTGGTTTTCAATTTACTTAGGATTTTGGTTGGCAACAAGAACAACTAAGGCAACAATTAAGGTTAGTTTGCATGTTTGCATGTTTGCATGATTCTCAAGTAGTTGCATGTTTTGTTTTCTTTTTTTTTAGTTAGTTAGTTAGGTTATATATATATATATATAGATATATATATGTATATATAGTATATATATTTATTTATTTTCTTTAATATATAGTGAGATCTATTTCTAGTTAGTTTATATTTTTTTTTTTAGGCTAGTTATTTATTTTAAGATTTCAATATTTTAAATGGATTTTTAGTATAAAGTATATAGTTAATTATGGTTTCTTGGGAGAGTATATTTTTTTTTTTTGGAGTATAGGATTTTTCGATCTTTTTAAAAAATAAAATTATATAAGTATACGTATTATTATATAGGTATATTTATATACACCCTAAAGTCCATTTTATAAGATTTCGATATTATTTAGGGAATAGGATTATTTAATCGATACCCAGGTATTAAGTATTTTTCGCATTATTATTTTGTAGGATCTTAGCACCAGATCTAAATCCAGGTGAGTCCACCAACTCCATTTTTATTTCAGATATTTTTTTTTATATTTACAAAATTTTTGCTATTTTTTTTCGAACAATATTTCTCAGCGTGTTTTTGGAGATGTTCTCCCTAATGTGTTACGTGTTTCGTAGAAAAATGCATAGGAGCGGTGCTCCAAATAGGTGTTTCTTTTAAAACAGATTATTATGGTGGTACATAAGAAGTATGCAGTTTTTTTTTTCGGAAATATTTATATATTGAAAATGTTCTGACTTGAAAGGTTATGTATTTTGATATACATGAATATAGATTTAGCATTGGCATAATTGTGAAATTACATAAGCATGTGATGACTGGTGGATGAGGATTTTCTTTTGTGTTCTGAAAAGTTTATGACTCGAATATGTTATTATGGCCGGGCAAATGGGAATGGCCCCTTTGATTTGTAAATACATACGAAACCTCATTCAGGCCAGATTAAAGTTTATTGTTGATCAAGTGAACGGACGCGTTAGCGGATTGCACCTGTACGTGGCTAGTCCCCCCGTACTAGGGCCTCTTCCGATGACGTGGACGGATTTTTGACTCTGAGGGTGGATCCACTTTAAGAGGGGCGTAGACCGCGGAGGGTGTGGCCCAATCGGTCTACGTGGACACCGTATCATGCTCTACGGTGGGGTTCGACCGCCTAGTGGAGAGTCAGGAGGGGCTCGACACTGAGGTTGGTTCCAGGGCAGACCTGGTAGGTGCCCCAGAGTCCGTAGCTTTGTTTTGGTGTTATGGGAGTGCGGTTGTTTGTAATCGAGCGCTCGTATGTTGTTTGGCTGGTATCTGACTACGAGATGCCGGAACTTAGTTCCGATGGCCTCGTTTCGGGGATCCGGACTTTGTCTGTGGAGCCCCACTGTTGCATTACATGTTCTTTTAAAATTGGGCATAGAGCTGCGCTGATGTGTCTTGATTCGCTCAGACTTCCCAGCTGCGCTCGAAACCCTCATGTAGGTTCAAGCATCAGTTTTGTTAAAATAGTAAAAGAAATATTTTTCTTATAACATTGCATGAATTGTTTTGTAAAACGGCATCATCCTGGTTTTAAAGAAAACATTACCGCACACACACAGGTGGACTCACTGAGCGTTCGCGCTCACGTTTTTCATGTCATGTTTTCTTCTCAGATTAGCTTGGAACGGTCAGGGGTTCCGCGAGCCACTGAAGTTTTAGGCCAAGAGTTTTTGGATCAAATCTCCCCGGAAGGGCATAGAATTATGTTTTATCTTTTTAGACTCGAATCGTCTGTAGAGTTTCTTTTTATGTCTATGTAAGTGGTTGATGTAAAATTACTTTTGTGTTTATTATAAAACGGAAATGAGAAGTTTTCTTTTATCCTGTGTTTGAGCGCACAGGTAGTATTTAATTTACTTAAGTATTCCGCGTACTTTGTGTATACCTGTTAGTATTGTTCTGGGGTTTTGTTTTAGTGTGGAACTTATAATTTAGTGCCGAGAGGCACGCAGATGCCCTACTCAGCCGCAGTTGACCTAGTGGCAGGGTTGGGGGCATCACAAATCCAAAGAATCAATTTTGTCACCACACAAAATATTTTGATTTTGTAAATAAAAAAGTCCCTTTTCACTAATGTGGCCGATCCTCCGATGCCACAACATAATTTTCTCAGGAACAGTTTTGAAATCAATGCAGTGGAGTTACAAATCGTTTTACCAAGAAGAATGTAGAAGGTTTCTCTTTTAAACCCTTTTAGCATAACTAGGTTTCCTTTGCAAACACGTAAAATACCATTTTTAGATTTAAAAGAAAAACCCAAAGAGTCCAAATAACTATGAGAGATAAGATTCCGACGTAAGTCGGGCACGTATCTCACCTCAGTGAGTTTCCTAGTCACACCATCATGCATTTTGATGAAAACATTACCAATACCTTTAGTATCACAAACTTGATTATTTCCCATAAAAACCTTTCCTTGAATTAATGGTTTGAAATCAGAAAACTAGATGTTTGTTGGGTATCATGTGAAAAAAACAACCAGAATCGAGAACCCAATGATTAACAACTTCAGAACATGAAAGAGAAAGAGAAATACACAAAACCTCTTAACACATAGAATTACCATATGAATCAAAATCGTGGGTTTTGTCAATTTTATTACTCCATTTACCATGTTTACGTTGTTTTTCATCTTTAATCCGTTTAAAACACTTGTTTTTCATATGGCCCTCCTTGCCACAATAAAAACACTTTGTTTTTTTCTCGTGATTTGGAATGCCTTTTACTTTTAAAACGGTGACTAGGAGGTTCCTTCCGGTCAACTCTTCCTCGCACAAAAAGATTTTCACCGTGAGATTTATTTTCTTTTTGTAAATCCAAATCCTTAGATTTTGAAGCATTTTTAACATCGGAAAGAGATAAACCATCTCTATCATATTTAATAGCAGATTTAACATCGTTGAAAGATTCAGGTAAGGCATTTAATAAAATGACCGCAATATTTTCATCAGAGATGTTTTCTCCAACGTTTTGATGTTCTAAAACGATTTTATTTAAATCATCTATATTTTCTGAAAGTGCTTTTGACCCGCTCATTTTAAAACCGAAAAGATGCTCTTTAAATAAATTTTATTTGAAAGTGATTTTCCAAAATATAGTTTTTCCAGTTTAGTCCAAATTTCAAAAGCATTATCTTTTTTATCAATTTCTCGTAAAACATTATCAGTTAAATGCAAGGTGAGGCAACTGTGGGATCACCTAGTTTTCTGAAAGAATTTTACCCTTCCAAGATTCTGGATACTCTTCAGGGCTACAGATAGCGGGTGCAATTTTATTTTGTACCAAAACTACTTTTTCATTTTCTTCCGCCACATTATAAAGTCAGATTTGCCATCAAACTTATGAGTTTCAATTTTTGGAACTGACATATTTTGAAGGCAAATAAGTGAAATTAAATTACTAGAAAAATGAAAGATTTGAGAAAAATTTTTGAGTGAAAAAGAATAAAATTGCCCGGATTTTTCAAAAAAATAGAAAAATACAAATTTCAAGAAAAACGCGTTGGCTTGTTTTAGCTTGCTTGATTTGTTCTTTTTTTAATTAAAAAATGGTGCAACAATGTGAAGCACGAAACCCAAGAAACAAACAATATAACTGAAATAACGAGAAAGACAACAGCAATAGAATTGTCATGCCAAAAACAGAAAAAGACAAAGAACGGAAGGAATAAAAACTTTTGAAAAACAACAAAAAACACGCTAAGACACAGATACTTGAAATCTCATGGATTCAATCCAGGCTTAGGTTTTATAGTTTTTGAAAAACTGAAAAAACAACAGAAAAACACAACAGCAGCAGAACAGTAACAGGAGCAATACCAAAAAAAAATAATAAACAGCACAACTGAACAGTAACATAATTCAGTAAGAAAAACAGTAATAGTAATCACAACCGGCAGCAAGCCAAGCAACAGAGAAACAGAGAACAGACGAAACGGCGGCAAGCCGAAAACAGAATAGATAACTGGCCCAAGCCAGAAACAACCAGAAACAGTAGCAATAATTGGCGGCAAGCTGAAAAAGAAAAGAACACAAAAAAAGTAAAGTAACTGAAAAAGAAACTTCAGTGGCCAGATCTGAGGAACTCAACAGTTCCCTCAGATCTAGAATCGTCGATGGTTACGGTACCGGTGAGCCGAACCGCGGCTCTGATACCACTTGTTATAGAAACTAATTACTATTACAGAAGCTATTTACTATTACAAGCCAAAACAGAAAGAAATAACAACGGAAGAAACAAAAACTACTCTATTACATAGCCTTCCTCTCCGATCAAACAGAAAGCCCAACTTCAGGGCTATAAAACAATAAACAATTAATAGTAATAATCGAAAATAAGAGAAACAAGGAGAAACACTTACCACCGCTGCGGACAATGACCGGCGGCGGGAACAGTGACGAACCGAGAAAGAAAGTACGCCAAGCAGCGGCTGAGTTGTACAGACCACGTCGAGGCATCGCCGGTAAGTGACGGGATGGTCGGAACCCTCTGATCCAAACCTCAACAATGACAAGAGTCACCGGTGCTACACCCTCTCTCTCTCTCTCTCTCTCTCTCTCTCTCTCTCTCTCTCTCTCTCTCTCTCAAACACACCAAGTACAAGATTAGACGATGATCCAAGGAAGCCGATGGCAGTGACAACGTCGCAGGAAGCTGACGGACAAAGGAGAGCAGCAGCAGAAGTCGTGGAGAAGAAAGGCAGCAGACAAGTCGGGAAAACCAATAGTCAAGAAGCAGAGACAGAAGATGTAAAAGAAAAGAAGAAGAATGATTCCCAAGAGAAGAGAAACGGCTGCACTGAAAACGAGGAGGAGAGAGGGATTAAATGGGAAAGACACCAACGGGCAGCCGGGGTGGCCCGGCATTTCTTAACCCAGTCAAATGGGCACCTATTTTCCAGTTGAGGCCCAAATCATTATTGGGTAAAAGATGGGCTGGAAAATGAAAATATTGGGAAGATTCAAGGCCAAAAAACTTAATATTGATAGATAAGAGGATAGTTAGAGATAAGTTCAAATACTTTATCACTTTCAGTAAGCACTTTTGGTTTTGATAGAACAGTGCCTGAAAATTGGAACTACATGTCTTGTGATGGAAGTTGATTTGTTGGAATTGAATTTATAACATAAGTTATGCCTTTTAACCTTAATATTGTTTGTGCTATTAATATCCTCAAGTGGTTTTCCGTTGTAATGGTTCTTGCTGTTCATTTTCATTATTAGGGAGTTGGCAATTATTTACATAAAATAATATCTCATTCCACTTAGAATATATTTGTTTTTTCCCTTAAGAAAGCATATTTCTAATCTTTTTAACTTTGTCTAAAAGTTATTCAAGTTTAAATTTATCAATTTTTTAGGGGAAAAAAGTAAAACTTTTTACCGCTTTAGACAAGAGAAAGTTGAATGTTGGATATTTAGTATCAAAATTGATTATTTATATCACCTATCATAAATGTGTTTCAATATTTTTTTATCAAGTCAATTGCTCATGTTTTGCCAAAAGAAAAAAACAAAAAACAAAAATTGCTTGCCCATGGAAGATTGATACATATTCAATATTTTGCAAAATTAAAAAAAAAAGGCAATCATGTTTCTCTTTTTGATCAAACTAATTTTGGTTTGCTTGGATTGTAATTTAGTTTGATTTTTTTCCAATTCTATTATGACATTTGCAAAAGAAGAAAAAAATGCAGAACCTTCATAAAAATTTTTAGCGTACAAAAATTTTATAAGTATAAAGATCGATGCTATAAAATTTGTATTTTCATTTGCTAGAATTTATAAGTCTTTTTTTTTTTTTTCGCGAGAGTATGTAATTAATAGAACATAATTTATTTGTATTTTTTTTGAGAGGGTATGTCGTGAAGAGGGATTTTTTTTCTTTTCTCTTGGAGGAGGGTGGGAGTGTGGGGATAAGATGGATTATTTCTAGGGGGGTGGGGTCTGGGGGAGAGGGGGTAAACGTATGGGTAAGAGGTTTTCTTTTGAGAGGGGTAAGGGAGGGGATGGGGCGTGAGGGGTAAGATGATTTTTCCTGGGGGAGAGGTTGGGCTTGTGAGAAACCGGTTTTGCGTGGAGGGGGTGTATGGGAAAGAGTTATTTTTAGGGGTGGGGGACGGGGTATAGGGGAGGAGAATAGGTTAATAGATAGGTTCAAATTGGGAAGGAGAAAAATATAGATTTTAGAATAATTTTTAAGGGTAGAAAAAAATATTATGAGTTATTATATATTTTTTCTTTTAATATTCAATTATTTCAATTTATTAAAATTTAGGTAAGAAAATATATTATTATATATGTATATTATTTTATTACAAAAATTTTATTTCGGTACACATCACAAGTTTTTAACTAGTATATATATTTTGAAGAGGGTACTTTTAGATTTAGAGATCTCTCAAGTTTAAAGATTCTGAATCAATATTTTGGATTTTTTATTTTTTAATTAATTTTTAATAGTGCAATGAGTTGAAAAGAAGTTTGTCTATTAAATTCATTAAAAATTTTAATATTATTTTTGAATTTTAACCAATTAATTCTATCATCCTTAAAATTCCGCTATCTAATTAAATTAATTAAAAACTCCTCAATATAAAAAACTCATTATCACTACAATACAACATAATTGCCCATCCAGTACTTAGCTCCCCCATCACTATCTATACCTCTATATAATCACAATTACTCCTTAAGAGTGCATTGATTTCCTTCCTATCAATTTATGACTACCAAACAAGGGTGTAAACGGGTCCATACCCTCTAGGTATTCCCAAACCCAGACTCATACTCTTATAGTGAAATATGGACTCAGACCTAGACCCAAACCATACCCTCTAGATATAAAATTTATGGACCCAGACCCGACCCTTCAGGGTCTAGGGTAGGGTCTGGGTATAACCGTATCCGTATGACATTTTTATATTTTTTTCCTGTTAAACAAAAATATATATAAAAACATTTTTTAGGAAATCTAACCTTAAAAAATCATACCTCTGTTACTCTCCTTTGAAACAAACAACCATTGGTATAAAATTTTGAATGAGAGAACAAGTCCATAAGAAACATCGAATGAAGAAAACAGTAGTACTGATGTCTTGAAGAAGAATAAATCTTGAAAAAAATTTCTCTTCTCTAAACTATGAAGAAAATTTCGCTTTTCTTTTCTAAACTAAGAAAATAAACCACTCAATATCATAAATGTATAAATTATGTATTAATAAAAAATATAAAAATAATATAATATATAAATATATATTATTATTTTATTATAATGGTTATACGGATCTGGGTATCATCGTACCCTACCCAGACTCATTTAATAGAATCTATATGGGCATAAGTACGGGTACGAGTCCGCGGGTATAAAATTTTAACAATACCCGTTATAAATGGGTATAGATTCACGCGAATACGAATAAAATCCGCCCCGTTTACAGCCTTAGTGCCAATAGAAATGTGATTTTTTATTTTTTATTTTTTTTAATTGCATTATTGTAGTAGTTTTTTTTTTTTTTTTTTCATATTTTCTTATGACCAAATTCTTACAGAAGTGCCGATAGAACTGGGATTTTTTCTTACTTTTTTTTTTAATTGCATTGTTGTAGTACTTTTTTATTTTAATATTTTCTTATGACCAAATTCTTTCAGAATTGCAAGATTCTTTTTTTCAATAATTATTAATAAGTATGTAATTAGGGAATTCTAAATCTCCACTCCTTCCTCACGCAGCTCTGTCAACACCTTGAATAATTGCAGCAACCACCAACAATTATAATATGAAGGAAGACAGCTAGAATGGACCGCTGAGAAATTAAAGAGCAAACTGTAGTTTTAATGGATCGTGAATCGGAGATGTGGTAAGAGAAATCAGAAGGGCATTGTACAGATTCAAAGGCATCTATAATTTCTTTGCTTTGAACTCATCCATTTGAATAAAAGCAATATCAAATATTTAAAAGTGATATTTGAGAAATCAAAGACGTGAAATATTTTACTGGTTTGCTCTTGGATGGCTCCATCAATGGCAAAACATTTTTTTCTCCTTTTCTTATTTATAGAATTCTTTTTTTTAATATAATTTTTTAAAAGTTTTATAATAATGCTTTTCTAATGGTAACTTTTCTACTGGATTCACAAAGAGTTGATTAAATGCTTTAGATAAAATTAAAGATCTTCCCTAAAAAAAAAAGGAGTAAGTTAAAGATCTTGCTAGACAAGACTCATATTTCAATTCATGGAAGAAATATTATAGAATTTCGAGATCGCTTCCTTTTTATAAGGTGAATTTTGGATGATCGACAATTATAATTCTTTTTTATATTTCAGATATTAGAGATTTTTTTTCTTTTCTTATTAGTATTTAGACATTAGAGGTTATTTAAGTCATTTTAAAGTTTTCAACATCCTAAAGTAACATATGTTAAGAGTGCAGATAAATTTATAATTATTTCAAGTGACAAGGTTTATTTTGTAGTTTGTACAAATTTCAATGATATTTTCGTAATTATACCTTAAATATGTATTTTTTTTATTTTTTTGTTTTCTGACATTAAATGAAATATCTAATACAATAATTTTTTTTCTATTTTTCAAATAAAATTAGTAAAACATTAGAATGATAGGAAAGAATTAAAAAGCCCAAACTTTAATTCTTTTATCTAGACATAATTTAGTTCCTTTGCTTAAAAAAAACAAAGAAAAAAGGGAGGGTAACTCATACTATTCCCAAAAAAGAAAAAAAAAAAACTCATAGAATTATTTTGTGAGAAAGATTCCATGCAAGCCTTTACATTTCCATTGAGCTAATCTATGAAGTTAAACCACTTTTGAAAACTTGAAAAAAAAAATCTATCTATTTTAGTAATTGTGCGTGAACAAACTAAACAATCTTAGATCTTATAAGTTCGAACTTTTGACTTGGATAAAGTTATCATAACATTATAAATTACTAAAAATAGATTATAAATATATTAGTAATTCATTTACATAAACATTACACACTAATCAATACTAAATGTAGTTACAAAATCTAATTAAAAATTATTAATGACTCTCAAGTCCAAAAAAATATAAAGAAATAAGTTTTAGGCAAACAAACTTTTTATAAAAAAATTTAAATTTCAAAAATTGAATTAGTCGGTCCAAAAATGAGCAATCTAGCATATAGTTTGATTTACGATTTGACTGGTCCTTTTTATAAGAGGATGTTAGTGAAGAGGTGGGGGGTGGGGTCGTGGGTATGGAGGAAGATGAGTTTTTTCTTTTTAAATTTGGAGGAGGGCCGGCGTTGTGTGGTAAAGATGAGATTTTTTTTTTTTTTCAAGGGGAGAGGGGAGGGGATGGGGTGGTGGCGGGGTGTGGGTATGGGGTGAGGACTTTTTTCAGGGAGGAAGGGGAAGGGGGTGGTGTGGGTGTGGATAGGAGTGTAAACGGAGCGGGTCTTATTCGTATCCGCACAAGTCTGTACCCGTTTTTAGCGAGTAAGGTTTAAATTTTATACTTACGGATCTGTACTCGTACCTGTGCCCGTATTTATATTACTATATGGGTCTGGGTAGAGTATGGTGATGCCCATACCTGTATACCCGTAGATCCGTATTAATAAAATAATAATATATATTATATATTATATTAGATGGAGGGTAATAAATGTATATAAGGAGGTCTAGTTGAGTGATTAAGGAGGCAAACTTAAATATTTATTTGGTTTGGTAGTGTAGATTCGAATCTTGCTACTTATCAACCTTTTCTTTTTTTTTCTCCTTTTCTCTTCTTTTTCTTTTCAGTCATTTTCTATTTTTTTTCCCTTTCAGTCCTAAATAAAGTCTCTTTATTTGATGGATTTGGCCTAACTAACATCTTTCAAATTATTTATTTATTTATTTTCAACTTTATTTCAAATGTCATTTCACAAATAATTTATTTTTACTAAATATAAAAATATATTCTTTCATCCCGTGTAAAAGCAATTTATGATAGTAATATTTTTGCCTTATTTTTTATTTCATAGAACTGCTGAAAATATGGACTATGATAAAATAGACAATCTTTTTCTTTATTTTTCTTTGTCGTTATTTATCTTATATGCTACTATTTGACTTATTTATTAGGCGACACCGTATTATTGCATATATTCTTTGCTCAAAGGTTATCCAGAAATTTGGATTACAGATTGAAATTAATATAGTTAAATGAGTATATATCCCTATTCATTTTTGTATATGTTAAATGATTGTATTTGTTGAAAGAAATGTTGAGGAGATTATGTTAATCACGTTAAATTTTTTATTTTAGGATTATACATTGTTTTATATATTTTTGTTTAACAGGGAAAAAAAATAAAAAAATATCATAGGGGTACAGATATACCCATACCCTACCCTGGACCCTGGAGGGTCGGGTCTGAGTCCAAGTTTAACTATAAAGGTACGGGTCTGGGTCCAAATTTAACTATAAGGGTACAGGTACGGGTCTGGGTTTAGGGGTACCTTGAGGGTCTGGATCCGTTTACAGTCCTAAATGTGGAGAAAGATAAATTTTTTTTTAGGGAGGGTAGCGGAGGGAGGAAGGGGGTGGTGAGGGGTATGAATTTATTTTATTTTTTCAAAACCTTGATGCCTTTTGAAGATTTTAAAAGATGGAAAAGAATGGTTAGTCTTTATCTTTAAATGATATATAGTATTTTTAATTAAATACTATTTTTATTTTTAAAAAATAAAATATTATACACGTAGAGTATATTTTTATTAAAGAAATACATCTCCTCCATATAGTTCTCTTATATTTTTTAGTAATATATAGGAAAAAGAAGTATTAAGAACTCTTATACGTTTTTCCCTTTAATATTCAACTTTTTCATTTTATTCTTTTTTTTTTTAAATACCTTATATAGGTGGCAAGCTGGTAAAAAAAATCTTATCAAAAATTTTGGGTTTAAATAACTTCTTTTATCTCAAACGTACGTACATAGAGAAAAGAGAATATAAGTATATTAATTATGAATGGTATAAGAGAAAAAAATAAATAGACTACATGTTTTTTTATTCTCCTTGAATAATAAACTTTCCTTCGATCATTTTTAGGGAATTCAGAGGTGGAAAAGAAGAATGGGTTAATCTTAGTTGTTAATAGTATATAGTATTTTTAATTAAATAATTTATTTTAAAGAAGGATATTATATAAGTAAACTCTTTTTTATTAGAAAAGTTCTATCTCTTTGCATAGCACAGGTTTTTTGACTAGTTTATTTATTAATGAAAATGGTATTTTTTTTTTTATAAAATCTAATTTCAAAAAATTTAAGAAAATTTAGGTAGAAACTTCCACATAAGTACGATGGACTTTATATTGAAGCATTAATAAGGGTATCAATGAAGGACGGGTAGAAAAATAAAAGAAATGTGCGGAAAAGATTCAAATTTTTTTTTTCTCTCCAAATCTTTCTCTCACTAACCTCCTTCTCTCTCATTTCTCTCTAAAAATTAACTAGTGCTTTTTAAAATTTTTAAAATTTTGAAGATAAATATAGACAATTTCGATGAGTATATACAAGAAAATATCAATTTTAATATAAAAATTACACTAAAATGAAAAAAAAATTAATTTTTTATACAAAAGGTTGGGTCGGACGCGAGGGAAGCTCTGCCTGCGTCCAGCCAAGCTTCATGCCCCATTAAACTTGCGCCTCCCCCACTTTTAAAAAGGCCTTATAACTTGAACCGAGAGAGCTTCAAAATGTTTTTATGTTTTTTTTTTTCATGAAATTCAAACCCTTCAAAATTCATGCAATTTTTTTCTTTTTAAATTCTCATGCAAAAGCTTCCCAAATTCATACCTTCATCCAATTTTTTTTTTCTCATACAAAATCAACCAAAGACATGTAAAGTATTTCTTAAATTATTAATTTATTTATGTTGTTATATTAATTGTTTTAAATATATTTTGGTTTGTACACAACTCAGTTTTTAACTAAACAAATTAAAAGATAACATATACACAAATATATGCACATGTATTAATATTATGTATAAATTGAGATATTAATGATATTTTTTAATGTTTACAATAATTATGAATTATTTAATTTTAACATATCATTAGATTTTATTATTATGCTAAACCCTAAACTTTTAAACATAGGGTTTCGGGTCTAACTTTTAGGGTTTAGAGTTTATGGTTTACGGTCTAGAGTTTAGAGTTTAGGTTTATGGTTTAGGGTATAGGGTTTATAAACACAATAATTATAAGTTATTTAATTTTAACATATCGTTACATGGATTAAGGTTTAAGGTCTAGGGTTTAAGGTTTATGTTAAGGGTCTAGGGCTATTTATAGTCTAGAGTTTAGTGTAACCTTAGATCCTCGATCCTAAATGATAAACTCTAGACCATAGACCCCAAACCATAAACCCTAAAGCTACACCCTAAACCCTAGGTTAATACATATGACATGTAAATAATACTTAACGACATGTTAAAATTAAATAATCCATAATTATTGTAAATATTAATGAATATTATTAATATACCAATTTAAATATAATATTAATACATATGTATATATTTGTGTATATGTTAGCATTTAATTTGTTTAGTTCAATAAGTTGCACAAAATTCAAAATATATTTAAAACAATTAATATAGCAACATAGATAAAGCTAATAATAAAAAAAATACTTTACATGTTTTTGGTTGATTTTGCATGAGATCATAAAATGATAAAATTAAAATAATAATTGGATGAAGATTTGAATTTAAAAGTTTCGTGTGAGAATTTAGAAAAAAAAATTGCATGAATACATAAAGTTTGAAGGATTTAAATTGTATGAGAAGGAAAAAAAAGAAAAAATTATTTTTTGGGCGAAAAGCTAGACCAAGCACAGGAAGGGGTATCTGTGTCCAACTCAACACGGGTACCCCTTTCTGAACTTGACTCAACTTTTCGATCAAATTTTTTTATCTTTTGCGAAATTTTTAAAAGTTGATATTTTTTTATTAATTTTTATAATTGTCAAAATTATCTATATATTTTTTAAAATCTTCAACATTATTCAAAAAATATGGAAAGAAGTGAGTGTAAAGAGAAAAAGTTAAGAAATTTTCCATTTAAAATTTTGTGTATGTTTCTTTTTATTTTTTTCGTATTTATCAATATCTTAAAAGATGCAGTTCATTATTATTTTTTTTACGAAATACAATAATGCAAATTGAACATTTTTTTGGGGTCATTACATAGTCATATCAAAGGCCCACCATTCTCTGCTCCGTCACATCTAATTTCAACCCTTTTTAATGCAAACTAAGCTCTAATCCACGCTCCAATTCAATTCCTAGGTTTCGTTAAATATCATTTCAACTCTATTTGGATTCACTTTGAATTAAAAAAAAAAATTTATTTTTTTTACAAAGAATTTAATCATCACAACAAATTAAGAAAAAAGAATGCTTTTTTTCAAGTTTAGAGCCAATCTAAACAAAGCTTAGATTGATCTTTTTAAGTTGTAATAGTGCTTGACTTTTCTTCTGGATTGTTTTTTTTTTTTTTGAAAAGTAATAGTGGTTGTCTTATTTCAATAAAAAAGAATACAATAATAAGTGAAACAATAATGTTGCACTACTCTTTTTCTACTGATAACACCATACAAGAGGAGCATGTGACATAGGAGTGCCCACCATATCGCTTTGGTCCCCCACACACAATTCAGAATCTTCCCTAATCCCTCAATTTGGAGGTGTCAATGTCATTAACCTAGTACAAATAATAATAATAATAGTACTAATGTTGTTTTAGAAGCTTATTAATTTACCTTTGAACAATAAATATTTTTTTCCTTAGTTAGATAATAAAAGTGTGGACTCGATATCTAAGCGTCAACGTCTAATTCAAGAGGGATCAGAAAACATAAGTTGGAGCGTTAAATCGCTTATTAGGTGACTCAAATTCAAATCTCTCACTTAACATATTAGGTGGAGATATTTAAGTGAGAGACTCGCACCATCAGATCACACACCTCTTTTTTAATATAAAAATATGTTACACTTGGTTGAAATTATATCACAATGAACATAAATCATTTAAGCATAACCATAAACTAAGATAGACGACAGCCCCATTAAAAAAGAGAGCAATTCTAACATATAGGAGGAGTTAAATCCCTAAACTTTCAATTAAGAGGTCTCAACTCTTTGCTAAGACCCGACGGACACCGCACACCGCTTATCATTGTGGTTGTTATTCATTGATAAAATAAATAATACAATAATTTTTGTACTAAAGAAAAAACACAATAAAATCAGTGGTTTAAATCAATGATTGTTATAAAACTTATTGGCGTAATCTTGACGATCGATACAAATAGAATAAACGATATAAATATAAAGTAAAAAAAAAAAAAGAGAGAATAATAAAAAATATATATAGAATAATTTTAGACGAATATTTAGAAAAAAAAGAAGAGGAGATAGAGAAGAGAAAGTAAATTTTTTTTTTTATTGATTTCTCTATGAGGTGTGTTACAATTGAAAAGTAAGCGCCCTATTTACAGGACTCAAGCAATACAAAAGATATGGACAAATTAGGAAAATAAATTCTAAAATAAAATTAAATTTCTATCACTTATCTAACCGTAATATGAAGATAGACTTTATATATTATATTATTTTTATATTTTTTTTATGAATACATAATTTATATTGTATTAGTGAAGATTTTGCATGTGTTAAACCTTTAATCATTTAAATTAAAATATTAAATTAAATTTAGAATGTTTAAGGATTGTATTCGTTGGAAGAGATGTTAAAAATATTATGTTAATCGAGTTATAATTTTCGTTTTAGGAGTATATATTGTTTTATATATATTTTTATTTACCAAGATAAAAAAAAATAACATACGGATACGAGTATGTCCGAACTCTACTCGAGACCTTAGAAGATAGAGTTTGAATCCATAAATTTTATAATAGACGAGTATGGATTTATATCTGAGTCCACTTATAAGAATTTGGGTCTGACATAAGGTGTACCATACTAGCACTATCTAAGACTTAAAAGAAGGAGGTGATTGGATTGGAAAGAATTCTGATGGGCCAGGCAGGGACATGTCGTCTCCATTCAAGAACTCGCTAAATGTGTCACAAAGTACCTATTGGCGAGTAGGCCCATAAGGAAGATAGACTTCTCAAGGGAAGCCAGCCCAAGAGATTTCTAGCTAGCCCAAAATACTCTGTACAAGTGCTAAGCCTAAAACTATACCCAATCACTTTTGGGCCTCTTGGAACTTCAGTGCTTTATTCACCAAAATTCCAGATATCCTTGGGTTCTTCAAACACAACTAGTCACGTAATCAAAATCTGCTTCATCTGAAAAGCATGAATTTTTAATTACTACAAGTTCAATAGAACCTCCTTGCTTCTAAGACAGTTCCAAATTTGATAATCTACTAAAGAAATAAAAGCTTACATCTGGCAGCTTATACCTAGAAGCTTACATCTGGCAGAAACTGCTTTACACACAATAAGGGACTGTTCCTGGTGCTCAGGAATTTGGCGTTCACTAATTAAAAAAAAATGGTATGATGGAATTCTTTAATGCTCAATCTCCTCAACAATGGGTAGACCTAGACATTAGCAGTCAAGGGGCCTTCAAAAGCCTCAAATGGAAGATCATATTCAGAGAGACTATCAACCATCCATGGAACTGGAGGAATCATCAATTGCACAATCAGATGTGTACAAGGTAGACCCTAGAGGCTAGAGCTGTTAAATCCTGCTCTAGACAGTGTTTTTGAATGGCCTTGAGCCAAATTTGGACATTTATATAATTCCCTTTTGCAGTTTCATGAATGAAAATATAGATCAAATAATCTTCAAAATGAACTCAGAATGACCGTAGGATGACCTACCTACCATGATTTCCTAGTGAACCATCCAAAAAAGTAATGGAACCCTTCCTTCATTCACCACTGGTTTAAAGCATCTAAGAGATGTCTTTTGTCTTTTTTTCAAGAAAATCTAACAATATATGGTGGAAAACTGAACCATCTTCATCTCCATACATCTAATTTAGCGATGCAAAAGCATCCAATTTTGCAAAAGAAAACTTGGACAAGCATCAGAACCCAGTTTCTAGTTCAAGATTGGCTACACTTGAGAGAGATATTAGAGCAGATCCCTTACAATATCTGAGGTGTGGTCAAATCAGTGCTAGTGGTTTGGAGATAAAATCAAGGAACCTATTAGTTGAAACTGACTTTGCAATCCAACTCTTGGGTTTCCAGAAATACACTTCATCATCCTCCTCTAAATGAATCACTGTAGTCTGGTATATCGGAGGAAAGGATCAGACAAAGTAATAAAACAGAAATAGCATAATATCATTGCCAACCAGCGGATGCATCAGCAATCATGGAATTGTACACTTCATCAACTTCAGGTATCCCAAGGAGAAAAGGAAGAGACGGAGCTTTATCTTCCAAAGATATTACAAAACTTAACGAAATAAGCTGCAGCAGAATCTGTTAATTTCCAAGCTCAAGTTGAAGACAATATATACCTTATTCTCAAAGTGTGAGTGGAACTATGAATCTTTGAGAAATGAACTAAAAAATCCACTGCAAGAATACTCTTCAAGTTTGACGAAGGAACAAAAATGTATACTTAAGGGTCTATTTGGGTTAGAAATAAAATGAAAAAAAAAAAGGTGGAGATTAGATAAATTGTTGTAAAAGAAGAAGTAGGGTCCAAAGTAAAAAAGCTAAAAAAGTAATGAATTTTAGATTTAAAACCCATCAACCCATGCTCAAATGTCAAATTAACAAGCTAAAGAAGTACAGCTGGAAATGAAGAGACCTAAAACACAACATTATTACTAAAAGATACCAGGATAGCCGAGATTCTAAAATTTATTGCCTCAAAATACAACACAATTAAGTCCTACCTACTGAGAACCAGACGAACATTCTTCTCTCAGAAAAGCAATGCTGCTAATACAAGAACACTGGAAGACAGATGCATATCTTCAACAAGGAAGCAAATTTTTTTGTTTTTTTTTGGGCACAAAACTTCCAATGATCAAAATAATATCTATATGGCATCACTCTGTAAAATAGATTTTCAGAGACACAGAGTGTACCACTGAGTATATCCAAATAGCACATATTACTAGATACTAGTTGAAACAGCAAAAAGTGACTGAACAAGGGATTTTACAGTATATAGAGACAGGCTATGAGGCTCACATTTTTTAGGTAAACAAAGTAACTCTGTATAAACTCTCCATCTTGCAACTCTAGTTTAGTAACATTTTCTCCTCGAAGCAGCTATTGTATGTCCAATCTAATAGATGAAAATCACAACTCGAACTCATCCTCAAGTTTGAGTGCCTCAGCAGCTGCTTCCTCTTCCTCATCATCAATAGCAAAATACGGATTGTGTGCCTTTGGCCTAAAATTATAGCCAGTGAATATATAAAAGGCCAGAGTGGCCAATTCAGCAGCCACAACACCAGTCCATTCAAACTTGTAGGAGGTGATAGTCTCCAAGGCATAAACTACCACCCTAGTAAAGTATATATAAGAAATAACCACAATGTAGTACTGCCTGAACAAGGTTAACTTCACCAAATTTACTGCAGCTTTGCCATCCATTTTGGCTGCCTCACGTAAATTCTTAATTGACCAGACAATTGGAAACAGGACAGCACAGCAGCAAATGATATCTACCAGCAAGAAAATCTTTTTCCATGTATATGAATTTTCACCAAAAGGTCCAGTCTCATCAATCACAACCTGGGCAATGTTAGCCACCACTTGGAGTGGGATCACAATCATCAAGACCTTCTTCTCCTTATCTTGCAAGAAAGGCTTCAAGAACGACCAACCAGTCCCAATCAATACAATTAACGTGAACAACATGATACCCTTCAAAAAACTAAACAAATAGAACAAGATATCCCAACCATGAGCAGTCCCAGTCCTTTTAATATAAGATTTATCCTCGGCCTCAAACAACAAGTTCAGTGCTTTCAAAATCACCACAGTAAGCATAAAATAGTGAATATGATAAGTAGACAAACGATTCTTGAAAAGCGTGAAAACCCAGAAAGCTCCGAGTGCTAAATAGACCAAGAAAAATAAGAAATAGATCAAAGGCAAAGAAGTTCTGCCAGCAGATAGATAGTCAAGCTGACCAGTCCTGGGGTTAAAATTGTACATTACGGAGTGAACATTCATTGAAACCTTCAGATCGGATATGCAATTGGAGAAGAGAAGCGTGAACTGATTGGCATCGGAGACTTTGAAGGAAGTATTGTATGCTCGACTCGGGTTCGGGCCGAGCTGAGCAAAAGTGAAGACGACTTTGACATGTTCGGATTGGAGAGGACATTGAATTTCAGCATCATGAAGTTGTTGGAGGACTTGATCCCAAGCATCACGGGTACAGAGGTAGAACCCAAGAAGGGAAAGCTCCGATCGGGGATTGGAGAGGGCAATTTCGGAAAGGTTAAGATTGAGACGGCCGGAATGTGTAAAGCCGAATTCGTCAAAAGGGATGGTGGAGCGAGAATCGGATCGGATCTCAGTGTACCTAATCTCGCCGAAGGTGGTTGGGGAGGTGAAAACGAGGAGAAAAGCAACGAAAAGCAAATGGTGGAGAGAAAGATCGGATAAGGAAGCCATGGATGGAGAAGTGAATCTTGTGGGATTCAGAGAAAAAGAGAGGCAACGACGGGACGAAGGGGAAGACGAGAATTTAGAGGGGAAGTCCAAGGGAGAGTTGGGAAATGGGAGTTTGCTTGAGGTACGGTTTTCGTAGTTGACTCCAAATCTCCCAACCTAAGTGATGTTTCGGTGTGCTTTCTGCAAGTTGAGGAGTTGAAGTCTTGAAGACCCTTTTTTTTTTTTTTTGGGGCTAGGTTATACTTCAATTCTTTCTATATGTTAAGTTTTCAGAATGTGATTGGATAAATTTTTATTTTAAATTTTTTGCTTAAATTTCATAAACATTGTATTTTAGGAGTAAGATGATAATCAATGCTAGGATTGTATATGAGTCGATCTTAATCGAATTTTAGCTTATAGAATTATACTTATTAGAGGATTCAAATTTATACTAATAAGTTTTCAATTCTAATCCATTCGATAAATTTTTGTAAATTTTGTTTTTTTATGAAATCATTATATTATGGATGTCTATTGTCTCAATATCACTAAAAGGGTAGGATAAAATTTTGTCATTATCTATCAATTGAGTTTATCTTATATTTAATATAATCCTATCTTTTATACATTTCTATTCTTTTATATCCTCTTATTACATTATAAATAGGGTATAGCTTCACTTCTAATATACTTAGAGGATATCTCAATAAAAAACCCTTTAATTCTCTACTTTGTTTCCGCTCTGTGAAGATTTTGGATGCCTCTCAAGCTTCTCACAAGAATCTAATCTGGTCGTATATATATGGTGGTACTTTCTATCATAAGAAGATTAGTCGTGAGCAAAATAGTATAATACTTGACCAACAATTCCAAAGCGAATGCAATTAGATCTTGTAATTTATTTGTAAAAGTGATTTGGTTATGATTTGGATGTGATAAAATAATCTCTACAATTATATTTGGAAAAAGTGACTTATCGTATTCTTAAATTATATGTTTTCCCCTGAAGTGAGAAAATTATGAGAAAGAAAATAAGTATTATGATTTAATATTATAGGGATATTATCGATTCAATATGAATAAGTATTTATCATATACTTGTAATACATTCAAAAAGTATTATTTTACTTCCCCAAGTATTTTTTACTTCCCCTAAGATTATGATATTAATAGCAATGATATTAATATTAATGATTCACTTAAATACGGTACATGATGTGTCCAACTTCTCTAAATCTCTAGAAGAGAATTTTTGACATTTGAATTGTTGATAACATTTGTCAACGTTTTAATTGTTGATAAAGTAATTGAATTATTATTGTATCTTCTAATCAGGTTGTAAATTTTTAAAATTTCAAGTTTAGATACTATGTAATTTAAATTTTCGCATTATTTATCATTAGTTTTATTTCTATTCACGAATGAAAAGTATGGTGTGTGCTGTATATATTACTCATGTTTAAACATAACTATCAAAGTAGAAATGATAGTTTAGTTCTAGAAGAACTAGTAATGTGTAAGCTCTAGTAGAGACAATTAATTTCCAACTCTAGAAGAGTTATCATTACCCGAGTATCTAGAAGATGTTTAGATGAAAATATACTACATCCATTAAAGCGTTGTTAAAAGTTTTTTTAATGATATTATTCACAATGAAGATGACCTTGTAGTAGGGGATGAATCTCTATTTATTATTATTGTTCGATTCAAATAAATTTCTATTATATAAGTTATTGTTTCTTTTTCTTTTTCTACATCTTGCCTAGAATTCTTGGATTTGAGATGCATTATGGAGTAAACCTGAAGTTTACTGATTCAAATTAGTTTGTGTGCTTATTAAATAGTTTATCAGTTGGCTTAACCAGTTGGACCATCCTAAATCACAAAATACGAAAATGTATTTATAACTTTTGGAATATTTTTGGAACCAAAAGTTTTGCAAATCCAATGAATTCTCATATGCTACTGTTTTCAAGGCAAAAATAATTATAAATATTGACAATATTACTTAGTATTGAATGTGTTAGGGATAAATACTGAGAAATATAAGTCAATGTATTGACAATATAGTCATGTATACATTTATTTATGTGCAACATATTTGCGTCTTCTTAATTATGAACGCTCATATTTAAATTTCCCGTACCAACATAATTTGTCACAAATAATACTGTTAGTATTATATGAACATCTTGAAGAATATATTCATGAACCAAATGGTTTTGGAGAACCATGGATGCTTTGAAATAATTGAATTAAATTCTCAGTTGCACATTCATCTTTTACTAACAAATTGTATGAGTTCTCCTCTATTTTTAATTGATTTGTAGTTAGTAATGAAATATTTTCCATCTCTAGATTAAAAATTATTGTATTTATTTTCATATTCCACTACAAAAGTAATGAGATAGGATCTCAAGAGGGTGTATAAATAAAGATATTGGGAGCAAATCTCAAAGAAGAAAATTTGTATTTTTATGATTTATAATATGTTTCCCAACATATAGAGGAGATGATATAAAAATAAAATCGAATGAATATAATATTCTTTTGTGTCTCATCATGATCCTCATAAGAAAATCCCAAACTTAAAGTTCAAGATATATATAGTTTATCTAGCCAGACATATTTGCTGGCCAACATTCAGTTGTAAAAATGTGTCTATTATACTTAATGTCCCTGAAGGATAAACTATTATTATAAATGATTTTGAAACACAACAAAATACTGGCAGATAAGTTGGTTCCAACAAGATGAATTCCTCGTAATGAAAGGAGTAAATTGTTAAAAATGGTTGAATATAGTAAAATAGAGGAGAAAAAATTCCAACAGAATTTTTCTAAACATGACATGTATTATTTCTAGAAGAAATTCAGGTACCTAAAAATTGTAATAATGAGATTTCAATATGTCATGTTTTAATTATAAATTATGATATTGGAACCGCAAAATAGTATAATACGTCAATTGTATTTATGCGCGTAATATGAATATAAATATGGATCTAAAATAATGAAATGTCCTGACAGTTAAACAAGTATACTTGAAGTGTACGTAAATTCCCAACATGAATTATACACTTGAATTGTAATCCTAGAAGAATGAAAATAAATATCTTTATGAAAATAGAATGCGAACCATGAAATAATCAATAAAACTTATAGAATAAGATTCTTCGTAAAGCCTGGCATTTAGTACAAAGAATAATATTTTCTAGTGGTGGATACAAATATATTTGATTTTATTAACTAAAATATTTAATATATATACATGTAATTCTAGAAATATATAAATAATCATTCCTGAAGAATACAATATCAATATCTTAATCCTAGAAGGACTAGAGATGCATGAGGAATATATAAATAATCATTCATGAAAAAATACGACATCATTGTCTTAGTGATAATTTTGAAGTAATGTTAAAATATCGAAATGCCCATGTATGAAAATCTGTATAAGACTTGCTTATACTTGTTATACCTATAATTCTCATTCGATTAATAAGAGATGTCATTATTGTATGATTTAGTAATTATTATTTTGATAACTTAATATTTCTGTTAGCCCTAAGGGCCTCATTGTATATATTTTTTATTACGATTAACATATGTTTGTGTGACGAGTATAGCTTAGTCTCTATAAAACAAAAGAAGCATTTTTTGAGTCTCAAGGCTACACTACATAAGAAGTAAAAGATCTTGGCAATTAAATCATAATGAAGAAGGAGAGGTCAAGCCATTCCAAGATCAAGGCATTGAAGACCTTGAAGACTTATATCTTAGTTAGGGATGTGCTAAGGTATTTCTTTGTAAAACTCCCTAACTCTCATCTTTGATTGTTGATCATGTGTGAAGCTCCTTAGATGAATTTCTTTTTATAAACTATTCTTGAAAAATCCAAGTATTCTTGATAGTGTTTTTGATGCATTCGAAAGTTTTCTTATTTCTAAAAGTGTATCAAGAATACATGTTTTGAAGTGTTTTGAAATATAAAGGAAAGTTCTTTTTGTTTAAGGGAAGCTGGCTTTTAAATCCTTCTAAAAAAAAAAGGTCATTCGATTTTCAAAACTGGTCATCCGATTTTCAAAATCGGTCATCCAATTTTCAAAACCGGTCATCTGATTTTTAAAGTCGGTCGTCCGACTTTTTAAGAGGGATCATCCGGTTTTTGTAGGATGCGTCCAAATCTTTCTGTTTCAAAACCGGTCTTCCTACTTTAAAAAGGGCTCATCCGATTTTCTTTTTACAAGAAAATCGGACGTCCGGTTTTAGTCTTTTAATGCAAAAATGTTACCGTTGCACAAACAGTAACGGGTATTTTTCTCTTTCCTATATATATTGAAAATTTGATCTGCAGTAAGGAAGAGAAGTTGGATTGAAAATTGATTGAGATTATTTTAGACATTTAAAGAGCTTTAAAAGTACATTCTTTCAAATATCTTCATCTCATTAAAACAAATAGAAAAATCTTCTTGGAGCTTCATTTGTGATCATCCATCAAAGAAGTAAAGAGGAGCTTGTAGAAGTATTCCATTGAGTTGTATCATCTATCTCAAGCTCACTTGGTAACATTTTTCCCTACTTATCTCTTGTTCTTTTGATATCAAAGGTTTGTGTTGAAAAACCCCTTGAGTCATCCTTTGACTTATATTGTGTTGAGAATTGAGGTTGTGTGCAAAACCCTTGTTGGGTGATCCTCAAACTTATGTGGATTGTATGTGTGTTGTGGATTGAGGTTGCTTGTAAAACCCTTGGTGGGTGATCCTCAAACTTGTGATTGTTGTAGACTTGGATTATAATAGATTTGGGAAATCCTTGGGTGTTGACTCAAGGTAGTGGATGTAGCTCTTTGGGATAGTGAACCACTATAAATTATTTTGCATCTTTATTCTATGCTTTTACTTGATTGTCTTAACTGTAAGATTTTGTTTGATTTAGATTTTTATTAAAAAGAGTTTTATTATTCTTTCTCAAACAAAATTGGAGGTTTATCTTTTTAATTACACAAAAGATTTTTGAAAATTAGCCAAAAACCTTATTCACCCCTCCTCTAAGATTTTTCAATTTCCCATATCAAGGGGAGACAATTATTAATTAGTAATAGAAGAACATTATAGTCAAGAAAATATGATTAGTATATCATTTTGATCTATGCATATGCATTAATGAACTAGAAGTTCACAAGTTTGTCAATTTTTAAGTAATTACAATTTTGCTGTTTAGTTAAATCAACATCATATTTCTGCTGTTGAACGTGATTATTTATGCTATTGCTATTTGAAGAAATCAAAGCTGACTAAGTGTTTAGCTGAAATCTTTGTTTAGTTGTTAGTCATGTTTGAGTTTGTTGTTCCTATTTTATTGCCTAAGAACTATTCATGTATTTCCTAAGTTTTCTATAATACTATTATGTATCTTCTTATATAAATATGTCAATGAAATATCAGAAAGTAGGAAGGTCTGTATTATTCATTTTTCCTCTGTTTCTGTCTTTATTTTCTATTTTGGTAGAGAGCCTTCTCTTGGGAAAATTTTCTTCAATCTAAACCAATATCAATCATGACTACCTCTCTTGGTACTCCTAGCTCGAGTGAACCGAATATTTTATCTAACTTGCAAAACAGAAGTTTACCCACTCAATACAACACAGTTAAACATAATCGTACAAATTATTTTCTATGGAAAACCATAATCATGTTGATTATCAGAGACTACAAATTAGATGGCTATATTCTTGGCACAAAGTTGTGTCCTCCAGAACACCTACCGAGAACTACATCAGGAAGCACGGTAAAAATACCAAATCATGAGTATGAAGAATGGCTTTCAAATGATCAACTACTCTTGGGATGGATATACAGCACCATGAGTTCAGAGATAGCTTCACAGCTAATTCGAAAATCAACATTAAAGGAGCTTTGGGATGTAGCAAAGGAATTATCATGTGCACATACAAGAGCCAGAGTTGTGTACTTCAAAGCTGAATTACAGAAAGAAAGGAAAGGAGAATGCAGATGGAGGAATATGAAGATGGAGGAATATCTAACAACCATGAAAGCTATAGTTGATAATCTTACTCTTGCAGGTAATCCAATACCGATATCAGAATTAGTTGTTCAAATTATGTGTGGTCTTGATACAGAATACACTCCGATTGTTACTCTCCTCACCGACAAAGAGTTAGTATCATGGATTGAATTACAAACAAATTTATTAACTTATGAGAGTAGATTAGAGCAGCTAAATGCTTATAAAACAGAAGGCGTTTATGCGAATCAAGCCACTGCTTATTTTACAATGAGCAACACTAACAACAGGCCATTCAGTTTCAACAGTAGTAGAGGACAGAATCGTTCCAACTATAGCAACAATGGTAGAGGTGGTTGAGCAGATTCCATGGAAGAGGAGGCAGAAGCAATGTAAATAAAATCTTGTACCAACTTTGTGATAAAAAAGGTCACACTACCTCTATTTGTTGGAATAGAACTCGATTGCAACTTTATGGGCAGCTCTTCAAATCAAAATCCTAATGTCCTCATGGCAACTCCCGAGACAATTGAAGATCCCTCATGGTATGCTGATACTAGAGCCAACCATCATGTAATCAACAATCCTCAAAATATGCAGCACAAGCAAGACTACAATGGTAAGACTTCTCTTATTGTTGCAAATGACAGCAAACTTGGTATCAGCCACATACATAACACCAAACTTGCCACGAAATGGAAAGATTTGTCCCTTAATTATGTGTTGTGTCTTTCTAAAGTTACCAAGAATCTGTTAAGTATTTCTCGCTTAGTGACTGATAATAAAGTGAATACTTTATTTAACTCTTTGATTGTTTTGTGAAGGACAAGCTGACAAGACTGGTGATGCTCAAAGGGAAGCTTGAAGATGGCCTATACAGGCTTGAAGTTGCACCGTCATCAAATAAGTCTAGTTTTTCGAATTTAAATTCAAGAATTGTTTCTTTTTCATCTAATTTGTCAAGTTTAGAGTCATGTTTGAATTCATTGAGTCTTTCAAATGAGGATGCTTGGCATAGGAGATTAGGTCATCCATCTAAAAGAGTCTTATCCCAGATTTTAAAAGTATATAATTTTGATTCGACAATTTATAACATTAGTTTCTGTGATGCTTATCATTTCGTAAAATCACATGCTTTACCATTTAAAAATTCTCATTCCCAAGCAAAAAATGTTCTTGATTTAGTTCACACCGACCTTTGGGGACCTACATCTTTACTTCATCATCTGGGTATAGATTTTACATTCATTTTATTGATGATTTCATTCGATTTACTTGGATTTATTCTCTTAAAATTAAAAGGGCTGTTGTTCAAGCCTTTTGTCACTTCAAAAATCTTGTTGAAAAGCAATTTGGAACTAAGATAAAATAACTTTATTCAGATTGTGGAACAGAGTACTTACCTTTCTCACAAATTGTTCAAAAATTAGGAATTGTTTTCAAACACACTTGTCCATACACTTCTGACCAAAATAGTAGAGTAGAAAGGATGCATCGTCACATTGTCGAAATGGGTTTAACTCTCTTAGCTCAAGAAAAAATGCCATTAAAATACTGGCGGCAAGCTTTTTAAAGTGCGGGTCATGTAATTAATAGACTACCAACTCCTGTTCTTCATAATATTTCACTAATGCAAAAATTTTTTGACAAAATTCTAAATTATTCATTTTTAAAAGTTTTTGGATGTAGTTGCTTTCCATGCCTTCGACCATACCAAAGCCATAAGTTTCAATTTCATTCAACCAAGTATGTGTTTTTGGGATACAATGAACTTTTCAAAGGGTACAGATGTCTTAGTTCTATAGGAAAATTTTACATTTCAAGACAGGTTGTCTTTAATGAGAAACAATTCCCATTTTCTACTGGTTTTCTAAATACAAAAACTTGTTTGAATTCTATTTTTGTTTCTTCACCATCCTCATGGTACATGATGTCAAATAATTTGAGTGACAGTCCAGCTTCTCCTTGTACAGATCATTCACAAGCTACTTCAATAGCTTCACTAACTTCTGAAAGTTCTACTTCACCATTCAGCAAGAGAGTCTAATGAAGTTGAAGCCTTGATAGATTCTGGCATAGCTGAACCAAATCAATCCTTAAATTTCGTTGGCCATGAAAGGTTGGAAGAGAGTAGAGAAATCCCCAATGATCACAAGGGAAAAGAGTGGTGTTTTCAAACCTAAAATACCATATATTGGTGTTGTCAAGGTTGCTGAAACTGTTTCAACAGCTTTAACAAATGATAATTGGAAGAAGGCGATGCAAGCTGAATATCAAGCATTGTTCAGAATAAAACCTGGTACTTAGTCGCCCTTCTCCAAAGTATTCTTTGGTTGGAAGAAAGTGAGCTTTTAAGCTCAAATACATTCCAAATGGAAGCATTGATCACTACAAGACAAGATTGGTTGCTATGGGGTTTCATCAAACTCCTGGAGTTGATTTTTTTGAGACTTTAGTCCTGTCATCAAGCTAACTACTATATAGATTGTGTTGAAACTTGCTGTCTCAAAAGGATGGGAGATATCAATAATGATTTCCTAAATAGATTGTTAGCTGAAGATGTGTATATGGTGCAACCAGAGGGGTTCTTTGATCCAAAAAAGCCAGATTTTGTGTGTAAGCTTGACAAGACTATTTATGGGCTCAAACAAGCCCCTCATGCTTGGTTTGACAGGTTGAAAAACACATTGTTTGATTGGGGTTTTAGTCATTCCAAATGTGATAACCTCTCTCTTCTTCCTCAAGACTAATGACAAAGTTTTGTTTATACTTGTCCATGTTGATGACATTTTGATCACAGGCAGTGACAAAGAACTTGTACAAGCTTTCATTCACAGGTTAAACAAGATGTTTGCACTTAAGACATGGGGTCTCTACAACCCTTCCTTGGCGTCAAAGTTCATAGAGATGAGGCTGGAATATTTCTCACATAGTCAAGATACATTAAAATTTTGCTTCACAAAGCTGAAATGGAAAGTGCTAAAGCTTGTCCAACACCTCTTGCTACTGGGAAAAATTTAGCTAAAGAAGAGGGAGAAGTCATGAAGAATCCTACTTCTTATAGACAGATTATTAGAGCTCTTCAATACCTTACTCACACTTGGCCAAACATAGCATATGTTGTGAACAAGCTGAGTTAATTTCTTCAAAAACCAACCTTGGTTCATTGGCAAGATGTTATAAGGGTTCTTCATTACTTAAGTGGAACGATTTCAACTGGTTTGCACATCAAATATAGTGGCATGTTGTGTCTGACTTGTTTTTCTGATACTGACTGGGCAAGTTGCCCAGATGATCGTCGTTCGGTTTCAAGATATTGTGTTTACTTTGGTGACTCTCTAATTTCTTGGTCCTTTAAGAAGCAATATTTTGTTGCCAGGTCAAGCAATGAGTCAGAATACAGGTCTTTAGCAAATCTTGCTACAGAGATGTCATTGATTGCTTTGCTTCTCAAAGAATTTCCATTCACTCTACCATCCAGACCTATTGTATGGGTTGATAACCTAAGTGCAGCTACTCTAGCATCTAATCTTGTGCATCATTCTCGAACGAAGCATATTGAGATAGATGTTCACTTTGTTAGAAGTATGGTTTTGAAGAAAGATGTGGAAATACGGTATGTACCATCCCATAATTAGGTAGCAGATTGTCTCACAAATGCGTTAACTAATTCTCGGTTTCAGTTCTTGAGTGACAAACTTGGTGTGGTAGAATCACCCCTTCCTTTAAGGGGGAGAGTTAAACCAACGTGATATTTCTGCTACTGAATATGAATATTTTTGCTATTACTGTTTGAAGACATCAAAGGTGACTGAGTCTTTAGCCGAAATCTTTGTTTAGTTTTTAGTCAGGTTTGAGCTGGTTGTTCCTATTTTATTGCCTAAGAACCATCATGTATTTCCTAAGTTTTCTATAATACTGTTATGTATATTCTCATATAAATATATCACTGAAATATTAGAAAGTAAGAAGGCCTGCATTATTCATTTTTCCTCTGTTTCTGTCTTATTTTCTATTTTGTTTAATGTTTGTAAATATTCTATTTACGAATTTTCCATTTTAAGAAATATACTAATAATTTTATAGTACGCTTGAAACATGACTATCCTTTTTGGTTTAAAAGAGAAATATATTAGAATGAAATATTGATCTATATGCTACTCTTGAAGAGTTTCCTAAAACAAATAATTATTGAAGCCAAGCATTGTGATAAAAGGTTTCGAAAAAATCGAGTTTGAACATTTAGAAGATGTTATACATGGGCATAGAACATCATTATTTACAAAATATAGTCTCTTGGATATTTAAGAAGTGATAAAGTATGTTGAAGAATTTTTATCCTAAAGTACAATAAGTTTGTACATTAGATACACTAGTATACTTATTGGATGCAAGTAAATACTTTATATAATTCTTCTCTAATCCGACAATTTTAGAGCTGGAGAAACTTATCCTTGTGAATCTCCTTACAATTATTTATATTATATTATTAAGAAAATCCCACTCAAGTTGAGATGAATTCTACAAATTAATGATTATTGAGATCTACACATTATATTATGTAGAATTTTGTAGTGAAAGAGAGATTATTATAACTACCACTTTTATTTTATTTTAAAATTGAAATACGATTGGTTGGATTTGAAAGTATGTGATCAAGATTAGTAATTGAAAATATCAAAGATACTTGAAATCCTAGAGATTCCAATTACTTTGATAATGAAGTTCAATGATATATTAAATGAGACAGGATAAAATACATTTCATCATATTTTCTTCTTGTAAGAATGGTGAAATTGATGTGCAATAATTTTGATCAAATATGATAGTCCATAAAATTTATTTACTAAAACATTACCAACTACATTATTTAAGAATTGAATCTGAAATGCATCAGTTAAACGACGTACGAAATAGAGGGAGAAAGCAAGAAGAATGATGTACTCTTTTTTCATTCACTAGATGTTTTTTCCCACTGGGTTTTTCTCTATGAAGGTTTTTAACGAGACACGTTCTTTATGTAATAGACATTAAGGGGAGTTTTATGAAATCATTATATTATGAATGTCTATCATCTCAAATAAGGTAATCCAAATTTAAGATAACTTCATAATATCTCTAAAAGGATAGGATGAAACTTTGTGATCATCTATCAATTGAGTTTATCCTATACTTAACATAATCCTATCTTTTATACATCCAATCTTCTCCTCTTGTTACCCTATAAATAGGGTATAGCTTCACTTGTAATATACATAAGGAAATCTCAATATAATTCTCTAGTTTCTCTATTTTGTTTCCTCTCTATATTCCTCTTTTCTTCTCTACTATTCTAGACTAGTTTATTGTTTAGTTATATGTTGTTATTATGCTAAAGAATTTCAACGATTTTATAAAAGTTTTCTTTTTCTGTTTATTATAGTGTTCATTGAAAATAGATGTAAATATGATATATGATTTAATTGGATAATAACTAGTTGGTATTAAATTATAGAAGCTGAATGTAAATATGATATATTATTATGAAATTATAATTTAATGAATGTCTGTCTTAATCCTTTTATTTTAAGATGATTATCCCTTTTAGAGATAGGGTGACTTAGTCACTATCTACCTCATTATCTAAGATAGCATTTACCTATCATTAATATCCTCTCCCATCTTTATCTAAGACCCTAACCTCTATAATAGCGCAATAAGAGGCATTGTAAATGTACTTGAAAATATTATAATAAACATCTTAGAATTCTCTCTACTCTTGTGTCTCTTACTGTATTTCAGCTTTTAGTCCTTTTCTAATCTTTAGTTTTATTCCATCACTATTATATTTATAATATGTTAACAGCATAAGTCTCTGTCATTGATTTTTTTGGAAGCTCATATTCAAGAAAAAGAGGTACTCTATTACTTTTCTTTTGTTTCATGGAAAATCTCACTAAACTCGCATTTATGTCTTTTTATATTCTAGTAAAAATTACTTAGCATGGACACTTGATGCCCAAATTCACCTTGATGCAATGGTCTAGGAGACACCACTGTAGAAGAAAATGCATCATCATTCCAAAATCGAGCTAAAGCTATTTTTTTTCTCTATCATCATATTCATGAAGATTTAAAAGCGAAATATTTAACTGTGAGAGATCCATGTGTTTTGTGGAATGATTTAAAATAAAGTTTGACCACCAGAAAATAGTCGTTTAACCTAAAGAATGATATAATTGGATGCATTTACGATTACAAGATTTTAAATCCACCAGTGAATATAATCCGCTATATTTAAAATTACATCTCAATTAAAATTATTTGGGAAAAAATATCATTGATGCTGATATGTTGGAGAAAACATTTTCTGCTTTTCACACTTCGAATATTATCCTGCAGCAAGAATATCGAGAAAAGGGTTAAAAAATACTCTGAATTAATTTCTTACCTTCTTGTGACTGAACAAAATAATGAATTATTGATGAAAAATTATGAAGCCCGACCAACGGAATCTACTCATTTTCAAGAAGTGAATGTAGTTAAACCCATAATTTTGGCCCTGGAAGAGGTCGTGAACACAGACGCAGTTATGACATAAATGGTCCGTATTATCATGGTAGTTAAAATAAATTATCAGACGCGAAAAATACTTATAACCACCAGAACTGGTCAAAAAATAATGAGAAAGGGAAAGTTGAAATTCCCGTAAATTATGAACATAAATGTTATCGTTGTGATTTATAAAAAAAAAATATTACCGTTATGGAATGAAAAGTTATTGATATCGTAAGTGTCGCACGGAAAGCACCTGATTGAACTTTACTCGGCATCACTTAAAAAGACTGGCGAAAAGAATGAAGCTAATTTTATTGCTTAACATTCTACTCATGATGATGCAAATATTGATGATGTTTATATTGATATAACTCAATTGGACATTGCTGATCTCTTCGAGAATGCAAACGGAAAGATATATATAATTTTATTGGCGATGGTACTGTCCAAAAGAATTAGAAGTTTACTCTAATGTTTTAGTTTTATCTATTTAAGTTTTATTTTTATGTTTTAGTTATATCATGTAATTTATTTTTCTGGTATTGTAATAGCTTAGTATATTATTTTGAGCTTTCTTGTAAATAAGTTGCAATAATTTAATATTTTATTTTGAGGTTTGTTTTTGTAAATAAGTTTATACGTAAATACTTTTCATGTTCAGATGGCTCTTGTTCTCGTTCGGAATTCAAAAATAGTGAGGATATGTGTGAAGACAATGAAATTTTTAATTGATTTATTTAATTAAACACTAAATAAAATATATATTTTAGTCTTAATTATTTAAATCAAATTGATGAAAGATGTCTTTGGGCAATCTAAATTAGGTTGGATTATTTAAATAATACCAAGCTCATTTTTTATAAAGCTCAATAAAATGAGACCTATGTATTTGAGCCCCAATTATATTGAACGCCAAGTCATTTTAAATTAAATCCATTAAATAATGAGTTAAATCAATTAGGCTGCCCCAAATAAAGAATTGGGCTAACCCAAACCACTGATGGGTTTTTTTGCCACCAAGTAACATAAAGCCCCATCTCTGCCTATAAATAAGGGTCTTCCCCCAAGGTTGAGAGATCATTCGGAGAAGCATCCAAAAGAATAAGCATTCAGAAAAGAGGCATTCAGAAAGAGATTTAGAAGATAATCAAGCTCGAGGCAAGTTAAAAGCTCTCTCTCCATATAGGGATAGCAATGGTACGGTTTTTTCCCAATTACGATAGTTAACCGACCGATTATGTGACCGATAGTAATTCTGAATGGATTTGGTATGCCATAAGATCGATTATATATATATATATATTCTTGTCTTTCTACATTCATTCAGGTGGTAGTTGTGGAGATGTGTTAGCAATGGAATGTTTTATTTCAATGTCTCTTTATATTGTAATCAATTATATTTAATATGTTTTAGAATTTATGTACTTTCATTCGGATTTTCGTTATTTTCTTTAGTTATTTGTGTACTCTTATTAGATTTTTGTTGTTTAAATAATAATGTCTAATTTGTCACTTTTATATTTTTTGTGGTATTTTTAGCTTAATATTGTTAAAATAAAAAATAAAGAACTTTAATTTTTTAATCGATAATCGGTTCGGTAATAGGTAACTGATTACTGAATGGTTTCTTGGCAACAAGGAAAGCTATCGATCGGTAATCGGTTCGAAATCGATAAGAGCTCTAATAATCGGTACCAGTTTCGATTAATCGGTCGATAACCGTACTGCTGCCATTCCTATCTCTAGAAACTCTTCCCAAAAGCTCTCCAACAATGGACTTCTTCAAATCATCAAGCGTTCTTCCTCCGAAGGAGTGAAGAAGGCATCAACGACTTTGCAATCAAGATCAAGCTCCTTAGCCCTCATTCATATCAAAGTTCATCCAATTCGAGATAAAGCTCTCAAGCCCTCAATTCACAAAGTCCATCTGACTCGACATCAAGCTTCCAATGCATCTGGCATGCTTTCACGAGCTTCAAGTGCTGGAACAATGATAAGGAGCAAGGCATGAACACTTTCTAAAAAGAAGTTCAAAACACATTGGTTGCTCCAAAAATATCATCTTTGTGAAAGCAAAATGATGAAACTCCAAGTGATGACTCTGTCCCTCAAACTGAAGACTTAAGATGTGACTCTTCTATGGAAAAAGATTCAAGTTCTTCTTCTACGGCAACTTTCATGATGGCTAGAATACTTATCATTGAAGAGCAACTAGTAAATCTTACAAAGTTAGTTGAATATCTTGCAAAACATTCCCAAAAACAAGAGTATACGATTGCTCACTAACAAATCGTCTAGAAAGGAATAGAGAGACAAATCAAGCTCTTCCTAAAATGGCAGAAATTCAAGATATTGGCTCAAAGAAAGATCACGACATCCGAATGTCTTCTAATGGATTGATTCTTGCTGATAATTGAGAGAGTTTATAAATCGTGCCATCAAAGAGAAATATGAAGCGGACAGCAAATCCGTTAACACTTATACTAAACCCTACTCTCAAAGGATTGATAACATGGTGATGTCTGCTGGTTATCAACCACCAAAATTTCAACCATTTGATGATAAAAGGAAACCCTAAGCAACATATAGCTCACTTTATTGAGACATGCAACAATGCTGGAACCTACGGAGATCTTCTTTGTGAAGCATTCGTTCGATCTTAAAGGAAATGCATTCAATTGGTATAAATACTTAGTCTGGAACCATTGATAGCTGGGGACAACTTGGGCAAGCGTTTACGGATTGCTTCTATAGCACTTGTCGAGTTGTAGGCATGTTAGAATTGTCAAATTCTTGCTAATGGAAAGAAGAACATGTGATTGATTATATCAACAGGTGGAAAAATTTAAATCTCAATTGCAGAGATCGTTTATGTGAATCATCTGCCATAGAGATGTGTATTTAGGGTATGCATTGGGGACTTCAATACATCCTCAAAGGAATCATGCTCAAAATATTTGAAGAACTTGCCATACATGCACATGACATGGAGTTGAGCATCACTGCAAATAGAGGTGAAGCACCTTTGCAAGATCCAAATAAAGAAAAAGAGTATGAAGATTTTAATTAAGGGGGAAAATCTTCCTCCATGAGTGGGAATTGAAAGTCACTCCAAATAATGAAAATAAAAACTCCTTGATTGCACGAGTATAAACTTCAAAGTTACTTCAAGTTAAATGTTGCAAATAAATACTCCTTGACTACGAGCTTAAACTACAAAGTCATCTCAAGTCCAAATAATGAAATATATGCTCCTTGACTGCATGAGCTTAAACTGCAAAGTTATCTCAAGTCCAAATGATCAAATGTATGCTCCTTGACTGCATGAGCTTAAATTCCAAAGTCATTCAAATCCCAAATATAAAAAACAAATGCTCCTTGACTGCACGAGGCTAAACTACAAAGACACTCTAATTGATGAAAATGAAGCTCCTTGACTTCACAAGCCTAAACTACAAAGCCTCGCCAACAAATTCAAAATGGTAAAAATGATACTCCTTTACTGCATGAGTTTAAACTGCAAAGTCATCTCAAGTTCTAAAGGATAAAATAGACGCTCCTTGACTGCACGAGTCTAAAATGCAAAGTCACTCTGGCAAGTTCAAATGCTGAATATAAACACTCCTTGACTGCACGAGCCTAAACTACAAAGTTATTCTACCAAGTTTAAAGTTGGAAAGAAAAAGAAGCTCCTTGATTGCACGAGCATAAATTGCAAAGTTACTACTGGCCCGCATGAGTACAAACTATGCCAAGGTAACCATCAAAAGTGTAAGTTGGTAAAAATGGATACACCTGACCCGCATGAGTTAAAAATATAAACGGAAAAATCCCCTCCCTACATCAATTTTTTTTTGTTCTTGAAGGTGTTGAAGTGAAAGTGATCCACGTCCTTCTTAGGCAAGTCAAAGACACAAAGCCAACATGATAGAAAAGCCACAAGGAGAGTTGGTGCTCCTAATGCTCAATATGGATAATGAAGTCTCTTCTTCTGCCATCCATTCTTTATGATGTCGAATGATGTTGCAAAGGCTTCAAGTTGAGGTGTGATCGTTGTTTTTTGAAGGAGGTGTTCCATACTTCACATGTTTCTTGAACAAAAAGTTGATCCATTTGTCAATGGTGGCTTCTGAGTTGATGTCGTACCCTTTTTGATCAAGTGGTATGCGTGAAAGAGATTCTCACAGCTCTATGGAACATATCATTTATTGCTGAGGTCTACTCGTGTAAGTTCTGCAGCACGGGAAACAACTTTGTCTATGTGATATCCAAGTATTAGCAAGCCTCCAAGGTTGTGCTAATCTCAAAGTGACATGAACGTCTCACTGGCAGTCATCAAAAGTATGGTCGTAAAAGGAGTCAAAACTTCACAAATAACATCATGATGATGAAGTTGTCGTCATCAATGAAGAGCGATGTATACACAACGATGTAGATCTTTGTTGTTGTCAAATCTTCGCAGCAATTCAAGATATCTTGCGCATAAACTAAATGCTCTATTGTGAAACTTGTTGGGAAACTTGAGTATTGAACTCCACTGAACTTTTCTGTTGATTGTTTTGCAATCGAGTGAAGAAGGAGTGTTGATAGAATCTGAAGGGCGAGGAGTACTTCTAAAGTTTATGCTCGTTCGCAAATCCTTCATGGGATTTCTCGTTTTTGTCTTTGGAGAAGGAATACTTCTGAACTTGATGCTCACTCGCAAATCCTTCACGGGATTTGTTGTTGTCTTTAGAGAAGGAGTACTTTTGAAATTGATGCTCGCTTGTAAATTCTTCGTGAGATATGTAGGTGTCTTTGGAGAAGAAGTACTTTTGAAGCTTATACTCGCTCACAAACCCTTCATGGGATGAGTTGTGGTTGTCTTTGGCAAGAACGTGTTGTCAGAGAGTGCTTGTAGATTGCCGAAATTATTGCCATCTTCATTGAATTCAAAAAGTGCATCATGGTTGATCTAGCCAAAAAAATAGTCCTGCAAACGAAATTAGACGAAAAGAAGATGAATGATCTCATGCAATCAAATACAAACTGAAAAACCTTAGGGGGGAGGGGGGGTGAATAAGGTTTTTGGCTAATTCTCGAAAAACCTTTGTTAATGAAAGGATAAACCTCCCATTTTGTTTGAAAGAGAATTCTAAAACTCTTTTAATAAAATTCCAAACCAAACAAAATTTTGTGTTAAGACAAATAAGTAATAAGCTTAGAAAGAAAAGCACAAAGATTTATAGTGGTTCACTCCCTCAAAGAGTTACATCCACTACCTTGAGTTAACACCCAAGGATTTTCCAAATCCACAATAAATACAAAATTACACCAACTAAAAATATGAGGATCACTCTACAAGGGTTTTGCACACAACCTCAATTCACAACACAATGTAAATCAAAGGATTACCCAAGGGGTTTTTCAACACAAACCTTTGATATCAATAAGAGAGAAAGATAGGTTTAAGAACAATGTTACCAATTTGAGCTTGAGAAATAATAAGTACAACTCAATGAAATGTTTCTACAAGCTCTTCCTTTCTTCTTATTTGATGATGATCAATAATGAAGCTCAAGAAGATTTTTGTTTGGGATTAAAAGTGTTTGGAATAAATGTACTTTTTGAAGCTCTTTAAAAGTTTTAAATGATCTCAATGAATATTTCACCAAACTTCCTTCTTTTTTTTTATGGCTGATCAAAAAGTCTATATATACTTTCTTAAAAAATGATCGTTGCACTCTGTGTAACGGTAATAATTTTTCACAATAAATGTGAAAATCGGACGATCGGTTCTTAAACAGAAAGATTCGGACTTTTCCAGCTAGAAATCGGACTGCCAATTTTTTAAGTGTAGAAAAAATCAGACAACCGGTTCCTAAAATCGGACGACCGGTTCTTGAACAGAAAGATTCGGACTTGTCCATCTAAAAAACGGACTGTCAATTTTTTAGATTTAGAAAAAATCGGACGACCGGTTCTAAAACCGGATGACCGAATTTTTTATTTTTACAGCCAAATTTTTAAGACAAAAGCTTTCTTCATTGTTTCAAAAACATGTATTCTTGATAATCATTTTAGAGATAAGAAGAACCTTTCAAAAGCATCAAAACTTCAATCAAGAATACTTAGATTTTAACAAAAGTTTATATTGAAAAGTTTATATTGAGAAAATCGTAAAAGGAGCTTCATATATGATCAATAACCAAAGAGTAAGATTAGGGAGTTTTACAAAGAAATACCTTATTACACTCTAACATAGACAAGGTCTTCAATGTCTTCAATGTCTCCAATGATTTGATCTTGGAATGGCTTGGTCTTTTCTCCTTCATTTTGCCCTCATCAACAAGATCTTTTGCTTTTAGAGAGTGTAGACTTGAGACTTCAAAAGTGCTTCTTTTGTTCTATGAAAGGTTAGCTAAAATACTCACACAAGCATATGTTAATCATAATCAAAATCATAAGTAATAATGCCCTTAGGGCTAGCAATCTCCTCCTTTTTTATTATGACAAACACATATGCAAGAATAACAAAAGAGCAAGAGTAAAAATATGGTGATACTTCAAAAGGATCAATAATAAGAACAAAGCACAACAATCACCAACAGAGAGAGATAACTCCCCCTAAACACATGCTTTATATCAAATATGGCTAAAGAATATCACAAGAAGGAACAATAATAAGAACAAAGCACAACAATCACCATCAGAGAGAGATAACTCCCCCTAAACACATGCTTTATATCAAATATGGCTAAAGAATATCACAAGATCAAACTAAGCCAAAAAGCCCATAGCACCACAAGGCATAAGCATCAACATATAACAACATATTTACAAAGATTTCTCCCCCTTATATCTTGCACTATTTTCTCCCCCTTTTGTCATAAATCAAAAAGGATTTTTGGAGAGAAATTTCAAGGGATCATAGAAGAGGTAGCAATATGACTTTCAACATTAGATTATCATCATGAAGTCCATAACAAGAGAGGCCAAACAACAAAAAAAGAGCAACAAAAGGATCACTTAGCATAACAAAGTAAATTAAGATAGAATATAGCAAGTTAAAAAAAACATAACATGAAGAGAGGGAAACCACAAGGAGTTTGAAAGGAGTTATAGACAAAACAAGGAAAAAAGAGAAGGTTTTATAAAAGAAATCTCAATCATCTCTATCTCCTCCTCCTTGCTCAAGTCTCTTAACCCGTTCTTGTGTGTCGGTCATTTTTTGATCCAATGTATCAAGCCTTTCTTGAATGTTGGAGACTTTCCCATCCAAAACCTTAAAGCGACCGTCGAATGCATCAAACCGAGTGTTAATTGACGTTTGTAGAGAGGCTATCATATCCATTATATGACTCATGCTCCCCGAAGATGAGCCTTCCTCTGTTCTTTCTTGTCGCTTCTTTTGCCTTGTTTCTCTTCTTTGGACTTCAACCTCTGTTTCTTCGTCACTGTCCTCTTCTTCCACATCCATATCCTCTTGATCTTCATCATCATCTTCCTCATCATCGTCATCATCATCTTGTCCACCTCGGATGAATGTCCCATCTTCATCTTTCTCAAACCCCATTCTTTTGAAGGTTTGTTGAGTGTAGATCTTGCCATGTCCAATGTGATCACCAATGCCAACCAAATTGATCACAAAGTGTTGGAGGATTTTTGTGATAAAGCAACCATACGGCAAGCATTTTGTTGAGGAGGATTGTGTAGCTAGCATATGTTCTATAGCCATATATCCAAAATTCATCCTCCTATGTTCATGCAAGGCTAGCATCACAAATGCGTGCATGTTGGTGATAGATGATTTATGCCCAACATTTGGAATAATGATGTTAGAGATCATGTGATGGAGCAATCTCCCATAAGCAGCAAGCTTGTTAACATTCCTATCATCATGTCTTTTTAAAACCTCTCCCTTAGTGAAAATTTCCTCAAACCGTCTTTCACTGTATAAGTTAGGATCAAAGCATTTTTTGTTCTTGGTGTAAAATCTTATATCATCTTGAGGAGTATCCAAAATTTCATTTAACAGTCTATCATCAAATGCAATATCCCTTCCCCCAATTCTAGTCAAAATCCATTGGTGTGGGACATTATCCACTCTTTCAATTCTTCCCTTGTGGAGATTTGCATAAAACTCATATATCATATGCACATAATAGAGTTCATTCACAATTAGCAGAGGTATCCAACCAATTATTTCAAAAAGATGAGGGATAGCCTCCATACCTTGCATATCATGTAAGTCCACCCGATGACCCGGAGCAATTTTCCGTCGATTTCTAGTCCATTCTTCAAACCTGGCAGCCTCCTTCACTGAAATAAACCTCTCTGAAGCCCTAGCTGCAGAAACCCCAGTTCCAGAAGTTACCCTCTTTCCCTTTCCTTTCCCTCTACTAGTGCCTCCTTCTTCAGGATTTTGGCTTTGACCAACTTGAGCATTCTTTGTTTTAACCATTTTGGAGAAATTCTTGGGTAGGGTTTTAGAGGAGATGAAGAGTTTCAGATTGGTAAATTGTAGAAAACAAAACAGAGAGAAAAATAGCTTCTTTGCTGTGTTGAGAGATGAATTTGAAGAAAAAGAAGAAGAAGATTGAAAATCGGAACAAGAAATCGGATGGGTCTTGTGAGGGAGGGAGTTTTCGGTCGAGAGAGTGAGAGAGAGTTGAGAGAAAAGTGTGAAATGTTGGAGAAAATTCTAATTTTAAAGCACAGACCCGACCTTTTTTTCAGAACTCGGTCGACCGTTTTTTAAAATCGGTCGTCCGGTATTTTGGTGATTTGAAGAAATCGGACGTCCGAGTTTTCTTGCAGGCATCCGGTTTTATCGTCTGAATATCTCTGGAATTTTTTAAGGAAAAACTCTGAGTCCGGTTTTAAAACCGGACGTCCTATTTTTGAAAGAGGCGTCCGAATTTTTGAAAAATTTCAGCAAGACAAGAGAAACAGAAATAAGGGAAAAACAGATAATACAAGCAACACATATTACTCATTAAATTTGCCAATACCAAGTAATTTTCTTAAATGGCAAAAGCAATCTTCCGAAAGAGATTTTGTAAAAATATCGGCAATTTGATCTTCTGTGCAAATATATTCTAAAAATACATCACCTTTAGCAACATGATCTCTAATAAAGTGATGTTTGATTTCAATATGTTTTGTTTTTGAATGTTGCACAGGGTTTATGGAAATGTTTATGGCACTAGAGTTATCACACATAATAGGTGTGCACTTAAAAGAAACACCAAAATCAATTAATGTATGTTTCATCCAAAGTACCTGAGCACAGCAACAACCGGCTGCGATGTATTCTGCTTCGGCAGTTGATAGGGACACGCACGGTTGTTTCTTGCTGTACCAAGATACTAAGCATCCTCCCAAGAATTGGCAATTTCCACTTGTACTCTTCCTTTCTACCTTTCATCCGGCATAGTCCGCATCGGTGTAGGTAATAAGATCAAAACAAGATTGTTTAGAGTACCACAAGCCATAATCATATGATGAAATTAAGTATCTCAAAATACGTTTTACAGCTATTAAATGTGATTCCTTGGGGCAAGCTTGGAATCTAGCACACAAACATACGACAAACATGATATCCGGCCTACTAGCCATTAAATAAAGTAAACTACCGATCATACCTCTAAATATCTTTTCATTAACAATTTTATCTTTTTCATCTTTGTCAAGCTTCAATGACGAGCTCATAGGAGTGCCAATACCTTTTGCATTGCTCATCCCAAATCTCTTGAGAAGTTCCTTGGTGTACTTCTCTTGATTGATGAAGATTCCTTCTTTCGTTTGCTTGATTTGTAGGCCGAGAAAGTATGTCAATTCTCCCATCATGCTCATTTCAAATTCTTTTTGCATAAGTGAGGCAAATTCTTACATAAAGAGACATTAGTAGCACCAAAAATAATGTCATCAACATATATTTGGACAAGAAGAAGATCATTGTTACAAGAGGTTTTTGTAAAAAGAGTAGTGTCCACCACACCCTTTGAAAAGTTATTTGAAAGAAGAAAACCACTTAACTTTTCATACCAAGCCCTTGGAGCTTGTTTTAAACCATAGAGTGCTTTTGAGAGTTTGCAAACATAATTTGGAAATTTTTCATGTACAAAACCAGGAGGTTGTTCAACATAAACTTCCTCCTCAATATCACCATTTAGGAAAGCACTCTTAACATCCATTTGAAAAATCTTGAATCCTTTAAAACAAGCAAAAGCTAAAAGCATCCTAATAGATTCAAGTCTAGCAACCGGAGCAAAGGTTTCGTCAAAATCTATGCCCTCTTCTTGATTGAATCCTTGGGCAACAAGTCTAGCTTTGTTTCTAATGACTTCTCCAGATTCATTTAATTTATTTCGAAAAACCCATTTTGTGCCAATAGTGGGGTGATTACGTGGTCTAGGGACTAAAGTCCAAACTTTGTTTCTTTCAAATTGATTTAACTCCTCTTGCATAGCAATATCCAAAACTCATCGCATAAAGCATCATCAATAAACTTAGGTTCAATTTGTGATAATAGGGCAAAGTTGTCAATAAAATACCTTCTTGTTCTTACCCCTTGATATACATCACCAATAATTTCATCCTTTGAGTGTCCCTTTGGATATATCACATCTTGAGGAAGATTTTGAGTTTCTTGATCGTTTCCTTGTTTTTCCTCAATCTCTTCTTCCTCCATAGCATGCTCTTCCATTGCTTGAGTGTACAATGGTTGGTTACTAAGTGTGTTATCTACGTCATCATCATCAACTTTCTTGTCAAAAATGTTAGTTTCATCAAAATTAACATGAATAGACTCTTCAACACATAAGGTTCTTTTGTTGAAAATTCTAAAAGCCTTTTTGTTTGAAGAATAACCAAGAAAAATTCCCTCATCGGATTTTCGATCAAACTTCCCAAGATTGTCCTTGGTGTTTAAAATAAAGCATTTGCATCCAAAAACTTTAAAATAACCAATTGAGGGGGTTTTATTAAAAATAAGTTCAAAGGGAGTTTTCTTTAAAGAAGGTCTCAAGATAACACGATTCATAACGTAGCATGCGGTGTTAACGGCCTCGGCCCAAAAGTATTTAGGAAGGGAGTTTTCACAAAGCATTGATCTTGCCATTTCTTGTAAAGTGCAATTTTTTCTCTCCACAACACCATTTTGTTGTGGGGTTTTAGCGGCCGAAAAATTGTGTTATGCCAAAATCATCACAAAGTTTTGTAAAATCTTGATTGTTAAATTCTCTCCCATTATCACTTCTCATAGAGATCAATTTACAATCAAGGGAGGTTTGAACTCTTTTGAAAAGTTTAACAAACTCATGAAAAGCTTCATCTTTTTGACTTAAAACAAAGTCCAAGTAAATCTAGAGAAATCATCCACAATAACAAAAGCATACCTCTTACAACCGAGACTAGTGGTCCTCATTGGTCCAAATAAGTCCATGTGAACAAGTTCCAAAGGTTTTGAAGTTGAAATCATGTTCTTTGATTTAAAAGATGTCTTAAATTGTTTTTCAAATTGGCAAGCATCACAAAGTTTAGTTTTCTCAAAGTGAGATTTTGGTAGGCCTCTAACAAGTTCTTTTGAAGATAGTTGGTTCAATAAATTCATACTAACGTGACCAAGTCTTCTATGCCACAAAAATGCATCATCATCATGAACCGAGAGACACTTCAAGTTTTGAGAAAGAAAATCTTCAAGATGAAAGACATAGACGTTTCCAACTCTTTTAGCAACAAAAATAGTTTTGTTTTCATGCTTATCAATGATAGAGGAAGAGTCACTTTCAAAAACAACCTTTTTTTTCCACTATCGCATAATTGACTAATACTAAGCAAATTGAATTTTAAACCATCAATTAGAAGAACATCCTTAATGAGAGAGGAAGAATTGTTACCAATATTGCCTATACCAATGATTTTTCCTTTGTTCTTATCTCCAAAAGTGACAAATCCACTTTCGGTTTCTTTGAGATCGCTCATAAGTGACGAGTCCCCGGTCATGTGCCTTGAACATCCGCTATCCAAATACCACTTAGATGGCCTTGATTTGTGTTCCTACAAAAGAAGAAGTAGAGATGACTTTTGGTACCCACATCTTTTTGGGTCCATGGATTTTAGTTTGAGTTTCTTTAACCTTCCAAATGGTCTTCACTCCTCTTTCAATCTTTTTCTTTATAAAACACTTTGTGGCTTTATGACCACTCTTTTCACATAGGTGCAACAAAGGTGTGAGTGAGATGATAAACCCTTTACAAACAATGTTTGTTTTGAAAAATTATTAGAATGAGTATATCCAATACCATTTTTATCAAAAGGTGATCTTTGAGAGCCAAGAAGTTTTTCAAAGTTTTCTTTCCCTTTTGTGAACTTTTCAACACATATGGTGAGATCACTCACCTTTTCCTTTAAAACATCATAATCCACTATGCTTTTTTCAAGTGTGTTAATTTTTTTACAAAGTCTCTTGTTTTCTAAAGCAAGTATTTGGAAATCATTGTTTGAACACTCCCTTTCGTTTTTCAAGATTTCTAGAGACTCAAGGAGAGATTTGTTTTCACAAATAAGTTTTGAATTTTCATCAATCAAAAGTTTATTTTTGTTTTTCAACTCTTTGTTTCTTTTGGAAACCTTTTCGCATTCACCATACATTTCAATAAGCATGGTACAAGGATCATCATCACAAATATCATCAATGAGATTGGATGAGTTAGGGGGTGAAGATTGTACCTCATTTTCTAGTGTCATGAAGCATATGTTGGCCTTTTCTTCTTCTTCTTCACTTTCACTTGAGTCTTGATCCCAAGTTCCTATTAGGCCCTTGCCTTTCTTCTTCTTCTTTAATGCCTCAAGCTTGGCTTCTAAAGCTCCCTTTTCTTTTTCAATGGCCTTGGGACAATTGGCTACAAGATTTCCAAAAAGTATAGTTTGTTCCATTAGAAAGAGGAGGTCTATTTGTAGAAGATCCTTCTACATATGGTAAACTAGAAATATTAGCCATAATAAAATAAAGATCTTTTGCTTCAAGGGTGTTAGTCCTTTTTTAGAGAAGCCTTGCTCTGATACCAATTGAAAAACCTTAGAGGGGGGTGAATAAGGTTTTTGGCTAATTATCAAAAAACCTTTGTTAATTAAAGGATAAACCTCCAATTTTGTTTGAAAGAGAATTCTAAAACTCTTTTAATAAAATTCAAAACCAAACAAAATTTTGTGGTTAAGACAAATAAGTAATAAGCTTAGAAAGAAAAGCACAAAGATTTATAGTGGTTCACTCCCTCAAAGAGTTACATCCACTACCTTGAGTTAACACCCAAGGATTTTCCAAATCCACAATAAATACAAAATTACACCAACTAAAAATATGAGGATCACTCTACAAGGGTTTTGCACACAACCTCAATTCACAACACAATGTAAATCAAAGGACTACCCAAGGGGTTTTTCAACACAAACCTTTGATATCAATAAGAGAGAAAGATAGGTTTAAGAACAATGTTACCAATTTGAGCTTGAGAAATAATAAGTACAACTCAATGAAATATTTCTACAAGCTCTTCCTTTCTTCTTATTTGATGATGATCAATAATGAAGCTCAAGAAAATTTTTGTTTGGGATTAAAAGTGTTTGCAATAAATGTACTTTTTGAAGCTCTTTAAAAGTTTTAAATGATCTTAATGAATATTTCACCAAACTTGCTTCTTTTTTTTTTATGGCTGATCAAAAAGTCTATATATACTTTCTTAAAAAAGTGACTGTTGCACTCTGTGTAACAGTAATAATTTTTTACAGTAAATGTGAAATTCAAACGACCAGTTCCTGAAATCGGACGACCGATTCTTAAACAGAAAGATTCGGACTTGTCCAGCTAGAAATCGGACTGCCAATTTTTTAAGTGTAGAAAAAATCGGATGACCGGTTCCTAAAATCGGACGACCGGTTCTTGAACAGAAAGATTCGGACTTGTCCATCTAAAAACGGACTGTCGATTTTTTAGATTTAGAAAAAATCGGACGACCGGTTCTAAAACCGGATGACCGAATTTTTTATTTTTACAGCCAAGTTTTTAAGACAAAAGCTTTCTTCATTGTTTCAAAAATATGTATTCTTGATAATCATTTTAGAGATGAGAAGAACCTTTCAAAAGCATCAAAACTTCAATCAAGAATACTTAGATTTTAACAAAAGTTTATATTGAAAAGTTTATATTGAGAAAATCGTAAAAGGAGCTTCATATATGATCAATAACCAAAGAGTAAGATTAGGGAGTTTTACAAAGAAATACCTTATTACACTCTAACATAGACAAGGTCTTCAATGTCTTCAATATCTCCAATGATTTGATCTTGGAATGGCTTGGTCTTTTCTCCTTCATTTTGCCCTCATCAACAAGATCTTTTGCTTTTAGAGAGTGTAGACTTGAGACTTCAAAAGTGCTTCTTTTGTTCTATGATTGGTTAGCTAAAATACTCACACAAGCACATGTTAATCATAATCAAAATCATAAGTAATAATGCCCTTAGGGCTAGCAATCTCCCCCTTTTTGAGCATAATGTCCACATTCAATGAATCTAGATTGTGTCCAGATTCGTTGAACGTATACAAAAGGGGAATTAGATTCCATATTGTATTTTCTGGTAAGTTAATAAGTAATTAATTTTATTTAATCGAATAAGTGAAATTAACTACTTAATATTACTCATCCAACCGTTGGATGATTATAGGAATAGGCGGACGAGATTAAACTGTCATTAGATGACAGTTAGGGTTTTAAAATTGACAGCTATAAAAGGTTATGTTAACCTTTTCTTGGTGGCCGTCCTTTATCTGATAAAAGAAAAACAAAACCCTAAACCCTAAAACAGCGATATAGTATCTAGCCTCCTCTCTCCGAAATACGACCGATTACCAGATAGTCAGGATCAGTTCTGAATAGTTTTCAGAACATAGAAGGGGATAGCATCCCGATCGCTTGCAGAGGAGTTCGTCGCGTGGATACCAGTAGAGGGCGAAGCGTACAAAGCAGCGCCTCCACAACGAACAATCAAAACATTGAGGTAATTTCTATCCAATCGGTTCTTCTAGTATGTGCAGATCCTGTTGGTGGATTTCCGTAGTTTTATTTTACTTTGTTTTTGCCTACGGATTCCAACAGTGGTATCAGAGCCTGTACATACTAGTTTTACTGATTTTATCTGTTACATCTTGGATTACATGTGTTGTTTTCAATCGGCCTTATAGTAAGGTTTCTGATTAGTGTAATAATCAGAGTAAATTGAATTATAGGATTCGCATATATCATATTCTGTTTTACTTATTAATGCGATTAATTAAACAGAATGTTGTTACTGCCAAATTGTTTGGTGTACAGTCTGTAATCTGTGCAATTTAATTGTTAAACTAATATGCAGAATCACATGATTTAATGTTTAACTGTTATACAAAATTTCTGGCGGCATGATTTTAGGGTTTATGACGGCAATAACTCATTCAATGAGTTAGAAAGAAAAATCGTTTTTCTTTCCGGGGGCGCTGCCCCCTGAGACCCCCGCAAGGGCGCTGCCCCTTGACCCCGCCCGCTGACCGGCCAACAGGACCGCCGTTTTCTTCCGGGGGCGAAGCCCCCGGAACCCGCTTGTTGTTTTTTACATGTTTCTTCCTATCTTTAGATGCATGGTGCATAGCATGGCCCTTTACCTCTTGTGATTGATTGGCTTATTTTGTTAATGGGTTGTATGTTTTTAAATACGGCATGCGTGTCATTCTTTTCGTTGATGTAATATTATCAAGCTTTACTAGAATAGGTTAATTCTATTTCCTATTCCTATGTATGTTTTCTGTCCTATGCAACAAGATTAGAAGGCCAAGACATTGGAGGCAAGCTCATGGAGATGAAGACTTACCTAGATTGACCTTTGACTTCCATGAGGCTCGTGGAAGTCAATATAGGATTGGGGTCATTCTATGACACGTTTTATTTTATGTATATATTATGCATGTGATGTTTAGTTTATTTCATTTTATTTTTTATATATGTTTTGTGAAATAATATACAAATAAAACGGAAGAAGGTTTTTGAAACTATGTAAAAAAAAAAAATTAAGTCGTAAAATGCCTTCCATGATCATAAGCACTTCTTCATGCTTGGATCATCATTTTGTCTCATTGCCAAAGCAAGAGATAAATGGTTACCTAAGTAGGGGAAGATGGAAAATGGTGATTTCCATATGCTTGGAATGGTTTGGCTTAACTAGGCTATCAAAACGGTTTTGGGCCTAGGACATCATATGGGATTTTGCCGGTACATGTAGATGTAAATCCCATTAATACATTTTTCTCTAATTATGGGTGTTAGCTTACGTATGATTAGAATAAAATGAATTTTTATACCCATGATTTATATCAAGTGTTGAATATTTCAGGGAAAATTTAATGCTTCATTTATTTAATTTTACTTTGCAAATTCTATGTAGATAATGGCCTCAAACAATTCAAACACATCGTTGCGATCCGCGCTTGAAAAGAATAAGCTTAGTGGGACTAACTTTTTTGATTGGGCACGAAATTTAAGGATTGTCCTTAAACAAGAAAAAAAAGCTATATGTACTTGAGAACCCTATCCCTAATCAACCAGCTAACAATGCCCCTAGAGTCGAAAAGGATGCTTATAGTAAGCACAATGATGATTCTAACGATGTGACATGTCTCATGTTGGCTACGATGGAATCTGAGTTGCAAAAGCAATTCGAGGAAGTTGAGGCTTATGAGATGATAAAACAGCTCAAGGAAATGTTCCAAGAGCAGGCACGTCAAGAGAGATATCTTACCACTAAGGCGTTGAATAGCTACAAAATGACCCCTGGCACTTCAGTTAGTGCTCATGTCCTTAAGATGAAAGGGTATTTTGATCAGCTTGAAAAACTTGGAACACCTGTAAGTCATGACTTGGCTACTGATATGATCTTGGCCTTTTTGACCTCTGACTATGATCAGTATGTCATGAACTTCAATATGCATAATATGAAAAAGTTCATAAATGAATTACACGGGATGCTCAAGCAGGCTGAACAAAACATTAGGAAGTCTACTCCTAATGTTCTGATGGTTCAGAAGGGGCAGTTCAAGAAGAACAAGAGAAAGGGAAAGGGAAAGGATATGGCCAAAAAGGCAAGCAGAAGCCCAAGCCCAAGGTTAAACCACCAAAGGAAGGGACTTGCATTCACTGCAATGAACCTGGTCATTGGAAGAGGAATTGCAAGCTCTACTTGGAAGAAAAGAAGAAGCAAAAGGCCAGTGAGACTGCCGCCTGGGTATTTTCGTTATAGAAATTAATATGTCTACTCCTATTTCATGGGTATCGAATACTGGGATGTGGAGCTCACATTTGTGTAAATGTGCGGGGACTCAAAAGGAGTAGATCTTTGGCAAAGGGAGAGGTGGACCTACGAGTTGCAAATGGAGCAAAAGTTGTTGTTGTAGCTTTGTAGGGACATTTGATTTACTTTTGCCCTACCCTGGGGCTTATAATTGAACTTAAAGATTGTTATTATGTTCCCTGCTATGAGTAGGAACATCATTTCGATTTCTTGTTTGGATATTGATGGTTTTGAGTTTAATACTAAGAATGGTAAAAGTTCTATTTATAAAAATGGTATTTTCTATGGGGATGCCTCTTTATGTAATGGACTTTACATTCTTAACCTACATGATTCCATTAGTAAGCCCATCTATAACATAAATGCAAAGAAATTTAAATCTAATGATCTAAATCAAACTTACTTCTGGCATTGTCGTTTGGGCCATATAAATGAGAAACGCATATCAAAACTCCATCAAGATGGACTTTTATCTTCATTCGACCTTGAGTCTTACGAAAAATGTGATTCTTGTTTATTGGGAAAAATGACTAAAAGTCCATTTACAGGGCAAAGTGAAAGGGCTACTGATTTATCGGAACTTATACATACTGATGTATGTGGGCCAATGAACACACAAGCCAGAGGAGATTTTCAGTATTTCATTACATTCACAGATGATTTCAGTAGATATGGTTATGTCTATCTTATGAAACATAAATCTGATTCCTTTCAAAAGTTTAAGGGATTTCAAAATGAAGTACAGAATCAACTTGGAAGGAGTATCAAATTACTTCGATCAGATCGAGGTGGTGAATACTTAGGCCAAGAGTTTGATGAACATCTAAAAAATTGTGGGATATTATCACAATTAACTCCACCAGGAACACCACAATGGAATGGTGTGTTTGAACGCAGAAATCGAACTCTATTGGATATGGTTCGATCTATGATGAGTCAAACAGATCTTCCAATTTCTTTTTGGGGTTATGCTCTAGAAACTGCTGCATTCATATTAAATAGAGTTCCATCTAAAGCTGTTCAGAAGACACCATATGAGATATGGACCGGGAAACAATATGTCCCACCTGAGCCATTCGACAGCCCAGACGCAGATTACGTTCAGCCACCTCTGAGTCCAGGAAGTACGTGATATGCATCTCTGCCTCCAAGTGCAATAGGATTGTCATTTGATGCACCTCCACCTCCGGGTACCGCAGGTTCATCTGTACCTCATATGCCTATATCTCATGCATCTTCTTCTTACTCAGATGAGCATGGTGATGACCCATCGGATGACGCTACACCAGTACAACAACTTGGCTTTGGACATCGTGTTAAGAGTAAGACTACTAGATTTATTCCATCTGATTATCATTAAGGTTTTGGGTTTAGATTACTATTTATGATACTTTGTTACATTTTCTATATTATTTCTTTAAATTATTTCTTGTATATTATTTACCATCAAATCATTAATGGATGGATATGAATCATTTTCTAACAAACCCATATGACACCTTTAATCACATGAAATGACAACTCTTAACAATGGGCAGATATGAATGCTTTTCTGACAACCCCATGTGACGCCTTTAATTATATGCCATCTCCAACTCTCAATAATGGACGGATGGTGATGTTTTATATGCTTATATATTTGCTAAAGTCCTCCACCTAATTTCTCATCCCACAACAAAATTGAAGCATTTTCCTTCTATTCTATTTCCGAAACTTTTAATATCATTCCTTCATTCATTACCAACAAAGAATATAGATACCACTCACCCTGTTAGAGTTGTATTATTTTGGGATTCAGAGCATGCCAGAGATGCGTATGGTCCTTATTTCACTGGAGCGGCAAAGAAAACATAGACTTTTACCCTAATGGTAACACATAATCAACTTGTTAGAAAAATATTGAAGCATCAAGAAATGGATCCAAATCTTTGGCGTGTTCGAATGAAAATGAGGGTGCCTTCATTCTATGAAAAGTATCAAATGTTTAATTTTACTTTGTATAACATGAACAACAATGATGAGATGCATTACCTTTGGACTATCAGACCTGATATATCAAAGAAAGGGATTCACGTACTAGTTGAATTTGAACCGATCCAATCACGGACATTTTCAAATGTCCATCACACTCATGTATCAACTGATGAGGATCATTCAAACATTCGTCAACATGTCATGGCAACACAGGTGGTTTCCGATGAACCGTCAATGTTGTAGCCAGATGTAGAGGAAGATGATGAGTGTGATGATGACGCTGATGAAGATTATGACGTATCAAGTGCATCTGACGACGACAATAACCCTAATGATGAGGAAGATAGCATTAGCACTCCCGTAAACCCTCTATCTTCAACTACAATGAATCAATGACAGAGTAGTCAATGGTTCAGTAATGCTCCATATGATTATACATCATCTGGAGCATTTCTAGATATGGGCTCGGGAGAGCGGATAGATTACCTCATCAAATCAGGCACTATTAGATTGTTAGATTGGAACGATGCAATGATTGATCTTCAATTAGGATTAAGGTTTGTTGACAAAATACAAGCAATTAGTGCAGTTCAGAAGTGGTCTATTCGGATAGGACGAGAGTTTAGAGTTATTAAAAGTAAGAGCGATTAATGGATAGTAAAATGTTATCATCATAGCGACTTTAGTTATTGGTCATGGTATATCTTAATAAAGAAGAAAGCAACTCATAGTCGTTGGGAAATAACCGAATTCACCAAGGAACACGTGCCTTGTTCAGGTTCATCAAAACATGCATTGAAATAAGACTTCAAAATTTATTTCAAAACTAATATTGCATCTTGTTGCCAACGATCCTGAGATCCTGTCTCGAACGTCATCCAAGAAGTGCAATTATAACTTTAGATGGGTTGTACGTACAAGAGGGTATGGTATGCTTGAAAATTTGCGGTAGAAAGGGTGTCCGACAGTTGGGAGACAACTTTTTCAATTCTACCAAAATATCTCCAAGTAATGAAATATTCAAACCCGAGAACTGTGAATGAGTTCTTGCTTCACAGAACGAGCATTCTCCCTATGTTTTTAAATTTCTTTTTTGGTGTTTCGAGCTTTGTATAAACAGATTTTAAAATTGTCGGCTGGTGATTTCTGTGGATGGCACTCATATTTTGGGACCATATAAGGGCATACTATTAATTGCAAGCACATGGGATGCGAATAACTATTTGTTCCCCCTTTTGCATTTGCAATCATTGATAAAGAGTCTTCCAAAAGTTAGAATTGATTCCTCAAACTTCTACGATAATATGTTGCCAAGGATCGGCATGTTTGTTTAATATCCGATCGCCACAAAGAGATTTTATCTGCTACGCAAAAATCAAGCTTTGGGGCAATCTCTATTTGAGGTTCATAGGTTTTGTTTACGCCACATTCGGGCAAATTTCACCAAGACTTTTAAGAACAGTGAATTAAAAAGTTTAATGTGGCAGGTCGAAATCGAAGCTAAGTAATGGAAATTTGAACGTGTGATGAGTGAAATTCAAAAAAGAAATGTAGAAGCTTACATTTATTTAGCCAAGATAGACCTGGAGAAGTGGACACTCTTGCATGATGGTGAGCACAGATACGGAGTGATGACAACCAATATTTCAGAAGCACTTAACAGTATCTTGAAAAAAGCTACGGTTTTACCTTTAAAAGCCCTAGTTGAATTAATATTCAACAAACTTGTTAAGTACTTCAACTAACACCGTCAAGAGGCCAAAAACTACGCGCATCCATTTCCAACAAGAGTGTTTGACAAGTTTCTTCGAATTGAGTTGAAATCAAGAGACCACACAATTACAACGTATAACCCACGGAAAGGTATTTACATGGTTAAGCCTCCGATACGGCTTGATGATAGCGGCAACAATGTTTACACTTAAAAAATGCATGAAAAATGGTGCAGTTGTGGCAAATGGCAAGAATATACATTGCCTTGTTCTCATGCTCTTGCAGTCTGTAAAGATAATGGTACAAGACCAAATGCTTATGTGCCGGATATATATTCACGGGAGACTTACAAATGAACATGCCAATCTTTTTTATCCGGTTGGGCATGAGGACTTTTGGAGAGATGCTCCTTACAATTTAACATTCTATCCTCTAAATATGAATAATCAATGGGGTAGAAAATAGGGTACAAGGTTTCGGGGGAAATGGATTATTAAAATCCGAATTCTCCCCCAAGATGCAGTAAATGTTGAATGCCCAAGCATAATAGAAAAAATTTGTAATAACCCCAGTTCAACCAACTATAAGTTTCTTTTTTTCAAAGTATTGTAATATTTTAGAGTTTTTATTAATGATATTTCTTTTTTGAATTTCTTCTAATTACTTTTTTATAAATCTTTTACTTAAATCGATTATAAATTATTATAGTAAAATTTAGAATAAGTAACAAAAATATAAAATACTTTAATTACTTCTTCGTACTTTTTTTTTATAAAATTTTCCTTTTAAAATGGTTATAATTATTATCATAAAATACATATCAAATAACATAAATAAAAGAATACTGTCTTTTCTTAAAAAAAAATTTATAAGTTTTGTAAAAAAAAATTATAAGTTCTGCAAAAAATAAATAAAAAAAAAATTTGATGTTGCAAATACCGTAACAGGAGATGCGTTATTAACAGAATAATGCAAAACAAGATGTGCGTTATTTGGTACATCAGATAATTATGTGAAAATTTTTTATTAAAGGATAACGCACACACTATGTGCGTTATCTTTATTGATAACGCACACCAAAATAAGATTAAAAAAAAGTGTGAAATATAGCCAAAAAAAAAACCTTCATAAACTGTTTGTAGTGATAAGATTGACTTGTTTGTATTATTCATCATTCATTTGCCTTATTAGGGGGCTCGAGAATATTATACACACATTATTCATGGTCATGGTTAGGTTACTCCCTTCACCATTTTGTTTCTTATTATCTATATACAAAAAGGGAATTGGCAATGCAAAGTGACCTCCTCAGTCCAATGTTTTTCATCAAATTGAGATATCACTACAACATAACTTCTTGAAACAAGACATATCTTTTGTACTAATAATACCAAGGCTTCTTGGCAAGATTCAGCTTACAAAAAATTGAAGAACAACCCACTGTTTTTGAAACTTAAAAAGACCACATACAATATGCAAGATGGATGTATTCTGGAAAACCAGTGAAAGATTTTCCTCACTTTAGTTCATAGCTTCTAATTCGGTCCTTTCTTGAAAATAAGCAATAAGGATCGCCAAGTGTACTCACATAGTATTATACTAGTACAAAAGAATAAAAAAAAAAAAAAAAAAAAGCAAGAATGAAAGAGAGGGAGAGGTGAGGAGCAGCATTTGGGAAACAGCATCATTGTCCCTTTCTATCTACGGGAATCTTTCCCAACGTGCCTCTGTCCCTCCATAAACTAGTATTACTACGACAAATCTTCTCTTCAAATCAAAGCAGCATTCTTGATAGTAGTCCTCTCGAGTATTTTATTGGCAAAGCTGCATAAACCGGCCAGAAACAAACGTTGTTGAAGGCCGAACAATTCTTTTATATTTGTGCAGTTCTCCCTAGAACCATCCTTCACTCATGGTGCTCACCACCACATGAATCACCCTCAACAAACAACACCAGATAGCAAAATGAATTGTCTGCAGACCGCGGTGCAGAACTCAGGCTCTGACCCATTTGATTCCATGACCAATTCATATCCTCAACCCTAACCTAAGCAGCAGCAGCAGCAGCAACAACAGTAGTAAGTACCATGTTCTTTGTGCTACTGCTCTATTACATTCTTTTGTTCGCAGACCACCTCCTTGTCTCAACATCAACCCCCTTGCCTCAACCCGCCCTTCTTCTTCAATTTCATGACCATCTGCCTGAGCTTTCTCGGGACTCGCTGCTCTGGGATCAGACCACTGCTCCTTCTCACTGCAAATGGCCGGGAGTATCTTGCTATTCGGATAAACATTTTCAAATAAAATCCTTGAACGTGTCAGGTTTTGGCCTTACAGGGATTCTGACAAACTCCATTCCCGGGCTATGCGATCTGCCCAATTTGGTCTCCTTGGATCTTAGTTACAACAACTTCACAGGCAGTATTCCTGCTTCGCTTGGACACTGTAGCCAACTCCAGAGCATTTTTCTCAATGATAATGGCTTTTCAGGACCCATCCCACCAGAGCTCTTCAAGTCAAAGAAGCTTTTGGAGCTCGACTTGGGCTATAATCGACTCTCCGGCATGATCCCCCCTGAGGTAGGCTTTTCTCACAGCATTGAATATCTTGCACTGAATAACAATTTACTAACTGGAGAGATTCCAATTCAACTCTTTGCTCTGCCAAATTTGAGATTTTTGTACCTGAGCACGAACAATCTAAGTGGACATTTGCCTGATTTCAAGAATGGTACATGTTCACTTTCTGATCTTCGCGTTCATGAGAATTCTCTTTCTGGTTCTTTACCACATGGACTGGGTAGTTGTCGGAACCTGACTGCATTTTATGCATCTTCAAACAACTTCGGAGGAACTATTTCATCAGAAATCTTCAGGAAACTTTCAGAACTAGAGTTCCTTTATTTGAATCAAAACAGATTTGAAGGGGAAATACCAGAGACATTGCAGGGTCTTAGAAATTTACAAGAGCTTGTTCTTTCAGACAATAAATTCAGTGGTAATTTATCCAGTAAGATTGGAGACAGTCGTCAGTTAACTTACATGGATTTGTCAAAAAACAACCTCACTGGTCCGGTTCCACGGTCAGTTAGAAATCTTCAGGATTTGAGTTATCTTTTCTTGTATGACAATATGTTCACGGATTCATTACCTTCAGAGCTTGGATTCTGCACTGGCCTTCTAGAAATCAGGCTACAGAAGAACTTCATTAACGGATTAATTCCTAGTGAAATTTGCCAGCTTCAGAACCTCAAGATTTTTCATGCATTCAACAATCAAATTGAAGGTCAAATTCCTCAATGCATCAAGAACATGAGCAGCCTCGAGGAATTAGCTTTATATGAGAACAGATTGACCGGTAGAATTCCAGCAGGGATAAGCAACTTGACTATGCTGACCTTCCTTTCATTGGCTCATAATGAGCTCACTGGAAACATTCCATCAGAGGTTGGGAAATATAACGTTCCAGGATTATTTAAGCTGGACTTAACAGCAAATAATCTTGACGGACCAATACCTTCTTACTTGTGTACTGGAAACTCTCTCTCAACATTGACACTGGGAAGCAATCGTTTAACTGGCAGTTTACCAATTGTAACCACAAGATGCAAGTCCCTAAGGAGAGTGATCCTTAGTTACAACTCTCTTCAAGGAGATATACCAGCTAGTATAGGGAAAAGTCCAAGCATCTCTTACATTGATCTTCGAGGAAACTTGTTCCGAGGAAGGATTCCTGAAGTATTTGGCTCCTGGAGTAATCTCTCAATGCTTGACCTTTCAGAAAATAGGTTTTCTGGATCTCTCCCTCTAGAGTTTGGAAGGCTAAAGAATGTTGCGATTCTGAGGATTTCTTCAAATAGACTGACAGGACCAATACCTGTTGAGCTTAGCCACTGTCCAAAATTGATTGAATTAGACCTGAGCAAGAATAGCCTATCGGGCACCATTCCTTCAGAGATCTTATCATCTTCAACACTGAAGCACATCCTCCTTCAAGAGAACAAGCTCAATGGTGTTATCCCAGACTCTTTTTACAGCAGCCAACATCTTACAGAACTGCAGCTTGGAAGCAACTTAGTAGAAGGTCCAATTCCTTGCAGCCTAGGAACACTCCAGCAATTGAGTTCTATTCTCAATCTAAGTATGAATAGGCTCTCTGGTGGAATTCCCAAATGTCTTAGCAATCTAAACAAGTTAGAGGCTTTAGATATCTCAAGCAACCATCTCTCTGGTGAGATACCATTAGAATTAGACAGTATGTTATCTCTTTCCTATGTGAATATATCCTTTAATCAACTCATCGGCGAAGTTCCAGTTGTATGGCGCAAAGCATTGGATTCACATCCAGGTTCTTCCCTTGGAAACCAGAGATTATGCTTACATGGTGATCAAGATAATGTTTGCAGCAATGCAAGAAAATCACTTACATGCAGAACCCATACAAATGTGATAATAGTAGTTTTCCTCTCCATGTTCATCCTTGTTGCTACAGTATTCTTGCTAGCGATTCGTATCCGCAATCAGATTCCACCAAATCAGGATCTTCTTGGAGAGTGCCAAAGTAGAAACGAAGATTTGCCTGAAGATCTAAATTTCGATGACATCATGCGTGCAACAGAAGGGTGGAGCGAAAGATATGTCATCGGAAGAGGGAAACACGGGACAGTTTACAGGGCGGAGTCTATGAGATCCAGAAAGCACTGGGCAGTGAAGAAGGTGGATTTGTCAGAGACAAAATTCAGTGTTGAAGTTAGAACCCTAAGTTCAATCAGGCACCGAAATGTAGTTAAAATGGGAGGATATTCCATCCGTAATGGATATGGTGTTATTCTTACCGAGTTCATGCAGGGGGGAACTCTTCATGATGTACTCCACAGAATTAAGCCTCCCGTAGCTTTGAACTGGGAAACTCGTCATCGAATCGCTCTTGGTATCGCTCAAGCTCTCTCATACCTGCATCATGATTGCGTGCCTCAAATCATTCACAGAGATATAAAATCTGATAATATACTCTTGGATGCTGAACTGGAACCAAAAATTGGAGATTTTGGAATGGCTAAATTGATACCTGATATTGATGAGAGTTCGACAAAAGCTGTAATTGTTGGAACACTCGGCTACATAGCTCCAGGTACAAAAATAGTTCGCAGACTTCAATTGCAGAAGCCCATTTATAGCAGATCTTAGCTTTTTGTTTATTCATACACTTACAGTGTCTTCTTTTCCCCATACAGAGAATGCATATTCGATCGCGCTGACAGAGAAATGTGATGTTTACAGCTACGGGGTTATATTGCTGGAGCTTCTTTGCAGAAAGCTGCCAGTGGATCCCAGCCTTGAAGAAGCATTAGATATAGTCTCCTGGATAAGAAATTTGCAGAAGAGCAGTGATTGCTATTGTTGCCTCGATGAAGAAATCCGTTTCTGGGATGTGGAAGAACAATCAAAGGCCTTGAGATTGATGGATTTGGCACTTCAATGTACTGAGGTAGACCCAAGTAAAAGGCCTTCCATGAGAGATGTTGTAGGTTCAATAATCAACTTGCACCATACAAGCGAGAGAACTGTAAATAACATTTGCCGCGCTTGTTCGAGTTTCTAACGCACATTACCAAGCAACAGTAACTGTTATAGCATTTCTAAGCTGCCTATCATGTGGCTTTTGATGCTGATGACTAATGTAATACAACATTGATATGCTAACTTCTTCTTTGGGTGCCGATGCTATGTCTAGATATTATTCTTTCCTTTTGTTTCAACAGAAACGAGGAAGGTGGAGCCCCATAAAAATCCTGCAGCAGAGAGCAGTATATATACACAAGTAATATGTTGAACCAATCTACTTTGTCTAGGGGAACGGCCCTTTATTTGTTTACTGATCTATCAACTTCAACCTCCAATATAGAAAGAACCCAATCGATTAAGCATATCAACTTAAAACCTGTTTTCCATAGCTAAATAATGCACAAAAAGAGTGGAAGTGAAGAAACAAGAGTACTTCAAGTAGACCACAAGCCAACTTGAAGCAAACTTTTGCTTTGTGATATCAAGAGTGGAACTTTTAGGAAGACTAAACAGATAGGCAAAGTGAAAAGAGGAAAGCAGCAGTTTCACTACTTAGAAAAAAAATACTAAACATACCACAAAGGAAGCTAATTACATTAAATGCAGTAAACAAGCTGCAAAGCATAAACACTTATCCAATTGCATAACGTAACTTGAAGTTCTTCAAGAATTTCACTTCTAGCATGTGAAAAGCACCAAAAAAACTGTTGACAAGCCACATGTAATGTGCAAATCCAAGAACAAGTATAGATCTCTGCAACTAGGAACACCAACATTAAAGCTTATAAAAGCTAAAGTACAAACATCTGGTACAACTATAAACGTAGTTAAGACCCAACTAAGACAACACAATAGTTTGCAAATCCCCTGCAAAGGAATTGCAACCACAACAATACTGTGCTGGAAAAATAATGAAGCTGAATGTCTCTCTCTCTCTCTCAGATACCTTAGCTACACTGTCAGAGAAAATTTCTGAGATTGCAAAAGATGCAATATAGTCATTGTTTACAATCATTACTCTTTACATTATTCTTGAAATTTATAACAATTTGTTACAAAATTAAGAAGTATTATAAGCACCAGTAATCAACTGACAGAATAGCAGGAATCAGTTAAAATTCTATGTAGCCTAATGAAATTATATTTGAGCGCTTTAACACAGAACCGATATCTTTTCCTGTAAACACAACACCTTTATGTTTTCATTCTGTCGATAAAAAAATCATGGAAGATGCTCAGAGTATTAAAATAAGAACCCACTTCAGATAGATCATTTTTAACATCATCAAAACTAAAGAAGAACTTATGAGATTTCAAGAACTCAAGAGACCTTATAAGTCTTGCAAAACTGTATTTCTTTTACCCATTCAAAAATAAATAAACAAAAGGCATACATGAAGAGTTCAAGTTAGTTTCATGAGGTAATAGATGAATTATTGCTAGAAGAATGAGGAACTTAGAGGTCATAAAACAGCAGCAGCGGAGCTTCCTCAGAGGAATCCATCTACTCTGTCGTCACTTCCGCGTGCTGTGGAACTTTGTTTTCCTTCAACTTCTCCAAAGCAGAAACTCGTCCTTCCAGAGAGTCGCTGAGTTCTTTCATCTGTAATATGATTGTGCAGGCTTTTAAATGTCAACTAAGAACCACATGCCAACTGGAACCATGAGCAATCTCACAATGTATCATATAAAAATAGACAGAGCACAATTCTTCATAATCAACTTCAAACCATGAAAAACATAATTTAAACAATTCTTTTCTTCTTGCCCCTTTTCCTCCAAAATAGATGATGTCCATAAAGGATAAGAGAATAATTGAAGACTAATGAAGAAAGATGGTGATGAAAAATCCATATGCTTCGATTATTAGATCAAGTTCAAAATGCAACCATAGATATTTAGCAACAGGCGTTAGAATGACCATCCGCAGGTTCTATAGAAAAGATGAAAGAAACTAATAAATCATAGGGCGCATACAGAAGCCTAATTCGAAATTCATAACGTAATTTACATTTTTTCTTAAGATTTCCTCCCAAACACCTAATTCAAAGACGACTGATCATGTATGAGCTTAACGATACAATGGAATCATAGCAAAATCACGATAGAAGGAGGAGTTAGGGACTGAACCTGTCGGGAGAGAGATTGGTGAAAAACTTTGTGATCCTGTTGAAGAAGGTAAAGGCCTGACAAGGATGCAACCGTTGCTCCGGCGAAGAATGAAGCTAGTCTCAATCTTAGAACGTACCCCATCCTCTGTTTTCACTTCTCCGATGCCACTAACGGCTACGCCGGCATTTGGGGGGTTTTTGACCTGTTTGGGCTTGGTAGGGTGCTCTATGAACGTCTCAACGCATTCCGTATTGCGTTATGCTACTTGAAATAACAAACAATAAATCGATAGAAACGCGTACACGTTCTCGCTTAAGGATGACATTAGTCAATGCGTTCGGAAGCAGCTCTACTTGGATTGTTTTCTTAAAAAAATATTTTTATTTCGAAACTATACTTTTTCTTGCAAACAATTCATCTACAAAACTCCAAAAGATAATAATTTTTTTAGAATTAAAACCAATCCAAAACTCTAAAAAATACTTTTTTAAGAGTAAGATAATCAAAGTAGAACTAATTAACCAAAAAATTTATATTATCTTGTTTAAAAAAAACAACAACGATCCATTTTTTTTTATTTTAAGAAAGACAATTCTATTATCTTAACATACAAGAAAAAGGTGGTGAGGGAGAGAAGATGATCATGCTTCGCACTTGCTTAAATTTAAGAAGGGAAATTTATCCAACATACTATTGAAACAAAGTGTTTTGTAGCTATTATGCTACCAAATTTTACTTTTAATTTTTTATACCGTTAAATTATGTTTTTCATCTATCCATATTATTTTGATCCTTCAAATTATAAATTATAATTAAAACCAATACATTAATTTTACATAAGCTACTTATCAATGATAAAATGCTTATATAATTAAAAATTTGATTTAAAATGTTACTAATAAAAATTGTTGTTGTACATTACCTCGATAAATTTATAAGCAAAGAATGAGAACATCATAGTTTAATGGATAATAAATATCCATTAATAGAAAATAGATCATGTATAATAGGCATATTTGTCTCTTAGAGGATCAAATTAGTTGATTACCAGCTACACTTTGCTCTTTGAGATGATAATTTTCAAGTTTTTTTCTTTTTTAGTCATAAATGTAATAAGATCTATTTAGCCAAAAATTTTAGTAAGATCTTTTGAAAAAAAAAATGGTGATTAATCAACATAGGTACTTTCATATATTTCAATTAATATATATTATATTATTATTATTATTATTTATTTTTAACTTTTTCTTGCTTTGACCACTTTTGATGTTGTAGTGATTTTTAACTTAAACATTTTAATTGATAAAATTTATATTTCCGTTTGACCTTTCTTCAATACGGATGAATTTTGAAGATTTAAAGTATCAAGTTATGCGTTAAGATAAACATTTTAATTTGCAATCAGAAATATAGATCTAATCAAAGCCATTAATACTTGACGTTATCGTGCCTCTAACGTTGTGCATTCAACTACTCATTCTCTACGTGTCTCATTTAAATGGCAGCACGTATAGTTAATGCATGTGTTTATAAATAAAGAATGTAAGACACGTTGGTCCTTTTTTTTGTTATGTGTTTTCTTTTACACGTATTTATTATTTTTATTATATTGTCATTAATCTAATTTAGTTATAGTGGCTAAAATTAGTCTCAATTATTGACTCTGACATTTTGATAAGTTATAATTTTGTTTAATTTGTACTCCAATTGAATTTGTAATTTTTTTAATAATTCGGGATGCGAGAGTTATCAACTAATTTGAGAGGGATGAGAGGACATAAAATTTCTAAATAATAGAGTTCAGATATTCTGTATCACTTTGCGTATCACACCATGTACCACTTCCCTTTTCTTTTATAATATATTATATTGAATTAAAAAAATGATACAGAAAATTCGAACTAAAAAAATAGCACAAGAATAATATACTATATTAAAATATTTAAAAATTCTCAATTGGCATGGTTTGATGGATGTATTTGATTATGCAAAAGTGAAAATTCAACTAAAAAAAAATGCAATAATTTCATTTAAAAAAAAAATAAAATAAAATGAGAATGTATTAGTTAGAGTTTTAGTAGTAGCAATGGGACTGGGAGGCAGGTCAAGTGAAGAGGAGGAGGATCAGGAAGCTAATAATCGGAGGTGCTTCCCCCCAACAACACAACACGAGTCGGTCAGGTCAGCAGCGAACCTCTCTCCCCAGCTGGACTGGATTGAGTTCTCTTCTTCTAATTGATTACAGCCGTCTCCAACTCCAACTCCAATTCAAACTCTCTCTGTCTCTATGCATTGTTCCCCGTAACTGCCGCCTTCTCCATTGCCAATTTTCTTCTTCTTCTTAGATTCTCCATTCATAAATTCCTTCCACCTTCTCCTCCTTCTTCTACAACCCGCTCTGTATCTCTCTCTACCTTCTCCTTCCATCAAAATCTTTATTTTCTACCTTTTCTGTATCATAATCTGGAAAACTAGGGTTTAAGCTTTTAACTGATTTAAGTTTTCAGGATTTTTTCGAGTTATATTCCGACTTTGAAGTAAAATGCAGCAGCAACAGCAGCCACCGCCGCCGACTTTGAACTCTGCTCCTCCTCTGCCATTTGCTCCTAATACCATTACTACGGAGCAGATTCAGAAGGTACATTTCTCTTCTTACTTGTTGGAAGTCTTTTTTCATTTTCTTTTGTGTTTTTTATTTCTTTAAATCCGTCACACAAGCACTGGTTGGTATGGAGACTGCAGATATGAGCTTCGTTTTAAAAAGTTTTTTTTTTTCTTTTTTAACTTCCTATGAATTGGTTTATATGGTAATAAGTTTGCGTTTTATTGTGTCTAATGCAGTACTTGGATGAGAACAAAAATTTGATTATGGCGATACTGGAAAACCAAAATCTTGGCAAACTAGCAGAATGTGCTCAGTAAGTTGTTAGATAAAGCTGAAAGTACGGTACATCTGCATTTATTATATGTTAATTTATTGTGTCATATGAAGCAGTATGAATGTATATAGTAAGCCACAGCCTAGATGAATTTTGATATTCTCTGCTCTCTGCTCTCTGCTGGTGGCATTCCTGCTATCTTATCATATGAGGTACTCTTTTCTGAAAATTCTTATTTTGAGTTATCTCGGATGCAAGTGAGCACTTGCAGCTGCTCTTAGCGGGAACAAGATAATCCTGGCCTTGTGCAATTTGAAACGCCCAAGGCATGATCTGATAAATATAGTTGCCAGCACCAATAGGTGCCCTTGGCTGAACCCTGTGGAATATCTCGTTAAGTACCTGTCCGAGTGTTATAATGATCAGTAACATTTCTTAAGCTAGTGTTTGCAAATTGTTTTAAACTCTTGGAATTTGGGATTACAAGAGCAATTCAGATAAAACTATCTTATGCATTATGCTGAAGTTCCCATAGTACTCAAACCTTATGAATTAATTGGCCAAATGAAGTGGAACATTAACAAAATCAGTCAACTGAAGATGAGACCAGCAATTATCTTCATCATGCCGAGGCCCCCATTCTCTTGTATCCAAGTATAGCTTCAAACATAATATTATAGTAGATCAGTAGAAACGTTAACTACATATTGTAATTGCTTTGGTTTTATATCTGAAATTGAAGAGATTTCCGAGGGAAATGCTTCTTTTAAAGTAAGTATTTGTATTGTAGTTTGGCAAGGGTTCAGTGATCATAAAGATACAATTTCTTGACTGGAGTACAACTCTTTCTTAAATCCAGAGTTATAAGCTTGTAAGTTTAGTGGCTTACAAGAGTTAACTTCCAAGCCATCTCCGGCCTGTTGGTTGTTGTCATTGAACTCTTTTATATTTGCTTTCGTTGGCTCTACCTTATGATCACCTTCATAAATGTAATTCAGAAAAAACATATCACCTGGCAGAAGCAAGTCAAGGTGATGGGTACTTTGGCTCAAATTAATAAGCATCAAACCGGAACCTTTTGTTTTTCTAAATTTTCACTATGAAATAAGTGCAAGGTATTGTGTGTAGGAGAGTTCCCTGCTCAAGCATATTGTCCTCTGAGTGATTTAGCTATTTGATCTGTAACAGGAACTTGAAATTATAACCATTTACGAATCTTTCAGAAACTTATTTTCTAAATATTGAATTCCACCGTTGTGAATAATTTAGATATCAAGCTATCCTTCAAAGAAATTTGATGTATTTAGCAGCAATTGCTGATGCTCAACCACCAACATCATCAACACCTTCACAGGTAGGTTTACTGTCATTTCAATTATTATAGTCGAACTACTATTTCTTTCCTAAAATCTAATGATTGTGACAGCCGCCTCCAAGTTCTGGTCCTCAGCAAGGAAACAGTGTGCAGCAAACACAGACTGCAGCGTTCCAGCAGCAACAAGGAGTTCCTGTTCCAAAGTTACCTTTCCAGCTCAATGCGCCCCGACCTCAAGATCAACAACATCAACTACTCCAGTTCCAGGCACAACAACAACAGTTTCAAGGCCAAGTTGCTGCCAACAACGGGTTGCATCCTGGACATTCTAGTTCCGGCAGTCTGATGGAGGGGCGAGGGAACAAGCAAAATTCCTTAGAGGCTACTTCTTGTGAAGGCCAAGGAAAATGACTCTGGGGACATGCCAGTAGCAATTAAGAGTGATGTGAGGTGTTTGATCAAATGACTACATTGCGGAGAATCATACATGTTTCAACATGTGAAACATGGATGTTCTACTCTGGCTGGAAGATGCCAGTGATTTTGATGTCTATTACCTTTGTTTTAGTAGTTGTGCTTCTTGTTTGGGCCTTTGACATTAGGTAGTCAAAATGTATTTTCCTTGTGTTTTGTGAGGCAAAGAGGATTGATGAAACACTAGTTAGTCACGACAAAGTGTTTTTTTGCGTCTTCCTTGGCCTTGGGACACATTTATAATGGATGGTATTGCAAATTCTTGTGTTTTCTCCTTTTCCCCGTTTTGCACTGCACTGATAGCCGTGCATCTCCTTTGGCACCTAATCCAGTTCGATCCCAACAGCATTAATTTACCTCTTGTAAAAAGATTCAGACAATGGGAGCTCAAAATGAGGACAAATTTGGTAGAAAAAAATGTTTAATTTGCTTTATGCCCCAGAACAAATTAATTCACTCAATATTGAACTGTTTAATATTGCCCTTTAATTTATGAAACATCGATTAGTCCTCCTAGGTGTTTCAGCATATTTTTGCAAATTAAGGAGCTTTGTTTGCTTGCTCTTTTGGGGTCTAGACTGCTGCACAATGTAATCACGTTGAAGTGTAAAGAGCTTGCAATCAGCCTGCTCATCAAACTAGGTGCTCACTGCTCAATGACGTTCAAGTATGAAGAGCGTCCAATTTGCCTATTCATTGTTGTTTTGATTAGGCGCTCGAACTAAGTTGCCTAGTAAGCTCAGTTATGACCCAGTCATTGTCCCCATTCACTCACCATGTGCCTTGCATGAAGCCACACCCCAATTGTTAATAGTCTCCCATTATGGATTATTAAAACAAGAACTAAAAAGGGTTATATGGATGGTCCATAACAGAATTTTTCCCCATAGAAATGGGGTTCATCTGATGTACTAGACGAGTTGCTGATAATATCCCTTCGTCTTCTTCTAGATAGCAGAAAAATGTAAAGGATAATGACGAGGCTTAGGCTGAGCATTCTACGTTTCCAAGAACAATAATTTGAGAACAATTTAAATCCATAAGATGATTGGTGCATCATGAATATCATTGCCAGCAATGTATAAGTCGTTCTCGGCACAACAAAAACACGCAGATAAATTAGCAACCTTTTCCACCAAAAGGAGGTAAATCAAGTTCAGCAAATAACCGGAGATTCGAACTAGAGAGTATGTTCAACCTCCCACTTGTCATCATCCCCGATATGATAGATTTTCTGTGCCTGGATTTGTCTTCATTAGGTCATTGCATGGCACAGGGTCCCAAAAATTTGTTCTGCCACATTGAAATATGAAACATAAACAAAAGACCAATGGCCAGAATGTTAAGAGATATATAATTACGCAAATCGGCTTTCAAGCAGACGCATGCATATTCAAAGATCATGCATACGCATAAGTACTTGAAATTGATTCTAACTTATGTATCAAATAACTGCGAATCACCCATCTCCTCTCTCCTTTTGGTTTTTGTGACTTAACACACTCTTCTGTATTTCTCTAAAGAAATGCTACATAACATGCAATACTTTCTTTCTCTTTGCATAATGTTTTATTAGATCCATCGCCCATATAGAAAAGTGCAGACACTCAGAAATAAGAGCAAAACAGTGAAACCTACGAACTTATGAATATATGCGTCGAAATAAAATGACAAAACTACATATAAGTCTTGTACTTTGCAATATAGCCATTGTCATTAAAGAACTCAACTTGAATGAATGCATACAAGATTCTGAGTTAGAAACAGATTTTGGAAAAGTTGGGGCAGGCAGAATTCTATTCCAAAGCTACTTTCTTTTTGTATATAGAATACAAAATTATAGCAGAAAAGCCGAAGTAAAACAGAATCAGTCAAAGTAAATGACTAGTAAGCTACTTACCATCTTCTAGAACTTGCAGCAGCACCAATTGCCCTGGTGGAAGCACAGTTTGAATATAAAATAAGATTTACAGATAGAAAGAGTAAAGGATTAACATACATAGGTCAAACAAGGATAAGCTCGTAAAAGGTTTAATTTAAAAAAATACCTGCCCTGCGGTTTCCCTACTATATTAGCATTGGCTCTCCAATGAATTGAACCCTTGCTAGGAGAGCTGCCAAAATCGTTCTTGTCAGAATTTGTCCCGTTTCCAACTGTCAACGGCACAGATTGGCCAGACCTAGTCTCAGAGCCATTCATTCCCAAGTGATCCTTAGACTTGCTCAAAATTTTTATATTTGGTACACCTCCAGCTATGTTAAAAGAAACGCCATTTGAAGGTGTGCTCTGCACCACCGAATACTCTTTAAACATATTACTTTCAGATTTACCAGAGGTGGAATCCACAGATGGGGCTTTCTTCAAGCGGTGAGACTGTGCCATGGGAGTCACAGCAACAGAAGGCAACACAGATGAGTAAGAAGATGTGGCAGCTGCAGCAGCGGCTACTTTGGCCACAGCTGCTGTAGCAGCAATTATTTCTTGTGCACCTTCTCGAAGCTGAATATAGTCACCTTCAATTACAAATAACTGACATACACAAATTAAGTTAGTTGAAGAGAATAGAGAACCCACAGAAATCAAATTTGACAAATGAAATGTGTACCTCAGGATGACTAGACACAAAGTCATCAAGCTTTCCATACTTCTTCTTATAGTCATGCCAGTGTAGAGGGGCGATCATTTTACCAAGTCTATTTGGAAGCTGCACCGTCAAGGAATCATAAGATGACATGTCTCATAAACCCCAAAGGACTTCGAAATGCAAAACATTTCCTTCGTAGCAAGGCAAAGAAATTTGGATAACTTACAGTGGAACTGATGCGAATTCTACCACCAGGTGGAATTGTACGCACAATGCAAGCCAGCAAGGACCTTTCGTCGAGTAGCGGCGTCTCTACCGACTTTATAGCTGCAGAAGTATTTTTCTGGCTACCAGAAACAAATGATTCAGATGAAACACCATCAGAGGAAGCATTCGCTGCGCTTTCGCTAACATTTCCAGCGTGATTTGCTTCTTCCAAAGAAGACATATTAGCATTACAAGAAGGTTTCTCCACTAATAAACCTTGGAGTTCTTGCGGGTTGACATTCTTCTCCTGTCCCAGATAAGCAAATAGATTTATTCTTAATGAAAATTCCCTTTCCCAGCAAAATATTCACAAACTGTTAAACAATGCATAACCTTATGCAAGGACCGCAGGGAGGCCATGTTTATATGGTTTAACCATAGGAGGAATACCTTTTTGTCATTACTGTGTTCTAGGGAATCCAATCTCAAAGCATCATGAAACTGGGCAGAAATCTGCTGCAAGCTCTGCTGGGATTGGGTGTCACCCGAATAGTTTTTGTCTACTGAATCAAGCGCCTAAAAAAGATTGGGGTGGGTCAAATGAGCATAAAAGTTGAACAATCAGCATCCGTCAAAATCCATTATCCGACATAGGTTGAATTATACAAAATAATTACAGGGTTACAAAGCAAACCTGCGCATCTACATTTGATGTTGGAAGAGAACGAGCCTCCACTCCTTGGCTGATTTTGACATTTAAATAATCGGGATGAATTACCTGGCCATTCACAGGGGAGTCATAATCATAATTAGTTTCTTGCCGTAACAAAGCTGGTTCTGTTTGAAGAGAAGAACGCTGATCTTCATTTGGCATCTGTGCACCCTCCGAGACAGCCTTGAAGACAAAAGGGGAAATTATCAGTCAGGCAGCTAGCTTGCTGCTAAACAACAGCAGAAAGTCCAAACAACAATGTCTACTACAGATCGAATCATCACCTGTGTGTTATGCCAATGCTGAAGAGATGACATAGCTGGCATAGAATGAAAATGCCCAACATGAGATTGCGGAACATGGGATGGCACAGAATGAGGTACGCCTTGCTGATGCATCATGAAAGGATGCAGAGCAGACAGTTGTCCAGGTGCAATGTAGGGCGGCATACCAAGTAGGGATGGAGCAAAGGGAACTCCATGGACATGTTCAGTCTAGTAATACATGGAAGTGAACAAAAAACTTTTAGTTAGAATAAGCATCATAAGAGACAGACTAAACCATCTAGAATGAACATCTCTTCTTGTACTTGTTTGGTCGAGAAATTGCAGAATTATGCATTCAATAAAATGTATATCTAATGCCTGGGAAAATCCTAAAGAAATTATCCAATTGTGTGAAAAGATTACTTACATAAAGCTATGTTACGATGGTATAGCAATATCACAACAATAATAGATATGCCAAAACAACTTACGAGAAAACAAAATTTCAAGAATGAAGTATATGATCAAGTTAAAAGCCAATTCAATGATGTATATACATAGAATTCCTAATGGACTGAGCTCAATAGCTGAGGCCAGAAATCTAGACATGCACATCCAAACGACCAAAGAGACAAAACTAGATCCATTTAACTTTAGGAAGTCTCAGAAAGTTAATACGTTATAATGATGCCCAAGGCATATTCAATTTTCTCCAGTGCTTTTTACAAGTTCAGTCCAAATCCCGAAGAATACCATAAACATTGTTAATTATTTCTTAAAAATGGAAAAGACTCCACAAGAATGATCTTTAGTGGACCTTTAGCTTATCAATTATTTCAAAATATCTTGTAATATATGTCGACCACGCTTTGCTGTCCAAATTGCTAATGACAATAGAAAGAGATATCGTACCTGCACTGATGCATTGCCTAGAGAAACAAAAGAAGCATTATCAGCATTCCCATTAGGTAGGCTGCCAGAGCTTCCACCAGGTGTACCACTTCCGCTTATGTCCAGTTGGCCACTATTACTCTGTCCAATCTGAGAGACGTCCTTTGAGTTTGTTTGGGAGACGTGTGAACTTTCTGCGAAAGTTCCACTCCTTTCTCTTGCGTCAGCCAATTCAAGTTGAAGTTGTTGTATATGCAAATGAAGACGCTCCATCTCACCAAACTAGTGAAATAATAATTTTATTAACCTCTCAGGTCACATTAAAAACTAAGTATATCTAAATAAACTAAACTATGAATAGAACAACCAAATGGGTATTATACAAAGAATTCAAGTTCCACAAATAAATGTCAAAGAAATCTAAAAAAGAGAAACCTGTCTTTGACAGCTAAACAGGAGCTGGTTATACTGTTCAGCACGATCACGAAGTTCAGCTTGAAGTGAATGGTTGGTCGTTGATTGCAGTGCATCCATCTCCTGGACTCGAGTAATCCAAGCCTGTGCCTCCCTCAGTTGTTCGTCTTTGAAAATTATGGTTTCTTGAGCAACTCTATTCTGAATGACAATAAGATTTGAACTAGTAACAGCAGGATACTAAACACACAATACATCATGTGCTCAGTATTTAGTGGTCAAGTAGAAAGTAAATCAAGGAAAAGCAAGACATAGCTTCTAGGGAGGAAGATATGAACATGTTTCTTAAAAAACGTGGACTTCATTTCGATTGGCTCTCAATCCAACACAGACAACCTAAGTTGCAGGTAGAAACTAGCACTGCCACAATCATGTTACTCTCAAGAGGATCACAAACGCACCTGTTCCTGTAACTCGATAAGCTGGCGTTCTTTCTCTTGAATGTGCTCCTGGAGGTCATGGAGCTGTTTGATATGTTGAGCTCTTTCAGCTTCAGAGTTATCCCGCTCTCTCCTGAAAAATGAGGTAGATATCAATCAGCCTCATGCCTTCATCTATACATGAAACAATCTTCCTATGGCATCCTCCACTCTTCTCCCCTTTTTCTTTTCTATTTTTATTTTAAATATTTTTCCCTCTTTTGAACTACTTTACTGTTTTACTTATCCAATGAAAGAAAGAGCCAAGCATATACTTCGTTTGCAACCAATAAAACATAGTAAAAAAAGCTGGAGGATTCTGCCCCTTTTGTTTCCTTTAACTCCTCCAAAAATGGATCATCAAATAACTAAAGCCTTAAAGCTCATACCTGTATGTTTGCAGCTCCTTGCTTTGCTCACGAAGAAGATCCTCTTTAGCCCACACCTGCTACAGTAGATAATAATTCAATAATTTAGCAAAAGCACCAACAACCCCAGGCCAAAACCCAAACAAGGTATCTGCTTTCCCAAAATAAAGAATCCAAAACGAACCGCTTCATTGTCTAATCTGATGGCATGCAACTCCCTTTCCTTCTCGTCCATTTTTCTCTCCAATTCAAGTATTCTCTGATCCTTCTCACGCAGTTGTTCCTTCAGAACCAATGGAAACAAGAGCAAGCAAAAAACACAGTAATGCATGCAATGTCATATAATTGATCGTTGGAATAAACATGCAGATCTGTTTAACAACTAATAATGCGAACCTGAAGCTGGACAGTGGCACTTGCATGATCTTTGATTTGAGCATCATAGGTGTTCCGCATTTCCATTATCTCCCCCCGAGCAATAAGCTGAGCACGAATGTCAATCTCTATTTGCTGCAATTCTTCCCTTTGCTTTACCAAGCTGTGGAGTCGCTGCTGCAAAATATCATTATCCAAACTTCCATCAATTGTAACTGAACAGAAGTCCACATCAGCCGGCTCTCTGCCCTGCTGCACCTTAAGAATTAACGAAATCACCTTCATTTCTCACTTGCATTTACAACTAAAATAGAACTTTTTTTTAAAAAAAATGGTGGAGAGTGAGTGGTGTAAACCCCTAGTTCTACAAAAGACATCCCTTACCTCGTATATCAACCTCTCGTCCGATTGCCCTAATTTCGAACGCTCCAACTCCTAGAAATAATTAGTCGTCAAAAACTCGAACAAAAAGGACAAAAGCCAAAGCTTTCCGGCAAAGGAGAAGCAATGCAAACAGGTTTTCGAAGTGAAGATACCTCGTTACCAGAGTTTCGAACCGAATGTTCAGAGACAACGCGCCACTCTTTACGAGAAGGCTGCGACGAGTTCATCGGTAAAGAAACGCCGCGCCCAGCGGCGGCAACACCCGCCGCGGCCTCCATTAACTGAAACTTAAAAGTAGTAAGGGTGCTCCAACTTCTCAAACCCTAATTTTTCCCCCACAAAAACCCTTTCGGGGAAACAGAAAATTAATAATTAAACGATAATCAAAAGCCCTAGAATGAGAGGTAATCAACAATCAATGGAATGAAGGAAAGAGAATTCTAGTAGTGATCGAGAAGCAAAAATGCCATTGAATCTTCAGCATCCGCTGTGTCGTACTACTACTACTCTGCGGTGCGGTGGTGGATTCAAGATTTGGGGGTTTTGGGGAAGAAAAAAAGGAGGGGTTTTTAACTTTTAAGGGGCTGGAATGGAATTATATGGTTTTCAAAAACAAAAATAAAAATAAATAAAAAAGTTGACGACAAAAGAAAATTGGGAGAGGGAGACTGGATACAGCCAACAGTTCCATCGCCACGTATTCCTCGACCACGCTCTTTAAGGCGATTGTATCGTACGATCTTATAGCATGTTGATCTTGGCCGAAGGTGCAGAGATCTGATAAGGTCGTGTATAAAAACAATCTTCATTGTCGTGTAGCTTGGATTTTTTTTTTTAAATAATTTATTTGGGAGTAAATATGGAAGATTTTTTTTTTAACAGGCCATGAAATGGGCCCAGACAGGCTTTTCTTGTCTTACTTAGGTCATTTTGGGTTTACAATTACGATTTAAGAGGCCCTCGGCTCGGATATTTGGTTGGTCAACAACGAAAAGACCTTGCGAGATGTCCATGTTAGGGTATATCTGGATTAGCTTTTGGGGTGCTTTTTTGGACACTATTTCAATTTTTTCTTTCCTTTTTCTCTCTTATTTTTTTATCTTCTTTAACAAAATTCAAATTTTACGATAATTTTTTAATCTAAACCTTTTTTTTTTTGTTACAATTAAAAATGAACCAGTTTTATTTAAACAAACGAATTAGTAGCAAAAGTTACAGAAATACATTCGAGTATCTCCTTATTAGAAGTAATATTCACATCTATGGAATGGTATTGATTGTGTATATTATGTTACTTCTTGTATACATTATATAATTATCTTGCATTTGGTAGTATATGATTGATAGATGTAAATTAGGCAGATTACCTCCTTAGATTAGACATCACTAAATGTATATGATGAGCCTTTTCAATGGAATATGTTCAAACGTTGGAGCTTTTATCTAATACTAAATTCTCTTTGATATGGTAACAAAGTCAATCTAAAAAAACTTGGGAGAAGAAGAATTCTTCTTGGCAGAACAGAACAGAACACAACGATTCCTCATACTTCGTTTTCTGATTACTACCTCACCTTTCTTCTCAATTGTTTTTTTTGTCTTACCTACATCGCTACTACTTCTCCAATTAGTTATTTTTTGCTTTCTTTGATCATGTCAAATAACAAGAATAAAGCCTTGGTTGATGATGAATCAACGCTTATGCTACTGCCAATCATTACCATGTTTATGGCGGAGGAGGAAAGATTTTCGAAAACTATGGTGGTAGGCATGGACGGGGCGCTGACCCCATCACGACATCAGCACACGCTATCATTTCTCCGACAGTCCCACTAGCAGCTACCCTCTGGCCAGCCTGGTTCCAACCATCTGCAGTAGCGGCACCTAGTCTTTTTGGTGCTCCATGGTCCACGACTCTAAGCAGCAACATTGTCAGGTTCCACCTTGGGCTGCAATGCCGCTATAATAGCAGTGGAATGGTATTTTTTTTTTTTTTTCTAGTGGGTCACTACAATGATCACAGGGCCCTCAACAACGGCCTCTTTCAACTGGGCCGCTTGCACCTCCATTAGGCCAAGGCCATTTTTCGATTCCTCAATGGACCTCTGCGATTGTTGGAACAGTGACTTGCTCACAAAAAATAATATTTATGGTAATAAAGCTTTTATTTAGCTTTTGGTTTCCAGAGCATCTTGACACATGATGGGTCGACTTGATCTTTTATTTGATATTCTTACTATTCCGGTTTTATTGGTCTCTTACTATTCTCTGACATTTTATCTGATATTCATACTATTCTCTGCCAGTGCAAGTATGCCTTGGATATCTTATCTGATGTCAGTTTCTTAGATGCCAAGCCACTTACTTTTCCCATGGAACAGAATCACCAACTTGAAAGACTAAGGGTTCTTTATGTTGGGATTTCATAGGCAAAACCTATAAAATAAAACAACATACGAAAAGTCGCCAATAGGATCTTCACATACTAGTGAAACCAATTGGATAGAAAAACTACCTTATGAGTTATCCGATGTCATATAGGTGTGGAGGCACTGCTGTTTCTAAGCTTCGCCCTCTACTAATACCCACGTGACAAACTCTTTTTACGAGTGAATGGGATGCTAGCCCCTAAATATCCTCTGAACTCTTCAAAACAACTGCAAGGTTTGTAGTGTTTGGAATTTTTGAAACGAAACTAGACCAAAATGTCTAGCCATTGCTAGGGTTTTTTCTAAGAATGATATTCGCCAAAAATAAGCATAACCTTCTATAACTGTTAATATAAGAACCCTAAATGTCATCTAATGACAATTTTAATCTCGTCCATTAATTGTTATAATCATCCAACTATTTAGATGAAATATACTAAGTAATTAATTTTATTTATCAGATAAATAAATTAATTACTTATTAACTTTCAAAAATTAGCTAAACATAGAATTTGGACACCTCCGCAGATCCTATTGTTTATGTTCAGCGAACCTGGACATATTCTATGTTCATTGAACATAGACATAGTGCTTTCATGATTGTCTATACATGTGACCCTGTAGGTTCACTTAACATTGGCAGTGGATACAAATAATGTCTTAGACATTATCCAGAAAACATAAGTGGCATATAGCAAGACATTATGCTTACCCAAGTTAACTAAAAGATATAACGATATAACCTAAAACCAATTTTGATGTTTAGTACTTTTGTCTCATGATATCCTAATTAAGTATAAGGCATGGATCGAGTCATCATCATATAGCTTAATTAACTATTTACTTGATCACATGCAGATTGTTCCGACAAATAATATTAATAAATCCTTATTAATATATATTGAGCATGGCCATGTGTAATTCTACAGTCTTCCTTATCAGGGGCCGATGGATATCTCTCTATAATAAAAGAGGGACAAATCTCTTTCGCTATCCCTAATATTCAAACCATGACAAGAAAAATGCCCAACCTATAGTCATAATGATCACTCAGTTAAAAGTGATGTTTGACTAAGTCAAAATATAGTTCTCCTCATGCAAGAAAAAATTAGAAACATAAGGTCAAAGGACACAAAACATAAAACTGACAAAAAATAGTTATGACTTAAACCCATGCAATATTTCTTATTCTTTTTAGGTCATGTCTAGTACATTATTCTCAATATGTATTTATGAATTTATTTTATATCTTATATTCATGCTCAACAAAACTTGATCATCAATCAATTCATACTAGTTTAATAATACAAGATGTGATAAACTAGAGACTATAAGAATAAAATTTATTAGCAAAAAGGTTTTACTATCAAGTTGCATACTTGATCACCAAAAGCATAAAATACGACTCAAAATGCATGCCTCATAAAATCCATTACAATGCAAGTCAATTGGTCTAGGGCATATACTGCATAATCCTGAGTCTTATCAACGCCTTGTGGACGTCTCATCTATCGTACTTTTACTCGACCAGAGTTAGTTTATTCTGTGTAGGTTTTATCTCAATTTATGCATCAACTTTACTAGGATCACTGGGATGCTGCTCTTCGGGTTCTCTGCTATATTAAAAGTACTCCTGGTCAAGGCCTATTTCTCAGTGCACATTCATATTTACAACTTCACACATTTTGTGATTCTGATTGAGCCAGATGCCCCGTCACTCGTCGATCTTTCACAGGTTTCTTTAGGCCATTCATCGATCTCTTGGAAATCTAATAAATAACACACTATGTCTCGTTCCTCCCCTGAGGCAGAATATCACTCTATGGCCATCACCTGCTATAAACTTAAGTGCTTGTGCTATCTTCTCTGCGATCTTTGTGTTTCTTAACTTCATCATACCTCTCTATTTTGTGATAATTAAGTTGTCTTTCACATTTCTTTTGATCCGGTTTTCCAAGAATGAACCGAACACATCAAAATTGACAGTTATTTTGTCCATGATAAAATCCAAGCACAACGGATTTCTCCTGCCTATATTTCTACTGAAGCCCAATTGGCTAACATCTTCACCAAGGCTTTGCGACAGTCCCAGTTCCACTTTCTCTTAAGCAAGTTAGACGTCCGTAATTTGCACGCTCTAACTTGAGGAGGATATTGGAAATAATATTCACACTATTCAAATTTATCGAATGGTATTGATTGTGTATATTATATTACCTTTTCTATACATGGTAGGATCATCTTTTACATGGTATTGATAGACGTAAATTACACATATTACATCCTCAGATTAGGCATCACTAAGTGTATATAATAAGTCTTTTCAATGGAATGTCAAGCATTGGAGCTTCCATCTAATACAATATTCTCTTTGACACTCCTCAATCCACAGTGCTAAAAACACAAGCTTTAGACTAGCCAAAATATTAGCAATGGTATTTGCCTCTCTGAGTACAAATAAAAACTTCTCACTACCCAAACTCCTTATCCCAACCTTGATCTAATCAAGTAGCACTCCCAAAACAGAGACATCCTTTCCAAAAGCATTCATAACCATCACTAGTGCTTGACAATCAGCTTCAAAAACTATATTAGAGAGCCCATATGATTTTCTAACTTTATGCCTTATAGAACAGCAACAGCTTTAGCGTGTTCCACATCACTGGGATGACCAATTGGAATTCGTGCATATGCCACCATCGCTCCAATTGCATCCCTTACTACACACCCAGCTCGACCAACTCCATCCTTGAAGGCAACATTATTTTTTCAATCTAAACTCTAATCTAAATACATAAACATTATCTTCGCAATACCTCATTTGAATTTTTTGAACTACAACATACAAAGTTTAGATTTGTCATCATCCTCCTTAAAAGTTAACAATTTAAAAGATCATTAATGTATCAAAACATTTGAAATTGACTCGGAAGGACGAAAAATATTAAGGGTCCAAATTATGTTCGTGTTGACATATTGCTCAAAAATCGAGTAAGGTAGAACCTTTAAGGTGGATCTTAGATTAAATCGCTGACTCTTGAATCTTAAAGAAAATGACCAACTCCATAATTGAAGGCAACATTATTTTTTCAATCTAAACTCTAATCTAAATACACAAACATTATCTTTGCAACACCTCATTTGAACTTTTACAACAACATACGAAATTTAGATTTGTCATCTTCCTTAAAAGTTAAGAATTCAAAAGATCATTAGTGTATCAACACATTTGAAATTTACTCAGAAGGACGAAAAACATTTAGGGCCTAAATTATGTTCGTGTTGACATATTACTCAAAAACTGAGTAAGGTAGAACCTTTAAGATGGATATTAGATTAAATCGCTGACTCTTGAATCTTAAAGAAAAATGCATAGATGGAAGCTTATTCTAATTTTTGGTGAAAAAAGAAAAAAAAAAGTTAAGAACACACAAAAAAACTACATAAGAAAGGTCCTGACTTATCAAAGTAGTTAATGCTATTGTGTTGTGGGGTTTTGGATAAGAAGAAATAATACATTTAAAGGTTAAATTTTAGTATACTGTTATTATTTTTCACATAAGTCTAATGAATAAGGGTATTTATGAATAATCTCATTCCAAACGTCAAATTATTAAAAAAAAGGGATAATTTAAAAAATAGACCCAAATTTTGGGTTTTATCAGTTAGGTATCTTGTTACTTAATTTGGAAAATTAAGTACCTAAATAAAGTTTTCGTCTAAATTGAGTTACTTGGTTTTCTAAAATAAATAAGTTATTTTAAGAATTGTTGTCCTTAATATTAACAAGTAAAGTTGTAAGACCTAAGGGCATATTTGTAATGTTTTAATTATGATTAACTTGTGCTTTGTGATAATTAGAAATATCTTTATATAGACGAACAAAAGATGCACAAGAGAAGTCTCAAGGGTAATCAACAAAGAAGCAAAAGATCACTCAAGATAACAAGAGTTTATGAAGATGAAGTAATCAAGTTGAATACCTTGAAGATAAGAAGAATAGTTAGCAGTATCTTATAAGGTAATTTTGTAAAACTCTCTAACCTGTTTCTTTGATTTTTTATCAAATTATGTTAGCTCCTTATAAGAAATATTTTTGACAAATTATCCTTGAAAAACTAAGTGTTCTTGATAAAGTTTTTATGTTTTAAAAGCATTACACATTTTTAAAGAGTATCAAGAATACATGTTTTAAGTGTGAAGGAAAATGTATATTTTACAGGAAAACTGACTGTCCAATTTTCTGTCATAGTCTAAAACCAGTCATCCGATTTTCTACTACTGAGAAAATCGAACATCCGATTGTTGTGTTTTCACAAAGAAAAAAGGGTCATCCGATTTTAAAATCAATTGTCCGATTCTAAAATCGCTCGTCCGATTCTAAAATCGATCCGATTTTTCACAAGCCTCTTTTAAAAATCGGTCTTCCTATTTTGAAAAGAAGTCATCCGATTTTCTGTTCATAATAAAATCGGACGTCCTATTTTGAAAACTGGTCGTCTAATTTTCATTTTTGCTGTAAAAAAAATAATCGTTGGCTGACAGTAATGGCTAGTTTTTACCTTCACATATAAAATGACTTTTTGATCAGCCATAAATGCTAAGGAGTTGAGGAACATTTAAAGACTTTTTTTGAGAGCATTAAAGAACAGATTTCTAATCTTTTTTATCCTACAAAAACAAAAAGAAAAATCTCCTTGGAGCTTCATCATTGATCATCTTTATAAGAAGGAGAAAAAGGGAGCTTGTAGAAGCATTAAATCCAGTTGTATCTTTCTCTTTTCAAGCTTCTTTGGTAACATTGTTCTATCCTTACTCTTTATATTTACTTGTGATCAAAGGTTTTGTGAAAAACCCTTTGGGTGATCCTTTGAAAATTGTTATATTGTTTTGTTTAGTAAACTTTGAGGTTTGAGGGAAAAACCCTTGAAGGGTGATCCTCATTGTGATATTGTGTAAAAATTTGTGATTAGTGGATTTGTGAAATCCTTGAGTTGAGTGTCAAGGTAGTGGATGTAGCTCTATTGAGAGAGTGAACCACTTTATCTATTTTCTTCGTGGCTTGCTTTTTATTTCTATGTTTATTGTCTAATTCTTGATCATAAAAGATATTTTTTTTGGTTAGGATTTTTATTAAAAAATGGAGTTGTTAAATTCTTCTTCAAACAAAATTGGAGGTTTTAATTAAAATTGAATCAAAAAGTTTTAATTAGCTAAAAACCTTATTCACCCTGTAAGGTTTTTCAAAAGTTGTTCAGGTTTTTAAATTTGGCATATAGGATTCAAGACTTTTCAATGTTACTTTGAAGACGAAAATTTGACTTGACTACTTAGTTTTCGAAATTAAAGGGTAAGGTACTTAATTAATACTAGTCTCAGACCTTGGGAGCTTTTTTAAATTAACGCTTAAAAAGTAAATGCTCCTAAATGTATTTTATAAGAAGTTTTTTAGAGGAAAATGAAACAACTTAATTAAAGAGTAGAAGATATTACAGAAGGAATTACCTACACCCAAATGTTGGAGGGGTAAGTAGAAATGGCGTATTGTGAAAAAATGTGTAGCAAAGTGTTAAAATCACTCTTAAGAAAACTCAAAGAAAATATTATGCAAATGTTCCATAATCTATGTATGGAGATGCCCAAGTGGGCTTCTAAGAGATTTCTCTGATTGTAGTGGAGAAATAAGTCCTTGAGAGTCATTTTCTATTATTAGATTATGGTATCCAAATAGGTCATCTAGCCGCAAACTATTGCATAAATTCACTGTTCCTGTATGTTCCGGTGGAGGTTAGTGAACAAGCTTCTGGGTGAATGCTAAAATTACCTTCCTGTTATAATCTCTCATGATACTGCATACCTGCTAAAGCAGAAGTCCAAGAAGCCTCAACATTGATTTTTAGCATCCCTCAAACAATTGGAGACCACTTTGGGACTTCTAAGGTTAAAGGGGCTCTCGTTGGGGCCGTCATGTTCCTAGGAGCAACTATCTCTTTTGTACTAGACTCTAGCTTCTCCTTGCTTTTCACTGAGCCTTGGAAAGGGAATGTTAAATGAAACCCCTTTTTAGTGGTGCAACAACTTTCTGCCTCATTCTTCACATCCCTGTTTCTCTCTCTACAACAACCCTTCAAATTACTAGAAATTGGTGCACAAAAACGGACCTCTCTTGCTGCCCAATCCGGGAAGATTTGGACATCTCCTAGCCGCTGACTAGGGTGGTAGTGGTCTTGTCAACCTCCTGGTCAGTTATGATGGATGACTGGTTCTCTCCTGATTCGGTCCCAGGGCCGGTTTGATTTTCTAACTTTTTAGTTATTTACTTTGTTTAATGAATTATATTGGTTTTGTTAATTAATTTTATGAGCTTTGTTAATTGTTTTTAATTTGTTGTTTAAATGCCTATTATGTGCTTGCACAATAATTAAAAGCAAAAAAAAGATCTAGTAAAAAGTAATAATTTATAAACTTGAAGAACGGTTACAATCTTTGGGAAATCCTCGTCTAGAGAATAAAGTCCGCTGATCCTTCTCTTTGAATTTGTTCTGAGGGTTTCGCAGCTTGATCTTGGAATTATCGATAAATTTCCTCTCTACTCGTCAACGAATAACTTGAATTAACTTCTAGCGTTGAAATCAAAAGTTAGTCTTGCTTTTGAGACCTTGGAAATGGAGAATGCTTCAGAGTTTCAACACTTCTGCTTGATAGATTTCTTGTGTCCACCCCCTGAGCCTTGCCCTTCTATTATTATAGGCAAAATTTGAGAGGGATGATGTCGCATTTGAATTTCAAATGTTTAGGAAATATATAAATATAAATATATATATAAGTTAGAATTATTTGATTGACCGAGCCATTTTCTATAAGTGACATGGTATAATTCTATTTGTTGGTGACACCTTGAATCCTTATTGGTTGGAGCCTTCCAACATTGCCACTTGTCCAATTTTGATTGGCCGAAAGTATTTGAATTAAAGTAAAATCCAAATAAAATTTTGGGGATTAAATTTGCAAATTTTATATTCTTACATTGTGTTTAAAAGTGTGTTTTTTGATTATTTGCTTTTTAAATAATAAGTATGTATGTAAATTAATTAGAAGTAATAAATTAAATAAATGAATTGAAGAATAATTAAATAAAAGTTAAGTAAATACATAGAACAAATAATTAGAAGATTATGAACATATTTATTGAATAAATAATTATTAATTATAATTAAATTAATAATTAGAATATTAATTCAATATTTAACTAATTAAATTATATAAAGAATTATAGGAAAGTTTTAAATTATATTAGAAAATTAGAAATTAGAAAAATAAAATATTAGAGAATTAGGTTTACGGATTATGGTTAGTAATACTCTCTCCGTTTCAAAATAAGTGTCTTTCTAGAAAAAAAAAAAAAAAAAGTTTGTTTCATAACAAGTGTCATTTTACAATTTTCAACAAGTATTTATTATACTTTTTCCAATTATATCCTCCTCTCTCTCCTTATTTATTTATCTCATCTCTCTTCCTTTACATTTCTCTCCCTATATTTATAAAGAATATATTAGTAAGATATTCCTTGATTTCAAAATCCTTAATACATATGCCAAGAGATAAAAGGATTCTTATTTTGAAATGGATGGAGTATCATTTATGTGATAAAATCATGTGACCTTAAATATTACTATTGAAAGGCTTATAGGTATTTTCCGCCTTAAACTGATTTATATTGTGAACTTGGTACATAAACTTTAATTCGTTACTTTTAGGTACCCAAACAATTTATGTTTGGTGAATTAGGTGCATCCGTCCAATTTTGTCATTGACCAATTCTTTTGTCTGTTAAGTGGAGGCCATTTTCGTCCAAAAAAAAATCCAACCCTCTCACTTAGATTATTTTGGGGCTAAATAGAAAAATAAAAAAAATTAGGATCAAAATATAAATTTTCCTTTCTTTCTTCTCCCTCTTCTTCCTTCTTCTACCTTCTTCCTCCTCTTTCTCCCACTGTAAACTACCATTCCTCCTCTTTCTTCTTCCACCACCACACCACACCACCCTTCCCCTCTTCCTTCTTCCACCACCATCCTTCCCTTCTTCCTTCTTCCTCCTTTTCCCTTCTTCCACCAATGTAAACCACCACCACCTCCCCTCTTTCTTCTTCCCTTCCTCCTCTTTCTCGACCATCTACCACCTGCCGCCGCACTCCAATCAATAGAAAATATAAGCAGAAAATCATCCCTGATTTCTTAAAGAATCATCAATTAATTTGTAATCATCCATGATTTTTCTTCATCATATTCAATGTTGTTTTCATGAGAAATAGAAATAGTGGGATCCTTGTTTTAATTGCAAGTGGGATACGTTTTCTCTTCATTTCCTTTCTGGGCTTTTCGAATCTTTGAAGAATTTTCAAGTCTGGTGATTTTCCCCCTTCTACTTCAGATGATTGGTTTTAGCTTTTTATTTCAAACGATTAAGTGGCTTAGATAGTTATTGGTGGGGAAAAATTCTTGGTTTACAATCAATTAAAAATTGCAAACCTCCTAAAGCAATTAATGGATTTAATTGCTATGCCTCCGATGATGTTCATTCTTCACTCATTTTGATATTGTGTTGATAATTTCCAGAGCAATTAATGGATTTAGTTTCGAACAGTTGAGATGAAATGGATGAAATTGGTCGTATCTTGACTGGGCAACCGAAGTGGTGTGGTGGTGAAAAAAAGAGGTGGCGGGGGTGGATGGTAGTGGAAGAAGGGAAGAGGAGGAAGAATAAAGAGAGGAAGGGTGGTGTGGTGGTGGTGGAAGAAGGAAGAGGAGGAATGGTAGTTTACAGTGGGAGGAAGAGAGGAGGAAGAAAGTAGAAGAAGGAAGAGGACGAAGAAAAAAAGGGGACAGTTTATATGTTGATTCTATTTTTTTTTTTTTATTCTTCTCTTTAGCCCCAAAATAATCTAAGTGAAAGGGTTGGATGATTTTTCTTGGACGAAAATACCCTCCACTTAGCGGACAAAAGAATTGGTTAACGGTAAAATTGGACGGATATACCTAATTTACCAAACATAAATTGTACCTAAAAGTAACGAATTAAAGTTTATGGACTAAGTCTATAATACAAATAAGTTAAAGGGGGGAAAAACACCTATAAACCTTATTAAAATTAGATAATGAGAGATTATATTTGCTTATGTTATATTGAAGTTTACATGTTAATATTTTTTATTTGTCATTATTAGAAATTTACATATTATTTGTTATTAATATTAATAATTTTTAGTATTAATATTATTACTATTTATTTACATTTAATTTTTATATATTAACATATGTATTAGTTTGTACAATTAATTATAATAAGCATGTGTCTTTTATATTAGAGGACAATTCGGAAGGTAGTTGTTTTGAACAAACTCCTGACGAAGATGGTGACGGTGTTCCTCCTTATATGCCTTTTGATGAAGATGATCAAGGTGATCATTTTGAAAAATTTCTCGATGAATACGTAGATTACTGTGAATTTTTTAAGATAAATAAAGAATTTAATTCTAGAGCTGATATGATTGGCTTGACAAAAGAATAAGCTACGAAACATAATATGTATTTGGTTATCAACCGACCGAAAGAAGGCGAGCATGGTCCTTATGCACTGGTATGGTTACAATTAGGGCTGTAAACGGGTCCAGACCCTCAGGGTACCCCCAGACCCGGACCCGTACCCTTATAGTGAAACTTGGACCCAGACCTGGACCCATACCCTCCAGGATATAAAATTCTGGACCCAGACCTGACCCTCCAGGGTCCAGGTTAGGGTACGGGTATACCCGTACCCGTATGACATTTTTCTATTTTATTTCCCTGTTAAACAAATAACAAAAATATGTAAAACAATGTATAATTCAAAAAATAAAATTTTTAACATGATTAACATAATCTCCTTAACATTTCTTTCAACAAATAAAATCATTTAACATCTCTAATTCAAATAATTAAAAGTTCAAATATACACAAAATCGTCATAGTACTTAATCGAATAAAAATAAAAGAGGAGAGAGAGAGAGAGAGAGAGAGAGAGAGAGAGAGGCTGAAATGAGAGGAGAGGCGAGGAGTGAGGTGAGGTGAGTAGTAGTCTGAGTAGTGTAGTGTGTCTGTGTAGTGTTTGACAGGCAATGTGAGTGTGTGTGAGTGTGATGTGAGTGTAGTTGGTTGGTAGGTAGAGGTAGTAGGTTAGGGTTAAAGATAAGAGTAAAATAATATGTTAAAAAAATTATAAATTATATATTAATATAATATAATATATAAAATATATTATTATTTTATTAATACGGGTATACGGGTCTGGGCATCACCATACCTTACCAGGACCCATATAGCAGTATAAATACGGGTACGGGTACGGGTCCGCGGGTATAAAATTTAAACCTTACCCGCTAAAAACGGGTACAGACCCGTGCGGGTACGAGTAAGACCCGCCCCGTTTACAGCCCTAGTTACAATGCAGATGCAGAGGGAAACCTATGGGAAAAATACTCATAGATCTAGAAGGAGGAGACTGAAGAAGCTTAGAGACCGAAACGTAAATCCAATGGATCGAAGAGGTGTCTATGTCCCTACAAGTTGAAAGGGGAGCGGACATTTGGTGATATCAATGAAACCAAATAGAGACATAACCATAGGATGGGTGTCTATACTCACGGGCATAAACAATTTTCTAAGTTGACAGATGCACAGATGGCTATCACTGACGAGCTAGCCAGGTGTCATGTTGCTCCACAGAAAATAGTTACTCAATTAGCCACAATTGATCTCGACTCGACTGTTGAATAAGTTATATGTTTTCATTTATTTATTTGTTTATTTATGTTTCATTTAATATGCATATGTGTTTTGTAGCTAATGTGTCATATTTGTTTAATGAATTATGCAAATTTTTAATTTGTTATTATTCCAGTTTAAGTTCTACTTTTTATTAGTTTAATAAATTATGTGTTCTTTTAATCTATTAAATTATCATCATTTTTTTTATATAGTGTGAGAGTCAAATTGAAAAAGAAAAGTATGGGGCATCTTAACCCCATACAACACGTCTTCAGATTAATTAAGCAGATAGATTATGTGCATTATGCAAGAAATGTATATGAGAGCAACACTATATTGGCAAATCTCGTATTTTCGCATCCCAAGTTTGTTGAATTGGTTCGAATGTGGCCATTAGTACTTATTTTAGATACTGCATACAAGATTAACAAGTAAGAAAATATTAAATTTATAATTTTATTTATTTATTTATTTTATTTCTTTAATTATTTATTTATTTATTTATTTATTTATTTCATATTAGTTACTATTACGAATTATAATGTAAAATCTGATAACATATACAAATGCAATTGCTTGAAGCAATAGAGATGACTCCAACATGGAAGAATTTCAGTGTCCTCGGCCTGATACTGCTCTTCTCCCTCATTTCTCTCATGATTCCATATCTGGGTAATACTGTATAAAAAGATGTTATGGCTGTTGTCGGCGCCTAAAAGGCAATATGAATGTTGTGGCTGAGGGGGATAATCTGCTTGAGAATCATAGAAGATGTCCTCTGTGGGATTGTGTGCAGTGGACGGATAAGGTATTGGAGATCTATCCCTATATATGTACTGAACTTCTATCCCACACAGTGGATCAATAATGCATGGAACAGGTGGTATAGTAGAGGATCTCGTCTCATATATCAAAGGATGTAGTACGTAAGCCAGGAGTAGGCATAATGATAGGTCGCGTCTGATCTCACCTACATTCGTCGCTTTATCACGTGCAATATGCGACCATGTAGCTGACCGCTCCGATCTGCAATAGAACCTAAACCATGGTCCTGATGATGGTTCTTCTCACGATCCATCTAAATTATTTTAAACATACCTTTAGTACATTATTATATAAGTAATTTGATTATAGTTTATTTTATAATGTCATTATTAATATATTTAATTTACTACTTCTAATTAATTAGTAAATTAATTATTTCTTTTATTTAATTATTTAGTTATTCTGTTATTTAATTTATAATTTCATTAAATATTTAATTTTTAAAAAATTATTCCAAAAATCTTAATATAATTTAGTTAGTTACATATTGAATTATTCATTATAATAATTCATTTAATTATTACCTTACTATTTATCTATTTAATAAATATGTTCTTATTATTCTAATTATTTTTCTAAGCAGTTACTTAACTATTTATTTAGTTATTTCTTCTATGAGATCCGGTGGTAGTCATCCATGTAAGAATCTAGGTTAGAAGGTACAAATTTTACATGAAATCTAGATCCGTCAACATAATTACAAAAGATGAAACCAGGATCAACGCCTTAACACGCCTTCACAACGGCTTTAAACGGGCTAGCCCTCATCTCTCAATAATCATGGCCAGTTTCAGATCTCATAACCCAAACCTTGAATCCTTACACTAGACTACTATCCAACCAGACAAAATAAGGATCTTCACAACATAATTACAGTGATATATATGATTCCATAGTTTAACATGGAAAGATTTAGCCTTCTATTAGGCTAAACCTAATAAAATATAAAAACTTAAAAAAAGAAAAGTAGAAATGAGAAAGCTGAAAAACGTACCAGGATGAAGAAGAAAACTTCAAACTTCTTATTAATGTAAAATTTTTACAATGAGAGGAGAGGGAGAGAGAGTGCTAACTTCTATATCTGAGGTCCTGCCTCTTAAGGATGAGTGTCCATCCTTTTATAGACAAATAAAGGGGCAGACTGCAACTTTTTTATCTATTCTAATTTACAAATGATTTTAAATCCGCAATAATGCTATCAGCCTAGTCTATTACATGTGGGGCCTATAAGGGTACAATTATTGTATAACAATAGTGCCTATTACAATAATGTATCTTGTCTTTAGTCTTTTAGCTCTTTCCTTGCTGCTTCTTCAATATCTTGGACCATTTGGTCAATATCTGTTGCAGAAAATTCATCCATATCTGGATCTTGGGATTCCCCTGCAAGACAGTCTTCATTTGATGATCCTGCAATTGATATATCGGTTTTATCATCTGTGAGCAAATTTTTTACAAGCTCCTTTTTCAGTTCTTCCATATAGGAACGGATAAGATCGTCCTTTGATATAACGTCTTTTTACAATTTTAATCTGGTTGTAATATGATAAAAGGGGCTTGTGGATTTAATCTCGCCTTTTTCTTTCTTTCGTTTGTATAAATCAATTTTTTGTTGGATTTCATCCAAAATATTTTTACCATAATTCTCTTTGGTTTCTGGGTCGATTTTAATCAACCTGTCCCAAAATCTACTATGAGTAGCTCGTTTAAGACATGGAATATTGTGTTGGGTATAACCCACTTCTGGAGTCCATTTCCACACCCATGGTATGGAAAATTCTATAAAAAATAACATAGAGGCTATTTCCTCTGAATATTGATCTAAACTGATATAATCAGCTATCTTGGGGGATATATTAATCCATTCACCATATAATGGTTTGAATTTATCAGGGAGTATTTTCCCAGAGGTGCCATAAATGGTCCACCATTGTAAAAACCAATTTGGTAAGGGGTTGTTATAAACATTCCCGCATACTTTTACTAACCAAGTATGTTTTGTAGTAGGATTTTCATATAAAAATGCTTTATAAAATGCATCAATATAATCCCAATAATTATATTTTAATGATACTTTAGATTCAGGAATTATGAATTCCTTTTCTCTAAGAGGAGATATACCCCACTCTTCTATGGATATAATCCTTTTTATTATAATTTTGCTAAAATTATAAACATTAGCAGTTCTGGTACTAGGATAAAAATGTGTAATATCACAAGAGCTTACTTTAAGTATTTGCTCATAATATTGTCTTTGTTTATAAGAGGTAGCAGCATATGATGCTGTATCCAGGTATCTATTCATTAATAACCATGGATCATTTTTCCATTGTAGGTCTTTATTTTCCAAACGAAATATAATTTCTTTATGAGTATTATTATGATAAGAGGTTATATTATCCTCTTCAGATATTACCAGGGAATATGACCCAGAGGAGGAGGTTTCACCTGTCTGTTTCTTTTTATTAGCAAGATATTGCTTCAATTCCTCATATAATAAGGCATCATCTTCTTTATTAGTAAGATTTTCAGCTAGAAGCTGTTTATTGCCCAATTGAACAATCACATTTTTTCTTGTGTTTTGAGAGGTATTACCTCTCCCACGACCACGGACATTATTGCCTCGTCCCCGCTGTATCTTGCTGCAAAAATTTTTATAATATAGTAAAATATAATTTAGACTTCCTAAAAATCTCTGTAATTGAGTTTTATCAAGAATTTGATCAGGAAATTTAGAAGCAAAATCAATACTTCTATTTATAGGAATTATCTTTCCCTTATCAATATTATGTCCTAAAAATCTGATATTAGTCTGAAATAAGACCATTTTTGGTTTTGAAATAACTAAACCGTTTTGTATTACTAATTTTTTAAAAATATCAAGATGTTCAAAATGTTGTTGAACATTTTTAGAAAATACTAAAATACCATCTATGTAAACTAATATGAATTCGCTATAAGGAATAAAAATATCATTCATAATCTTCTGAAATTCAGAAGGTGCATTTTTTAATCCAAATGGCATCACTTTCCATTCAAAGTGCCCAATTGGAACATTAAAGGCTGTTTTATATTGGTCAGCTTCAGTTATTTGAATCTGTCAATATCCTGATTTTAAATCAAATTTGGAAAATATTATTGCTTCATATAATCTATCTAATAAATCTTTTTTATTAGGGATTGGATGTCTAATCCATTTCAATACCTTATTTAGAGGTTTATAATTTATAACCAATCTTGGTACCCCTATTTCAATTTCACTATGTTTATTAACATAAAAACCTGTGCATGACCAGGGTGAGTTTGATTCTTTGATTAGTTCTTTTCTTAATAAAGAAGCTATTTCTTCTTTACATAATTCTAAATATTTAGAATTCATTTTACAAGGTCTTGCCTTTGTCGGTATATGATTTTCATCGAAATTATCAATATAAGGAAGACTTACTATATGCTTTTTTCTGTTCGAAAAAGCATTAGGATGATCATTACAGATTTCTAAGGAAATATTATTGTGAATTTTTTTAATTTTATCCTTTAATTTAGGATTTTGCAAAACTTCTTCAATATTAAAAGAATTTATTTCATAATTAAGAAAATTAATTTGATTTTGTTTTCTTAAAATAAAATCTTTAATTTCATTTACAAATCTAGAATGTGGTTCAGTTATGAACTGAAAAGAAACTGGAGTTTTTTCATAAGTACCTATAAGGCAATCTGTTCCTATATGAGTAATGGGAAAAATCTTTTTTATAAAAGGAGTTCCAAGTATAACTTGGTTAGTTATGTTTTTAGCTAATAGAAAGCTTTCACGAATGCAAACTTTATTATTACAAATATATGCACGTGGTAATTTAAAATTAATTTGTAATTTCTGTCCACCTGCATGTCTTAAACTATGAGTTGTTTTTTCAAAATATTTGGTAGGAATTAATTCTTCTTGTATAACACTAATATCTGCTCCTGTATCAATTAATGCAGTGAATTCTCTGATTTCATCGTGTTTATTAATAATGTGATTTTAACATAAAACTTAAAAGATGTCATTATAATAATTCATTTAATTATTACCTTACTATTTATCTATTTAATAAATATGTTCTTATTATTCTAATTATTTTTCTAAGCAGTTACTTAACTATTTATTTAGTTATTTCTTCTATTCGTTGATTTAATTTACTACTTCTAATTAATTATTTCTTTAGATATTTCATGTTTTATTTTATTGTTTAATTACTCAATTAATTATAACATCATTCATTTATTATAAAACTATTTATTAAATTATTATGTTATTTATTTAATTTTAATTAATTATTTTAATGATTAATTTATTATTCATAAATTATCTAATTCTTATAGAAATATTTAATAACTATTTAGTTACTCACTTCATTATTCATTACATACATAATTTATTAATTAAAAAAATCTTAATTAAAAAAACACACTTAAAATATAATGAACATTTAAACAACAAAATTAACAAAAAACATATAATTAATTAAAATATATAAAATATTATGTAATATACACACAAATTATACATACGTAATTTCAACTCGCCATCTCTTTCCTAAATCATGCTCCCTAATATCCCCATACTTGGCCCTTAAAACCCGAACCCAAAGCTGATCCCAATGCAGCAGAAGTCTCCAAGCCGACCTAGCAGAGAGATTTGATTCACTTCCTTCACCCTCCTTAGATCCAGCCCCTTTCTTTCTTTGGGTTTACACACCTTATGCCAGGGCACTACATGTGTCTTTCTAGAACAGCAGTTTTTTCCCAGAGAAATTTCCTATTAGCTTGCTCCAATAAACTCAAAGTATGAGATGGAAACAGAGAGGTTTGCATAGTATAATTAGCAATCGTGGAGGTTGATGACTGAATTAGAGGAGCACGGGTTTCCATGGACATTTGCTTTCCTTCCATGCACTTATCTTTTTCCTCACCTTCTCTATCAAAGAATTGAAGTGTTGGTATGCCTAGATATTTCCAAAACCCAAAGTGATAGGAATAACAAACTTCAAGGACAACCGCAGCGCCAAGGACTGATCAACATTTGAAGAGAAGAAAATCTGAGATTTTTCCACATTAATCTTTTGACCAGAAATCTTACAGAAGCTCTAAAGAGTGTGTTCCATAATTCTTGCTTACTTTTCATACACTCCTTCAAAGAGAAGTAAGTCATTCGCAAAACATAAATGAAATAGCAACGACCCATTTCTAGACAATTTTATGCCTAGGTACGCCCCGTTTACAACCTCTACATTAATATTCTGACTCAAGACATCCATACAAAGCACAAATAAATATGGTGAGAGCGGGTCACCATGTCGAATCCCTCTTGAGGGTTTGAAACTCTCGAGCCTTTCACCATTCCATAAAATAGATAGAGAGGCCGAAGTCATACACTTCATGATTAGCTAACCAAAATGATCATTGAATCCCACATGTTGTAAAACTTTCTCAAGGAAACCCCATTCTATTCTGTCATACGCCTTCTCCAGATCAATATTTTTGGCCATCAACCCACGCTTACCCTTCTATCTCCACATTACAAAAAAGACCTTTTGAGCAATAAATATGTTGTCAACTGCTTGTTTGCCCAGAATAAAGCTACTCTTTGTTTCACCGACAAGCTTATTCATCAGAGGTTTCAAGCGATTCGCAATAATTTTGGTTACCACTTTCATGAGAACATTACAAAATGCGATAGGCAGAAATTGGGATACTATCTCCAGGCAGTCCTTTTTAGGAATTAATGAAGTTAGCATCTCATTCAAGGCAGGAAGGAAGTCACAAGTCCGAAAAACTTACTTAATAAACTCTGTACAAGAGGGTCCAAGCATATCCCAGAATCGTTGGTAGAAGAGAGGCAGTATCCCATCAGGACCGAGAGCTATGTGAGTTCCCATTTGAAATACTACATCCTTGATTTCCTTATACACAATAGTATGATTGAGACACTCTATATCATCTTGGGGCAAGTGGGGAAAACTCCACCTATTTGTATCACATAAAGAGTGGGGGTTAGAAGAGTATAATTGAACAAAAAAATCCCTCACCAGAATTTTCAAACTCTCTGGTTCTATCACCCACTACCCATCTGATCCCATCAACATTGTGGTCATGTGCCTCTTTTGTTTAATAAGATCTAAAGTATGAAAGAACCGACTGTTATTTTCACCTTCCACAAACCATTTCTCCTGGATTTTTGAAAACAGAATAGCTCTTCCTGCTTCAAGATAGTTCCATATTCACATATTAGCTCTTTCTCCAAATTAGCAAGGAAATTTGACGAACCTTGCTCAAATGTTTTTTTCTGTATACCTTCCAACCGTGCTATATAGTTCTTCTTTTTCTAGAATATATTACCAAAAATTACTTGGTTCCAACTCCCAGCTGCAGTAGTGAACTTACCAAGAGCCTCCAGCAAATCCTCATATTCCCAGTCCCAATGGGAAGGTACCAAATCCTAAAACCCATCATGCTCAAACCACGCTAGTAGTATTTGAAACGGTTATATGCAAGCTTGCGACATATTGCTATCGTGAATAGACAGGAGGAGAGGATGGTGATCACTGAATGCTCGCGCCAAATGTCGGGCATGAGTCTCGGGAAACAAATAGATCCATTTAGAGTTACAAAAGGTCAAATCCAAATGTTCCATGATAAGTCTACCTTACAAAAGGTCATATCCAAATGTTCCATGATAAGACTACCTCCTTCTCTCTTATTAATCCAAGTAAATTTAGGACTTGAAAATCCTAAATCGAACAAATTGCACTTATCAAGAAGACTCCAAAAGTTTGAACGTTCTTAAGACCAATCAAAGAGTCGGGCGAAAAATGGGGGAAAGCTCTCCGTTCCTGGTTCTCCTATAGCTGGATCCTTCAGAACCACAAGAATCCTTAATTAGAATAGGATTCCAACTCAACACCTTTTGAGTGAGATTTTGAGAAGAGTTGTTCTTTGAAGAGCATAATACAATGAAAGTTGTAAGCTGTGTTCGTGGGGTAGTTATTGTCTATCGTTAGCCTCTATGGTAAAATTAGTCTGGGTACCTGAGAGACGGTGGTTTACCCTACGACGGATGTCAGTGGTTCGAGTCCGCTTATCTCCAACTTGTGAGCTTAGTCGATACAAAGCTATATGATAATGATAGCACCCAATTTTTTCGATTCGACAGTTCGATCTATGATTTATCATTCATGGACGTTGATAAGATCCATCCATTTAGCAGCACCTTAGGATGGCATAGCCTTGAAATAAAAAGAAATAAAATAAAAGTGAAGGACGAGGTTTAAACGAGGAAAGGCTTACGGTGGATACCTAGGCACCTAGAGTTGAAAATAAGCATAGATCCAGAGATTCTCAAATAGAGCAGTCTTTCGAACTGCTGCTAAATCTATGGGCAGGCAAGAAACAACCTGATGAACTGAAATATCTTAGTAAAGAGGAAAAGAAAGCAAAAGCGATTCCCGTAGTAGCGGCGAGCAAAATGGGAGTAGCCTAAACAGTGACAACGAGGTTGTGGGAGAGCAATACAAGTGTCATGCTACTAGGCGAAGCAGCCCGAATGCTGTACCCTAGATGGCGAAAGTCCAATAGCCGAAAGAATCACTAGCTTATGCTCTGACCCGAGTAGCATGGGGCACGTGGAATCCCATGTGAATCATTAAGGACCACCTTGTAAGGCTAAATACTCCTAGGTAACCGATAGAGAAGTAGTACCGTGAGGGAAGGGTGAAAAGAACCCCCACCGGGGAGTGAAATAGAATATGAAACCATAAGCTCCCAAGCAGCGGGAGTAGCCTAGGGCTCTAACTGCGTGCCTGTTGAAGAATGAGCTGGCGACTCATAGGCAACTCATAGGCAATGGCTTGGTTAAGGGAACCCACCGGAGCCGTAGTGAAAGCAAGTTTTCATAGGGTAATGGTCACTGCTTATGGACCCAAACCTAGGTAATCTATCCATAACCAGGATGAAGCTTGGTGAAACTAAATGGAGGTCTAAACCGACTGCCAAATGTCTCCCAAAAACTCACAAGCTTCAGCTACAACCATCCTATTCAGATAGAATTTTTGGAGAATAATATTGGCAACATTACTATGTACTTTAGTTTCAACTATTAGTAAAATAGAGGGTTTATAATTATTCAACATGTCAAATAAAGAACCAAGAAAATGAGAAGACACCACATCTTAGCAATTCCAAAATATGCAATTCATAAAGCACTAGCAAGCTTGTTGGCTATCCGTCTCCATGGGGTCGCCAATCCCAGGGTACTCAAGAGCTACATTTTGGTTTGAAGGGAGATCTCTCAATTTCACTGCCACATTGACCAAACCTTCTCCCAAAGAGGCCTTCGATTGAACACTGATGTTGGGCAACTTGTGCAGCGTGTTGGGGATGTCTTGAATCCACATTATTGGGTTGCTTGGCAGAAATAGGGGTATGGCCCAATGGAGGCTTTTGCCTAGCCCATGACTTTTTTGACATTACAGGCCGAACAACCACCTCCTTAGCCCTTTTGGTCTGGTTTGGGGCTCGACGAGTTGAGGTTTTAGATGAGCACAAAGACACATTTTTTGGAGCCACCTTAAATCCTTTCTTTGACATACTCAACCCACTGGATTCACCTCCTTCATGGGCTAACCCAGTTAGATTTGGATCTAAAAAAGAATTAGGAGTTACCTTTAATTTCTCCTTTAATGCATTCACATTCGTACTCTTCATCGGATCATCGGACAATTGATTTAGCAAATTAAATCAAGTTCCCCGTGATGTAGCATCCTTTCCTTTTGTTTGGGCGGCCGTTTGATTTTGTGTTGAAAATGTTGGTTGCCATTCTTGCCTGGGCTTCTCATTCATTAGTGCAGATTTAAATGATTGATTGACACTAGAATTCATATCCTACTGTCCTCGCGTTGGCCCTGTCCCTGAACCTTGCATCTGTTCCACCTCTAGATTACTAGTTCTAGTCAGTATTCTTCTTGGCAGCTTCTTGAGGATCATCCAAGGGCCAAAGGAAGATGACTTCTCTACTTCATGCTGTCCTTTTAATTTAGAATTTTGTGCCTGCTCTAAATGCAGGAGTTCAGTCTCCGATATAGTAACCAAAATGTCCTGGGGCAGTCCTCTCCTCTATGCCAATACTCGCTACACGAAAAACAAATGAGATATAAACCTTCATACTCCACCGGTTGCTTATACCCCATAACCGAGATCATCGGGACTAGAGGCTTCAAGAAATCAACACACTAGTGTGAATCTTCAATTGTATGTAGATTTGATTCCATAACTTCTCAAGATCACCTCCTTTGATGAAGAACCTCTATTAAGGATTTTGTAGCTTCAACACTCCAATGGAAAACTTATGAGGATCTAAGCCTCATAAACCCAACATTGAGAAGCAAAACTTTTTCCTAATTTGATAGGAAAAACCTTGAGGAAACTAAGGCCTCAAAACCCCAACTAGACAAAGTAGAAGACCTAAGATCAATGGAATCAAAGAACAAGAACTCTAAGACTCAATCAATAAAAGGAATAAGAATGATCAATTGAATTGCATAGATTCATCAACCTAAGGCAATCAATTGTTCACAACTAAGGGCATTAACCCTTAACAAGCTACCTAAGCAAGGATGAAGAACCGTAGAGACAAAGAGAACTCTCTCTCAACAATTTCAGCAAAATTCATCAATTATTTTTACAATGGGCCTATAAATGGGTATCTATAGGCTAAGGACTTAACCTAATTAATCCATTGATTATTGGCTTAAAATACCCATTAATCCCTTGATTAAAAGCTGGAAAATGAGTTTAAAAAATAAAATCCTGCCTAAAAAATACAAAGCCTCTTTTCCTCTTGAGACTTACTAGCGACTGTAGGGTAAGACCTACTGTGCATGGTAGGTTGACATCTTCCAAGCTCAGTGACAGCAGAAGCCTACGGGGATGGTAGGGGCATGGCTACCGTCAATGATAGGGTGGCTCCTTTCAAGGACTTAGCCAATTTCTCCTCCAATGTTTTTCCTTGTTTTGTCCTTGCTAATTGAACGCATGGAGAACAACTTGGAAGCTCTTTCTTGACCTTCAAACCCTTCTAACTTGCTCTTCAAAGCTTTATCCAAATAAGCAACCATGCCATTATCTTAAAAACCTTTGAGTTTCCTTCTTTGAACTCTAGTAATTGGTCCACTCTTCAATTCCATAGTTGAGTGACTCATCTGCTTCACGAGTTCCGCCCCACCTTTGAAAAGATTTGTCCTCGAATCTTCACCTACATCAAAAGGAGATAAATCAGAAACAATTAAAGTGGTGCTAACATTGTATTCCCCCAGAAGATCAATTCTATATGCATTATCTTTAAGACGCTCAAGAACTTGAAAAGGGCCATCGCCATGAGCATCAAGCTTAAGGAAAGCATTGAGAAGGAAAGCGTTCAATGGATTAAAACCATAAATAACCTCAAAAGGAGAAAAGGAAGTGTTAGAATGTTTAGTCCTATTGTAAGTAAACTCAATGTGAGGAAGGACTTCTTCCTATTAGCACAAATTTTTACGGATGGCCCTAAGAAGTTACCCAATGGTCTTATTAACCACCCCTGTCTGGCCATCGATTTCTAGGTGGCAAGCTGTAGAATACCACAAGTTAGTAATGAGTTTCCTCCATAAAACATGCAAAAAATGACTAATGAATTTGGTGTCACGATCCAAGATAATAATTTTAGGTATTCCATGGAGTCGCACCACCCAAGTAAAGAACAAGTTTACTACATGGCTAGCATCATCGGTTATCTTACAAGGTATAAAATGAGCCATTTTAGAAAACCTATCTACTATAACAAAGATAGAATCCATCCCTTTAGGTGAATTAGGAAAACCAATAATAGAATCCATAGAAATATCAACCCAAAGAACTTTAGAAATATCATAAGGAGTATAAAGACCATGAGGCAAGGCAGTAGATTTAGCCCTTTTACAATCCAAGAAATTTCCAATAAACTTTTCAGCATCTTTTCTCATGTGAGGCCAAAAGAAATGCTCATGCAAGATGTCATAAGTTTTTGTGATGCCAAAGTTTTCCATTAAGCTACTACAATGAGCCTCTTTCACCAATAACAATCCAGTAGAACGAGATGGAATGCACAATTTTCCTTCATAATAAAGAAAACCATCATGTATAAGGTACTAATCACTAGACACAAGCAAACAAGTCTAAAAAATATCCTTAAAATCTTGATCACTAGCATATAATTCCTTAAGCATCTCAAAACCAAGATTTTGAGCTTACAAAGTAGAGATAGGAGTGTACCTTCTAGACAAGGCATCGGCTACAATGTTTTTTCTTTACCTTTCTTGCAACGAATGATGTGTGGAAAAGTCTCAATGAACTCCATCTATCGTGCATGTCTCTTGTTCAACTTTTGTTATCCTTTAAGAAATTTCAAGGACTCATGATCGGTGTGCACCACAAACTCCTTTGGCCACAAGTAATGTTGCCAATTTTTAAATGTCCTCCCAAGTGCGTAGAGCTCCTTACCATATATAGCATAATTCAATGCCGCACCAATAAATTTTTTACTAAAGTAAGCCAATGATCTTTTATCTTGCATCAATACTCCTCCAATGCCAACACCTGAGGCATCTTCATTCTATCTCAAACATCTTCTCAAAGTTAGGTAGTGCAAGTATAGGTGCACTATGCAACCTCTCGTTTAGAAGCTCAAATGCCTTTTCTTGACTCTCCTCCTATTTGAATCCATTCATCTTCTCTATAACATCTGTCAAAGGACTAGCAATAGTACTAAAATCATTGATGAACTTCTTATAGAAACTTGCCAAACAATGAAAGCTCCTCACTTCAGATGCATTTTTTGGAGTAGGCCATTCTTTGATTACTTTTACCTTCTCTTGATCCACATGAAGGCCTTGAGAACTCACCACATAACCTAGGAAAGTCATTTTTTCCAAACAAAACTCACATTTTCCAAGGTTAGCATATAGATTCTTACTTCTCAAAACACACAAAACTTGTTTAAGACAATGTTGAGAAAACCGAACTCGAGACTGAACAGGTCAAGCTACTGGTTTACTAGTTGAACAAGTGGTCGAACCGGTATGACGTCATAAATATATAATAATTATAAATATTATAAATATATTAATTATTTATACAAATTATTCTACATAAATAGAAAAAGAAACTTCTACTTTCTCAAAAAAATTAAAAATACAAGTAACATATAGAGAAACCAATACTTCTTAAAAAAAACTTAAAAACACAAATAGCATAGAAGTTAAAATCTCATTAAATATGTATAAGTTTGTCTTTCAAAACTTTTTTACACCTTCATTTGTCAAGTTTAAAATAACAAGGAAAAAGTAAAATAGTAAAAAGTAAAAAAAACTAACAAGCTCAAGAAAATATACCCTTTTTCTTTTTAAATATGATGAATTGATCTAATATTGTTGGATGCTGGATTTTATGAATATTTTGGGATTATCTTTGTTTAGGCAAATAGAAATAGTGGTTGGTTTTGGATGGTGTAAAGAATAGAAGTTTCTTATTATTGTTTGTCTGTTGTAATTATTGTAGAATTCTGGGATTGGACAGTACTTTTGATTCTGAGCTTTATTCAGATAGATGTAATTCAAGTTAACAATCCAGCCATCCTAAAAAAAAACTCACAGAAGCAAGCAGAAAAAAAATTAACAAATTATTTAGCTTAGCCATCCAAAGATAGCAGCTGAAGAACAGTGAATTTGGGTTTTTTTTTTAAAAGAAAAAAAAGATAGCAGCTAAACCGTAGTAGGAGAACATGATTTTGGGGTTTTTATTAAAAAAAAAGAAAAAGAAAAGAGACAACAGCTGAAGCGCAGTAGAAGTTAAAAAAAAAAGAGAAAAAGAAAGAGACAATAGTTGAACCGTAGCAAAAGTAAAAAAAAAAATCAAAAACAAAAGAATCGGGTTTTTTCGGTTCGCGATCAAACCGGCTGATTTTAACCAGTTCAGTACTGCAACGGTTTTCTATTTGAACCAGACCCGACAAGTTACCAGTTCCCGATTTAACCAGTCAAACTAGCAAAATCCGCTCTGATTTTTTCAACATTGGCTTAAGATGATGCAAATGATCTTCATGAGTTTTGATACAAATCAAAATATCATCAAAATATACAACAACAAATTTACCAATGAAATTCCTCAGCATATGATGCATAAGTCTCATGAATGTACTAGGAGCATTAGTTAACCCAAAGGCATGACTAGACATTCATAAAGACCAAAATTAGTTTTGAAAGCCATTTTTTGCTCATCCCCTTCCCTCATGCTAATTTGATGGTAACCCAATTTTAAATCAATATTTGAAAATATTTGAGAACCATGCAACTCATCAAGTAATAATCTAATCTAGGAATAGGATACCTATACTTGATAGTTATGTTGTTAATGGCTCTACAATCAACACACATACACCATGTACCATCCTTTTTGGAACTAATAAAACGGGAACGACACAAAGGCTTAAACTTTCTCTTATATATCCTTTGGAAAGCAATTCCTCAACTTGTCTTTTTAACTCCTTAGTCTTTTCAGTAGGACTTCTATAAGCCGGTCTATTTGGCAACACCACTCCGGGTACCAAATCAATTTGATGCTCAATCCCTCTTAAGGGAGGAAGTCGACTGAGCATCTCTTCAGGGAAGACTTCCTTAAATTCTTTAATAACCTTTACTATAGCATTAGACAAAAAAGACAAATGATCATTAGTAGAAACATATGTTCCCTTGCAATAGAGAAGTAAAACCAACTCTTCTTATTCAATGGCCTCTATTATCTCACTCTCTTTTGCACAGAAGCATCTTTTTTCTCCCTTGCAATTATCACTCTTTTTCTTGTCTCTCTTTAATTTTTCCACACTCAATTTTCCTCAATTCTTTTTCCCTCTTCAATACTCTTTTTCTTTTTCTCACTCTATAATCTCACTTTTCCTCTCATTTTCTTTTGTTTTACAAAGACTTGACTAGGAGTCAAGGATTCAACATGAATTTTTCTCTATCCTTTTCAGGTGTTCTTCACACTATCATGAATAGCCTTTCTATCATATTGCCAAGGACGGCCCAACAACAAATACCCCGCTTGCATAGGAGCCACATCACAAAGAATCTCATCAAAATATTACCCCTTAGTAATAGACACTAGCACTTGTTTGTTCATTTCACTTTCACTTTATCATTCAACCAATGAAGCTTATAAGGCTTAGGATACTTGAGAAGAGGTAAGTTCAATTTTTTAACAAGATAAGTACTAGCTATATTAGTGCAGCTACCACTATCAATAATAAGGTTAGCAGTCATACCTTCCACTAAGCATTTAGTGTGAAAGATGTTTTCCCTTTGAATGCCACTCTCCTCCTCATGGACTTGAGTATACAAAGCTCTAATAGTCACCAAGCTCATACCCTCCTCATCGGTTTCAGAAGAGGCAATCTCTTGGTCTTCACTACTTTCATCTTGTCAACAATACCCTCTTAGCAATCATTATCACTCTTCTTAATCCAACCATATAAATCTTTGCTAAAAACCAAAGTTTTCTTTGTAGGACAATTTATAGCAATATGCCCCACTCCATTACACTTGAAGCACCTTGTTGAGTTGGTGATCAACCTTCCTTTCTCTTCCATCATAGGCTTATAATGATCTTTGAAAGCCACCTTAGGTCTATCTTCTTTCTTTGGCCAACTCTTGTAGGTTGATGCTTGAGGTTTAGGTACCACACTTCTTGAAGAAAAAATATTAGTTTTAGAGAAGCCAATCCTCTTCCTTTAATTTTCAATCTTGGTAGCCAAAAGACACATATCTTCATAAGTGGTGTAGGGATACAACTTTAATTGATTTGCAATGTCCCTATTGAGACCACTTAGAAATCTAGCAATTGAAGCATCCTTGTCTTCCTCCAATCTCAATCTCAAAATGTACAACTTTATCTCTTTCCTATATTCTTCAATACTTTGGTTCCCTTGCTTAAGAGTCATCAAATTGTAATGAAGCTCCCTATAATAATGTTTTGGTACAAATCTTTCTTCCATGAGAGTCTTCAACTCTGCCCAAGTTTCTACCGATTGCCTTCCATTTCTCAACCTTTGAGTGAAAATCCTTTCCCACCAATGAAGGGCATAACTCGAAAATTCGGCAATGACTAATTTCATTTTGACAATGTCACTATAGCTTCTCACCATGAATAGGTTCTCTATTCGTTTTTCCCAATCAAGGAACACATTTGGATCACTCTCACCTTGAAGCCACCTGCCACTTTATTTTGTCTAGAGCTTTAACCCCTTGTTGATTACCAAAGTAACCACTATGGTATGCTAGGCCAACATGAGGATTATCTCCATAATCTTCATACAAATTATTTTCATGCCATGCTTCATGTCTTGGTAATTCTTCTTCTGGTCCTCCTAGACCTCGCCTCTTCTCATACCTCTAACTTGTGGTCTTCCTTGATATCCACCTTCATGAAATGGATGAGAATTTTGAACCGGCATGTCATGGTATTCATAAGTTAGAAATATTATCAAAAGTTTTTTTATGATAAGGTGAATGAAACCATCAAGGTTATCTCCAACTGTTTGCTCCATTGTGGCACTACTCTTGCCTTTCTTAAGCTCTTCAACATCTCTATCAATACTTTGAAATTATCTTGTCAATCCTTCAAGTGATTGTTGCATAGACCTCAAAGTCTCATTTAGATACATCCTTATATGATCACTAGTTCCTCCTTGATGAGATTGAGTAGGCAAATGACCATCCGTAGACATTATTAAACCTGCAAATTAAACAAAGGAACCAAAGCAAAAAGGACCTCACAATTACTCCCTAAGTGATTACACTCTTTGATGATCACTCAATTCACTCGTGTTTAACACTCTTTATTGGCTTTTATCAAGATAAGTTCACCTTCTTGCCTTTTCCAATCACTCAACACTCAAGTCTCTATAGGATCCTTCAAAATTCTTAGTAACTCAAATCAAGAGTGAAAAACCTTAGGGGGGGAGATGAATAAGGTTTTTGGCTAATTTTCAAAAAAAAAAAATTTGTGTAATTAAAAGATAAACTTCCAATTTTGTTTTAGAAGGAATATTAAAACTCTTTTTAATAAAAATTCAAACCAAACAAAATCTTACAGTTATGACAATCAAGTAAAAAACATAGAATAAAGATGAACAACAATTTATAGTGGCTCACTCTCCCAAAGAGCTACATCTACTACCTTGAGTCAATACCCAAGGATTTTCCAAATCCACTATAATCCAAGTATACAACAATCACAAGTTTGAGGATCACCCACCAAGGGTTTTGTAAATAACCTCAATCCACAACATAATTACAATCAAAGGATAACCCAAGGGGTTTTTCAACACAAACATTTGATATCAACAGAAACACAATTACAATCAAAGGATAACCCAAGGGGTTTCCAACACAAACCTTTGATATCAATAGAAAAAGAGATCAGTAAGGAACAATGTTACCAAATGAGCTTGAGAAGGGAAGATACAAAACAATTGGATGATCTACAAGCTCCTCTTTTTTCTTCTTTGAAGAATAATCAACAATAAAGCTCCAAGAAGAATTTTTCTCTTTTGTTTTTGAGAGATAAAAGATGTTTGAAGAATAAACTTTAAAGCTCTTTAGATGTTCTTAAAATGATCTCAATAAATTTTTCAATAACCTCATTTTTTCACTGCAGATCAAATTTTCAATATATATAGGAAAGAGAAAAAATAGTCGTTACTGTCTGTGTAACGATAACTTTTTTGCAATAAAAGACTAAAATCGGACGACCGGGTTTAGAAAACAGACGTCCTATTTTCTTGTAAAAGGAAAATCGGATGAGCCCTTTTTAAAATAGAACGACCAGTTTTGAAACATAAAGATTCGGACGCATCCTACAAAAATCGGATGATCCCTCTTAAAAATCAGACGACCGATTTTAAAAATCGGATGCCCGGTTTCGAAAATTGGATGACTGGTTTTGAAACTCGGATGACCAGTTTTGAAAATCGGATGACCCTTTTTTTTTACAAGGATTTAAAAGCCAGTTTCCTTAAACAAAAAGAACTTTCTTTCACATTTCAAAACACTTCAAAACATGTATTCTTAATACACTTTTAGAGATAAGAAAACTTTCGAAGGCATCAAAAACTCTATCAAGAATACTTGGATTTTTTAAGAATAGTTTATAAAAAGAAATTCATCCAAGGAGCTTCACATTTGATCAACAATAAAAAATGGGAGTTAAGGAGTTCTACAAAATACCTTAGCATATCCCTAAGTAAGACACAAGTCTTCAAGGTCTTCAATGGCTTGATCTTTTCTCCTTCGTTTTGCCTTGATTACCAAGATCTTTTGCTTCTAACAGTGTAGCCTTGAGACTTCAAATATGCTTCTTTTGTTCTATCGAAACTAAGCTTAATATTTCATCAAAAAAACATATGTTAATCATAATAAAAAACATATACAATAATGCCCTTAGGGCTAACAAAGAGCATCAATCCGAAGCAATCAAATCAATCAATGCAATTAGTTGGATAAGTGTTCAAAGAGGCAAAGTTTCAAATACTTGAGATGTAAGAATTTCAAAGAAAGTAATCCATAGAAAAGAGCCAACAAAGATCATTAATCATCAATAAAATATTAGAAGCACACAAGGAAACAATTAGAAGTCAAAAACAAGTCAATTCAAAACAATTAAGCTAAACAAAGAACATGAGTACTAACATAAAATTTTCAAGGAAATTGGGGATAATGACACCCTGTCATTAAAACAATGATAACTCAAAAACACATAAAGAGTATGTGAAACCAACACATAAAGATTCCTCACTAGAAGAGGATGAATTTAAGCATAAATTTCATGCGAATTGAATCAGTATAACACAAGATATGCTCAGATTAATCAACTTTTTTTTTTCAGTCGCGATTCCGAAACACATTTCACAATTCAATCAAATCAAGCAATCAATTGTACTCTAAATTGAGCAAAAATATTTCAATTGAATCCAAACTCAAATGAGAACATCTCCATCACAAATAAACAACAAATTCACACATAATTCAACCGAATTTTCAATTGATTTTTGGAACAATTTTTCTGCACTACTATTGCATGATCTTCATGTATTTTTTCATATATCATCAATTACTTCTTCTTTTTCTTTGATTTTTAGCAAATTTTAAAAATTTACAATAAAAAATGACCTTCAATTGGAGGTTTCTCCTATACCACTTTGGTGTGAATCTTCAATTGCATGTAGATTTGATTCCACACCTTCCCAAGATCACCTCCTTTGATAAAGAACCTCTATTAAGGATTTTGTAGCTTCAACACTCTAATAGAAAACCTATGAGGATCTAAGCCTCATAAACCCAAAATTGAGAGGCAAAACTCTTTCCTAATTTATAGGAAGAACCTTGAGGAAACTAAGGCCTCAAAATCCCAACTATACAAACTAGAAGACCTAAGATCAATTGAATCAAAGATCAAGAACTCTAAGACTCAATTAATAAAAGAAATTAGAATGATCAATTGAATTCCATAGGTTCATTAATCTAAGGCAATCAATTATTCACAACTAAGGACATTAACCTTTAACAAGCTAATTAAGTAAGGGTAAAGAACCCTAGAGACAAAGAAAACTCTCTCTCAACAATTTCAGCAAAATTCATCAATTATTTTTCCAATGAGCGTATAAATGGATATTTATAGGCTAAGGACTTAACCTAATTAAACTATTGATTATTGGCTTAAAATACCCATTAAGACCTTGATTTAAAAGCTAGAAAATGAGTTTAAATAATAAAATCCTACCTAAAAATTACCAAGCCTCTTTTCCTACTGAGACCTTTCGGGGACGGTAGGGTAAGACCTACCGTGCGCGGTAGGTTGACATCTTCCAAGCTTGGTGCTGGCAGAAGCCTATCAACAACAGTAGGGGCAGGGCTACCATCGGGGGTAGAGTGGCTCCTTTCAAGGACTTAGCCAATTTCTCCTCTAATTTGTTCCCTTGTTTGGTTCTTGCTAAGTGAAAAAATGAAGAACAACTTGGAAGCCCTTTCTTGACTCTCAAACCCTTCCAACTTGCTCTTCAAAACTTCCTCCAAATAAGCAACCATGGCATTATCTTCAAAAGCTTTGAGTTTCCTTCTTTGAGCTTTAGTGATTGGTCCATTCTTCAATTCCATAGGTGAGTGGCTCATCCAGTTCACATTACACATTCTCGCAAATTTGCCTCAAGCCAGCCATAATTGAAAAGCACACTTTTAAATATAATAGACATTTAAACAATAAAGTATAATAATAATTAAAAATCATATAATTAAGTAAATATATAAAACATAATAGGAACATAAACTATACATATTAAATAACATTAATAACTAAATTAAATTAAATTAAATAACTAACATATTATAATAAAACAAAGCAAAAAACTAATTAAATAACTAATATAAACAAAGCAAATAACTAAAAAGAATTCAGAAAATCGAACTGGTCCTAGAACTAATCTAGGGGAAGAACCGATCATTCTTGGTAGCCGACCAGGGAGTCGACCAAACCACCCTGGTCAGCTGCCAGAGGATGACCGAATATTCCCTGGTTAGGCGGCAGGGGAGTTCCATTTTCTGGCAGCCAGTTTGAAATCTTTTGGGGGCCAATTTTTGGGTTTTTTTTAAGAAACTAATGGTTATATCATGATAATTTGTTGTAGATCTTCTTGTTTTTGAAGATTTGAAGAAGGTTTTTTTGGGAGATTGAGATAAAAATTTAAATAGTTGTTGTAGAGAGAAAGAGAGATGTAAAGAATGAAGGGGAAAGTGGTTGCACCACTAAAAAGGGGTATCATATAACAACCCTAATTCAAAAAACCATCCAAATTTGCTTGTCTTTTGAGGATGCGTCCACTTTGTCCTATCTCACAACCAAAATTTCCATTAGTAGGTTAGATATTGCAAACATGCCAGAGGAATAACCAAAAATTTGGGGGCACTTGTAAGTCCCAGATGTTCGCCTAGAATTTGGAATGAGCAAACTAAAGGATATGCTTGGCCTATCAAGAGTTTCTTCCTTGAGTCTCGCAATGAGATTATAAGATGACTGAAGGGTTTAGTCAACTTTTTTGCTGTAGTTCTAGATAAGCTCATCTCTTGACCAACTATCACGCAACAGAATTTTTAATATCTCTTCGTTCTTATATGCATTGAAAAATTATCTGATGAGATTATGTTTACAATACCCTTGTGAGTAGTCAATTAACTTTGAGACAATTAGGATCTTGTAAAAAATGTTAAGGTTTTCTGGTGTATGCAGCTGGATGTTCTGAGGACTTTGTCTTTTATAAGGATTGGAATGCCCTTACGCATAATTTGGTTGACCAGGATTCTATATTAGGGAAAGTAATTTGATTCCTGATGATTAAATTTCTTTGTTTGATAAATTATCTTTATTTTTGTGAAGGAATATAATTTGTTGAAACTAGGAAAGTAGTTCAACAATCCCAGGAAACTGAATAGCTTATTAGATATGGTATTCTGATTAATTTTCCTAAAAATTTAAAATTAAAATATGCGGATGATCTTAAAAAGACTCCTACCTACCTCTTTTCTTCTCTCTTCTCCTTCTCTTTGCCCTTGGAAATTTTATTTTCCGGAGGTTCCTATGAGAACTTGAGGCAATCAACCTAAAAAAAGCAAAGAAGGATAGAGGCCACAAGATGCCATTGTTAACGGCGAAGCGGAAATTTCAATTAGAAAAATAGGTATTTGAAGATATTGTCAGATGATTCATTTTGATTCTTCTAAAAAAAAATCTTCATTCACTCTTCTAGAACTTTCTTTCTAAGGATAGTAGGAATAATAGGATTAATTTGAGGTTTGAAGAAATTAATGCTCATATATTGCTTGCCATTTGTATCCAAAATTAGGATTTTTCTTGTCTCTTTACACATAATTTGTACAATTTACATGTAAAAAAAAAAAAGAAGATGGATTGAGCTTAATTTAATTGAAAAATAACATGATTTCTTTGAAATTTATGATCGGAGTTGGGATGATTGTGCTTAATTTTCTCGTTTGTTATTGTTAATGTGATATTTCTATTTTCATATATGTTTATTGTTTCCTCGAAAAGAATGATAATGTAATGGCCTTTCATTTCTTTAGTTGGATTAGTTCCAGTTTAGTTCATAAAAGAAGGAGAGAGAGTCAAATACTTAAAAGAGAAGGATTTGTTTTTACCTTGCTTGTGGTTGAAGAGTTATCTTGATCACGTAAGCTACACATTAATCAATCTATGATCTATGACTTTAGAGTTTGATGTGAGCATCAAGTCACTGAAACATATTACAGGTATATGGTCTTTTTATATTCCTAACTTCTTGCAATTTTCTACCAGCAAAACATGAACTAAAATTTGAAGCTTACAGAAAAAGAAATACTGAAATGTATCTGGCATCAACAACGTTTTGCGTCCTATTATGTTTCCAAAAAAGAATGAAAGGGTACCAAAATCTTTAAAAAGAATTAGGTAGAGGTCATTTTACTATTTGAGCTTTCAACCAGCTAGAATGGAAATTGACACGTAATAATAAAGAGAATATATAAAGGTAACAGTAAAGCACGTCATAAAATATAGCTTATCATGCATCATCTGCATTTAATTCATAGCTATGTTGTTCAGTGTTATATAGTTGATTATTTTCTTGATATCTATCATGTTCAATGGACTAAAGCTTCTATGCTTGTCTCTTATATGTGATTATTGGACTTCTGATGGGTGTGTCACCACTACATAGATTTATATCGTTGGCGATAATGCTCCTCTGTGTGATTCTGAGCTCTTTTGTTTTGCTCGGTGTCAACCTGTTTTGAACTCTGATGCCATTAGAATTGGTTGTCTCTACTCTTTTGAATATTAGTTCTGTAATGAGGAAATTTGAAATATGTAGCCAGTAGAAAAGGATTTTTATTATTTTCCTGCTTAATGTTTCTGTTGATCCCAAATACAATAAAAGAATATAAATGGATTCACATTCCACGGATTTATATTCCAAGTAATTGCATTCCTATTGCAACTTTCTTTTCCTGTCAACCAAACCATGCCTTAAAACAATTCTCTCTCCTTCTTATCTTTTTCTTTTCTTGCTGAATAAGTAGAACTTCTTTAGAAAGTAGGAAAAAATTTTTCCCACAAGGATGATAATGAAAAAGCACATTATCCATGGTAACAGAAAATAAACCACACTTAAACAAGTCAAGTGGGTTTAATACACAAAACACGAAATAAAATACACTAATACTAGATCTAAAAAGATCAAGAACACAAATGAACTAGAAAAGTTGCAAAACTCCAATGGAAGAAATTATTCAAGTTTGAGGGCAAAAGCAATAAAATACAAGAAAAAACAAGAAAAGGGGAAACTTTTCAGTCATAACTGAAGCTCTGCTATGGCCGAACAACAACACTGTTTGGAGACACAGAGAGAGAAGCAAAGAGGGAAAGAGCCGAGGGTTGGTGAGGAAACAGAAACCTTCCTATCACCCTCTCTTCTTATTATCACTTATGCAAGTTTTCATATTAGAATAATTAAATATAGTTAAATTTATTTGTTATATAACAATATAATTGAAACTTTAATGAACATCATATTATTTTAAAAATATAACAAATAAAAAAACCATGGATAATGATAAAAATGTAATAAGTAAAAAAACAAAGGGAATAACTTCAATAATCATTGATCGAAGTTATTAATTGACACAAATAGCAAAAACTAATTATAATGATTCAATTTACACATTTCTATTTTGAGGTTCTTGATTTGAAAAGACGTCAAATAGAAAAGTATAATAGAAAGATTTTATGAAGCATCACATTATTTAAAAAACGACAAATAATAAGAATATCACGGATAATGATGAAAAGTAATAAGTAAAAGGAAATAGAGAGTAAATTTCCATAATTATTGACCAAAGTTATTATTTGACGCAAATCATACCCATTATAATATTCTCTTGACATAAACTAATTATAATGATTTTGAGATTCTCGATTAAAAAAAATACTAATTTAGGAAAAGATTCAAAAAATACATTCTCAATTTGTAAACACGTCTAATAGGATAGTATAATGAAAAGATTTTATTAAACATTGAATTATTAAAAAAATAAATAGAAAAATCACGAATAATAAATAAAAAGTGATAAGGAAAAAAAACAGACGGATTAAATTTTAACTATTATTGACCAAAGTTATTAATTGACACAAATTGTACCCTTTATAATAATTTTGTTTGGCAGTAGCTAATTGTAATGATTGAAGTTACACATTCGCATTTTGAAATTTCCAGTGAAAACACGTCTAATTTTAGAGACACGTTTAATTTTAGAGACAATTAATATTAACTTTTTTTGGGCTAATTTAAAAGACCTATTCAAAGTTTAGGGTCATTGTCAATTAGGTATTATATAATTTAATTTGGATAATTGAGTACTCAAATCAAGTTTTTGTTTAAAGTGAGTTATTTGACTTTATAAAAATAACAAGACGTTTTAACAATTTTAACCCTAATATTAAAAAAAAGCAAAATCATTTAGATTTTTGACGTTGCTCTATGAGATCCGAGAGTTTTGAACACTATTTTAAAGACGAAAAATTAATTTGGGTGTGTAGTTGTCAAAACTGGAGGATAGGATACTTAATTGTTACGTTCTCAAATCTTTGAATGTGTTTTTAAAATTAATTTTTTTCCAAGTCAAACTAAATGCTACTACTATTATCATTCCAGATCGGCTAACCATTGAATGATAAACGCATTATCAGAAGTAATTTGAATTTTAAAGAACAGTAAGCAAGCGTTCAAGACAAGCCACACAGGTCAGAGACTCGTAAACAATAAACAAATTAATTATCCTAATTCCACTTGCGGAACCAGGTTGGCCCAGAAATTTTGAAAAATTTTAGAAATTGTATGTATTTTTCATTCAAGACCTCTCAGATTTTGTTTTCAAAATAGTCCCAAAATTTATGCTACTCGACTAATATAAAATGAAAAAAGAAACCTCAGCTTTACAATCGAATCAGTCGACAGAAGGAAAGTTCCCTACCTCCCTCTCCCTCTTCGACTTTCTCAGTCTCACACCTCTCCCTTCTCTGGTTCGGCGGCGGCGACTCCGACTGCGTGCGGCGGCAACTGCGGTGGACGGTGGCGGCGTGGCAGCAGCAACAGTAGCTGTGCGAACTGCGAAGGACAAGGAAGAGGTAGGTTTTTTAATTCAGATTTTAAAGGTTAATCTAGGTAGAAACATTTTTTGTTTTACAAAATTCACTTAACCCATCCTCAAATCCTCCTATTTCAAATTCCCTACCCTTTTTCTGAGCTAAAAGTAGGAAAAATTATGATTTTGTTAGTAAAAAAATTTTAGGGTTTTTCTGTAAAAATATGATTATTATGTCTTCTTTAGAAATTAACTAATGAGATTTTAATTTTGATCTACAGGCTCGATTTTACAAATTTTTGCATCCATAAATCGAGATTTAGAGGTAATTCTTCCTCTTGCTTTGTTTGATTGTGTTCTTGAACTATACAAAGAGGGTTTAATTGTTGAACTAAATATTGAAGTACCACTAATTAGTTGTTGTTTTGTTTCTGTCCTGGTTTTATAAGTGAAAAGTTTTGAATTTACTTTAAAATATTTTATTATTATATAGGATTTTACTATGAAAAAATATCTTGAAAAGTGGAAGAAGAGTTCTAATGCCGCGAGTGATGGGTAATCATTCATAGTGAGTAATGATAGGTGATCACTCTTCATTGGTAATGAGAGATTATCTATACTTTTGCTATTTTATTTGCATTCATATCTTCAACTTTGATAGAGATATTTATCCCGTGAGTGATGGGTGATCACTCCTTATTGATAATGATAATGGGAGATTACCTATTTTTTGCTATTTTATTTGCAAATTTGGAATTGTTTGAGTGTCTTTTGTGCTTGGAATGTATCTATTTTATAATGAAATTCTGTCAAAATTTTTAGTATTATTCAGCCTCCCAACTTTTCTCTCCGGGTTCCGCCACTGCCTAATTCTAAAGCAACTGAAGTCAGAAGAGTGAAAGCAGTGGAGGAAATAGGAAGCTCAATTCTGAATAGAGATCCAAGATGTTGATGGGACTTGCTTTCTGCAATGATATGGCAAGGCAGAAAATGACGATGGGTTCATCATTTTGCAAAGAGATTGTGAGGAGTTTCAGTACTCTGGCAGAGGAAAAGCGGGTGATGAAGGATCACAACCGCAGACTCATGGCAGCTAAATTTGAAGTCAGGCGGAAGCTTTACAAAGCCCTCTGCAGAGATCCTGATCTTCCCCACGATGTACGAGAGAAGAGTCGCTACAAATTGTCCAAGTTGCCGAGGAACAGTTCTTTTACCAGAATCAGAAACCGGTGCATTCTAACAGGTCGCCCTCGTGCAGTGTATCAGCTCTTTCGTATGTCTCGTATTTGCTTCCGCGAATTAGCTTCTCGAGGTGCTTTGACAGGCATCAAGAAAGCGTCTTGGTAGAATACTATTACGGGTTAGCAACCGGAATCTGACTGCAAGCGAGGTGAATACATCCTCAGTGCTTCTTTTATGTTTCATTTCAGCAAATGGGTCATAACCTTTTTTCTTTTCGCTTTGAATTCTTTTGCTGGCCTTTTATTATTTTCTTCTGCAGTAAAAACTTGACTAAGAACTATTGTTGTATTGAAAAATTTTAGTCAGGCTATAACAGTAGAACTCTATAATATGCATATGGTGTTCTCTGGTCATTTTCGGTTTAATGGCTCAATGTATTGGTGTTTATATTTCTTTCTTCTTTCTGTGGTGGGCTGGATTTGGTTTGTGACTTAGTGTAGAATTAGTAATGCACATTGCAGTGTTTGTTATTAGAATCCATAGACCAGTCCCACCCATCATTTCAATTAGTAACTTTTAGCTATTGGTTCGGCGATGATCTTATTTTTTACAATTTCTGAATCTGATACATATCCCCAAAGGCTGCTAACTGTGTTAGAAGAATTCTGAAAGACATGTCAAAACAGCAAGCTTGTATCTTTTCCATGATATTGATCTATAAACCTAAAAAATTTGTAGCGAAACTAAATACACTGAGTACATTCCCCAGATAAAATTTGAAGTCACTAGTTGAGACATCAGCTACTTAAAAGGAGTAAAGCTGCTATCCAGGGTCTTCATTTTGTAGCACGTATGGGCTTTCTCTGGTTAATTTCAGCATTTGTTTCCCATTGATTTTCTTGGTACATGAGCTGTACAGGATTTGGAATCTAAACTCCCGTAGACACTGGTAGCATGTTTAATACACAATTGAATCCGGATCTTTCTGACCCTTTTTGTTGGGGGGGGGGTGGGGAGGGGGGGGGGTATTCACAGGGTATGTTACCCATATTGAATTTTACAAGGTACATGGAATGTGGAATCTGAATAGCATTGTCTTAGTTTTTTGCCTACCTGTATAATCTCTTTTAGTTTGATTGCAAGTTTTGTCATCTATGAACGAGTTACACGGTTGCAGAGAGTGTACTAAGATGCTCTCATTTCTGCTTTTATTATATTCTTCTGCTTGGAAGAGAATGAACAGTGGTTGCAGAGAGTGTACTAAGATGCTCTTATTTCTGCTTTTATTATATTCTTCTGCTTGGAAGAGAATGAACAGTACATTACCTGCTCAGTGCGAAGGAACCTTTATTGACCTCTCATTTTGTACCACTTGGGAGTTTCATGCTTTCACTCTCTTCACATGTCATTCGAACTGTTTATTTGATAATCCTTTTTTCGATACCGAATTAACTTAACAGGCCTTTAAACTGACAGATGATGGAGTAGTATCCGTTAAAGAAGTTCTTAGGAAGAAGTTCTTGATGAAAGCCTTATCTAGAAATATAAATGCAATCATATGAACATGCATTGAGTTCTCTGTTTTGAACCTTTCTCGGAGTTCAAACTGCATTTCCTGTTAATGAACCACATATGTTTATGGTTGAGAGAAATGTTATTAACTGGATATCTGCTATGTTTCTTTCCTATCTGTCTCACTACTTGAATGATGTTTCTTGGGTGCTTGGAAACTCTTGATCAGTTTTCATTTACCTGGTATCATGACAGTAGCGATTCAGTTTCTGAAGATGCTTATTTATAAAATGATAAATCTTTTTCTTCTCTCTGATTCATCAGATTTGGTTAAACTGCCAAAAACATCATCAAGACGGGTTGATGATTTATTGGTAAGGATTTTGTGTTTTGGCCAAACAGCACAGCCAAATTCACTGTTCTTTAAGGCCTTTAATTAAACGTTTTGTTAGTTGGTAGGTGACTTTTGTCTGTTTTTATACGCCCTTGTAGTAGTAATAAGGTTGTGAAGTACATAGATATTCTTGACATAAAAATTAGGTACCTCTTTGGGTAACATCCAAATGTAAAAAATTTTACTAATCTTTCTCTTATCATGAACAATTTAATCTAGGAACAAATTTTCAAAGCCAAACTCTATGGAATTGTTGTCTTCGTTCTTCTTTTCTTTACACGTTAGTTAGTGAAGAATTAACAATTCAACTTCCAAATATACGTGTCCTACCTCGGGGTTCAGATCTCTTGTGTGTAACAATTTTTCCGTAATCTTCTTAGTATATTGTTAAAATTCTGTTATACCATGGACTATGTTACCTCTAGATGATGATGCTCTGACAATGCACAACATATATGATAACAATGACAAAAGGGTCTCCGCCACCAACGCATCTTCCAATATGAACCCAACAAATCCTCCATAAGCCATCGATGTTACCAATGAACCTCTTATTTATTACTGCTTTTCTCTCAGCTTCTAAATCTATAATTAGGTGGTGGTACAACGGCTCAATGCTTGCCAATAATTACGTTTCAAAATAATTTGCCTTTTTTTTCCCCGTAATTTTAGGATAAAAAAGAATTTGGCACCCATTATTATATGCTGTAGATAGGCTGGCACAGAGATTAAATGAAGAGTGTAAGTAGTTGTTGGATTTGTTAGCAACGTAGGACCACAACATTAAGCAAGAAGCTACCGCAATGAATCACTATCATCACCACTGTACTGTTCCTGGGCGGATTGTCAACTCTATTAACAAGGTTTTCGTCTTCTTTTTAAAACCCCTCCCCCACCCCACACACACCCACAGGAAAATGGTGATTACACGTATTTTGTGTATAATTTTAAATTTTATTTTTTATATACATTACACAAATTTTTAACCACTAAGCATATCATAACATTATGATTCATCAGAGTTCTAAACAACTATTAGCATCTATCTTATATTAAATATTTTCAAGGGTTAATTGTACATTTGGTATATTTGGAATGATATAAAATGAAAATTTTTACTTTTTGAAATTCTTTCTTGTCTATAATGGAATGCAATTTTCATTTCATTTCAATGTTTGGAAGAAAAATATATAATGGAATGATGATTTCTTTTGTGTTTGGAGAAATTATTTTATGTCGGAATTGAACGAAATTATATATAATGCGACTTAAATTTTCTTTTAAATAAAATGTATTTTTTATATCTAATCCACATTAAAACTCTAAAAAATATCAAATATTTTATTAAAGTGTAAATATCTATATAAAATTGAAAATAATCATTAAAACAATTCTTTTAAAGATCAAAATAAAAAAAAATTACGATATTTAAAAATTAATTGAGCCATCCACCCTTCTCAACTACGAAAAATATCGATCAGGGTCCGAAAGAGTAATATATACTACCTTCACTCAGAAATATAAGTATTTTTAGAAATATTGAAGGTGGTCAAATATATAAGTCATTTTGTACATTTTTCAAGACATTTAATGCTTATTTTCCAAATATACCATCGTTTATTTAATTTGAAGTGAATAGTATTTTGACTTTTGAGAAGTGAGGAAAAAGAGAAAATGATAATTTGAGTATTTAAAACTAAAAGATCTCTTGATTTCAAGAATATTAATCTGTGTATATAAGTCTAAAATGATTTATATTTTCGACCAAAAATGGTATAAATACGAAGGTATGATAGTCTAATATTTTAAAATCGATTCCCATCCTTCCTGAAAGACCTTTTCATAGATTTTGGTGTGCCAAGATCTAGAATAGAAAAAAAACTTGAAAAAACCATTTCATTCCTCTCCATTTTCCATATCCAACATAGTGTAAGAAATTTGTAATTTATATAAATAAAATTCAAAATTATGTAAATTTATTATAAAAAATAATAACTATTTTCCAAAACTAAAAACAATCAAATTATTCTACTTGCTATAATTTAGTTTCAAATGTTTATTTTAATAATTTTAATCTTATACATACTGTTTCAATTATTATAATTTTTACAATATTATATTCATATAGTTTTTTTCTTTCACAAGCACATAGTTTATTAAAATAACACCTCTTATATGGTTGGTTGCTATCAAAATCAGTGGTATAATTTAAATATCATCATCAGTACAATTAGTGCTGCTCTTCCTTACTTAAAATCCACAGTTTTAATTTATTTAAAGTTATTATCATATTTGTTTCTTAAGAAGAATTGAAAAAGTTATTTTAAAAAAGTTATTGTGGTATCCTTTTAAAACTGTTCTGCTTATAGATATTACTAATAATAAAATTGTTATATTAATTGATTTAAACTAATTTTTTATAAAACACTTATTTTTAATTACTTAAAAAAAGTATAAACAATAGAAAAGAAAGCGTAAACACCAGAAAAATTGAATAAATCAACATTTTAACTCAACACAATGCACATTAATCATTTTGAATTCCTCTTAACAAAATAGGCTTCAACTAGTCAAATAAATTAAAGCTCGAATAAGAAATTTTGAGATTTCACTCTTTAAGAAAATATATTTTTAAAGATACTTACGCCATTTTAATTTACATATATATCATTATTTTCAGAAAAATTTATATATACATTTCTATCTATTATTATTGACATGATACAATTTAATAAATATTTAAATAAAAAATTAATATTTTTGAATAAAGACATTTATTCATTCAAATTTTAATTATAAGAAAAAATAATTACTTTCTTATATGCTTAAAAGTAAATTTAATAATTATTTTTAAAATTATTATTTAGTATATTAATATGACATATAAACTGAGACGGAGGGGTAAATAAAAGCTTATATACATTTGTTTTGGGGTACTATTTATTTAATTATTTGGTGAATGCTCCTATAGACTTAACAAACAAATGGCCAATTACGATTAATAGGAAAAAATAAAAAAGAAAGGGAAAATGATGATTATTATTATTATTATTATTAGCACAAGAAAAATCTATATTCTTCTGGTGTATGAATGGTAAACATTTACGCAAACTCTGACGTTATTCAACTTTGAACTTTATGTCGACAATTAAAACCCCATTTACTCTCTCTCTCTCTCCCCTACTGGACTGGTTCAGGTTGGGTGGGTCGACATTTCATTTCAGCCATTTTCAAACTCTTGGTACCTATATAAAAACCTCCATAAGTACGCGCTTAAATTTTTCTCTAGAAAAAGAAAACTTCTTTTTGGCCGGCGTTTCCTCTATCTAAATATCTACGTTGACCATTTCGTACTATGACCACCGCTCTTTGAACGATCGTCGACACGCCACCGGAGTGACTAGTAGTATTGCACAGCTTCCACAATGGGGCACTGCTGTAGCAAAACCGTTCCCGATTCGGTCCACAAAGTAGATAATCCTGTAGAGGCAAACTCCGTCTCTGTCTCCGCTTGTTCTGAATCCGCCGCCTCCAACAACCACCACCACCAGCGCCGTCGGAAGCCTGGGTACTCGGTGTCTCCTGGTACGCCATCGGCGAATGGTAACTCCAATAAGAGTACGCCAGCTCACTCTTTTGCTGCTAGTCCATGGCAGAGTCCGTATCCTGCCGGAGTGGCTCCGTCGCCTTCTCCGGCCAGGACTCCCGGAAGGAAATTCAAGTGGCCTTTCCCACCTCCTTCTCCGGCCAAGCCGATCATGTCGGCTCTTATGAAGAGACAAGGAGCTTCCGCGGCTAAGCCTAAGGAGGGACCAATACCGGAACACGGAGAGGGCGAGAGGACACTTGATAAGAGCTTTGGTTATCCCAAGAATTTTGCGGCTAAGTATGAATTAGGAAAAGAGGTTGGTCGAGGACATTTTGGTCATACGTGTTGGGCCAAAGGTAAAAAAGGAGAGCTCAAGAATCAACCAGTGGCCGTGAAAATTGTTTCCAAAGCTAAGGTGTGTGGTATGTGTTTGGAATTTATTTTGCTAGTTTTAACGATCCATTAAGCATTTTTTTAGTATTTGTGCTCTAACAATTTAATAATTTTTTTGTAAATATATGATTTTCTTTCCTCTATCACTTTTGAGGCTTATGCAACCGACTGATTGACTATAAAATTGCAAAACAATGGTGATGAGGTATGCTCTTCTGGTGGGCATCATTCGTTCGTTTTGGTTTCTCTTTTTTCCTTCCTGTTAAAAAAGAATTAAAAAGGGTCTAGATATGTTTACTACATCACTGAACTATCCCAGTACTCGCATGGGATATTCATTCCACAATGGATTGCGTGTGATCCATTATACTACGTTACATTTTCTGTCAAGATACCATACAAGCGTTTCTCTTTGTTTGTGTATCTTCTTGATTCAATTGATATAAGTTTCCATGTTGTGAACATACAAGATTTCACCCGCATGTATCCCACTGGGAATATCAATTTCTAGGCAGGGGGGTAGGCAAATGATGTGCAACTAAATTAGTCAACGAATTTACATTTTCTGGCATGGTAGAATGACATGCAACTAAACAGTCAAGGAAATTTATAGGCCAGGCGAATAGGAGAATGATATGCAACCAAAATAATCATTGAATTTCCATTTTCTGGCATGGTAGAACAATATGCAACTAAATTGTCAAGGAAATATATAGGCCAGGTGAATAGGAGAAAGATATTCGACTGAATTAGTTTAGTTGAGGGAATGTCTGTTTTCTGGCATCTAGTGAAGGTGGATGATATTGTCTAAGAGATCTTTAGCGATAAAAAATTGAATGTGAAGAGATGACATAAGATGTAAAGGTGCATTTGTAAAGCTTTTACTTTCTGCTCAAGTGCTATTTCCTGATAGGTCTTGATGTAGGACATTCAGGCAGTATTGCTTGTGAAAAGTAAATTATGGTTGACCTTCCATGTTTTTGGTGCATGACTTTTCCTAGATATACTTTCTTCAAGCTAGTAAACCTTTTGAAATTAGATCATAAGTGAAGTTTTGGCACTTTTTTTCCCCACTCTAATTATAAGCTGATTACTAATGCATAGGGAAATCTTATACCTACAAACATGCATTGGCTAGAGTTGTTAACAGGAAAAGTTGTTTGCAGATGACTACAGCAATATCAATTGAAGATGTTCGTAGAGAGGTGAGGATTTTGAAAGCCTTATCTGGACATAGAAATCTGGTCAAATTTCATGATGCATTTGAGGATGCCCACAACGTCTACATAGTCATGGAGTATGTATTCTTAGAATATTTCATGGCACCATTTCTTTTATGTTGTATTTCCGCTAAGATGTCCTATTCTTTTAAGGAAATCTTCTTCATATAAGAAAATTTCTGAAAATCATTTTACAGAAATCATTTTGCACCAGCTTGCTGCAGATTGTAGTCAATGCATTAAGCTCTTCTATAATCTGTTCAGAATTGTGTGATTTTGGCAGGTTGTGTGAAGGAGGTGAATTGCTTGATAGAATCTTATCAAGGTATTCACTGGTTATCTTTTCAATTAGTGCTGCTAATGGTCATATGATATTGTCTGTTTATAATATTATATGTTACTACTGTTTTACAGAGGTGGAAGATATACAGAGACAGATGCTAAGAGCATCGTCACTCAGATATTAAGTGTTGTTGCCTTCTGTCATCTTCAAGGTGTTGTGCATCGTGATCTAAAGCCAGAGGTACCACAAGATAGATGGATTAACGCATGCATGATTTTTTGTTTCAAATGTCTATGCATATATGTGTATATATGGGAGCTTATACAGTCTGATATATGAAACATTTCTAATTGATGAATTTGATGGTGTATCACAGTAGTTGTTGCAAAACGAGTTATATGCATTAAATCTTATGCACCAGGAGTAATTGTGTAAAATATCTTGATTATTTGCAGAATTTTCTTTTCAGCACAAGGGATGAAAATGCTACCATGAAGGTCATAGATTTTGGTCTTTCCGACTTTATTAAGCCTGGTAACAGTTACATATTTAGTGATATTTGCACTTTACTTTCCTCATTTCCACGATTATCTGGTAGCTTTTGATGATTTCAAATGCAATATGTATGCCAGCAGTAACTGTGGCTTGTTTCTAGATTCAATTTCACAACTTTCCTCTGGCCAGTCATATTTATGATTTATGTGTGAGTTTGTAAAGCCTTCGATCTTTTTATCAGCCTGCCATCTCGGATGCTTTTTTTTTTTTTGTTAGCAGGCTTAAAAAACTGCTTAACCTGTTTGGAACAATAAGAGATTGAATCAGGATATTATTTGTCAAGTGGATCTTAGTATAGGAATGCAACTTCTTGGCTTGAAATTCTCTTAGTTTGTGTCTGATAGCAACTGCAGAGAGAATGGTTTATGTTATCCTTTTTCTGCATGGTAATCCCTGCCTCCTTTCTAACAAGAAAAATATTGAACTACTTAAGGAAACAAAGGTTAGGAGAAGTACAATTTTTAGGTGTGCATTATAGATTGTCTTCATGTGTAACAAATGGAATTATGTTGACAATAGCTACATGTAACAACATACTTGTGGCACCAAGCCATGAGAGTAGAAAGCATTTCCCCGCATTTCTTGTAATGCAAATCTTAGTCTAAATTTGAACGAAGAACAAGTCATTCAGGTATCAATCTATATGAGTTTAACCTGAAACTGCATTCTGTTTTCATTCAAATTGTTTTATTTTGCTTTGAGGAAATGAAATGATGACATAATCTTCCCCTCAAGATTCCAAAAATTAAAACAAGTTTTAAAACTGGGATACAGCTTGTCGCTTAAATCCTCTACAGTTGCTATGGCCAACGATATTCTACTTTCTTTTTGCTACGAGATTAGTGAAAAAATAATTTGAAGCTGGTTTCTTTCTTCTATTTGTGAACATTCATATGATGCTTGATTTACACTAGACTGCTAGTACTTAGTCTTGTTTTTTTGGTCGTACATGTCTAATTTATTTCTTTGTGGCATCATTCTTAATTCATCTTGACATGGATCTTGGTGCATCTATTTGCAGACCAACGTCTGAATGACATTGTGGGTAGTGCATATTATGTTGCACCTGAAGTACTTCATAGATCATACAGCGTTGAAGCAGACATTTGGAGCATCGGTGTAATAACATACATCTTGTTATGTGGAAGCAGGCCTTTCTGGGCGCGAACTGAATCAGGAATTTTTCGTTCTGTGCTTCGAGCTGATCCTAATTTCGATGACTCACCATGGCCAACTGTGTCACCAGAAGCGAAAGATTTTGTTAGACGGCTTCTGAACAAGGACCACAGGAAAAGAATGACTGCTGCACAAGCACTGGGTAAGTTAGCATTCACTATATCAGAATCTATGTGGGCATCTGATGGTAACAGAAGTCCTTATACGTAGCCATCCTTGTGCACTTTTGCAATGCATGCACTTTTCTCTTACAAATTAGGAACCCAAAGTTGATTAATGATTCAATTATTTTACAGCTCACCCATGGTTAAGGGATCAAAATTGTGCTGTGCCTCTCGACATATCAATCTACAGACTAGTCAAGTCTTACATCCGAGCAACACCATTGAAGCGTGCAGCACTTAAGGTATCTAGTAACTTCTTGAAATTGCATTCTGAATTCATATGAATGAAGAACCTGGAAGCAACTTAAAGGATTAGACATACAATTCTCTCATTTATACAGTCACGAAAACTGATGTATTTTGATCTATGCTTTCTGCATCTACTTCTGTAGGCTGTTTCAAAAGCATTGACAGAGGATGAGCTAATCTACTTAAGGGATCAATTTAAACTTTTGGAACCTAAAGATGGGCTTCTCTCCCTTGACAATTTTAGAATGGTTAGTTGACTTGTTCTTGATTTCATCTTGTACAGGGTTCTTTCAATGTTTAAATCTTATCTTTGGAAGTTACTTTCACTCAGGCTCTTATGAAAAATGCATCTGAGGCCATGAGGGAATCCAGGGTTCCTGAAATCCTAAATTTGGTGAGCTTTATTTGTAATTCATTTCATATTTTTTAACTTCGGTATCTAGCATCAAGTGGGGAAGGTTGAACCCCATGTTTTTGATCATCTTCTTCTACCTTCCTTCGATGATTTGAAACAAGATCTATGAAGGCTTTCTTCCCCTGACTCCAGAAAATCTAGCTGATTGTGCTTCAACTTATTAAGACCATCTTTGGATGGAAGGATAATTTAGAGGAAAGATAAACTTATTAATCTTTACTTTGCTTTAAGTGCAACGAATGAAACAAGATCTATGAAGGCTTTCTTCCCCTGACTCCAGAAAATCTAGCTGATTGTGCTTCAACTTATTAAGACCATCTTTGGATGGAAGGATAGTTTAGAGGAAAGATAAACTTATTAATCTTTACTTTGGTTTAAGTGCAATGAATGAAAGATATGAGAGATGTAAAAATGGAAGAAAGGCAAAGCAATGATCTGCTACGACATTATAAATAAATGACGAGTAAAAAAACAAGTACTCCTTTTATATGCCTTTCTCTGAAACTCTGAAACCAAGTACTTGAAAGGAATTTTCGTTGATCCTATAAGAGTTTGACAAAATAGTTGGCTGGTGGTCATCCAAAAGCAGAATCCAGGAAAAAGATATTGATTTTGGGAGAATTGTCCAATTGCTTTGCTAGTTGGGAGTATGTGAATTTTGTTTGTCCGTTGCCCTTGCAAGTATCTCTGTTTGTTATAGTCATGTATCTTTGGGTTTTGAATGATCTGAATATCAAAGTTTCTTCATTGCTTTATTTTTATCCAGATCTTTCTGCAAGGCATATTACAATTGATTGTCACTGGTGTTTTAGAAGTTTCTATTATTAAAATTCTGATATGGGGCCTAGAAATGACTGTATTTGTTCTTTATTATAAAAACTGATAACGAACTTCTTTTTTTTTTTTTTGAAGTTGGAACCTTTGTCTTATAAAAAGATGGACTTTGAAGAGTTCTGTGCTGCTGCAATTAGCATATATCAACTGGAGGCTCTTGAAAATTGGGAACATATTGCAAGCAGTGCATTTGAGTATTTTGAACAAGAAGGGAATCGTGTTACTTCAATTGAGGAAATAGCAAAGGTAAAGGATTCAATTTAACACCTTGCAAATTTTGATTATAAAAGCACATAACTTTTATCTGCATTTTACTCATCGGCATTCTTCTGTGCAGGAAATGAATGTTGGCCCTACAACTCACTCTTTACTTAAAGACTGGATAAGGCCATCAGATGGAAAACTCAGTTTTCTTGGTTTTACCAAGTTCTTGCACGGGGTAACACTTCGCAGCTCAAATACACGACACCACCATCAATAGCCATACTCATTTAGGGCATAGGACACGGTTATAAGAGGAAAGTATTGAGATTTATTTATTTATTTATTTTGAACGAAAGATGTGCAGAAATGGGATGTTGTAATCTTATAGAAAGAATTAGGTAATGAACATGAACTGTCTTTGTTGTGCCTTATAATTTGGACGTGGACGGGCAATACTTACGGTGTTGAGAATCTGGAGAACTCTCTGGATGAAGAAAATTTGAAACAGTAGAAAATGGGTTGTAAATTGTAATACTCGTTCGTGAGCATTCTTTTCTCCAGGATTCTTGATTGCTGGGTTATTTATTTGGTCTCAATTTATTGGGTTTTGATGGAACAACCCATCGAATTTATCTGGATTTAACCCATAGGGTCAGTAAGCTTAATAAATATACTTATTGTGATTCGTATGTTTAAAGGAAGTCTTAATCTTTTTCTAATTAAATTATTAAACTAAAATAACCTTTATGATAAGGGTTACATGATAATATCATACATTATCTTTCTTGAAGAACAAGATAATTCTCTTTATACATAAAGATACTATTCATAACTCTAGATTCTATTATGATTTCATTTACTGTTACACTATCGAATTTGAGATTGACATCGGAGGTGAAATGGGGATCATCCTTGCTTCGGTGTTTTTTTATTTTTTATTTTATTTTTTATTTTTTATTTCTTTGCATGTCTCTTTGAGAGGATCGGGAATTCAAGAGTCATTATTTGGTGCCCATGGTGTCCTTGTTATTAGATTTTTCTTTGTTGCATATTTGAACTCAATTTTTCTATGGTATCTGGCAATATCCATGCAGAGGACATCCCTCTCAATCCTCCTTACTCTTTGTTAACAACGGTAACAACTCTCCTCATATCCTGTTTGCCCAACAAACGGTGAGTGTTAGCACCCCTTCTCTTCTATCTAGGGTCAATACATCCATGTTCATGCAATTACAGTTGGACCAAATCACACAGATGCAAACTTTTTTGGCTTCTCTAAGGGCGATGTTATCCTTTCCTGCCACTATACACGTTCCTTTCCTTTTTGTGTCCATCCTTATCACGGCTTTACCTTCCTTTACTGTAACTTCATTCCTGTTACCTTCCTTCCCTTCCACTTTTGCTTTCGGTGACGGTACTTCTCACAGACAGGTTTCCCCCATTCTTCCAACACAAACTATACATAATTTGGTCAATCAGACTTTATCTCAAATGACACCTTCACTGGTTCCTGTGTCTTGCACTTGGGATTTCTATGCTTGTGCAAAAGTTCCTAACGAATTTTCTCATCTGAAACTCACCAAATATGATGGTTCTAGTAACCCAAAGGAACACATGATGCGATTTATTTCTCAGATGTACGTTTATAATGCTTCAGATAGTACTTGTTGCCGATTGTTTCCCAGTTCTCTAACTTGCAAGGCTCTAGCGTGGTATGCTCATCTACCACCTAGGAGTATTTATAGCTTTCGAGATTTGGGTAAAAAATTTATTCAAAATTTTCTCCCACAATCTATTTCTTGACCAACTTTCGATTTTTTGCCCAGTGCTCGCCAGCGACCCAATGAGACCTTCCGTTATTTTACAGCTTGCTTCAATCAGGCTGCCCAAGAAATCAACAATTTGTCTGAATGGAAATATATTCAGGGGTATTAATATGGGTTAACAAATCAGGTTTTTTCCTGGGAAGCATGCTGAACAAGAACCTACAGATGTGTTTAATATGTTAGGCAAGATTCAATAGTTCATCTATGTTGATCATTATGTTCGTCGAAAATAGGATTTGGAAAATGAAGTCAAGGAGTTGAATAGTTCCAAAAAATCTAAACCCATAGATAACAGGCAAAAACCTCCCGTTCTTGATCATTTGGGTCCGAGTAAACAAGATGTTTCCCAGTATGATTACATACCTTTAAAGATTCCCCAATCTGACATCCTTCAGAAAGTAGAGTCTTTAGGAATTTTGGATAAACTTGCAAAAATGTTATCCCCCCTTGACAAACGTAATAAAGCCAAGTTTTGCCAATTTCATAAAGACCACGGGCATGATATAAAACAATGTAATGAGTTGAAAAAGGCCATTGAACAGGCTACTAGGAACGGTAGATTGAAAGAATTTATTGATGACAAGAAGGGACACAAGCCCGATTCCTCTTCTTCCAAGTTAAAAGTGATTAATGCAATACAAGATGTCGGGCTTCCTGCTTCCCGAAAGCGGAGTCAGGAAAACTATGGGGATGATCCATTAGTCGTAACAATGACCATTGACCAATGTGTTGTCAAACACATCTTGGTTGGTACCGGTAGTTTTGTCAATGTTCTTTTAAGAACACTTCAATCAAATGGGGATTTCGTGGGATCGTCTGCTTCTATATGCACACTATTGGTGTGTCTGTATCCTCCCCGTACAATTGTCCGTATCTCCACTGCTGATTTATCCATGAAAATTTCTATAGGAGAGGAAGTTTATATCATTTATGGGGATTAGAAAGCAGCCCAAGAGTATTATTTTGCTACAGTAAAAGAAGTAGAGAAAGCAGAGGATTCTGCCGAGCAAGACTCGACTCTGAAGCTTTAACCAGACGGGGTATACGAATTGTTGGTTTTGTATCAACTTCAAATAGATCATACTGTATATATTAGGTGCCATCTCCTGATTGACTTGCGGATGCAATTGGTCGAACTTTTGGTTGAATACAAAAATATTTTTGTTTAGTCATCATCTAATTCAAGGATCATTCCCCGACACATTGCAGAACATAAGTTGGGTATTCCCAAAGGCAAAAAGTTGGTTTTTCAGAAAAAGCATGTATTTGCCAAACAAATACATGAAATTATTCGGAATGAGGTTCAGGAACTTTTTAAAGTAGGAATTATTAAACCTATTAACTTTTTTGAATGCTTATCCAACCTGGTGGTTGTAGCCAAACCCGAGGGGCATGGCGCTTCTGTATTGATTTCATATATCTGAACAAGTCCATCCCCAAGAAGCCATATCCTCTTCCCTGTCGATCAACTTGTTGATTCGGTGGCGGGCCATGAATTCCTTTCATTTCTTGATTCTTACAAGGGATATCATCAGATCCCGATGGCTGAAGAATATACGCCAAAATTGCCTTTATTACAAATAATTTAAAAAATATCGGAGCTGGCTTTCAAGAAGGCATGAAGAAAGCCTTTGAAGGCCTCATTGTGATAATTGTGGAAATTTATGTTGATGATATCATTGTTAAATCCAAAACAAAAGCCACAACAATGGTAGTTTTAAAGTAGATGTTCGACAGGATCTACAAAATCGGGAGAAACTGAATCCTTAAAAATGTACCTTTGGTGTTTCATTAGGCAAGTTTTTAGGATACATGGTTTCTCAACAAGGTATTGAGGTGAACCCAACAAAATTAAAGCTATCCAAGATATGTTTGAACCAAAACCTATTAAGGAAGTTCAATGCTTGACTTGAAGAACAGCTTCCTTGGGTCGGTTTCTTGCTAGGGTAGGAGAAATAGGTCTCCCGTTTTATCAAAATCTTAAGAATCCTTCCAAATTTGAGTAGACTCCGGTCGCCCCTTTTCAAAAGTTGAAGAAGTATTTGTCTTCCCCTCCCCTCCTTGTTATCTCGGCAACAAGATAATCATTGTATCTTTATCTAGTTATCACTTCCAAAGTGATTAGCTCAATTTTATGTTCTCTACGTGATAATAATATGAAATCAGTTTACTATGTGACTCATATTGTTCATGGACTAGAAGAACGTTACAGTTCTATAGAAAAACACATACTTTGCCTCATCATAACAACAAGAAAATTGAAACCATATTTTTAGGCACATGCTATCACTGTTCTAACTAATGTTCCACTAAGACACATTTACATAGACCCGATATATCAGGTAGAACTTTCAAATGGGCGTTGGAATTAAGTGAATATCAAATTGACTTCTCCCCCGAAAGACCATTCAAGGTCAAGCCTTAGCGGATTTTTTAATTGAATACTCTTTTCCCGATGTGGCAAATTACCTTCAGCCAACAACCAAAACTCACTCTCCTGAAACTTGGATATTCAACGTGGATGGGTCAACCGGGGAATAGACTAAAGGAGTTGGGTTCATTTTAGAAGATCCCGAAGGACACTAATATGCATATGCAATGAATTTTTTGTTCCTCGTTATCAACAATGAAGCTGAATATGAAGCTTTATTAGCTGGGTTGAGGATGGCTAAAAGTCTTAAGCTCACTCATATTTTAGTTCGAAGCAATTCACAAGTCGTTATTGGGCACGTGACTGGAATTTTTGAAGCAAATGAGGATAATATACAGAAGTATTTACTTTGTGTGTAACACATACTTTCTGAATTTTCCAATATGCAATTTAAAAAGGTTCCTCGAGAGCAAAACACAAAAGCATATATGTTATCTAAAATCAGTGTAGGTGAATACATTGAAGGCACATGGCTTAAATCTTTGTGAGTGAAAAGTATTGGATAGGATGTTTGTATGGTGGAGAAAATGGAAGATTGGACAACACCCATTCGAGAGTTCATTCTAAATGAGAAACTTCCTGAAGATGCCACACAATCAAGAAAGATACACACCACTTCTACCCAATATGTTTTAGTGGATAATCAGTTATACAGAACTATGGTAAACTGGCCTCTACTTAAATGTGTCAAGGGAGAAGATGGCCGTTATGTCCTTCGGAAAATATATGAAGGAATTTGTGGGTCTCACATTGGTGCAAAAGTTTTGATTACAAAAGCCATGCGCTATGGATACTATTGGCCTTCCATGAAGGAAGATTCCATCAACTTAGTCAAGGCATGCACAAAATGCTAGATACATGATATGCTAATGAGAATCATGTTCCCGTGACAAAATACTATATTTTTTGTACCCGATACCATTTGCTCAATGGGGTATAGATCTGTTAGGCCATTCCTTGAAGAAGCTACCGGGAAAAATCATCTGGTCATAGCCATACCGATGGAACGAAGTCAAACCATTGGTAACCATCACTGTACGAAAAGTCCAGGAATTCTTTTCTGAGTATGTTATTTGCTGATCGGTATCCCCAAAATCTTTATATCAAATAATGACTAGAAATTTGATTCTAAGGAGTTTAGAGACTTTTGTGAAGAGCTTGGTATTGAGTATCATTTTACTTCTATCAGGTATCCACAAACAAACGGCGCCACAGAAGTCACTAATTGCACCATCTTGCAGGGTTTAAAAAAATGATTGGATGAAATGAAAGGGGGGTGGTTGGATGAATTACCCAATGTTTTATGGTCTTATAGAACTACTCCCAAAGGGCAACCGAAGAAACACCCTTCAACCTTTATTTCGGAGTTGATGCCATGATTTCCGTAGAAGTTGGAAATAAATCATTGCGTAACATTGCTTTCAATGAAGACCATAATGATTAACTAATGCATGAACACTTAGTTCTCATTGATGAGCTTCATGAGCAGGCTGCCAAATGGGATGCTCATTACAAGCAACAGGTAGCCCTATACTATCATTCCAAAGTTAGACCTTCCAAGATTAAACAAGGTGACCTTGTCTTAAGAAAGAATGAGGTTAGTAAGGTTGATCCTAAGACCCTACCTGGAAAGTCCCTAACAAGTTAATCAAAGTAAATGGTAATGTGGGTTACAAATTGCAAGATTCTGGAAAAAAAAAAAAATACTAGCTAAAACTTGTAATGATCTACATTTGCAAAAAATTTTCCCTTAGTTTTTCTTTGTATATCTTCTGTGTTTCAATATATTGAAATATCAAATACATCTTTAATACATTTCCTCTTCTTATCTTTAAGAAGAGATATTTCATACAAAATTTTGGTTTAACAATTATTGTTATATTTTTTTTATTGGGCATATCATCCTGTTACCTTTCAAAAGTAACATATGTCCTATAGCTATTTCATTACAAGATCACTGATATAAAAACAAAAAACACAATTGATGAAACATTGCATTTCATAAAACTTCTCCTTATATATATATATATATATATATATATTATATTGACCTAACGGTCACATTCCTATCTATTACAAAAAATTAAAAAAATCTAACGTAAACCAAGCCTTTATCATTTCTTCCACCTATCAGGCAGCCAATCCTGATAGGCCTGCACTTCATGTTTATCAATCCCGATATTCAGGGATTATAAACCACCACATTACCCCCTCGGTAGGAGGTCCACTTTTTTCTTACACTTTTCAAGTCTTTAATCCAGGTGCACCACAACCTAATTCCTTTTGCGGCTCCTCTCCACCTTTTCAATAAGAATATCAAATTTCTAGAAATGTTCAAAGTTTGGAGAGCATCTACAAACTATTTCCAAGGGTTCTTCAAATGACCTATCGAATAGATCAATGGCTTCCTATGAAGCAACCACATTCTTGGTAGTTTCTTTGAAATGTCCATCTTTGCTATCTAACTTGTAAGACAAGTCATGAACATCAAGCTCCGCTTGAACGACCCCTCCGTGCAGGCCCAGTTACACCTTCACCATTGTTATAAACTATTCAAAGGAGAATTCTCTATGACGCCTTAAAACTTGAAGTAACGACACTTTTAGATACTCTTGTTTTCCATGGAAATGTGTTTGCCACAACTTCAATGCCGGATTATTGAGTATAAAATGAATAGCTAATAGCATATTATGGAGAATTTCTTTTCCCTTTACGACGGCAAAATGGTGACTCATTTCTTATCAAAGAATATCGTAGAATTTGGGCAGCAAAGTGGCAGTTCAAAACTTACATTTGAATGGTAGTTCACCCCTTTTCATAGGAGCAGCGACATTAATGGATGTATGAACGGATGCGTTCACATGCATCCTTTCCTTTGCCCCATTAATACCTTTGTGCATATCAAACGATGGCTAATCCTATTATGCCGCATGTATGCATCCCCTAACATTCTTTTAATGCAAAGTGACTACCAAACGTCAGCTTTGTTCCTTTTGTCAGTTTTTAACAATCCTATTGTTTTACCATAGTTACTTCACAATTAACTATGGTAAATACACAAATACATGGGTTCAAGAAATTTTTGACTTTCACAAGTTCTTAAAATTTTTTGTATTCATATTAACCCAATACATAGGCCTATCAACTTATTACAAAAATTCAAAACATGCAAGTGGCAGCAGCTTCACCCTTTACCTGGTTATAACAAAACCACCCAGAAGACCAGCTTCCCCTAAATTTTTCTTTTTTCCATTAGTTGATCCGCCCTACTTTTTGCAAGAAGATGTTACTTCTCTAACCGTGTAACAATTTATAACACTTGTCTCGTTGGCATTGTTGCTTCTACAATATCCACACATTTCATTATGGAACATTCTCCAAAAAATCACGATCGGGAACCTGAATACTTCTTGGTAACTCTACGATTAACCTCCCAACATAGTCTGCTGACTCTTGGACATGCATAGAAGGAGTATAAGGAATATTTGTCCTTGAGCTTTCCTTGTTACTATATTCTTGTTACGCATCATTTGCAGGTCTTTCAAGTAATTGCTTATGCACATCTGCGGATGGCCTTTCCAAATCGGGCATGCCTCTTTTATTAGCTTGGGTGATTGCTGGATCTATTGTATTTTCGTTTTGATCTTCTCGAGTATCTTCGGTAAGTTCATCCCATCTTTCTTTCTCTCTCTTGATACTGACTCTTCATGATCAGAACTTCTATTTTCCTCTCCTGAATCCTCTTAGGTGTTCCTGGGAAATACAAGATATTCAACATCTTCTTATAATATATTTTGACAACGGGAGGCAGATTTATATCGGGATATTCTTTTCGAATCTCATCAATCAATTCCGTCAGCAAGAAGCTCATAATGGGCATATATAACTTCAGGAAACACTCTTTCCCTTCATTTGATTCACAAAACTTTTTAATCAAATCCTCCTTTACCTGAGATAGCAATTTTCCTTCTTCATCGACCTATTCAGATAGTTCTAATGACAGGAGATCATTTTCTTGTTTCTTTTGTGCCAGCTCTTCCATATACTTTGAAGTTTCTTGATGGGCTTGCGCCTATAGTTCATTTAGACTTTCTATCCTCCCATCTTTGATAGCACATTCATTGATTAGTCGTTCATTGATTTCTGACAAAGGGGCAGTCGTCTTTGTTAATTAGGTATTCGTGGTTTCCACTTCAGTAACTTTCTTTTCTAACACTTTCACCCGATCAAGGGTGATACTTTGCTCTCAGCATACCTTCTCCAGTTCCTTTTTATACTTATTGGCCATTTCTTTTTGGGTTATCTGATTAGTAGTCAATCGGTGGATCGCCTCATTCATTATATTCATATTCTGCAATACAAACGTTTGCATAAGATACTCAACTATACACATCCATTATCATATAACATAACACATATGTACCTGCATACTGTTGGCAAATAATTATCCATCATTTCTTTTGGATTCATGTGTGGAGCAGTACCCATACCTAATATGGCCAAACTTGATCCGGCAGTTACCTTCTCTTTCTCCTGATCGGATCTCCTCCTCTTTACCGTCATTGTCCAACTAAGAAAATCCATTCTACATCATTCTATAGGTCCTTCTCATTCTGTATGCTTAGGCATATTTCTCCTTCTTTCAGATATTTCCTATTCCGGCCATCCAGAAATACTCACTCTTTTGGCATTCGTGATAGTCTAGATTTCTTTCTTCTCGTTTCTGATATTTTTCTCTTGCTTGTAGAGGCCATTTCTCCCTCTTTACTTGCCGCAAGCTTTTCTATTGGGATTTGTATCTTTGTTGTCTTGATTGCTCTTTCTTCTCTTCTTTTCGATCTTTCCTCTTGTCTTTTTTCCTAAAAGTTCTACCGATGATCGTTTTCCTGATGAACATAGCATATAATCACATAGTTTCACAAACACATACAGTTCCCATATATATATGTATATATCGTATATTTACTTTTGTCCCTGGTATCCGCCCTCGGGGGTGGAGCTTTCAACTTTGTTGTCGATTCCAGCATGCTCTGCAACATCAGTTTTCCTGCGTTTCCATAGTTTGTATCAGGCATTCATATTATATTTTCGGAAACGTTATATATTCATATTATAGCTCCTAATACTAACTTAATTCAAGTGAATCACAGTTTGCCTGAGAGTAAAACCCGGCAACCTTCATCATTTCCTCATCCCACTTCACCTCTCTCAGCACAATTCTAAAAGCATACTTTTTCATGAAAGGTTGCTCTGTTTCAATCTCTACATTCGACAATGTCTTTATTCTATCCAAGGTTTATCTGCTTCCACCTTTTCTACAAAAAAACCAGTGTCCTTCTCGCTCGTGGATTGATTGTGGTAACTTGGTTATCAAATTCTTTGCCTCACTCCTCTTTTGGAATGTATGCCAAGTAGGAAAATCTTTAACGAGTTTTATGTTGAATAACTTTGTGAATAGTTCTAAACTTGCTGGCACTCTGAAACACTTGCACAACAGTATAAATTCTATTACTATGCAGATCCCATCGGTGCAATTTGTCTTATTTCTATTCCCCAATAATTCATTATATCGTAAAACAAATTATGTATCAATAACCGCAATCCTGCTTCCAAATGATCCCGGTACACTACCATCCATCCTTTCGAGAGTATATGAGCCTTATCACCAGCTGATGTAGCCATTATCATTACAAGAAAAATAAGAATTAGCGACGGGAAATTGCGACCAAAATTTTCATCACAATTAGCGATGGAATAACGACCGAACATGATTGACCAATACTTTGTGACGACTTTGGTCACCGAAAAAAAATTTCCATCTCAAACATAAAAATTATTGCTACCTCTTAGCGACGAAATAGAATGCGTCGCAAAACTTGCGACCTATCCGTCATAACTACATTACCTACCTTTAAAAAAATTGCTGGGGTAAAACCAACCCAGTTTACCATTTTCTTCCTCAAAAAACCTAGCTACTCTCCTTTCTTCTTTGTTGAACGCTCGATATTCCTCCCTCACTGCCACCCCCTCACGGGCACCCCCTCATTGCCACTACCACCGCCATCCCTTTGCTGCCACCTCTCTTTTCTCCATTTTTTCTCTCATCTCTCGTATGTCTCTAGCTTGCCCCTGTGCTAGACCGAGCCTATGACACCAGAGCTTTTGACACTGGAGCTACTAACGCTGGAGTTCCTGAAGCCGGTGCTACTGATGCCGGAGCTTTACTTGAATTTAAGTAAGAATCCTTCTTGTTTTTTTCAATCCGGATGCATTTTCATCTTTATATTCTTGCAGCAAGTCTGATTTACTCTCTTTTTGTACACAAATTTAATTTTGGTATGTTGTTGTCTCTTTACTCTGAACAATTTTGCAGTGGATTTGATTTGGTATCTTTTTTTATGATAGCTTCAAATTTTAGTTGAAACTTTCATATTTTGATTCTGAATTAGGATGTACCAAGCTTGTTAAGCTCCAAGTTTGACTCTAAAAGCAATAATCTTTGTCAAATTTTGATCTAAATTGTTGATATAAATTGTTGATTAAAAGTAGGGGAAATCGGTTCAAATGGCTAAGCATTTTGCTTGATACTTCTTCTCTTTGACATAATTTCAATTTCCAGTAATGTACAATTTAAAAACTATAAACAAATTCAATATAATCTACAAATTGAACTATGAATTCGGTGCCAAGTGAAGTTCTTCATATCAGTGTCCCCTTATATTCAATTAAAAAGTGAGGCTTTGATTTTATATATGTTAGAGTTCTGGATATCAACAGTATAATTTGCAAATCCCCATTAAATAGACCATTTTGTTTGAGAGTATTAAGAATTATGTTGTTGTGAATGCAAACTGAGTACGTTTATCAATATATTCGTCAACTTTTAAGCTAGCTTTTCTTTTTGATAAGGCTTAATTCCCTATTTAGTCACTAGTGTATCTTTTTTCATTTTAAACGATTTGGTTGTTTATCTACTTCCACAATAGTTTTTGACCATTTGAAACACGAAGCAAGAATGACTTTTGAAGGAATATAATAAAAATTTTTCGAATAAAAAAAAATGGTTATGTGACATATTTTTTGGGCTAGAAAATATTAAATTTTGAATTAAAGTCATTTTATTTGTGCTCTAAATGGTTATAAACCACTATCAAGTTAGTTAAAGGGACCAAGTAGTTTAATTAGAAAAAGATTAGGGATACAAAAAGTTCAAGTTTTACATTACGAACTAATATTTCAAAACAAAAATCCGTTGTGGGGAATCTGAGTATTAATTATGCCTTTTCATAATATAAAATAAATTCGTTCTATTGCACCCACCACCATAAATGTCTTCCTCTCTCACTCTACGGAAAATAAAAGACTTCTATCTCTCTCTGGTGTTTAGGTGTACTTAGAAAGCATTTGATTTTGATATTTTTGTCGAATTTCATTAAAAAGAAAATTATTTATACAAGAAGATGTGTGAATTTCAGAAAAATAGTCAAATTAAATTACAAGAACTTGTAGCTAGTAGGAGAACAAAACATGGTGCAGAAAGGGTATGTAAAAGATTTGTTGTCTATATAATGTGGATGTCTAAAACAAGAGATTACAACCATGCATGCATGATCAATTCCTATATATATATATATATATATATTAAATCGATGACCAAGATACTCTAAATCATTTCTCAATCAAACAACCTAGAAACCAAATTCTTATCAGATTCCTCTTAGAGTTATATATATTGTTCTGTAATTTAAAATAAGTTAATTTTTAGTTATAAGCGATAATCTTGAGCTATTCTTTTTACTGAACATACCCCTTAATAGCCAAAAGTCATAATTTATGAATTATTCACTTGTTTGTGATCTCCAACATATGAGGAACACTTGCAATTTTAAGGAAGTTTCATAGAGACAATAGTTTCCGCTACTAGGAGATTCAATTTCTCTTGAAAGGATAACTAATTTTACACAAAATGAATTATTAATTATATTGTTGTGACACAAAATGAATGAGTTTGCTGCACCAATTAGCAATGTTGTTCTAACAAATTTTTAACTGAAACCAGTCTAAATTTTGATGCTTCTAATTTTTACTTGGCAATGTTGTTCTAACAAAAATTTTTAGTAACTAATTCTTTAATAATTTTGGCATTTAATTAATGTGTATTTAATATCTTTTTAGAATTTCTTTGTTAAATTGAATTTTAATTTATAAAATTGAAGTCCACAGTTGAATTAGTGGTCTTGAAAAATATTAGAGGTCAAAATATAATTATTTTCAAATATGAGGTCATAATATAATTTTAAGAATTTTGAGGCTCAAGTTGGATATGTGGTCTTAATATATTGTACTTCTAAGCTCACATTTATCTTCGTGCTTGACAAATTATAACTTCTTCATTGAAGGTATTCTGGTCGAAAATTTGAACGGAATATAGTGGGCTGCCTGTGAATAGGGCTATAAATGGGTCCAAATCCTCAGGATACCCCCAGACCCAGACTCATACCCTTATAGTAAAACTTGGACCCAGACCCGGACCCATATCCTCCAGGTATAAAATTTCTGGATCCAGACCCAACCCTCCAGGGTCCAGGATAGGGTTTGGGTATACCAGTACCCGTATGACATTTTTATATTTTTTTCCCTGTTAAACAAAAATATATAAAACAATGTATAATCTTAAAATAAAAATTTTAACATGATTACCATAATCTCCTCAACATTTCTTTCAACAAATACAATCATTTAACATGTCTAATTCAAATGATTAAATAGATATTAAAGAGGTCGTGAGTGCTTTCTTAAGAGAAAACGTGGGATTCACAATGTAAGATAATATAAGATTTAGTGGATGTTTTTAATTAAATTAATATCCAAATGAATCTCCAGTGTTATCTTTTTGAATTCTCAGATGGAATTATGGATTCTCATCCCTTTTTAGTAAGAATAGAGAATATCAATTTCAATTGCAGTTCATTATCAATTGATGAAGAAGTTTTTCCATTTGGTCCTGATTAAGCAAGGGGATTTAAAGGTGAATTTGATAGTCTGCCTGAAATGATTGGTATGAGCTTTTTAAGAAAATTAAGGTATTTTCATTCACAATTTCAATGCAATATAATATATAATATAATATATAAATTATATAATATATAAATATATATTATTATTTTATTAATACAGGTATACGGATCTGGATATCATCATACCCTTCCCAGACCTATATAATAGAATAAATATGGGTACGGGTACGGGTCCGTGGGTATAAAATTTAAACCTTACCCGCTAAAAGCGAGTATAGACCCACGCGGGTACGGGTAAGACCCGCCCCGTTTACAGCCCTACATGTGAATTGGTCTTTCAATTTTTCTTGAATTCTGGTACACTGTTGCTCTTATCGTTTGTTCTTTTTAATTTCCGCTTGCTTTTGTTAGTATATAGGCTGTGACCCATTTATTTTTGTGCTTAGTTTGGGGTGTGATTTCCCTATTTTCTTGTTGTTTTTGGGGCTATGATTCTCCTTTTTATGCTTGAAGAATTGTCCCTATTTTCTTGTTATTTTCGGGGTTGTGATTCTTCTTTTTAAGCTTGAAGAATTGTGAAAATTATCCTTTATGTGCTGGGTATTTTGGGGGAGCCCAGACTCTTTATTCAATTGTTTAACGGTTGAATTTTGTGTTTGGGTGACCATTGTGTCTGGAAAATGTCTATATTACAGAGGGGACTCTGTCAATTTCTTTTTTTTTTTTTACAGCTTAATAGGTGTCTAAGCATTATTCTAAGTTATCAAAAGCGAAAAGTAGAAGTATTTGTACTTCTATTGTTTCCCAACAAAAATTAAAAGTGTTTGACTTCTAATCTATCTTCATTTCCTTGTAATCAAAAGCAAATAATAGAAGTTTTTTGTACTTTTATTTATTGATTCATTTCCAAGTTACTAAAAAACAAATAATAGAAGTGTTTGTACTTCTATTATTTCTTCATTTTCCAAGTTGTGAAAAGCGAGAAATAGAAGTACTTGTACTTGTACTTTTTCTTTAGTAGAAATCTTTGTACTCATATTCTTTTTTTAATGTCTAAATTATGAAGATTTAATAGAAGTGTTTGTACTTCTACTCTTTCTTTATTTCTAACTTATGAAATCGAACAATAGCAAGAGTGCCTTTCAACAAATTATTCGTCTTCGATTCCTTCTTATTCTTTTCTATAAGCTTATCCTTCTATTCTCTTGAATGTAGCAAAATTATGGAGCAGAGATTGGTGTCTTTCCACAAATAAGAGTAAGGAAAATGAGATAAGGTGTCCGTGTGCAAAGTGCAAAAATAAGAAATTAATAACGGTGGATGATTTAAGGTCACATATTTTTTTTGTGGGGATTTAAGCCTAATTATCATAACTGGACATGCCATGGAGAAGCACCTTGGAGAGTAAATGAGGGGATGAATGTGAGTATTTTAAGGGAAATAATATCGAGTAGAATTGTAGAAAAAGGCCCGATTTGTGAAATGATATTTGATGTGGCGAGACGGAACATCGACCCTAAAGCTGCCAGCTATACTTATGAGGAAGTACCTGATCCAGAGGCACAAAAGTTCTTTGATATGTTAAAAACAGTCGATATACCACTATATGAAGGGTATAGTTATTCACAGTTTTCTGCGACAGTGAAGTTGTTATGCATGAAGTCTGAGTAGCACTGTCAAAATGGGCCTAGGCCCGCGGGCTGGCCCGGACCGTTCGTAAAATGGACGGATATGGATTTTCAAAATTAGGCCCATAAAAAATAAGCCAAGATCGAATTAGCCCGTTTGGGTGCGGACTTTTGTGGTCCGGTTCACAGGTTGGCCCGTTTTTTTTAATAGACATTATTTAGGTGTTATTAATGAGTAATTATTTTGTTTCATATTTAGATATTAGTGTACTTTTATGATTAGTTGAATATTTTTAAAGAAAAGTAATTTTTAATATTTTTTTAAGATTAAAAATAATTTTTATCAAAAAATAATGTGTTATTTATGTGTAATTATTTTGTTTCTTATAAGTTAGTATAATTTTTATGCTTAGTTGAATATTTTTAAATAAAACTAATTTTTAATATTTTTTAAGCTTAAAAATAATTTTTATTCAAAAAATAAAAAAATTTTGAAAAAAGGAAAAAGCTCGCGGACGGATATGGATTATAGGAATTTCAGCCCGTCAAAATTCAGCCCAGATCAGACTAGACCGTTTTAGTGCGGGCCAAACGCAGTCCGATCCGGTCTAGTCCGGTTCAGCCCGTTTTACAGTACTAAGTCTGAGAACAACTGGTCTGAGCAGTCATTTGATCAAGTGGCACAATATGTGAAACGCTTACTCCCCAAGGAGAATAAGATGATAGATGATTGGTACAAAACAAAAAAAGTAGTATCTGGTTTAGGTTTGCTTGTTCAGAAGATTGATGTATGTTTTAACAGTTGCATGCTTTATTGGAAGGAAGACAGTCATAGAAGGGAGTGCAAGTTCTGTGGTTGTGAACGGTACAAGAAGAAGAAAACTAAGGATAATAACCAAAAAAAGTCCCTCAAAAAAAGATGTATTACTTCCCCATAACTCCTAGTTGCAAAGGTTGTATGCATAAAAAAGAATTGTCGAGCACATGAAATGGCATTCAGAAAGTAAGCTGCAAGCAGACATCATGAGCCATCCTAGGGATGGAGAAGCATGGAAGCAATTCGATAGGGTGCATTTTGACTTTGCCTCTGAATCGAGGAATGTAAGGCTTGGTTTGTGTAGATATGGTTTCTCTCCTTTCCGAATGGCTGGGAAACAATACTCTTCTTGGCTAGTGATTGTAGCTCCTTATAACTTGCTCCTTGGATGTGTAAAGAAGTTATGTTTTTTACTGTCATTATTCCCGGTCCTAAGAATAAGAAAAGCAAACTGGATGTCTATTTGCAGTGATTAATAGAAGAGCTGAATGATTTGTGGGATGTGGGTGCCCTTATATATCAAGAAACAAAACTTCAACATGCGGGTTGCTCTTCTTCGGACGGTTAGTGATTTCCTAGCATATGGAATGTTGAGAGGTTGGAGTACTATAGGTGCACTTGCATATCCGTATTGTATGGAACAAACAAAGTCATTCCGACTGCAAAGTGGGGGAAACAGTCCTGGTTTGATTGTCATCAATGCTTCTTACCACAGGGCCATCTATTTAGAAAAGGTAGAAAGTTTTTTAAGAAAGGCAAGGGCCAAGATCACTTTTTTGCCGCCACCGTACCTTTTTTGTGAATAGTTGTGGGAGAGAATTCAGGGATTGCCGAAAATTACAGGAATATGCACCAAAATTGTAGGGGAGATGGCAGAGGTGCAAACTATAATTAGACAAGGAGGAGCATATTTTGGGATCTTCCGCGTTGTCGTACCCTTCTAGTTCGTCACAATATTGATGTAGTGCACAATGAAAAAAAATATATTTGATAATGCATTCAACACTGTAATGGATGTCAAAGGAAAGACCAAGGATAATGTCAAGGATAGAGAAGACATAGAATGGTATTCTAACCGACCTGAGTTGACAATCCAAAATGAAGCTGGGGGTAAGGGGTCAAAGCCGAAGGCATGTTACACATTAACAAATGAACAACGAAAGCATATTCTTGAGTTGGTAAAGGAGTTAGATTACCAGATGGGTATGCTTCTAACTTGGGAAGATGTGTGGATTTGAAAGAATTGAGAATGTTCGAGATAAAAAGCCATGACTGTGATGTGTTCATGGAATGATTAATACCAATTGCCTTCAGAGAGATTCTTCCGCAAAAAGATTGGAGCGTCTTGGTATCATTGAGCCTTTTCTACTGTGACTTATGCATGCCAAAGATTAGCGAGAAGCATATGCGTCAATTGGAGAATTAGTATTGCGATTTTGTTATGTAAGCTAGAAAGAAATTTCCCCCAGGGTTCTTCGATATCATGGAACACTTGATTGTTCATTTGTCGTATGAGACTAGAGTTTGTGGCCCAGTCCAATATAGTTGGGTGTATCCATTTGAGAGGTAAGGACAAGAACACTTGTCTTAAATATCTCTTACATAATTAAGTAATGCATTTACTAAAGTATATTCATATTTAGGTATTTGAACCATCTAAAGAAGACAAGAACAAGGCTGGGGTGGAAGGTTCGATATGTAACGCATACTTAATTAAGGAGGCTGCAACATTCTTTAGTTACTACTTTGAATCAATCGTTGACACTAGAACCAGAAACACAGGATGTAATGATGAGGGTGAGCATCCTCATGAACAAGGCTTTGTTCTTTCTATCTGTAACGCACGAGGAAGACCATATGGTAAGATGAAGAAGAGAATCTTGGACAAGGAAGACCATAACGTAATAACAAACTGCATCCTACTTAATTGCTAGGAGGCTGAATGTTTTATCAAGTAAGTTCAAATTTATTCCTTTATATTAGAATTAAGTTGAGTTGATTGGAAATATTGTTGACTGTGTGTTATTAATTGTCGGAAGTACTCATAAAAAATGAGAACCTGTTATCCAAGTATTACAAAAGACCACTTAAAGGAAATGATCAACGATGAATTCACCAAATACTTTAAAAATGAAGTAAGTACATTAAGTTAAGAATGTTAAACATTTTACAAAATGGATATAATAATACTATTTTTTTTAGATGCACAGACCTTCCAACATGGAAAGTCGCCAACAACTAATTAGAAACCTCTCTTGGGGTCTGTCTAGACATGTAAAGATATGGAACATGTATATTGTCAACGGATTCAGATTTAATATACGAGAATATGACTCCGGAAAATGTACTAATAATTGTGGTGTACGGGTGAAGGGGACTATTATGGAACTTTAACTAATGTCATTGAGGTTGAGTTCATGGGTACACCTGTTCAAAAAGCTACACTCTTTAAGTGTGTTTGGTTTGATTCTTCAGATAAAGGTTTAATTAAGCATCCTCAGTATAAACTTTTCGAGATTCGCTCTAAGAAAAGATATCCCGGTTGCGATCCATTCATCATTGCTTACCAACCGGAACAAGTGTCTTATATCATATATCTTGGTGCTAAACGACAAAGGATTGATTAGTTGGCAGTAATGAAGTCAAGAACTTGAGTGTTAGATGTCCCTGTAGTTGAACTAGCATTTCAAGAGAATGTGGAAATTGGTGAGACTTCAGTAATAGATGTAGGATTGAAGAAGTTGAACATCTCACACTAGTTAGGCAGACACGACGATGTACACATTCTTGAAGAACATGAAGTAAATGATGATTTTGTCAATAATGAGGTGGAATGGGAGTCACAAGATGAAGCAACTGAAGAAGAGGAATATGATTCGATTAGTGATGATTCTAACTGACTGAATGGTTGTTATTAATTATGTTGCAACAATATTCTTGTAATTTATGAGTTATAAATGAAGCAACTTAATAAAAAAATTATGATTTTTAAATGTTTTAGTTATACATTATAATTGTGACTCCTTGTAATTTATAGATTTTGCAAGTTATTGGTTATAAGTTTTAACTGGTGTAAGTTATATATTCTATTTCGTATGCTTTTGTTAACTAACTTTATTTGTTTCAATGTCATTACAGATATGACTCGTGGACAAAAGAGCATGAAGGAAAGTTCATCGGGTGCCTCGCCCTCAGACTCATTAACTCACAGAGACACCCCACCTTCTACAGCCTCGCCTTCCGTGGACTTGGGGTCCCCATCCTTGCAGACTCAGTTGTAGGTGCCTCTTGCGTCCGCACAGCTGGAGACGCAGCTTACACTGCCTACCACATCATCAAAGCCCTCGACTACAGCCCAGGGTGAGACGAGTCAAGAACAGCCTACCATATCAGTGGGCCGTGCCAGCTCATCTCGGGGACGAAGTAACACATTCTAGCATCCACTGCATGCTCCGGAGCCCTGGCAGATCCAGGGGAACATGCACCCAATATTAGAGATACGACCGAGGAAGTAAGTATATATATTCTTCTAAATAGCTCTGCTATATTAGTAACATGCATGCTTGGTAAGTGAAATTGTATTATGAATAGTACTATGTTTGTCTTTTATTTTTTCTTATTGACAAAACTTCTTTAACCATTACACGTCTTTTTGTCCAGCACATTTTTTCCTTCACATAATGCGTCTGCTCAGATCACAGATATTTTCCATGAGCATTTTAATCAATATTGAGAAAACCGAACCAGATACTGAACCGACCAAGCTACTAGTTCATTAGTTTATTGGTTCAATCGATTGAACCAGTAGTCGAACCGGTATGACATCATAATGACATCATACATATATAATAATTATAAATATATTAATTATTTATAAAAATTATTCTAAATAAATAGGAAAAACTTCTACTTTCTCAAAAAAATTAAAAAATGCAAGTAATATATAGAAAAACCTGTACTTCTCAAAAAAACTTAAAAACACAAATAACATAGAAGTTAAAAACATTTATCAAAATACATATTACACACGAAAAGCAAAATAAAATTTGTTCAAATACAAATTTAACATCATTAAACACAAAGAAAAAGTATAGTAAACACTATAAAAAGTAATTTAAAATAACTACATTTCAAATACTACATAGTTTAAATTTACTTTAAAGAATCAAAAATCAAAATCAAAATTATATTGAAGGTCAACTCCATGTCCATCTTCATTATCAAGACTAGCCATCCTAAAAAAAAATTTATTATGAAAACATAGCCATAGCAAGTGTTTAATTTTATTTAATATATGAGTTTCCCAAATCCCATTTGCACTTTTAATCTTAATATAGGCCTTAACTATACCTTATAATTATTTTGTGCAGTTAATTTCAAAGGAAAAAAAAAGAAGTAACAAATTCCACCAAAATGTATAGAAGCAAGCAGAAGAAAAAAAATAACCTTAGCCATAAGAAAAAAAGACAGCAGCATAATAGATTCAATCGTAGCAGAAAAAAAAAACAACAAAGACAGCAGGCAGCATAGCAGATGCAGAGCTGCAACAAAAAAAAAAAAAAAAAAAAAAAAAAAAAAAGAAGACAGCACCACATGACAGGTGCAGAACTCAGCCGAGCAAAAGAGCATAAGCAAGTTGAAGCATCAAGGCTCTCAAGCAAGCAGAACCTTAGCCATCCCAAAAAAACACGAAGACAAAGACAGGACAGCAGCTGCAGCAGAGCAGAAGCCCGGCCAGCAGGCGGGCGGCGTGCTTATCTTGTGTGACAACACTACAGAGCGAGTGGCTCTTCTAGGCGGGCAGCTGTGTGACAACACTACAGAGAAAGCGGCGCTTTCGTGTAACATGCTATGGTCTCAACGCCCTTACGAGGTAGTGATGAGTTTCACGCGCTCTAAGCTCGGCCCGGGCGAGAACAGAAGTAACTTGCAACTTCCAAGGAGAGAAGAGAAGAGGATACCTACATGGAGGAGAGACCGGCGTGGCTGAAAAAGCACTGCAATGCTGGCGACGGCCTAAGCAGAGGGAGGGAGAAAGTTAGGGAGAGCCTGATAGAGAGAGGTGATTGAAACTGAAAGATAGATTTGGCATTTTGGGTTTTTTAAAAAAAAAATTCAAAAAACAAGAACCCAATTTTTTCGGTTTGCAGTCAAACTGGTCGATTTTGACCTGGTTTAACCGGTTCAGTACTACAACCATTTTCTATTTGAACCAAATTGGACAAACCATTGGTTCTCGGTTCAACCGATCGAAGCGGCCAGTTCGATCAAGTTTTTTCAACATTGGTCTTAATGAGTCTTACACTTCTTAGGGTAAAGTTTCGGACATAGTGAAAGAGATGTGGTGGATCGAGTTCACGGTGAGCGTTTCAATGAATTATATCTATATTTAAACATTTAAAAATGGTTATAGTTTTCTTTGTTTTTAACATTTAAATTCTCGAATGCAGAATACTTCTGTTGGAAGCTTGAGCATAATGTGAAGGTGAGGGAGTGTTTTTAATGAAATTAGCAAGTAAGAGGTACAGGGACCTAATGTTTGCCATGTGTGGTGCAAAGGAGAAGCCATCCTAGATCTTATATGATGTATATACCCGTCTTCGGGAATATTAGAAGTCAGATAAATTTGTGGCTATCTCTGAGACGGCAACAAATAATTAGAATGAGGGACGACACGGCGAGGGTCCCAATTAGGGCTGTAAACGGGTCCAGACCCTCAGGGTACCCCCAGATCCGGACCCGTACCCTTATAATGAAACTTGGACCCACACCCGGGCCCATACCCTCCAGGGTATAAAATTCTAGACCCAGACCTGACCCTCCAGGGTCCAGGGTAGGGTACGGGTATACCCGTACCCGTATGACATTTTTCTATTTTATTTCCCTGTTAAACAAAAATGTGTAAAACAATGTATAATTCAAAAAATAAAAATTTTAACATGATTAACATAATCTCCTTAACATTTCTTTCAACAAATAAAATCATTTAACATCTCTAATTCACATAATTAAAAGTTCAAATATACACAAAATCGTCATAGTACATTAATCGAATACATTAATCGAATAAAAATAAAAGTTCTAGTTCAATAAAATACATTAATCAAAGCATTTGGATTTGTGTGAGTGTGATGTGATGTGAGTGTAGTTGGTTGGTAGGTAGAGGTAGTAGGTTAGGGTTAAAGATAAGAGTAAAATAATATGTTAAAAAAATTATATAAATTATATATTAATATAATATAATATATAAAATATATTATTATTTTATTAATACGGGTATACGAGTATACGGGTCTGGGCATCACCATACCTTACCCGGACCCATATAGCAGTATAAATACGGGTACGGGTACGGGTACGGGTCTGCGGGTATAAAATTTAAACCTTACCCGCTAAAAACGGGTACAGACCTGTGCGGGTACGGGTAAGACCCGCCCCGTTTACAGCCCTAGTCCCAATAAGCATACGATTGGCTCCCGATCGTACTTAGAGTGGGAGGCTTTAGAGGTAATCTTTTTCATGTTATTCTAATTGTTTATGGAGAAGCCCAGACTCTTTTGAATGAACTTGAGTGTTTATGGGAGCCCGGACTCTTTTGAATGTTTAATTGTTTATGTGGAGCCAGAACTCTGTGATACTTTGGTGTTAAGACTGGTCTATTTTGTAATTGCTTGTTGCATTTTGAGACTAATGGATCTACAAATTTCTAATAATTTTGTTGGCTTTGAGTTCATTTTGTTCATGAATTTTATATTTTTATTTGATGTAGCTGTAATTTTCTGTTTTAAAGTTACAGATGATCATTTATGCATTGATATATTTATAGAATATGGATGTTATTCGTCTATGATTTCATAAGAGCAACTGCATTTTCTGTTATTATAAAGCTTATGAAAAGTCAAGTTTAATGAATGTTTGACATGTTTAAGTTGGCTTTATAAGGGTTTGTTGGTTATGCAGTTATTTATGGATGTATTTCTGTTGTATCTAGTCATTTCTGGACTATACTGGACTAAAGTTGGCCTGCCATTCAGTTTTATAGCATGCACTTTTTTAACTGCTTGGTTTGTGTCATTGAAATATTGAAGCGGATGCAACTTTTTTCATTGCTTGAAGGAATTTAAGTTGACTTCAGTGGTACTATGTATTCCTTGGTGCAACAAGAATACCTTTTGATTAGGTAAGCAATATGTTATGGCTATTGCTTATGACTAATTGGTATTGTGTATTGGGGACAACCATTTTGTGTGGCACCAATCAATATGCTTCATTATCTTAACGACTGATGGCAAATAAAATGTTGATTAGACAAGCATGGAAGTGGTTATTAGAATTCATTTCCTTGTTGTAGGATCACCAATACATGTCCGGTGTTTAGAAATGTTGATTACACTTGTAGGTCTTCCCCAAAACAATGTCTTATTATATTTATCAATGCAAGTTTAGTGACTTCTTTGATATCTACTTGCCTACTTTATTGCATTTGAAAAAATAGTTAGAATTTGATAGGGTAATCTAGCTGTTAAATATGATATCCTCTATTTCCTTTGATATATGATAAAAACGCCAGAGGCTTGGTGATGCCTTCGCTCATGATGAGCTTTATGAAAAGCTCCACACTCATCGAGATGGGCATGAGAAAGCAAGACAATTTATTGATCACCACTCAGATGAGTTTTGGGTTAGTTGTTTTGTTAATAATACTTGGTATGCCACAAACCACCTTATGATTTACTATAACAAATAAATTATTTCACATTTTTCTTGAATTTCAGAAATAACTTTGCATCTTGAAGGCTAGTATGACTCAAGAGCATAGGAAGAATGCAGCTCAAATGCCTACGACATAGAAATGATGTATGAGGTTGGTTTGGGCCTTAGGAGGGGGCATGCTTATGGCTTCGGTAAGGCAGAGTCGGCTCGTTTACGCTAGTAGGCTCGAGCAGCTGCTGGTGCTCTCTTTCCTGTAACACCATTTGAGCAGCAGATGGAGAACATTGCTTGAAAGGTCATTATTGAGGAGGTGGATCGGGAGGTCCGACCAGAGGTCTAGTGCCGGATTGGTTACGCCAACCACCTATTGCATGAGTCGTGGCTGAATCTCTCGGTGAGGTTGGTATATCCATGAGCGACTTGGGATCTCTTGAGCCACCTCTAGATTGGAAGATGCTTGGCTATCCTAGTGGTGAAGGCACAAGTGGTGAGCGATCGAGCGATGCAGGCCCGACAGGTGAGGACGATGACCATCTTCTACCTTCTACTTAGCTTTTATTGACATATATTTATTAGATACTTTCAAGTGGATACTACTTTATATGCTTTATGATGTTATAGTAGTTTGATACTATTTTATGCTTTATGATGTAAATTATAGTAGCTTGCTACTATTTCATATTTATGTGTTATAGAATTTAGGTACTATTTTATACTTTATGATGTTGTAGTAAGTTTTTTTTGGATATGAATGGTATATTAAAGTATGTAAATGCTAATTTTTGTTATAGAAATATTATTTGTCAATTTTTTCTTATTTTCAGGATGTTTTGCAAATGTTTGATGATTACTATATATAGTTGCAACCGATTAGCGACCAAACAAGTTTTTCAAAAAAGGAAAAGAGTTATCCAATGTAATGACAATGTAATGACCATTTAATTTTTTAAAAAAAGAACATGTTTTACGATAGTATTGCGACGGAAAAAGCTATCGCTAAGTTTGGCGCTAATTCATACACGATGGTATTGTGATGAAAAAGCTTTCGTAGAATCGTGGTTTGCGAAGGTAAAATCTATGACAACATTGCGATAGAAGAGACCGTCGTAGACTTAGTTGTAGCAACGGAATTGTAACAGAACTTTCAATTGCTACATTTGGCGCAAATTTTTTTGGTGCTAATGTTTGCGACGGAACGGTCGGATTCCGTCGCGAAACCATTTGATATGAATTTTATGACAAGCCATCGCCATTCTATCGCAAAAGGTTTTTAGTGACCGAATATATCGTTGAAATGTTGTGTTTGCGATGCCCGTTTACCAACTAGCATTTTTCGTCTCAATTTCGTCGCAATTTTGACGATTGCGACAGAACATACTGTTGCAATTTCTACTTTTTCTTGTAGTGTATACCTAACCTGATAGGAATACGAAATTCTTTTCTTATATTTCCAAGCTGATTATAACGAATAGTGGAAGGATATATGACGGCTCCCCATTCACATAATTTTGAATCATCAACAGGATTGTACTATATAGAAACATCAGAAGCACGAAGATGTTAGGATCAACATTTAGGAATAAAATAGAATCATTCCCTTCCGAATATTTCCAGCCACCAAAGACCAAGATTATCTTTAAGGTGAATTATCCTAATATCTAAAGAAGAAGAACTATCTTGTTTAGCAGCAGATTTGGAACCCTCTTTGGTAGTGGTTTTGGATTCTTTGAAGGCATGGCTTTAGAGGTAGATATTCTGATCAAAAGGATTTGTGAGGATGAAAGGAAGCAATTTAAGCTCTGTAAAAAAAAATTTAAAGTTGTAAGGAGAAGATTCGTAGATGAAAAGCTTAAATAATTTAGCAAAGTGTTCCTTCTCGGGATACACCAAATTCAAATCCCACCCATATAAAAGTCATGTTTTGTGAACGAAGAACTATACCTCATTTATGACTCTTTGGAGGGCATATGATGGGGACAACCCATTGATTTATTTATTTGGGCTCAATTTATTGGGTTTTGATGGGGACAGCCCATCGAATTATTTATCTGGGTTCAACATAGGGTCCAGTAGGCTTTATTAACAACATGTTTATTGCGGTCCATATCCTTAAAGGAAGCCTTAATCCTTCCGTAATTAAACTATTAACCTAAAATAAGTTTTATGATAAGAGTTACATAGTAATATCATATATTATTTCTATTGGAGAACAAGATAATCCTCCCTATAAATAGAGGTATTATTCATAACTCTGAATTTTATTCTGATTTCACTTATTGTTACTCTATTGAATTTGAAACTGACTTAAAAATCAAAAGTGACATGAGAGATCAGCCCTGCTTAGATGATTTCTTTATTTTTTTTCAAGTCTCTTTAAGAGGATCGGGAATTCAAGAATTATTAGTTACGAATATATTGAAACCCCTTTGGTTATTGAGCTCAAATATGTAAGAAAAAGCTCAAACATGTATTATTCTCAAAGTGTTGGGTAAGTTAAAACTCAAAATCCTTAGAATTTCTTTTAAGTATATATTGCTGATGTGGTTTAATACACTCAGCATTGTCGAATATATCTACTAATAAACTTTTTATTATACTTTCTTAAGTACTCCTTCCAATAAGAAATACAAGGAGTTTTAGACTCATAGAAGATGGTAAAAAATATAAGGGTAGAAAGTATATTGCAATTAAAAAAATTATTTTATTTTCAAAACCCTTAATCTATGTGCAAAAATATAAAAACCTCTTATATTTATTACCGAAGTGAGTAATAACTTTACCTCGGGGGTTTATTTTTTTAGAATTTAAGATTCATATTTTATTTTATAAGATTTATTACTAAAACTAGTATAAGATGATAATGTGTGCTAGACGATTTTGGTGGGGTTTAAAATAATCTAAAGGATTCATATCTGTCTCTATTCATAAATTGGGTCTATAAGAGAATTTGCACAAGAAACAGGGATCCACTGTTTGTACTATGAAGTAGAGAAACCTTGAATGCTTCTTTTTGTATTTGGTTCATGATGTAGTTGATATTGTGCCATGATTGCGTGGTTATCTCACCAACAAGCAACAGAAAGGACATGTTGGAGCAATTCGGGATTTGGTTAATTTGTCATTAGTTTGTTGAGAGAAAGATAGCTGCTGCCTGCAACTGCGATGGGCTGAGGAGAATAGGAGAAGTATAGAGTAGCCTTTGATTGAAAGGGGCCTTAATAAATTTGGAAGACAGAAACAGGCAAACTAGCACGCGATGCGGTTGGTTTTCTTCTAGTTCCATTTGCCCACTTGCATTCCTCTTTTTATTTAACCAAATAACCCGTGAAACATGTAAATGCTTCTTGGCAATTTTTAGCATCCAAGAAATGTCACATTAGTTTTATGTCCATTCATGAATACTAATTCCCTGCCGTTTCTGCAAAACGAAGGCTGATTAGATTAGAGTTTCTCCTAACAAGACTTCGATGCTTAAAAGTCAGCAAAGTTCCAAGAGTATTTATAAAGAGATATGTATATTTCTAAATTATTCTTTTTTATTTCATACTATGTCTACTTCTCATGTGAAATTGTTAGTTTACTTACTCAGATGGAACTTGTTTTGATGAGTCATGTCTTATCATTTTATCTGAGAAAATCGTTTATTTCGTCCTTAAAGTTTAGGCGTTAGATACATTATGCTTCATCAAATTTTTTTTTAAGCCAATATCATCCCTAAATTATTTTTACCGTTATACCTCTAACTTCTGTAAAAAAAGAAGTCACAAGTTCCTATTTAGTCACTAAAGTTTAGACGTCAACATAATATGGTCCTCAAAGTTTATTTTCAACCGTTATGGTTCCTAAACAATTTACAACGATATGATAAGATCCATTTGCTATCAAACATATAATTCCTACCAAAAAAATCACAAGGGCTACTTACGTAAAATAACCTAAAAGATAAAATAAGTATTATAACTTATAAGTCCTTTTATTCAAAACAAACACACATAAGACGCGATTTTTACTGATGTGTTTTGTTTGTAGGTAATTGCTCATAATGAGTATTTTACCCTTCAAGTTACCTCGTTGGAGGTGTGGATTTTTTTTGTTACGGAAGTCAAGTGTTTGACAGCAAAAGGATCTTAATAGATTTAAGTAAATTGTTTAGAGACCATAACTGTAAAAAATAAATTTTGAAGACTATATCATGTCAAATCCTAAACTTTAGGGACTAAATAAGAGCTCCTAACTTTTTTTAATGGAAGTTAGAAGTATAACGATAAAAATACTTTAATGACGGGCAGTAAATAGTTAAAGAATGATATTGGATGAAAAAAATTTTGAGGACCATAATGTATCAACACTTAACTTTTGGGACCAAATGCACGACTTTTCCATTTTATATACCTGTATGTATATTAGTATACACCCCATCCTCCGATGATATGATTTGTAGGACTAAGACTAGACAGCTTCCAAAATTTCCAAGGCAACAAATCAAATATGATTGGTTAATTTTGTGACCAAAACTTAGGGTGAGAAGCCAACATAGGTAACTGAGTTTGGAAGCAAAACATGTGATCCACTGGACTCAAGCTAAAAACTAAAACAGCCGCCCAGCATCTTTCACGTCTCAAGGAGGAAAAAAAAACTACACCAACAAACAAACATCATTCAAATTCTTGGGTTATCAATTATGCTATTTCCCGTGAAGATTGTAACTGTGCTTTTGAACTACCATTTGCAAATTGCACTTCACATTTTTTTGCTGTCCTGTGCAGTTGCCGTTATAGCCAAGCCAGCCAATGCCTAAAACTCCCACAAAAAGGGTTTCCTTTGTGGAGGGACCCCATTTTACTTATAGACAGTTGGACACGGGAGGATGAGGAAGGAATCAAATTACTGAAAGGGGTTGTTTCAATTGCTGGCGGGATTTGGGATGCCTGCCAAGCCAAGAATATCGTCTGATTTTTCTCTAAATTTACCTGTCTTGATTCGCTCCTACCAGTATAACACTTACTGATACAGATAATGCGGGAGCAAATTTTTTTCAAGGTCAATCTTCACTTTGCACCACTCCTGAATTTGGCAACACCTAATAATTATAGATTTTTTTTTTTTACATATAGGAAGAAAGAGTCGTGATTTGAACTTAAAATTTTTGGCTCAATAAAAAGTATTTCGACCATTAAATTATTATCTTATCACTAAAATGACAATATATTAATAGATACATGTTTAAAGTACTATTGTTTTATAATATAAAGTTAAGTTATTTTTCACACAAATTAAGAAAATATATTTCTTTTTATTAATTTTAATAGACTTGATCTTTCAAGACTTTATCTTCCCTCTTCTCTCTCATTTCCTTTTCTCTCCATATTTCAAAGCTTTATTAAATGTGAATAAATTTAAGTTTTGAAGATTACTACATGATGATAAATTAATTAAATAATGATAATCTATTAAAGAAACTTATTCTTATGTTATTAAACCTAAATATAACAATTTAACTATATAATATACTAAAACGGGGAGATAGTATTGAAGTCATATTTATTTTATGTACATATAAACGTTCAGAATTCAAGATATTTGTAAAATTTTATGTAGTATTTGGCTTACTGGAATTTAGAATTGACAAGTTTGATTCTTATTTATGCAATCTAGGTTCATATTGCTATAAAATAAAAAAATTTTAGGTGGTGGAGGAATTTAGTGGGGGTTGTGATGGGGGTAATCCAAATTAATAAGTTGATCCGGAAAGGAAAGGGAAGGTAGGCTTAAAAGTAAAGTTAATTAATGATTAGTTTTGAAGGGTAAGGATGATGATGAGGAAAGCTGCATCCGTGAGAAGGCAAGAGATTTTCAACGCCGGCAGAAAATTCGAGAGGACCCCCCCTATTATGACGGAGGGGAGGGTCTTCATATTGAAAAAGCAAAATTTCTTGCTCGCTTCTACTGTGCATAAAGATTAAGAATCATCTCATATTTGAAATTTTGAAATATGTTAAAATTTAAATATTATTTTTAGTACTAATTTTATATGTGCAGAAGTAATTTAATTATTGTTATGCAAGCGATGAGCCTTTTTCTTAATTAGCGGGAGCAGGGCAGGAGGGGGGGGGGTCCTCCTCTGTTCCATAAGTCAAAAGCCAAATAGCATTTACACAGTGGCAAGCAATTTCAATGGAGGAGAGGAGCTATCAAAAGTCAGTCTCCCACTTTCTAGGGAGATCCAGAAATTCTTTTAATTTCTTATTATTCTCTCTTATTATCACCCTATTAGTATTACTGAAGAAACACGCTAAGAATAGTACTACTAGTTGTTTACAGTTGTTCATCTTACCGTTGAAGATATATATATATATCTATATATAATCAATGATGAGTTAATCTGGAATTTCAAAATTCTCTATAATTCTTCTCCTCCAATACGTCCACACTTGTAAAGGAGATATATTCTCCGTCAGTTTCCGTGTTTTGGGCTATGCCTAACTAACTATGTACTTGCTCTTGATGGTGGATTCTTTTGCTTTAAATAATTTATGTTTTATTTTAATTTTTCATGTTTTTTTTAATATTTTTCAAATTACATATTATTATAATTATAGCGAATGACGATAGAATTTAGTAGTACTGAGTTTTTTTAATATATATGTGAGTGAGACTTGCTCACGGTCACTAAATTCTACTGTTATTTGTCATAATTATAATAATATACATTTTGAAAAATATTAAAGAACATAAAAATTAAAATAAACTATGTAGAGTATAAAGAGAAAAAAGTAAAATGTTTTAGATATTTATAACTAATTTCTCTCGTAATAAAAGAGTAATTTAACAAATAAAAACTTTCTTTTGTTGGCCAAAGCTATATTAATAATAGTAGATGAGGTTTTATCTTATGATTCTTTTGTTGGTTATTGTTATAGTTTTGTTTATATACACATTAGTAGTAAAAAACGTGTACTATCACACTAAGATAGAAGTTTATAATAAAAATAGTGTTTATATATAATATTTTATTTTTAAAACAAAATATAAATTTAGTTTTTAAAATTTTAATTTATCACCAATTAAATTACGATCTATAAAAAGTGTACATTGTTATAGTTTTATTTATATACATATTATTTCACGGTATTAGATACTCCTTCCATCCTAAATCTTTAATTTCGCTTTCTTTTCTTTTTCCGTCTCATATTATAGTCTTATTTCTTTTTATTAATGTTAGTTAAACTTTTAATTTCTTATTATACCCCTCATCATTATACATCTTAACTACTAAATATTTCTATTTTCCAAGAAATATTAATAAAACACCCACTACTCCAATAATTTTATGTTTGTATTTGTAAAGTTTCAATATAAAAAATTAAATTTCATTTAATATCAAAGAAGGTTATAAAAAGAGAAATCAAAATAATAATTTAGTAGTCTAAACTAAATTTCTTAGTCCAAGTAAAAATTAAAATGGAACAAAAGATTTAGGACAGAAGAAATAACATTTTACAAATGTATTATTTCATAAAAAAAATTCCTATTATCTGTTCATGTTATAAATTATTTCCTCTGTTTTATGTCTAATGTGTGCTTTAAATAAACCCTTCATAATTAGTAAAATATTTAGAAAAATATGGTAAAGTAGTAATTCAGTGACATTTTTCATGAGATATTCTTGTTCAAAAGTGTATATGTGTATACTATTTGGTGGCGACAAGAGAACAGCCGCTCAACCATCAAACCTACGACCCTTACTATTTGGATTATAAATAAAGATGAAGGAAGTGGGACTTTTTTATTCGAGATATATCAAAACGTAAATTTAGATTGATTGGAATAAAATTAGAGAGGTAAATCAAAACATAAATTTTATTTACGTCATTAAGGTACAATATACCCCTCCACGTAAATAAATTATTCATTTTAAAACAGACGTTAAAAAGTTCATTATATCATTTTACAAATTATTCAACACTATATATATATATAATATTTATAACTTTGAAAATAAATATAATAATAAATTATATAATAAAAATTATTTACTTTTCATTTTTCACCCCAATCAAACGATTCCACTTTTACCAAATAATTTACTCCAATGAAAGTAAATGGGGTCACTCTTCTCCCTCGACGACGAACCAAATTAAGAACATTTATTTGTGAAAAAATGTATATTTCTAAAATTAAAATTTGAAACCTATCAAATCTCATCCTTACTTTTAAAAATTTAATCCAAAGCGCATCTGAATCTCAATATGGACACCAAATGGTAACGGAAGCGCCTGCTCTGCTCTTTCTGGATTGGCAATTTGGCATTCCATCATTTTTTTTTTTTTATTACCAAGTCAACAAACTCAATACTACAAACACATTTAAAAAGAAAAATTCAAAACTTCCCAAATAAGAAAAAGAAAAAAAAAAAAAATCAAAGAATAAGTAGCACCACTTTTCCTTTTTTTTCTTTTTCTTTTGAATGGTAATTACCAGCACTTAGTAGTATAATGTTTATTTCCCTAAATTTAATGCAAATGTGACAAAAAAAATAATTTAATTTAAGCATTCTATATTCCACCGCTAAATTATTCCCAAAATTGCAAAGAAATATCATTGTTCAGAAAGATGAGACATCAATTTCATCCATACTTTTCTTGAACATCCACAATATGTACACCCAAAAAAAAAAAAAAAAGGTACTATTTTCTTTTAAAGAAAAAAAAGTACTATTTTCTTTTAAAGAAAAAAAAAGTACTAGTATAATACTACTACTATTATCATTTCATAATCTTGATTTTGGTTTTTGCGTGTATTATAGGGTAGAAATTAACAATAAAAAACAAAGAAAAAAATCCAAAAGAAACACCAAAAACAAAACCAAAAAAAATTTACACAACTGAATCGAAGAATGGCCCAAATTAATCAACTCAAGAACCATAACAAACATATTAATAAATTCATCAGGCCTTGAAACACCAGGCGGCGTGGTGGTGATTGTGGTGGTTGTGGTGGTGTTGTTGAGACTTTTCCTTATCAATCATACCCTGAATATGTCGAAATTCCTCAACGTGACAAGGAATATTAATCGGACCTTTATGATCAAATCCATATTCTTCCTCTGCTTCTTTCAACAACTCCATAAACAGAGGATGATTTATATAAATCACCGGTATTATGAATCTCTGTTGTTCTTCACCTTGACCAACCAGAATCGCTAGACATCCTTTAGGTATATCCCTCGGTTCTTTCCTCCCGCAGCCGCCGCCGTGGTGGTGGTGATGGTGGTGATGAAAGTGAAGATGAAAATTAATCAGCGGATGATGATGCTTTTCGCCACTACCCATTTCGAGAAATCGAAGATTTGCAAAGAAAACGAAACCAAATTCGAGAAATTAAAATTTTAATCCCTCTTCCTCCTCCTCCTAGATCTCTGGGGCTTTAATTTTTTTCTGGGCAAAAAAAAAAAAAAATAGTATATGAAGAAGAAGATGATGAAGGAATGAATGGTTATAAGAAGAAGAGGACGATAGAAAAAGGCCAAGGATCTGAGGCCGAGATGGCTAATTTAAAGAGGGTAAACGAAGAATCGGTTAAAGACCTTGGAATGTTGCTCATGATATATATTGTATCTTCTTCTTCTGGAATTGCTAATAAGCATATAGAAGGAATTCTACCAAGAAATCTGATTTTAATTAATCAAGGAATTGGGTGAGAGAGGTTTGATGAATCAGAGATTAGGGCTATATATATATAGCAATTCTATACGCCCCCAAATGATATCGTTATCTATGTGGCTAAGCTACCCAGGGGCGGGCCCCTCCGCGGGAGAAGGGTTGGGGGCCAGAGAAGGTAACCGGTGATTTTCTTGTTTCATACATAATTAAAAAAAAAAAAGAAAATAATTATTAATTCTTATTTTCATACCTATTTTCTAATATCATTTATTTATATATTTACTTTTTTTAAAAAGTATTTTTCATAGCATATTCAAACAAATAAATTATGAATCTACTCATATCAGATTGATTTTAAAGATATATAGGTCATTACAATCTCTTTTTCTGTATTTAATCTAATTGAAATCTCGATTTTGTATAAATATTTGAGTGGTTGAATGACTTAATAATAATTTAAATAATATTATTTTTCATAAGATTAAATGAAAGAAAAAAGATTGCTGTAAGTTTTTTGCCTTTTAAATAAACCTTGTGTGAGGTGTGATTCAATTCATATGAATCCATTATCCGTCCTAAAAATGAATAATTAGTAAAGATAGCATTTTGAATAAAAGCGGATGTAAATAAATAAATAAAAATAGAAATTTGAAATTAATTTGTATATATCAAGAATAGTCATTTTCCTTTTAAAAAGCCAAAAGAAGGAATTAAAAAAAAAAAAAAAAACAGATGAAACGGCACAGCTGAGATGAGCTGAAACAGTAATGGTGATTTACCTGGTGGGGGCAACTTTGGAATTTGGTTCTGTAGGAGGAATTTGTATGCGTTTATGCAGGCAGGCGCTGAAAGGGCGAAATTTTTCAGGAGGGCAGACTTGGAGTTACTTAAAAGGCCAAATTATATAATTATTTATTTATTAGTCCCTCTCTTGTTTCCTTAAACTAAATTAAAAAGGACACTATCTTAATAATTGTTCATTGTAATATCCCATTTGTCTATTTGAGAAATTTTAGAAATTAATTAATAGTATCTGTCCTCAACTAACCATAGAAGGTTTCCTCCAAAAAATTATTAAAAAAACCATAGAAGGTGAAAGAAAACTACCCAAAAAAAAAGGACTTAATGCATTGCTCTTCCATCAAGTTGTAAATTTGTCAACTCTTTTTGTATTTTATTATTAATAAGAAATTATTTGATTTTTTTTATCAATATTAAAATGTGATCATGGTACCACTTAATTGATTTCTTTTCGTTAAAAGTTGCAATAAACACGATATCTCTTAAATATTTAATTCTATTTCATGAAATATTTCTCTAATTGTATTTTATTTCTTATGTTGAGTTTGTATTTATAATATGACTATTTTTAGGATTAATTATACAAAAAAGAAGTATCTATTGGAAAGATCATAGTAGCTAGTCTATGTGTTAGTTAGGTTAAAATGTTGGGAAATAGTTTAAATGTGATCGATTGTGCCACTTGAAATATGTTTCAAACATTTGTCATTTTCTGTTATAAGAAATAAGAAGATAATTCAAGTAATATAACCACTTAAACATTTGACAATGATATTTGTTCATATTTAGAATGTAATTTAATCACATTCATACAAATAAAACTGCCACCAAATAGTAGTCCATTTGTCTTGATGCCCAAAACATATCACATATAATTTTTTTTTTTTTTACAAGAAGTAGGATATTCTTTTTTCGAACACGAGAAAACAAGAAATTTAATTTAATGATATATTCTTTGGTCTTATTCTTCATTACTTATACTTTTTTAAAAAAATTAAAAATTAATTTCTTATAAAGAAGTTATTTTAAATAAATTAATATAATAATTTTATTTTTACTAATACCAATAAGCAGAAGTAATTCTAAAAAGTATCAAAATAGTAACTTTTCAAAATTAATTTTTTTCAACTTTTTTTAAAGTTAAAACCAAATATAATAAGCAGTCGGAAATAACTTAAAAAATAACTTATAACTCAAAGTAAGTTAAAAGCTGTTAATTTTATATAATGGAGAACAAAACCTTTGTCCACAAGATTACATTTAATGATAATGTCATCGAATTATTTAGGTTTAATCAATTGTCTTAAATATTTTAAAAATATATATTACGTTTGCGTTATTTTACGATGTATGTACCCTAATTTCTAAAGTTTTGACTATTTTGAGTCGAATAATTAATTTGTACTCGTTAAATGTCATATTGTTAGGAAAAAAATCAATCATTTACCTTTCTTATAAGCACAAGTTAGAATGTGTGGATTGCCTCATCAAAATAATTAAATTTTGAAAATAACTACATTTGAGTTCGAATCCTACTGAGAGATTTATTAGAGATCCAAAATTGTTGAAGAAAGAACAAGAATTTTCTTTTGTCTCTTTCAGGTGATCAGAAAATAAAAAAATAATTAATATATTCAAGATAATTACGTATTTACAAAATACTATCTCAATTAATTTTATATAGAAAATAACTAGAGTTAATTATATTAAAGTACTTTTATGTTTGATATTTTTTTTCACTAACATTATTCAAAGGCGAACAAAGAAAGGTTCCTTACTAACAACCCCGCTCCTGCTGTGGCCTAGGATTAAGATTAGGTGACCGAGCACTTGTTTAAACAGAGACTGATCAGGTATTGCCACTTTGGCAATGGTAGGGGTCCACGAATGATATGTCTCGACTACATTAATATGTCATCATCCGTCATCATTGAAGGAGCAACCAGTAGCAGCGCTGCTAAAATTCCACATGTATTTCAGGCTCTTTTCATTGCCATTTTCTTTTACTAAATAAAATGTGATTTCACCCCATATAAATCAATGCACTGGTTTGGTTCACGGACGGAGACGGGTTAGGGAAGGAGAAGTTGAGTTATACAATTTATTTTACTTAGAGTTATTTTTATTAGAGGAAGTATTAATATTTATTTTAAGATTATTTAGTAAGAAAGGTAAATCACATTTATTTTCTTTTATTAGTTAAGGTGAAAGTAGAAATTAAATAATTTTTATTATATGGAAGTTATTATTATATCTATTATACATAGGTAGGATTGTTATATATATATATATTTATATATTGTAGGAGTTTGGTTTATAATAAATTTGTAATAAATTAATTTGTAAATTAAAATCGTTTATATTCTAATTCATTCGTTTTGAGAATGACTAATTTGCTAACGTAGAAGGAGACAACCCTCCCTCTATATTTACATCTTATAAACTTTTACGTTGCAATTAAACGACGGAAATATGACATTTACATTCTAATTTACATTTGTTTCTACTTCCCTGCATGATTTCATCCCAACCAAATTAAGGTTAAAAATTTTACAATAAACTAACTTATGAATAATTAGAAATTGTTCTAGTAATAACAAAAATGTCTGTAGTTCGATGGTGTGATCCTTTTACATAAATACTTCACGTTAAATATTAAGTGAGAGGTACTAAGTTCGAATTTTAACTAAACAAAGCCACGTTATTTTTTTATAATATTTTGAATATATCAAGATGATTAGACCTCTATTTATAAAAACAAAAATATAACATATTAACAATATAAATAATATTTTTTTAATGATAGATAATATTTTTTCAAAAAATATTATAAATGATAATAATCTAATATAGTTCATATTTTTATTATGAATTAAATTTAGAAACAGAATTTTGTCCATTTTTTTTTTTGACGACGGAATTTTGTCAAATCAAAATCTGGAAAATAAAGCACTGAAATCACGCTGGGATGGGCCATATTACGAAATGAGAAAGAGGAAGACCCGATCTGATGCCGAATATTGCTCTCCTCCAGACCAGATTGATTTTGCCCCATTGGAAGGCAAATGGCCCAAAGAAAAGGTGGTGGAAGAGTGTGAGTGACCATTTCCTTATGAGCGTGACTCAGAATCATCAATCATGTTCATGTGCACTACCCTACCTCCCCCCCCACCACACTCAATTATCAGCACTAAATTCATTATTCATCTCTAAATTCATTATTCACCTCCCCTAAAAAAATACCATCACTATTAATTCCACAACTTTTTTTCTTCTTCTTTTACATATATTCTCTCTCTCTCTCTCTCTCTCTCTCTCTCTCTCTCTCTCTCTCTCTCTCTCTCTCTCTCTCTCTCTAACAAAATTTGTTCCTCGCATAATTTTTTTTTTTTAAATTTATATTTCTTCTCGCTTTTGTTGGATTAGAGTTTGACAGACACTAGAAAAACTTTATTTTTAATTTTTTGAAAACTAATATTCACTTCCTTAAAATAAATATATTTTACATGTAAATTACTATATCTAACTTTTTTTATTTATAATGAAAAAACGTTCTTTATTTAAAAGATTAAAATTTCACAAGTGATTTTATTGAACTCTTTAGTTAATAAGAATATTATACATAACTTATTTTGACAAACAATTTTAAAATAGATGGAATATATTGATGGAAGCTGCAAAGCAAAAGGTTGGAGGGGTATGTGCAGCAAAAGTGACAAAGAGTGGACAACCATAAAATCATATATATATATATATATATATATCCGCTCAATCTTTTTACTTTTTTATAAAGGAAAAATAAAAAAGCAGAAAAAGGGAACATGATTCGTTTTGTTGCTACCAAATTATCCTTTTTCAAACCATTTAGCAAACATATATATAAAAGGAAAAAAAAAAAAAAAAAGGAGGAAACGGATGTGGATGGACTGGCTGGAATAAATGGGATTATGATAAACTGTGAAAGGTTTTGTTGCCCATTTGAACACGGGTAGCGGCCCTGGGTATTGAGGATAGACCCGAAAGCCCATTCCTTGTTCCTGAAGAAACAAAAATATCAGCAGCCTCCAGCTGGAACTCATATGCATTAAACACGTGGTTCCCAGCCAGAAGGAAGGAAGGATCCATAATCCTAAAGCTTCTTAGCTGGTGAAGTCAAAATTGGGAAAAATATAAATAAATTAAAAAAAAAAAAAGGGTTTCTTATGTGGGTGGACCTAGCATAAGAAACATTTTATTATTGGGCCGAGAAGATTAATTGGGTAAGGCCCAAGATTTTACACGCTTTCAATTTCTGTTTTAATGGTGCTCACAAAGGTTTACGAGTTCCAAGTTAAGGAAGGCCCTGAGAAGCAAGTTCTAGATATCTGTTGGCCCAGCACTTCCAAGCCCTTTTTTTGTTTTTTTCTCTCTCGGGCCCATAAGATAAAAAACCACGATTTCGAGTTTAAAAACATGATCTGCCCCACATTTATATTAATGGCAATGGTCCTTTCTCATCTTTGAGATTTTGAGGCATAAAAGTCAAGGGATTGGCTTGCACTCAAATCTCAAAACCTTTTCATAAACTAATGAATCTCGAAACACATTAGGGGTGTATTTTAGATTTAATTTTTAAAATAAAAATAGTTTTATTAAATTTTGTTTTCAACTTTACAATTTTTCATAAGAATAATTAATTTTGTCGAATATTAAAAAAAATTATACTTTTTTCGTTCTCAAAACTAAAACTAATCCTAGTGAGACTGCTTTGGGGCACGAGATTTGGGAGTTGGAGTGGCAGTGCGAAGCTGTTATTGGAGCTCTATGGAAAGTTTAAGAGGATACACCAGAAAGTTCTAGTATTGCACATAGTATATAATATCCCGAGTTGAAGAGTTGCATTATAATTTTAGGCGAAAATTTTTTAATTGGTTAAACCAAAAAGAGTGATTGTACCAATTATCTATTTTAAGTTATTTAATAAGATCCCACTTTTAACTTAAAAAAAAAATACCAATCCTAATGCATTTTGAGCTTGTTTTGCACAAAAGTTTTTTCTATTTTTTTTAAAGGCATGCTATATTTTTCCCTAAAAAATATATGCTATGCTACATAACTCTTACTCAGTACGTTTAAATTTGGTGTAATATCTTTTTTTAAAAACTATATTATAATATTTTATTTATAGAAAAAATGACCGATTTAATCTCTAAAATTTAGATCTTGATACAATACGATTTTTAAATTTATTTTCTATCGTTATTGTTTCTAAATAATTTATAATGATTCAATAAGATCCTTTGCTTTCAAATACAACTTATGGGAAAAAATATCACACGAAAATTATTCACCCGTCCATTGTGTTAAAAAACACACGTGATGTATGATTTTAAGATAGAAAAGAGTTTTTATATTCCTCAAACGAAGTCAGTTGTATTTTGTTTGGAAGGTGAGATTTATATTATTACCCTTTAAATTATCCTTTGTAAGCAGAGATAGTGTAATTTTTTTGACAAAATTTAAATGTGGCCATGGGAAGTATCTTATTAGATTTTTATAAAATCTTTAGTAACCATAATGATAAAAAATAAAATTTGAATACCATATCAAGTAAAGATCTAAATTTTAAGTATTAAATAAGCTATTTTATCTTATTTATAAAACTTAAAAAAGATATTTTAGAGAATGGCATATATAATTTTGAAGGTCATGGCAGATGATTTTTTTTTTTTTTTTTTTAATGTTGGGAGAAAGGGGGAGAGTGAATCTGAGTGCTTATGATTAATTAACTACCACCTTTGTCATGTCCGGATGATTAAGAATAGAATTATGCATTTATATCCCAAAGAAGAAAATGCTTTTTATGCAAGAAAGAAAAGGAAATTATAACAATTCGTTTAATCAACAAACAATTAAAGCGTCGTAACTCATATTGAAGCAACCAGAAGTTTTCTAATCTATAATTCAAAAAATTAGTAACAAAATCATAATGAAGAAAATATCAACTCTGAGATCAAAATAACGTGTTCTATTTGATCCAAAAAAAGGGGAGTGTTCTAAGTGCTCTACTTTTCTTTTTTTCTTTTTTTCTTTTCCACAAGTAAATTTTAAAACAAAACTGTTCCTACTTTGGTTTTAGTCTTTTCCTCGGCGATCAAACTATGAATATTATATATAGATATATATGGTATGCAGAAAAAGAATTCTCAAATTGGATAAAAAAAAAAAATTAACTAAAATGCTTCCCTTTTTGCCTCTCGGACAATTGAAGTTTGCAACCCCGCCTGTTCATGTCAGCATGACCCGCCGCGCGCCGGCCGTTCTTTCTCCGATTGATTGATTAACCGAAATGCCCATCCCCTCGAAGTTAGAACTTGGCATTAATCCAATCAAAAATTAATTCCTCCACCAATCAACTCACCCTATTACGACGACTCAACCTCTGACCGCCTTAAGCTCATGCTGGGACTCCAAGGGCAATAATGTCCACCAGCGGCAAGTGCTTCTGTGATAGGCGTAATTACCAAAATAACCTCCCCAACCACCACGAACCACACCACGCAGAGGAACATCGCCAACACCGCGCAGCCGTAGGCAGGATCATCCGGCGTCCACAAAGCAGATAAAGCGAGGCACAAAACTTGCAATGGCAAAGCAATCATGACCGTCGAAGCTAGGGTATTGATTCGAGCCCTAATATTCTTGTTAATCACGAAAGCCACCACCTTCCAAGAAGAAATCAAAAAGGCTAACAAATAAGAAACCGCAAAGGCACCAAAAATGAGGGAACTGATCAAAGGATACTTGCAGAGCATCACTTTTTTCCCGTAAGGATCAGAGAAACGGAGTGAACTTTGGTGCATTAATCGTGTACCAAAAGGCGAGAAGAAAACGGAAAGTATTTGTAGCGCCAAAATCGGAGAGCACGTGAGGCACACGGAACCTAGTGCCCACATCCGACGTGGCAAACGTTTCCTGATGGAGACGTTAACCAAGAAGAGTAAAGTGACTAAAAAACCAGGTTCAAAAAAGCCCAAAGAAAGAACTTGGTGGACTTTGCATAGATTAGCTTGTTGATGTAGGGTTAATGAGGGCAAAAAATGAAAAATATATTTTTGACGGAAAAGGCTTAAACGGAGAACTTCGTTAAGAGACCAAAAGGAAGCGAAGGAAACAAGAAGGAGGCGCGTGGTCCATAGATAATTAAAGTGCTGTAAATGGTGCCAACGTTGTGATCTTAAACAGAGATGAAAAATAATGGAAATTGAAAGGATGCATAAGAGAAGAAGACCGGCTATTAAACAAATAGTTGCTAAATCAAATGCGTTGTCGTCGATTGGAATTGAAGGAAAGAAGAAGAAATTATGCCTTCCAAGTGGCGGTGCTGCAAATTGAGAAGGACCAGGAGAAGGTGAAAGTAATGGCGGCAAAGATATCAAAGATGACGGTGCCGGTGCCGGTGCCGATGATAATGATGCCCGTGGAAATACCACGCCATTGGTAGTACTAAATTGGAAAAGGAACTTTCTCATAGATATAAAGGGGGTGGATTTGGCGTTGGTAAATCGGCGGCCGGAGGAGTTGCGGTAATAGAATTATGAACGAAGGTCGTAATAAGATTCCGTTGAGGATTTGGAATTGCATAGTTTAGGGATTTGGGATTGGGGGGAGGGGGTTGGAGAGAGAAGGGGGGGAGGAGGAGGGGGTATGATTCCCTCCTCTTCTCTCAACCGACAAGGAAACCCAGGCTGTTTTTGACAGCTACAAATTAAAACAAAAGGAAAATAATCTTATGGTTGGAGAGAGATAGAAGGAAGGGAAAGAGAGACAGAGAGAGAAAAGATGGTAGATTGTAATTGTGTCATGGAATTAATTGTTCCTAAGTTAGCGTAAATGTACGGATGTCGTGCTTCTTTCCGGCTTCACACCATTCTGCCTATTTATGCCGGGAAATATACCTCCAATCTCCGCTTCTTTCAAAGATAAAGGAAATAAACCATATCATAATTGTTTTTTTTCTTTTTATTTGGTAAACATAATTCTTTTTCTTGTTTTTATCATGGTAATGCTCCAATTTTTGTTTTTTTCTTAAACAATATTTGCATTTTTTCTTAATTGCCAATATTTATATAGATTTTTTTTTCTTTTTGAAGTTTTTATATAAAATATGCGTCTATGCAACATATATCTTACCCTTAACACATAAGATATCACATATAGTATATGATTTTCCTAAATTATTTTAAATTTTATAGGAAATTATATATATATATCTTATTTAGTAGTATTGTAGCACCCTATTGTTAATTTGACTAAGAGTGTTATGTTGAATATAATTAAAAGTAAGATATTTTGTATTTTATAAATAGTATATCATAATGAAAAAAAGTTACACTAATTGAAGCATCCAATATTTTTTTTTTCGCTTCCTTTAAATTTCTTAAGAGTATGTACTTAAAAAAAAGAAAAGAAGTTAATACAAATCAAATATACAATATTTAGTAACTTTTTTTTTTATAATAACAATATTTAGTAGTTCAAATTTATTAAATAAATAAAATTTAAATATCTATAAAAATTTTAAATAAATTTATATATTTAAATTAAAAAGGTTTTTTTAATATATTGGTGGGAATGTGGTTCGAATTGAAAACCTTCAATTTAGTAAAGAATACTTCTACTATTGAACTACCACATTGCCAAATCAAAAACATTTACAATTGGATAAAGATTAGAAAAAAACCCTTGAAATGTAATCAAAATATAAATATTTTTTATGCATTTTTTAAAATATTATTTAATTTTCAACTCTAACAATTTGTTTACTTCATTTTTTTTCCTCTTTGCCTCTCTGTCTCTGTCATTTATTAGTTATTAAAAGCACAAAATGTATTTTTATGAATTTGTCTAATAATATATATTAAAACTCACATCGTTGTGAATTAACTTTATATAGTTTAAGATATAATTTATCATAACAGTATACACATTATATATATACATGTATATTTAGAGTACCACATTATATGATAACATATTTTATTTTTTTACATATAGTATATTATCTTTGGTAAAAAATATAAATGCTTTTTAACTTATACACATATCATATATTAGTATTTCTTAAATCAAGATATTTTTTAATTTTAAATACTTAAATAATCTTTTTTTCTTTTTTCTCATTCCTCCTTAAAAGTCCAAGATGGCCTAATTCTTATACTTCAATTAGGATAAACACATTCAATGAGAGTGTATTTAGAAAAAAAAAAGTACTACATTAGGTTAGAAATATATGGGTTTTATTTTAGGGGGTTGGGGATGGTGAAAAATATAAGGAGGTATACAATTTTTAATAGGAATTTTATTATATTTTTCCATATATACCCATCTTTTGTTTATTTATTACACTCTTATTATTTATCTATCTCAAGTGGCAGAACTAGAATTGAAAAGTTGGGGAATCAGAAACTATACTATTTTTTTTTTTATTTTAAATTTTGCCTATGTAATAGATACTTTCAAAGCACAAAGGTAGCTCAAACAATTTTGCATCTATTTAGAGCTTTTTACTACTAATATCACTTCTATCATTAGCAATCATATTATTTGATATAAATGAATTCACCTTCTATGATTTAATAAGATGTTTATCTATAGTAAAATGTCTGAATAATAATCATAAGAAATTATTCAACTTAAAATAGAATATATGGATTCTTTAGTGCAAATTATCAAAGTATGTTAAATGCAACCTTTGGAATCAGGGTTCAATTCTAAAATCCCACTTAATAATAAGAAATCGAATTGTATATATATAATTATGGACTTCACATTTTTTCATATCCTAAGGTCCAAAACATATAAGCAACAAAAATTGCCCAACACAACACAAAGCTGAATCGTTGACAGAAACCGTCTTAAAAAAGTCTTCCCTATTTGTGCAACCTTTGGGTAATGCAAAAAAAAAACTGATAGTATTCGATGAATTTTTTAACTACCAAACGCTCTAAATTCATGCAAGATAGAAGACCGTTAGAGACTTGAGGGGTCTACCTTTCCAAAGGTTCTCTAATGCCTAAGTAAGTAATGATTTCAGAGAAATTTTGATGGAGAAGTAAAGAGCATTTACGAGTTAGAATTCAGATTAAACATTAATGAATAGAGAAGACCTTTTTATAGGCGTTTGGCTGGGGTTTTTGGTTTTTTATGCCGCACTTTGGGTTGAGTTATTTTTAGTCCAATAGCTCTTTGTCTTTCCTTGAGGTTGGGCTGGGCTTCGATGAGCTGATTATGTTGGTCGATGGGGTTTGTCCTACTATTTGCCCTTCCTTTAAAAGGCGTGTTATTGACGCGACGTGCCTGTTACTTCTGGCACAGCGTTTTGGCTTTTGGAAGACGCTTCCTGTCCCATTGCTCTATTTCCTGTGCCTCTTAATTGGAACGGAAGGTGGTCTGCTTTGCTTCTTCCTTCTTTTTCTATTTTTACATTGTTGTCTTTGTGATGCTTAATTCTTGTGTTCAAAATTTCATTTTCTAGTGTCCATTTCTCGTGTTTGTGAGATGGCTTCTTCCGGTAGTCGGAATACCGGTTATACCCCTTCTGAAGGAACTTCTATCTCAGCTACTCCTTCATGTAATGTTCACGTCTTTGGTTGCTCTACTGGTATGAAGTATAAGCTTTATCTTGTCGAAGTCGTTTTTCCTCCTCTTGGTGAATCGTGGGTTTCTTATGACAATGTTCCTCCCAAAATAATAGCCGTTGTGTTTGGTAAATAGGCTGAACCAAAGGGGTTTGAAGGTAAGGCTACTACTTGTGGGAGCACAATGATGGATATATCCTTAGCGGGTTTGCGGGATAAGTATTCAATCCCGGATGAATATATGCTTTTACGTCCAGACCTAGATGCGAAGGCCTGCTCTCCCCTTCCAGGGTGCTACTCTATGTATGAGGAGCATCTGAAATCTAGGATATGTTTTCCTCCTCACCATTTAGTTGTCAAAGTTTTAAATTTCTGGAATCTCCCTCTCGGCCAAGTCCATCCTCTGTTTGCGAGACATCTTGTGGGTTTTATAATTATCTGTTGGGCACTCGGTGTTCCACAAACTGTGATTTGTTTCAAAGATATCATGGTGTTTGTTATAGCAAAAGTAGGTGGTATATTTGTATATCGAAGAAGCCTATGATCTTTCTGAAACCTTCCAAGATAAAGGACTGGAAAGATCAATTTTTCTTTCTACGGGATCCTTATGCTTCTTTAAAGTCACCTTGGATTACCTGTGAGCACTTTCCTAACCCCCTGTGAAATTAGATGCTGAGTTACGACAATACTAGGAGATAATTGATCGATATTCGTCCTAACCTTGAATTAGTGAGAGCTGGTCACAGGCTCTACTTGAAAGCTATGATTTTTATGGAGTGTTCAATAGAACTTTCTTATGTTAATATTTGGAGAGTCTTTATCGATTGTCTCGTGGTTCTTTCTGAATTTTTGTTTTGTCTGGTTTTTTGTAATTTCTTTAACGTGGGTTTCTTTGTGCCTGATTTTTTTTCTAAGGGAATGAATATATGTTTTATTTTGTCGTTGCTAATTTGGCTTCAGGAAGGGGTGGCATGTTAAATCCCTCGGTAGTGACTCGTTCTGGTGCAACGGGTACAACTGCCAGAGATATACCGAAATCAAGGAAATTTGCTCAAAGCACTACTATTGATACAGTTCTCCCAGCTCCTGGGGCGGTGTCTATTCGATCAAAAAGGAAACGAACAGGTGTGGTTCCTCCAAATATGTTGTGCTAAAATGTTGTTTTTATTTGTTTTCACTCCTTTCTTACCTAAGGTGACCGCGCTGTTCTGGTGATCCTAGTAAACCTTTAAAGAGATTGCAAGACCAGTTTCTTTAAGTAGGTGGTGGGTCTAATGATATTTGTGCTTTGTTAGGAGAAGACCCGTCCTTGTGGGGAAATGATGAAGTGCAAGAAGAAGAGGGAATGTTGCCAATTTGAGAAGGCGACGATTTGTGTCCGACCCATATCCTGAGCACACGCTTTCCCATATTTCAGCTACGCCCCTATTTCCCAATCCCCTCCCTACGTCTGATGCACTTGCTTCGTGGAGAGATACTTCATCGAGTGCATCGAAAAAATCTCATGTTTTGGGGGCCAATTATTATACTGTACGCTGGAGGGACAAAGGGAAGTCTATCCTTCTTCATTTCAAGGAAGAGCCTACTTCCCGCATTGACGACTCATTTTTTGACAAGTATCTCATGCCGGAATTAGAGACGGGTAAAGAAGAAATCCTATTGCGGCCCGACTGGGATTTGAACGTAAATGACCGCTCCATTGATCTTCGAGTCTGTGCGAAGATTTTAGATCATCTGGTGCTCTCTCGTGACGTAATATTCACATCCCAAATTTCTTCTCCGGAATTGATGAAGTACTTTCTGGCTACTTTGATGCAGGAAATTTTTTTTTTGAAGTTGTATTTTCCGTTGATCACGTCTTATGCCGTCATTTGATAGACGATGGTGTATAGCCAAGAGTTGTTTTGGTCTCAAACAGGGATGTCGGGTGCGTCGTCTGCTACAAATGAAAAAATCAAGAAGTTGGAAAGGAAGGTCCATGATTTGAAATTGCTGACAGGGAAATTGATGAACACAAAAACTGCGATGATGCATGAACGCAATGCGAATCGTCAACGTGTTTATGAGTTAGAAGCAAAATTAAAAGTGTTGAACTCTAACTTCACATTCTTGGGAGAGTGGTGTCAGCTAGCCGAGTCATCCCGCGATGCGAAGGAACATGAATTGGCTGATATAGCCAGCAAGGTGCCTTTGTTGGAGGCAGCCGTGGATGAGAAAGAGCAAGATCTTCAAAAGGTGCTATTAGAACACGCTGGTTTGGAGCGGCTACTTGATCCGGTGATAAATTGGGAGGGCCATTTGAATCCTCATCTCGTTACGGGTGTATGCGAGAGGTTCATACAGACTACCCATATGCATACCTTGTTCTATCGTTGGATGTTGATAGTGGTTTAAAAGGTCGTTCAGGACCTTGTAGCTGATATCCGGAAGGCTGCTCCATGGTGTTAGGTCGAAGCGGATACTGCACAGGTGGTGCAAGCTCCTGCCCCATTGTTCAAGCACACGTGGTCGAGTGACCGAAATTGTATAGATAATTCTGAAGGGGAAGTGTTGTTTGTTCGCTTTGGGTCTTCCATGGAAGTACCCTTTTTTTTATGGAAGATTTTTAGTGTGGGACAAAGTGACATATCCTCCAAAAGACTCTGATGCCTTGATTCCAGCTCTTTCCATACTTTGGAGCTTGTAAGGCATTCTGCAGAGGAAAATGTGGATACAAGGGCTGTTACACCACCCTTAAGAGTTTCTGTAGTAGATATTGACAACGATGGTCGCCTTTTTATGTAATTTTTTAGATGAATTATTGTTGTTTTTCCAAGAGGAATTATTTTTGTGATGCATGTCTACTTTTGCGACATGGTTTTTATTTGAGAATTTATTTATTGCTTATATTTGTGTGGCCAAAGAGAAAAACCATGTTAGGTTAGCCGCGAGGAAGATGTACCGATCTTTATTTTTGTTTGGGTGCTCGTACCGGGGCCGCCACGCTAAAGATGCTGGTCATCTTATAGTTACAGGTGTTGGAGTTAGCATTGCAGGTAGCAACCCTGCTTTTGCGTGTGCCCGTTTGACCCTTATAGCGACGATAGTTTGATTGTCGCTTGTTAACCTAGACTTATGATCACTTCTGAGAGACTTTTTAGATGAGCCAAGTGTGAATGATGTTCCAAGTCATTTCCACTTAATGGCGGAAGGCCAGTGTACTTGGAAAATTTGTCCATTTATGATTTTTAACCTCATATATGCCATTTGTGATCTTTAAGAGATTTATATCAGTTCAATATTTATTACTGAACAGCTGGAGAGGTTAACTTCACCTTTTTTCTCTATAAATACCAGAAGGCAATATGCATATTGTGTACTTGATTTTAGAAGTAGAGTATTACCAGCTGAAGTGTCGTAGCTCTGAGAAAAAAAGTTTACTTTTATAACAATGGTTTCTCCTCATCCTTTCCATATGGTGCTACTGGTCCCTGGGCAGTAGGTTTACTGCTCTCTTCTAGGATAGTTTTTTACGATCAGGTCTCAGTGACATGGTTATTTCTAGGAGGATCGTGGTGAAATTCGATCGTGCATTTGACGGTTGGTTTATTGAAGTGTTGAGAATATGCTTGAGTGCAATGGACGGGCCTTTGGAGTTGTTTTATTCTTCGAAGTTCTGGGTGCACTTCCCTCGGGTTGTTTTAGGAGAACCAATGGTGATAACGTATCAACTATATACACTATTTTCCCGTATGTGCGTATTTCATCGTTTTTTCCATGTTGCCCGATTGTTCCCTCAAGAAATAGATTGTCACTTGGTTGAACCTGATACGGAGACTGGGTTGCGTTATTAGAGTTTTGGAATTGTGTATTCCACCCCTCAATTTGATGGCTTTATAGCACCGTCATCGTTTCTTCTAGACATTGAAGATTTGAAGGAGTCATCAGATGAAGAAGAATGAAGTTATACTAGGATGTTCCGATCCCCGTTTAGATTATTTAGAATGGTTGCTCTCTCTCTGTCTCTCTCTCTCTCTCTCTCTCTCTCTCTCTCTCTCCCTTTTTTTTTTTTGCAATTCTAATGTAAAGGCGTAAAACTCATTTTGCCAAATTAATGAAATATTCGGCTTTATAAATGTTGTTTTTTTAATGATTACAAAGATAAGCGAGCGAATTGATGACGACTTATTACAGGTAGTACTTTTTGAGATTGGTGTCATTTTCACGATTTAGGTAACTGACTCCAATCTGCGTCTTCTAAAGTGCACGCTCCATTTCTATAAGTTTTGGTGATCTTGTATGGTATTTTCCAAAATGCATCTAGCTTTTGTGAAGGCTACTGCCTGCTCGGTTTTGATCCCTGAAAATCATACCCAGGAGTTATGATACCGAGATGCTGGTGACTTGAAATGTTCGTCTTTTTTGGTAGCTTCATTCTGGAGATCACCTATAAGAAGCAAGTTTTCACACAGAAGTTGTTCATTTTGTTATGGCCGAAGTGGTCATTTCGTGTAGTCGGGGAACCAATTTCTGCTGGAATCAAGGCTTCTACACTAAAGCATAATTGGAACAATGACTCTCTTGTAGTTTTTCTCGGGGTGGTTCTATAAGACCACAGGATACTCAGTAGTACTTCGATCCAATTACCCTTCGCGTTATTCAACTATTTTTTGAGCCCCTACAATATCTTCTTGTTGGAAACTTCCGTAAGTCCGTTTATATGTGGCTGTGCTATGGATACGAATCGTTGGTCAATGCCTAGCTATTCACAAAACTCCTTGAATGAGGTTGCATCAAATTGTTTTTTGTTGTTAGTTATGAGTATTTTTGGTATTCCATATCTACAAATGACATCTTGACAGAAAAATGCTTGGACTTGCTTGGAGGTGATGGAGCTCAAAGCTTTCGCTTCTATCCATCGAGTGAAGTACTCAATCACGACAATGAGGTATTTCTTTCCTCTTCGGGCCTTTGGGAAAGGACCTAAGAGGTCCATACCCCACTGAGCGAATGGTATGGGCGAAGTGATGGATTAGTATTCATTCTGTGGAATATGATGATCGTTAGAGTGAATTTAGCATTGATGGCAGGCTCATACTACTTCCTTTGAGTCCTGCCTTATTGTTAGCCAAAAGTACCCGTAGCGTATGATTTTTTGAACAAGCACATTAGTTCTAATGTAAACTTCACATATCCCTTCATGTATTTCTCTTAGAGTGTAGTTTCCTTCTTCGCGGGTGACGCATTTGAGCAGCAGCTAATTTGCAATCGTTTAATATAGTTGGTCGTTATGAATGGCTTATCGTGCCACTGTGGTTCTTATTTTTTGTGCTTGATCGATTGTGTCTGGCAAAGAGCCATTTAGGATATAATTTTTTATTAGGGTCATCCAATTATTTTTAGAATTTACGCATAGGATTTCTTTATCGATGCTCTTTTTGATCCGGGGTTCTAGCCATATTCTAGGGATCTGTTCCCTTAATATAGCTTTGGACAGCTCATCTGCTTTTTGATTATTTCTTCTGCTGATGTTTTCGAACCTTGTACGTTTAAGTCAAGAAATGAGCATTTTTGCTAGCGTGGAATGTTTTCTCATGTTGACTTCTTTTGCTTCTAACATTCCTATGACATGTTTGTAGACGATTTTTTAATCCCTATGTATGATAAGTTGATCCACGTTCATTGCTAAAGCTATACGGAGGCCTGCAAGGAGTGTCCATGTTCTAACTCGTTATTGCTGACGGGGAAGTTGTATTTCAAAGCATACAAGAATTTCGTCCCAGTAGGGCTCTTTAGTATGAAACCTTCTCCCTAGTGATCCATTCCTGCAAACCTGTTAACGTATAAGCTCCATGTTATTTTGGGTCCAGATGTTCTTATTTGCTGATGATAAGGTATTAGACTAAGGAGTGTGGTTCTATGATGAAATATCCAGGACTTGAGCTTCTATTGTTTTTCATGGCTGGAAGTTGATGTGATACTCACTCAGTTCGAGTAAACATTTGGTCATGCAATGCGTCAGATCCGATTTGTGCAAGAGTTGCCTAAGTGGTGCATTTGTGAGTACAATGAAGGGATGTGCTTGGAAGTATGGTCAGAGTTTTTGAGTTATGCTACTAAGAAAAATATGTGTTTTTTGAGTGGATGTATCGTGTTTTGGCACCTGCTAGTACATAAGTCACATAACAGACACGTGACATTTTCTAATAATGCAAAGATCAAATTACAACACTAACAACAACTTCATCAATGTAAACTTCTATGTTACGGTTGATCTGGGTGCCAAAGAGGTTGTTTACCATTTGTTGGAATTCTACTCCCGTGTTTTTGAGTCCAAAGGGCATGCGAGTGTAGCAAAGATGCCATCATTGGTGACAAAGGCAGTTTTTTTCCATATCTTTAGCGGCCATTTGGATTTGATGATATCCCTTGTAGGCATTGAGGAAAGAAAATGATTTCATGACCTGCTATTGCATCGATGACTTGGGTCAATACATGGTAAGGGGAAAGGTTTTTTCGAGATGGCTTTATTTAAGTCTGTATAATCAATGCATATTCCCCATTCCCCATTATGCTTTGGGTCCATGACTGGGTTTGTTAGCCATATGGGGTATTGAACTCGTTTGATGATGCCTGCATTGAATAGTTCTTACACGTTTTCTTTGATGACTAGTTGTCATTGTCAGGCAAACGTTTTTTTTAAGTAACTGGCAGGAAATCAGGGGGATGCCCAAATGGTGTTTCCCAACGTCACAGGAAATGGTGCCCGGGTCGTGTGGGGTCTAAGAGAAAATGTCTTTATATTCAAAGAGAATGTCTCAGACTTTTTAAAGGATGGGAGACGGAAGATTAGTACCAATCTTAATCTCCTATTCCGGGTGTGTGTTACTGACACTGTGGTTGGAAATCTTTAGTGGTTATTGCTTCCTGGTTCAGATTGTGTTCTATGGCCAAACTCTCGGCCTCTTCTTTTGAAGCCATGAACAGCTCAAGCCGATGAGTTTATCGCCCCTAATAGTGTGAAGTATATCCTTGATTTGTACCTCTACTGTAGCGAAGTAGAGACGAAAGCTTTAAGTATATTTAGGACCGAATGCCCCTGAATCCGTTACAAGAGAAAGGAGCATCAACGATGAAAAAATCCAGATGTCGAACAAAGCCTTCAATGGTTAAGGGCAGCGTAGTGCTATCAAAATGGAGCTAATACTTCGATCAATGAACCTGACAAGGAGCGTTGTTCGGGGTTCGATTTTCATAGGTGGGATGCCCATTTGGTCAAAGGCATATGTGAAAAGAACGTTAGTTGCGTTCCCTATATTGACGAGATTTTGCTTTATGTTACAGTGACTGATGTCAAGAGTGACGACCAGCGGGACATCATTTTCTTCATTTCTTTGTCGATTTCGGGTTCTTGTTTCTCTATTGGTAGTGATGATGTTAATCATTTTTTCTCATTCCCACGCGTTTGTGGTGGCTAGTTGATTTTTAGGTGTTGATATTCCCTATCACTCTTCGTTTTGTTCTCCTCCCGACGATCTACACTTTGAGCGATAAAATCCTCCAGTAATCCTTTATTTGTTTTTCTTAGATACTTTCAAAATCATGTTAACCATGAAAGTATGCGTATGTGACTTTGGAATGTAAGCTTGAAACATATTACCGGGTATAAAATAAGTTATGCTAATTTGTTTTCCAAAAATCATGATAAATATTTCTCAAAAGGAATTTTTAAATACTTCAAAAATTTAAAGTAATATACGAATAAAGCCGTAGAGAAATATTCTTTAAAAAGAAATAGTAAATATTTTTTGAAATCATAATATAAGAATATTTAAAATAAAAGTATTATAAAAATATTACAATAATTCAAAGCCTTATAAAAATATTTAAAATATTTAAAGTATTATTTCAAAAAAAAAGAAATAATAAATATTTTCCAAATAATTTTTAAATCTCAAAACCTTATAAGAAAATTTAAAATATTTTAAAATATTATTTCCAAAGGAAATAATAAATATTTTAAAAATAATTTTCTTCCAAATAATTTTAAACCTCAAACCTTTTTAAAATACCTAAAATATTATTTCTAAAAAGAAATAATAAATATTTTAAAAATAATTTTAAAACTCAAGACATTTTAAGAGAATTTAAAATATTTAAAAATATTATTTCCAAAAAAGAAATAATAAATATTTTAAAAATAATTTCTCCAAAAAATTTTAAAGCTCAAAACCCAAAATAGAAGTATTATAAAAATATTTAAAAATAAAAGTATTATGAAAATATGTTACTAACTCAAACATATTTCAAAGCCTTAAAAGAATATTTAAAACAAAAATATTTTAATAACTCAAAACATACATAACCCGTAATACCTCGGTAAATATTTTTTAAATTTTGGCAAGATCCAAAAATATGCGCTTTCAAGAAATAATTAAATCTTTGGTAAAAGAAAAATGTTGGTGAATTCACTCGGAGTCGCGAAACAAGTCAATCCTACAAATAATAACAATTTCAAACTTAATCAAATAACACCATAAAAATATAAACTTGACCCAAAGATGGCCCTAGGGTTCACATAAACTTATTCCAAACTCAAAGGAACTCTAAAAACAACTCCAAAATAATTTCACCATAATTCCTTAAAAATGATGGGTTCCCAAAATAAATCTATAACTATTAAATCTTAAATTATTTATCTTAGAAAATATAACCTAATAATAAAATAAAACAAAAAAAAACAAAAAGAAAGAATAAGGACTTATCTCGAGAGAGAGAAAAAAATCGGGAGAAAGAAAAGGAAAAGAAGAAAGAAAGAGGAAGTGGGGAGAGAGAAGAGAGCTGTCAAGAGAGAGAAATTGGGAGTAGAGAGAGAAATTAGGAAAATGGAAAGAGAGAAGAGAAGATAAGAGATAATGGGAGAGAGTTGAGAAAAAGGCTTCTAACACCAATATATATATATATATATATAGCCATGTATGTATGGCTTTGGTTTGTGTGGTCAAGACACATGGCATTTACTTGCCATGTGTCCACAAATTACCAATCCACTTGGCACCACTAACTCTCATAATTGCACTAAAGTCCTCCAAATTTTTAGACTTTCTACGTTAGCCCAAAACCTTAAACATGACTTAAAACTCATATTAAACTTAAAATCTCAATCTTCAATTTAAAGAGTTAAACACTAATAATTCTAAAATATTCCCAAAAATTTTTCCAACGAAAAATTCTTCCTTAGATTTTCTAGAAATTACCAAATGACCCCACAACTTTCTATCCTTCATGAAACAACTCTAAAACTTTTGTTTGAACTCATCACATCTTATGTTAACTTTGAGGTGCTTAGTCGGGATTTTACATTAAAAAGATCATAAAATGACAAAAATAACATATGTAAATATAGTACAATATGACACATATCAAATACCCCCACACTTATCTGTTGCTTGCCGTCAAGCAACACAAAACTCGGTAAGAACTGGAAAATGTAAAAAGAGAAGTGCACAAAGTTTATTCGTTGAAAATGACACATGGAAGGACAGCAACACAAACGACCAAAGAAATACAAGACTCTATGAACGAAAAAAGATAACAAACAAAACAAGAATAAAAATAACTAAACATGTCACTTCAATGGGGTTATAATTACTCAACCCCATGAAGACTTTTTAAAAGATAAATTACAAGAATCGACAATTCCACCGCTATCTTACTAATATGCTTGTTAGTAAACGATGTGTGTTTGTGTGAATTACTCGTGTCGCCTTTCATAGAAAACAAGGAATAGTAGATTATTAACATAGTGAAAAACTTTATTGAGAAATTCACAGCATAACTCAGATTTCTCAAAGCCTTTTCACTTTAAGTTCTATTCTAAGTCATTCCTGGATTAGACTTTTTAGCTTGTAATGTCAGGCTCGGGACATAGAGGGTGTCAAACGAAGGGCAAGGAAAAACAAAAGCAATTGAGATAGAGCTAATGCAACCTAAAGGAAAGATATCAAATATTATGAACACTTTCCAGCCACTTTTCACTCATTCTCATTTACCCTTGAATGTCTTACTTTGTTTAACTAACGCACAACCCACCTAACACTTTTCTATTTTTCACGAACATATATATTTTTCAGTATAAGAGAGAGAAGCTTGAGACTTTTGAGAGATAAAATGAAGAGATATTTAAATATTCATTTTTTCTTTGTTTTATCTGATTTTTTTTTTCATTTTTTTAGCAAAGCTTTCTCTCTTTTCAACCGCTGCATATATCTTTCTTGCAAATATTTCCCAGAACACCCTTTTTATACAAAATACTATTCTTTAAGCAAACACCCCCACACTTATCTATTTTCCTCACTCAAAATAGCTAAAAAAATATGCAATCATTAGCTCAACAAATTGAGGTTTTATATAGTGTGAGCTTAAAAGTCAAAGAAAAGGAAGGGATTAAACTCTTGGCATGAAGGCACAAAAGGGAAACTAGATTTTGATTTCATATAAGGGATTGGCAAGAAAGGCACAAAGGGTACAATGAAGGCCTGTGACAATCATTTCTGGGATCAACCTACACTAAACCTTATCGACTCAAAGCTAAGAAAAAAACCAGAGTGAAGGAAAAGACTAAAAAGAGAATTCACTATGCTAATCTTCTAAGATTCTAAGGTTTCTATTACTAACCGACACTTACAAGTGCAAAAAACCATTGATTTTGTAAGAGTAAAATAAGTGTGGTTTTGAAGTAGTTCAAGTAGAACACCTTTTTTCAAAATCCTATGGGTTTTGCAATCAAGACTCCCACTGAATGTGACAAAAAAAAATTCTTTTTAGACTTTTTCTAAGTATAAGAAAATTGAAAAGAAATGATAGAAAATTTTTTGGAAAAGAGATAAAAGACTCTATAGACTATAACTATAACAATAACTAAACCTAAACATATATAAAAAATAGAAGAAATAGCATAAATATAAAAATACAAGCAAAAAGAAATAGAACAAAAGACATCAATATCCCAACACATAAAACCACATTATCCTCAATGTGGGGCCAGATAAAAGTGTAAATAATGGTAAAAACACATAAATAGGAAGCAAACTTGCAGATATAAGAAATATAGGCATATCATGAAACAATCTCCACAAACAGTCAAAACAGAAAAGAAACAAATAACAGTAAAGAAAACGTAAACAAACAAAATAAGAAAAGAAAAAAATAAGGGAAATTTGAAATAAAAAAAGGAAAGAGAAAAAGAAACTCCCTCATTGTGGGCCAAAGTCCGCACCGCCGTCTCCACCGGACGATTTTTTTTTTAAAAAAAAAAAATTCTTCAAATTTTTGTTTGAAAAACCAAGATAAAGACAACACCATTGTTAGTAAAAAAAGAAATAGACAAATAAGGAGAAAAATAAAAGAAAAGAAAAGAAAGGGAAACGGGGTGGAGGCAGAGGAAATTGGTGGAGTAAGAAGGGTAAAGTAGGGATTATGATGGAGTAGAAAAAGAAGGAAAGAAAAATGAAGGGTGAAGATGGTAGATGGTGTGAGAAAGAATGGGAGAAGAAGAAGAAGAAGAAGAAGAAGAAGAAGAAGAAGAAGAAGAAAGAGGACAAGAGATGTGAGAGGGGAAGGGAGTATCGAGAGGTGGTGGTCGCTGGAGTGGTGCATCTGAGGAGAGTCACCGGAGAAGAAGATTGTCGCCGGAGATGGAAGGAAGAGAGAGAATCAAAAAGGAAAAGGAAGAAGGAAAACCGAGAGAAAAGAGGAGAGGAGAAAAAGGGAATGAGAGTTAGGGATTTTTAGGAAGAGATTAGGGATTTCAATTGCAAAAATTTGGGGATTTTGGCTTTAATTGGAGTGAAATTGGGTCGACCTGACCCCGTTCACCTGAAAAAGGACGTAACCCGTAGTTTGGAAATGACCCTACCGCGTCCAGTAGGTCGAGGCCTACCATCCGCGGTAGGTTTCTGTTTGTGGAATATTTGTGTGCCATGACCCTACCACGTGCGGTAAGGTTCTGCTTCAACTCCGATTTTTCTTTTTCTTTTTGCAATTTTTAACCCTGTTTCATGCCTGCTAACATGGTGGATTCGCTTTAAGCTCAAAATAGGTCTTAAGAAAGTATTCATCTCCCCAAAAACACCTTGCAACAATAAAAACAACAAAACAATCAACGTGAAAAGGAGAGAAAACTACAATTCACGTTTACAATTACAATAAGTTTACAAAGATTCATACGGATACTCCCTTCTAGGTGACAAAAGCACCTCCTGGATCACGACAATCCGAATTCTTATTGACCTTCCCTTTCTCGATATGCCGAAAGGGTACCTATTTTTTCAATCCTCTTTCAATTTAGGGGAAAGTGTCTTTCTCTTTTTCTTTGATTTCTTCTTGCTATTGCCTCGATTTTGGTGAATTTCCTGGAAAGGCAAAGACACTTCTTGAGTTGTATGATTAATGTAACATAAAGCATCTTGACTTTTAGAAGGGGGAGTTAAATTTAAAGGAAATTTGAACACTACATTATTATCCCCAACTCTTAAGATTAGATTCCTTTTCTCCATGTCTATTAAAGCCCTTGAGGTACGTGAAACGAGTGTCCTAAGCTAATAGGGAAGTCTACATCCTCCTTTATATCGAGAATGACAAAGTCTACAGGTAATATGAGGTCCTTAACCTTGATTAGGATACCTTCAATGACCCCTTTAGGATGTCTAACACTTTTATCTGCCAAATTAATGGACATCCTAATGGGTCTTGGCTTTCCTAGGCCTAGTTTCTTACACATAGCATATGACATAACGTTTATACTAGTGCCTAAATATGCTAATGCCTTATCAACTTGAATACTACCAATAATACAAGGGAAAGAAAAGCTCCTGGAACTTCTAGCTTATGTGGTAGTTTGTGCTTGTTGATAAGGACGCTGAACATTCCTTGCCCAGGATGTGTGTGGATGCATCATTAAGTTTACTCTTCTTTGTCAACATCTCCGTCAAGTATTTAGCATACTTGGGTACCTGCAGGAGTAGATCACAGAGAGACAAGTTTATTTTCAATTTCTTAAATATCTCTATGAACTTCTTCATGTTATCCCTTACGATCATGAGCAAGAGTTGCAGGATATGGTATTTTAGGCTTTACTTGGCAATCACCAGCTTTTTGTTCTTCTTTTCTTCACTTGACTCTAATGCTTTAAAGTCAAGGGTCTCGGATGAGCTTCTTTCTTTTTCAACATAGCTCTTCGATTGTATGATCATCATCTTTCTTCTTTAGGGACCTCCTAATCAAATTTTACTGAGATAGTATTGACATGCTCTCTAGGGGTTCATTTTAATATTGCTAGGGAAAGTTCCTGGAGTTCTCTCTGATACTAATTTGACGAGCTGCCCAATCGTTTCTCCAGATTTTGAATTGAGGCTTCTTGGTTTTATTGGGCAGTCTCTATAGTGCTCATTCTAGTGTTGGTGGCAGTCACGAACTTCACTATAAACTCTTCCAAATTAGCTTTTGCTGGTAGAGGATTCTATGGAGCTGCATCATAGGGAAGTGGCTGGGTAGGACCTCTATTCTAGAACCCCAGAGTTTATTGTTGCCTTTGTTGTCCTTGCTCATCCTAAGAGAAGTTGGGTGGTTCCTCCACCCTGGATTAAAAGTGTTGGATTAGGGGTTATTACCCTGTCGGTTCCCTTACACAAAATCTACTTTCTCCATAAGGCCTCTCATGCTAGGGCATTCATGATTGGGATGCCCTCCACTACAGAAGTTGCAAAAAATGAGTGGCTGACTGTTCTTATTTGTAGGTGTAGTAGTCAAGTTCCCCATCTTCTGCTCTATCATTGTTGCCAATCAAGCTTCCATGGTAGTGATAGCATGTACATTGTGGACTCTAACAGGTTCTAGCTTAGATATTTGTCCATCCCAGGTGTAGCAATTCATAGCTATTTTCTCAATTAGGTCATACACCTACTGGGGAGTCTTGTGATCTGTAGAACCACCAGCAGAGACATCAATTAGCTGTCTTCCCCCAAATGAAACTCCGTTGTAGATGGACACTTACTGAGAAACTCCTTTCATCTTTCCCAAGCCTCATAGAGGCTTTCTCTATAAGATCTCGTTCCTAAGCTTTTCTGTACAACCAGGAGGATAATACCTCCCCAGAACTCTTCTCGACTAGTGAATCCCATGATGTAATCGAGCCGAAAGGTAATGACTTGAGCAACGATTTTGCCTTCCCCATTAGAGAGAATGGGAAAAGATGAAGTCTAGTGGCATCTTCTGAGGCTCCGTTGATCTCAAAGGCATTCCACAACTCCAAGAAATTGTCAATGTTGCATTAGGATCTTCTTCAGGGAGTCCATCAAATTGTACATTGTTCTGTAACATTCGGATCACGTTCTTCTTGATCTTAAAGTTATTCGCTTCTACCCGTGGCCTCGCTATACTAGACTGTATCCCAAAAATGGACGGTCTAGTATAATCTGCCATCGTCCGCTCTGCCATTGGTGGTGGTTATGTGGTGCAAATAATGGATTTATGTAAGGTGGAGCCTCTTGACCTTCTTCCATCTTCTCGACGGCAATGATGGCATTGTTATTTGCCCTCTTAAACCGAAAAGTGCGGCGGGCACTCCGCACCTAGTGCCCAGGCTCTGGATTGAATGGGAAAAATTCACTCCTTTTCTTTCGGGGCATAACTAGTACCCAAGACCTGAAACAGATAAATCCAGTCAAATCCACAAATAATAAATCCCAAATCAAGATATAAGCTAACAATAAACCAATAACTACAAGAATAACGAACAATCCAAAACCAAAACAAAAACAAGAAAAATAAGAAAAATAAAATAATTAAAGCACAAGAAAAATGATTTTTCTTAATTTGCCGTCCTCCGGCAATGGCGCCAAAAACTTGATGGATTATAAATGGGGTATAAATAAAATGAATGCAACAGGCAAGTGTACCTATCACTATAGTATTAGAGATACACCCGATTTGTCAAACTCAGTGAATGGAAAAGCTCAATTAGTCACCATTTTACCTAATGTCTAATCTAACAAATTGGGTTTTTAGAAATTATTTGGAAAACTACTAAAAAAATAATTAAATAGAATCAACAATTAAAAGCTATGAAATTTTAGGAAAAGAGTTTCAATGAAAGATCCCCCTAATTTTTGTCAACTATTCCAGTTTAAAAACTCATAAAACAATATTTGAAAACTAAGATTGGGTTATCACACGAAGATATCCGCCTTTTCAATTTCTTTCCACAGTGCAATGTATTGTTCTGTATCATGATCGTGGTCCCCATGGAAATCACAGTATTTTGTGTTGCTTCGTTTCTCGGGTGGGGACGTTAGTTTGGCAGGTGCTTTGAGGATCCCTAGCGATTCAATGAGCTGCAAGATTTCGAAGAAAAGGCTGCAGGCAATGTAGTTACAATTATTTCCATGGGAGTTAGATGGTGCTCGAATATCGTTCATGATGTTATGGACTCGAGTTTGAATGGTTACGGGAGTGACGTGTTCACGAGCGTCGACATGTCCCCCTAGTATGACCTAGTTGTCTCCTATCCCTAACATTACCATGAGGTGGACCTTTTGTTGTGGTGTGAATAGGATATCAGGTGCATGGTTCCCCGCTTGTGTGTTGGCGGGTTGTTATTCTGGAGTAGCGGATGTGTTGGGGTTAAAGGTAGTGTTTGTTGTATCATCGTCCAAGAAGTGTAGTTTCTTTGGTCCTTGAAAGACTGGGTCGGTCATATACGATGGGTGCCAATTGAGGAATTTCTAGCTACCAAGCGCTCTAAGACATTGCAAGGTAGAAGGCCGTTAGAGACCCGAGGGGGACTAACTCCCAAAAGGTTCTTCGATGCCTAAGTCAGTGACCATCTCAAAGATAGGTTGATGGAGAAGAAAAGAACATCTACTAGCTAGAATTCAGATCAAATACTAATGAATGGAGAGAAGACTTTTTTTTAGGCGTTTAGCTGGGCTTCTGGTTTCTTATGCTGCGCTTTGGGCGGATTTGTCTTTCCTTGTCTTTCCTTGAGATTGTGTTGGGCCTTGATGAGCTGATTATGTTGGTCGATTGGGTTTGGTCCCATCAGTAAGCACAGGGATAACATATGCTAAAAAAAAAAGAAAAATAAAGAAAAATATTCTATATTCCTGATATTTCTTGTTTCATAGATGAAAATTAGGGAAAGAAAATTGAAAAAAAAAAGAAAATAAATGGACTAACCTTCTGATGGCGACGAAAGGTGGCGAGCGGTGGTGAAAGGCGGGATGACGACTTTCGGTGGCAAGGTGCAGTAGATGGTTCGTCTTGGTAGAACAGTTGCAAGTGATGGAATGAAGGATGGAGATGATTTTTTTTTTAGAAAAATACAATTAATAAATATGTATTTGTAATAACAAGAGAAATATCAATTAAAAATTGCAACATGAAAATAAAAGAACGCTATAGAGAAAATTGCGAGGCTTGCATTCAACACAATCTCCTTAAAACAAATTCGCTCCCTCCTATATGAGTTCTTGAGGATCCATGAGCATCTGTCTCCCAGGATATAATGGGAACATGAACAATGCTTTGCATCAAAAGTAATTTCAACATCGAACTTGAGCTGGAATATTTGATGACACTAGAAAATATGCAAAGGAGGAAAACGACAGTAATGTTTTGGAATAGAAGGTTTTCCTCTGGGATTGAAAATGTTTGGAAGACCTCATATTTATAAGCAACATAATCTTCAATGTATTGAAGACCACAATTAATAACATCCGGTTGTTACGTCCGTTTCAGCATTTACTGCTGAATTAATACGGCTGTTATAGGAGTTAAAAATACTCTTTTAAATTCATTAACTTAAAATGTCGATTACAAAACCTCATTTTAATTCACTGAATTAAATTGGCGGTTAAACTTTAAATTCAGCCTAATAAATGGGCAGTTTCAGTAGTTATAATATTTATACTCATTTAAAGCAGGAGTCTCAGCAGTTACTAGTCAAATTCGTGCATGCGCAAAACTCTCTGTTGTCTTATTGAAAAATACAGTTCAATTTTTTTGACCATTGAAAAACTATTTCCTCATTCACTCATCTTTAATTCGTAATTTTATTTCCAACAATCCCCCATATGAATGAAAAATTATTTTGACTCGGCATTTGTGTTCATCAACTAACTCCTGTATAGTAAAAGTAGGTGTTAGCCTTTGAACTTGTCCCTTATAACATATGTTTGCTTTACTAGTTGTCTAGTAGACGCAATGTCCTTGAATTGTCTTGCTCATATTTTACACAGGAATCGTTTCCATTTGTTTAATTCTCATGATTTTGTTCATTTTGGCCATGAACACATTCTGGTTTTGGAAGAGTTTCTAAAGAATAGAGCCTAAACAATCCTCCTTTGAAGCGGCCCCATCTCTCTCTCTCTCTCTCTCTCTCTCTCTCTCTCTCATAGGTGATTTTTTTACGTTAAAGTAGCAGTAATTACTTTCATAAGAATCATTATAGTAACATAATACTAACCTTAACCTTTACATCACTGTTTCATGACAGGAATGAGTTGAGGTTACCCCTATAGTGACTACACTAAGTTTTATAAGTATATTGTCCGTTTGAACCAAAATCTTGTGATCTTCAGTCAACTAGGTTGGGTTTTCCTTCATAAAACTTTTATCCTCCACAGGCTTTAACCCTATTCCTTTTGTTAATTTCTCAACTTTCTCTCTATTTAACAATTTGGTTAGCAGATCCGCAAATATTATCTTTTGACTTTACATAACCAATTTAGTTTCTGATGAGAGTAGTTGTCTAATGGTATTATGTTTACGACGAATATGTCTAGACTTATTATTATACATAGAACTATGTGCTCCACCAATCACTGATTAGCTATCATGATAAATATAAATAAGCAGCGTACATGTTTTTCCCACTTCGGAATATCCTTTAAGAAATGGCATAGCCAACCTCTTCTTCTTTTTTAATGAATCCAATAAATTCATATTTCATCATGTATTTAGTTATCACGATTTTTTAAGAGAATTTCCACAACATGGGAGCTCCGGCTAGTGTGAGCACATAGCCATTTATGGACTTTGCATCGTTTATATCATATATTTAATCAGCATATGTATAGCTTTTTTTAGTAAAACCGGATATCTAATATAGCGCAATTCATAGTTTTGAGTGTAACATAGGTATTTTATTAATCTAACCATTGTAGTTTAATACTCTGCACTCAGATTACTTATATATCCACTCAACTTGCTTATTACATAAGCAATATCTTGTCTAGTACAACTCATTAGATATATTAATATTCCAATAATTCTTGAGTATTCTACTTGAGATATATACTCTGCACAATTTTTGGATAGATTGAGAATTTTTTTTTTAATCTATTGATGTTCTAACATCTCCAAAATCATTCTTGTTAAATTTCTCAAGAATTTTCTCTACATAATGAGTCTATCTAAAAATTAGACTATATGATATTCTCATGATTTTAATTCTTAAAATCACATAGCATGTCACATATTCCTCATTTCAAATTTTGAATAAACATATTTTTAGTAAATTTGACTAATTTGTTTGTAATACCAGCAATTAGTATGTCATCTACATACAAATATAAAATGACCTAGTCATTTTCATTCTCTTTAATATAGACACACTTGTCATACTCATTAAGTTGAATCCATTGGTAATCATTGAATGGTCAAACTTCTCAATGACATTTCTTTGATGCTTGTTTCAAACCATATAATGATTTTCACCAATTTACAAACTTTCTTTTCAGTTCTTGGAGCTAAAAACCCTCAGATTGCTCCATATAGATTTATTCTCTAACTCCTATTTAAGCACGCTATTTTAACACCCATTGATGTGTATATAGATTTCTCAATGCTAAAATAATAAGTATTATATTATAAAGTTTATTCTCATCACAAGAGAATAAGTATAAAAGTAATCTAAGCATTTTTATGCTTATTACAACTCTGACTTTTATACTTATCGTTTCCTCTTAAAGGTTCACTTTGAATCTAAAGGTTTACATTCATGTGGAAGGCCCACTAATTTTAGTATGATTCCGAAAAATAAGAATCTACTTCATCATTTATTCATTCCTTTATGCATTTTAGTGGTCCTTTTCCCAGTAAGTAAGTTATAAATCATCACCAAAAGATCCTCTAGTTCCTGCTCTTTTGTTCTGTTTTGAAGTCGATACGAAGAGCTCTATTTATAGGTTCCCAAGATTCACATGAACTTAAGACTAGCAATAAAGACATTTCCGTTTTTCATCATTAAGGTTGAATTAAAATTGCTGTTACATTTCAACATTCAACCACAGTATTAAACGGACAGTCACTAATTGCCTTTAAATTCCAGGTATTAATTCAGCCTACTAAATATTTAGTGGTTACATATATTAATTTAGGTATTAATTCTTGCCTATTAAATATTTACTAGTTACATAATTTAAACTTAACTTAAATGTGAAACTTTTTAAACCACACAAGATCTTGATTCCCTTAGTTCGTTTTGACGAACTACATCCAATAAACATAGATATCGTGTAGAATAACTTTAAATTCTGATAATTAACTAATTAAACTATTGGAATCAACCATCCTATAAACAAGGAATCGTCTAACAATAAATTTTTTTATGCCAACATCCTCCATTTTATATTTTTGATCCAGAGATTCTATAGTCCTTTAACAGTTGGACATAATAAACTATGTATAAAGTATTATACAAACCAAACTTCTTCAGGTAGTTTAGAAGCAACTTTTGTTAGAAAATATTGCTAAAATTTCCAATTAGAAAAACATGTTTTATTTCCATTCTATCGAATTTCTCCTCTTTTCCTCATGTGACTAATCAAGACATTAGAAAAATCATCTGTGTTTGGTTAAATACATGAAGCACTTGAAGAATTTTCGATATTTGCAGTCTCTGTTTTGGTTGCCATCACGAATCTAATTTAAAATTGTTAGAAAAATATAATCAATAAATATGTATGCATAACAACAATAGAAATAGCAATTAAAAATTGCAACATAAAAATAAAAGAATGAAGAAGAGATGTAGAGAAAATTTTGAGGCTTGCGTTCAACATAAGCTCCTTAAAACAGATTCGCCCCCTCCTGTATTAGTGCTTGAGGATCCATGAGCATCTATCTCCTAAGATACAATGGGAACGTGAACAATGCTTTGCACTAAAAGCAATTTCACCATCGAACTTGAACTGAAAAACTTGATGAACACTAGAAAATATGCAGAGGAGGAAAAAGACAATAAATTTTTGGAAAAGAAGATTTTTTATATGTGCCATATTGTACTATATATGTTATTTTCATCATTTTATGATATTTTTAATATATAAAATGTATAATTTACATCGTTTACCTCCATTGTTATCTTAGGTGCTTCCTGATAAAGAAGGTGAAGAATAAGAGCGAAAATGAGCGAAAACAGTGTGAAAATGGAGAAAATGGAAGCCACTGGCACCAAGGAAGGAGACCTACCACGACGGTAGGCCAACCTACTGCACGCGGTAGGTCTAGGAGCCAAAAGACTGTGCCAGCAGAAGTCTACCACGGATGGTAGACTAGTAGGTCCCAATGATTTCAAGCCATTCTAGAATAGAACCCTACCACGGACGGTAGGGCTCGATCTACCGGACGCAATAGGTCCCATCAATAGCGTAATAATACATTTTTATGTGTATTTACATTAGTTCCCCCCCTCCCCCCCTTTTTTCGAGAAAAGAAATGTTTTAGGTTAGAGAGGAGGAATTAGGAGCAAACATTGGCAAGAAAAACACTTTCAATTCCTCTTCAATTAGGTAGATCCTCCATAATTAACATCAAATTGAAGCTCTTAAAGGAAGATTGAAGAGATATTGCGGAGCAATTTCGAGTTTCATTGAGCAAATCAAGAAACAAGCTTAAGTGGCATTCGGAACTGTGGATTCAACCATTCTTCAGCCTAAGCTTTTTTTCTTTTGTTAATTATGATTTCTATTGTTAAATTTAATTTTTTTTAAGATGCTTTCTAGCTAATTTTCCATTGTTTGAATTGAGAGTTGAACACTAGCTTTTGGATAAGATGAATTTTGATTGAATTTCATAGAATTAATGTCTATTTATTTGTTGGTTGTGGTTCAATTATGTTTTGATGATAATTGATCTATGTGGAATCAATTATTTCACAAGATTGGTTAGAATTGACAAAGGAAGATCAATCTAAGGCAACCAATTGAATGATAAAAGTTGGCAATTAAATAGAGATATTAATTGCACTTTTAGGTTATTAGATCTCCCAAGTTGTTTTTTCATTCATAATGATTGGAGAGAGAAGAGATTCTGTAACGCCCACTCGGTAGGCATTTCGGGCGACCTCAAGAGGGCGTTTGTCGTGAACATAGAAGACGGGGTCTAACATAGTGAAACCTAAGAATTTATGGTACACACTTCTTTTTAGCAATTTAAAATACTCGGTAGTCTTACATAGGGTTAAAGTTATATTTTCTTTTTACGAAAGAATATTAACTTTTATTAATTTTAATATTATTATTTTTATTTATTATTAGATTTTATGGTGGGCTTATTTAAAATAAAATAAAATTTGCCACTTGTCTAGAATGTTGCGCCACTTGGCATTTTGCATGCATATGTAGAGTATGTATATATGTGTGTGTGTGTGTGTGTGTGTTTGAGGAGGAGAAAAAGTTGTTGCCTATCTCCTTCTCCTTCCCTTACTCTCGGTGCCCAGCAACAGTCAGGTGAGTTTATTTTTTTATTTTTTTTCTTTTGTTCTTTTTCTTGTTCTTTTCTTTTCTTGCCTTTCCTTCCTTTTGTTCTTGCTACCGTGTCTCTATTTTTTTTCTTTATTTCTTTTCCTGTTTTGCTATTTTGTATATATATATATATATTTCTCTTGCTCCCTTTTTTTTTTTCTTTTTATTAAACATTTTAGTAATGGTATAATTTTGGTATGGTGTAGTGTAGAGATTTCTTGAAGGTCTAATAATTATGTGCGTTAGCTAATATATATATATATATATATGTATGTATGTTTTTTTATAAGTTCTAATTTTTTTTAGCTAGAAGTTGGAGTTAGCTTTATTTATCTATTTATTTGGGTTAGCTAAGTTTTAATTTATTTTCTTCTCTTTGATGATGGGTTGTAGATTTTAATTTTAGAGTCTTGAGATGAGGTATTTAGGGTATAATGTGGTTTAAAGTTAGTTAATTTTTGTTTTGGTTTCACTTATTTGATTTTATATAAATTTATTTATTTAATTTTTCCTAGTATAATACTTTTATCTAAAATGATTTTGGTAGACCTAACTTTTAGTAAATGATTTTTAGTGTACTTTCTTCTATATATGATTTTAGTACACGTAACTGTTTATATTTTCGTATATATATATATAGTATATATTTTTAGTATAAATACTTACGTGTATAGTTTTAATATCTATATATATTCTTAGTATATATATTTACATGTATATTTTTAGTATACATACTTATAGGCAAATATTTCAATTGTTTATGTATATATATATATTTATATGAACAATTTGTATATGTAATATATATTTGTGGCACATTATTGTTGTGAACAAATTCTACTATATAACTTTATATATACATGTTTGTGGTATACATAATTGCTGTGAATAATTTTAGTATATATATAGTGGTTTTTTTCTTTGTTTAATCCATTTTTCAGAAAATGGATACTAAAGCGGCTCAGGTTTTTTTTTTTAATCCTGCAATGGCCATAACGCATGACCATTGTGCATTATCACCTAAGATAACGCAAAATAGTTGTGCATTATCACTAATAACCGCATTTACCCGCATTAACAATCTTGTTTAAAGACATGGCATAATTGTGGCGCTGATGTGGCGTTGAGCTGGCGATAACGCACAGCCATTGTGCGTTATCAATCACAATAACGCACAATCATTATGCGTTATTATTGCTGATAACGCACAATGACCATGCGTTATCATGTTATAAACCCTACCGCCTCCTTTTTTTCTTGCTTCTTTCTTCTTTCTTCCCGCCGCCTCCTTCTTTTTTTCTTTCTTCTTTCTTCTTTCTTCTTGCTTCTTTCTTCCTACTGCCTCCTTCTTTTTTCTTTCTCTTTCTTTTTTCTTCTTCCTTCTTTCCGAAAATTTTCTTCCTTCCCTACCGAAACACATCCAGTTCTCTGTTCCGCCGCCGCTGGTAAGTCCTTTTCCTCTTCCTTTTATTTTCTTCCTTCTTTATCTTCTCTTCTTCTTATACTTTTGTATTTTATTTCAAAATTTACTGTAAAAATTTAGTTCAATTTTTGAAATTCAAGTTTGAATCGGTGAAACTTTCCTTGGAGTACAAAGGTTGTTAGAGTTTTGGAGTGAAAAGTGATAGACAAAGCTTATCGGTACCAAGGTGCATTTTTAATTATCGGTAAGTTTTTATTTATTTAAATTATTTGGTGTATTACGTATAAATTTTAATTATTGTTTATTTGGGTTTGTTAATTGTTGTTTTTGAACTATTTTTATGAAATTCATTTGGATTATTTGTTAATTTGAATTAATTTATTTTTGTGAATGTGGGGTTTGGATTTATATTTAAATTTGTTGTTATTGATAAATTTGTACAAATTTGATCATTTTATGTATATAATTGTGTTTTGTATTACAAAAGTGATTTTAGGGTGATGAATTATTTTGATGAATTTGTTAGTATATGCCCTAAGACCAATTGACTCACATTTATGATTTATGAAGCATGTATTTTTTGAATTGTATTTTATGCTCTTAGTCATCAAGTATGTGACTTGATAGTAAAACCCTTATAGCTAATAAAATACTATTCTTATTTGTCCCTAGTTTATTACATCTTGTAAACTAGTGTGAAGTTGATTGATGGTCAAGTTTTACTGATCATGAATATGAGATATAAAATCAATTCATAAATACATATTGAGAATATTGTATTGGACATGACCCAAAGTGAAGAAGAAATATTGCATGAGTTTAAGTTATAAGTATTTCTTCTCAGTTTTATATTTGGTGTCCTTCGACCTAATGTTTCTAATGTTTCTTACATGGGGAGAAAAATATGTTTTGACATAGTCAAACATCACTTTTAATTAGGTGATCATTATGACTATTGATTGGTTATTTTCTCGTCATGGCTTGAATATTGGAGATAGTGAAAGGGATTTGTCCCTCTCTTTTTAGAGAGAGATATCCATGGGCCCCTTGATAAGGAAGACTAAAAAATATGCATGGACATGCTCAAATAAGTATTAATAAGGTGTTATTAATATTATTTGTTGGAACAGTCTGCCTAGTGATCAAGTAAATGGTTAATTAAGTTTTATAAGGATGACTTGATCCATGCCTTATACTTAATTAGGATATCGTGTGACAAAAGGACTAAATATTAAATCTGATGCTAGGTTATTATTACATTTACTTAACTTGGGTAAGCATAATGTCTTGCTAGAGGCCGCTTATGCTTTGTGAATAAATGTCTAGGACATTTTTCATTCACTGCCAATGTTAAGTGAACCTACAGGGTCACACGCATAGACGATCTTGTGAGCATAATGTCCACGTTTAATGAATCTAGATTGTGTCCAGATTCGTTGAACGTATACAAAAGGGGAATCAGATTCCATATTGTATTCTTTGGTAAGTTAATAAGTAATTAATTTTATTTAATCGAATAAATGAAATTAATTACTTAATATTACTCATCCAACCGTTGGATGATTATAGGAATAGACGGACGAGATTAACCTTTCATTAGATGACAGTTAGGGTTTTGATATTGACAGCTATAAAAGGTTATGTTAACCTTTTCTTGGTGGCCGTCCTTTATCTGATTAAAGAAAAATAAAACTCTAAACCCTAGAACGGCGTTATAGTATCTAGCCTCCTCTCTCCGAAATACGACCAATTACTAGATAGTCAGGATCAGTTCTGAACAGTTTTCAGAACACAGAAGGGGCTAGCATCCCAATCGCTTGTAGAGGAGTTCGTTTCGTGGACACCAGTAGAGGGCGAAGCGTACAAAGCAGCGCCTCCACAACGAACAATCAAAACATTGAGGTAATTTTTATCCAATCAGTTTTTCTAGTATGTGCAGATCCTGTTGGTGGATTTCCGTAGTTTTATTTTACTTTGCTTTTGCCTACGGATTCCAACAGAATTTATCTTGATAATTAGTAATTTTTTTACTTTACTTTATGATTATTTGAATTTTTTATTTATTTAGATAATAATTTTGGATCTTTCTTGTAAGTTTTTTAGTAGGGAAGATGGAGACTTGGAATTTGGATTTTTTTCACTTGTTTATTTTTTTTGTAATTAGTTGAACCGAAACTTGGAAATTTAGGGTTTAATAATTAATTGTATGCCATTATCAATATTAAGACATTTATTTAAAAGATTATATATATATATATAGGGACTAAACCCTAAAACCCCAAAATCATAATATTAAAATCATATGGCGTAAAGTATAAAAACCCTAAAAATCCAAAAATTGATATTTTAAACATTAAACCGTAAAACTCTAAACTGTATAACAGTAAACCCTAAAAACCCTAAAATTGATATTTTAAACATTAAACCGTCAAACTCTAAACTTTGTAAAAATAAACTCTAAAAACCCTAAAATCTTAATATTTTAAACATTAAACTGTAAAACTCTAAACTTTATAACAGTAAACCCTAAAAATCCTAAAATTGATATTTTAAACATTAAACTGTCAAACTCTAAACTTTGTAACAGTAAACTCTAAAAACTTAATATTTTAAACATTAAATCGTAAAACTCTAAACTTTGTAACAATAAACCGTAAAAACCCTAAAATTGATATTTTAAACATTAAACCGTAAAACTCTAAACTTTGTAACAGTAAACCCCAAAAACCCTAAAATCTTAATATTTTAAACATTAATCCGTAAAACTCTAAACTTTGTAACAGCAAATCCTAAAAACCCTAAAATCTTAATATTTTAAACATCAAACCGTAAAACTCTAAAATTTGTAACAGTATACCCTAAAAACTCTAAAATTGATATTTTAAATATTAAACCGTCAAACTCTAAACTTTGTAACAATAAACTCTAAAAACCCTAAAATCTTAATATTTTAAACATTAAACCGTAAAACTCTAAACTTTGTAACAATAAACCCTAAAAACCCTAAAATTGATATTTTAAACATTAAACCGTAAAATTTTAAACTTTGTAACAGTAAACCCTAAAATCCCTAAAATCTTAATATTTTAAACATTAACCATAAATTATGAAAACATTAAAAACCCTAAAAGCAATAAACTTGATATGTTAAAAATCATACAAACCCTAAAACTCTAAAATAATTGTATCATAAACAACATACCTTAAAGAGTTTGGAATTATAATTTATTTAAAATTTTTTACTTTAATTTATAGATATTGGCCGAAACTGAAACTGTAAATAATGTAGATGGAAGAAGTCCCAGCCCAAGTGCATCCAGGTCCCATAGTCCCTGATGTTTTGATAAGACAGCATGAGCACCAGTCTGGGTTGATATTGAATGAGGACCATTGACGTGTTTCACTGATCTTCAGTGTAGACGTTTCGATCGCAATCTATTCCAGTGTTACAGTACGGCTCCCCGTAGGTTGGTAGAGCTTATTTACAGGACTGGTTTAGGGGGAGTGTTCAGATGTGGTTACATTGGACTCGACCATGCTCTTATTACCGTATTAGTTGAGCGTTGGAGACTGGAGACTCACACATTTCAAATGACTTGTGGTGAAGTCACAATAACCTTTCAGGATGTGCAGGCATTATGGGGTTTAGGGATAGAGGGTTTGCCCATTATCGGTCCCAGTTGGAGTGTAAACCAGAAACAGTATTGGATTGAGCTGATTGAGAGACTTCTTGGTGTACAATTGTCTCTTAGTCATTTTTTTGGTTACAAGGTGAAGAAGGAACCTTTGGAAGCTTGGCTCTTGAGAGCGTTTATCAGTTCAGAGACCGATGATGACCTCATCTTGCGCGCTCGTGGATTTATTTTTTTTACTCCTTGGCAGTCATATGCTTGTCGATTTCTCAGGGAATTTAGTTCATGTGCGCTACCTCAATTTATTAGAGGATATTGATGCCATCAGAACATATAGCTGGGATAGTTGCGTACTTGGATTTTTATATAGACAGTTGTGCACGACAACTTTAGGGGTGCACGACAGATAGAGGGAGCCTTAGTCCTAGTACAGATTTGGGCATGGTCACGTATACCTGTATTGCGGCCTCAGCTGATAGCGGATGTTCAGGCCGACCCTCTTGCTCCTCTTGGTGCTATATGGTGCACATCTTTTGACTACAGCCAATTGTACACTCACACCCTAGTTACATACAGGGACCAGTTAGATTTCATGCCATTTGATTAGGTTCGCTTTAAAATATTTTGTGTTATTTGTAAATAAAGAAAATTGTTTTAAGCACTTAGGTTTATATTGATTTTGAATTTTGACTTCACAGTTTGTATGGCTCTCTTATCATGACCGTGGTCTGGTTCCATCTGACCTGTAGTGGGCAGAGGTCCCACTCATCTATTATGAGATAGTGGAGTATCACTATCTCGAGTATGTGATTCGTCAATTTACACGGGCTCAACATATACCGGATGCATGTGATACTTGTCTTGATCTATATCGGATCCAGCTTAGAGGGAATGACCACACTTACTGGACACAGCATGCTAGCCATGTAGAGGTGTGGCATTAGTGGTGACTGCGCATTAGCGATGGTCTTGCCTTGGCAGTTGAGGTCTTACCATACCCCAATGACGAGTACATAAGATGGTATCCGGGAATCACACGGGTATACATCAGAAATCCAGCCAATCGTGATACTCGTTCGATTGGATATCAGCCTGCTGGAGTCGACAGTCGGATGATGGTACATTCTACAAATCATTTTTCTTAATATTCTTATGCATTTCAGTTATTTATGATGACTTCTAACGGTTCAATGGTTTTATTTATTTATTTATTTTTTTTGTTTAGACTTCCATGTTGCCGAAGGTAGATGATATGGCGTCAGTGGTGATACAGGAACCACCTTCATCTCCATCACAGATGGCTATTTTTGCAATGAAAGTGCAGATAATCATTCGGAGGTGCATGGTATCTATTGGCGGTATTTTGGGGTCCACTCCAACACATCATGATATCCAACAGACATTTCCAGTACAACCGTTGCGTCGCCGTCCCCGGGAGCATGTACTAGATCGGGGTGCTCGTAGAGTTAAGAGGGACGCTCGTAAACAACCTGGTCGTGGAGCAGGAGGTGGACGCCCTCCTGTCCCTCCTTTTCCCGGCAGACCCGGACACGTCGAGATGGAGAAAGGTGAGGGATCTGGTGGTGGACACCCTCCTGTTGACCCATTTGACAGCCCAAATTTAGATATACCATCTTTTATTTTGGGTTTGACGCAATCTTCACAGTCATTTCCTGGTGGATCAGGGACATTGCGCGTTCCTTCCCCTCCCAGTTTAGGATTTGCCCCATTTCAGTCACTAGCCGGTACATCTTTAGGGTTTTCATCGTTTCGTGCACCTCTTCCTCCGGGCACAGTCATTCATCTACACCACATCAGCCTATATCGCAGGCATCTTCATTTGATGATGAAGAGCGGACGGATGACATGGATGATGTACAGCATCTTGGATTCGGACATCGTGTTGGGAAAAAGGCAACGAGGTTTATGCCGTCCGACTGGCTATAGTTTTACTTAGTATTTTGGAGTTTTCATTTTCTATTATATGTAAATTAAATTTCAATATAGAGTATGCAATTTTATGTATATTATTCATTATTTTTTTTATGTATATTATTGATTATTTTGTTTCAAGTATATTATTGATTATTTTGTTTTATGTATATTATTTAATAATATGGTAATTTTTGTAATAAAAGTATTTCTACTACTTACTTTGGTTGTACATTTTACAATTTCAATTTGGTCTAAATAAAGGAAAGAAAAAACCACATTCTACATTTTAACAATTTTAATTTGGTGTAAGTATAGGAAAAATAAAAACCGTAACATTTTTTTCATTTTTCATAATGCACAGCTGTTGTGCGTCATCTTCAATGATAACGTATTATGATAGTGCATTATCATTGAAGATAACACATAACGCACTATCGTAATGCGTTACAATGAAGATGACGCACAGCAGCTGTGCGTTATCTTCAATAATTCAGCTTCCTCAGCCTCAATAATTCACAACGCCTTCAATAATTTAGCACCTGCAATGTGTTGTCATTTCATTCCATTACTTTTGTACCCTAAACCGACAATTCCATGTGAACGCATGTGAAATTGCACGAGAAATAATTCACTCTCGGCACTTTACTAATAAACCTTTATATATACACATACATACATTCTAAGAATGCTACTTCAGCCAAACCCCATTCTCAGTAATGCCTTATTTACATTTCATCCTCCCTAAACCCTAAAGACATCCAGTTAAATCAATTTAAAATGGAAGCAATCCACCCTGTTAGAGTGATGCTATTTTGGGATTCTGAAATTGCAAATGATGCATATGGTCCCTATTTTACTGGAGTAGTGCGGAAAAGTTGGACATTACCAACGACCCGAATGATTTCACATAACGAACTGCTAAAGAAAATATTGAAATACCGAGATATGGATCCCAATCTCTGGATTGTTCGAATGACAATGAGGGTGCCTTCATACTGCAAAGTGCATCGTATGTTTTACTTTAATTTATATAGCACGAACAATGATGAAGAAATGTGTTATCTATGGACTATTCCATCTCACCACGCGAAAGAAGGGATTCATATTCTCGTTGATTTCGAGCAGATCCAACAGCATAGTATTCCAGTTACACATGACAAAAATACAATAAACATGAACGAATATATTACAGCGGTAACAAAGATGGTTTCTGATGAACCTTCTATGTTGTACACTACTGTCAATAACGATGACGATGTGGTTGATGAATCGGACGGAGATGATGTCGTTTCTAGTCAATCTGAATCAGATGATGACAATTACCGCAAGAAGGAGAGTTACAAACTCCCTTAAACCCTGTAAATCCTGTAAACCCGGTAACTGAAAACATAGTGCCCCAATATGAGAGCAGCCAATGGTTCAGCAGCGCTAGGTATGACTACACACATTCTGGAGCATTCCTAAATATGGGTTCGGGTTCTCCTATAGATGACTTGTAGAATCTGGTACTATACGGTTACTCGATTGGAACGATTTCATGACTGACATACAGTTAGACATGAGATTCGTTGACAAAGTACAGGCAATAAGTGCGGTTCGTAGGTGGTCCATCAGTGTGGGACGTGAATACCGAGTAGTGAAAAGTAAAAATGATACATAGAACACGAAATGTTACCATCACATTGATGATAATTACTGTTCATGGTACATTCGTATAAAAAAGAAAGCAATGCACAGTCGATGGGAAATAATGAGATTCGTAAAAAAACATGCATGCCTTGTCCAAATTAAACAAAACAAGTACAGAAACTTGTCCTCAAAATTTATTTCAGTGTCAATATCACACCTACTTGCCAAAGATCCTGAGATACCTGTGTCAAACATCATTCAAGATGTGCAGGTATTGTTTCAAACGGATTGTACTTACTAGAGAGCATGGTATGCTCGAAAATTTGCCATAGAGAGGGTTGTTGGTAGCTGGGAGACAACCTTCAATATTTTATTGAAATACTTACAAGCTGTACAGGATTTAAACCCGGGGACTGTATACGAATTTTTGCATCACAGAACAAGCAGTTCCCCTAATTATGTTTTCAAATTTGTTTTCTGGTGTTTCTCGCCATGTATAGACGGATTTCCATATTGTCTGCCGATGATTTCTGTTGATGGAACACATCTAAGGGGACCATACAAGGGTGTGTTGTTAATTGCAAGTACGCGGGATGCCAATAATCACCTGTTCCCAGTTGCTTTTGTAATTGTTGATAAGGAATCCTCCAAAAGTTGGAATTGGTTCCTTAAAATCCTGCGAGAATACATTCTCAAAGATCGCCACGTATGCCTCATTTATGATCACCACAAAGTATTTTCTCTGCTATTCAAAGTCAACCTTTATGGCAACCACCATTTGTAGTTCACCGGTTTTGTTTATGCCACATTCGAGCAAATTTCAACAAGACTTTTAAGAACACAAACCTAAAAAGGCCGGAATAGGATCTAAACAATAGAAATTTGACCGTGTAATGAAAGAGATTCAAGAAAGAAATGTGGATGCTTACATTTACTTGATGAAGTTGGACCCAGAGAAATAGACATTGTTGCATGATAGCTGGCACAGACACGGTATTATGACAACCAACATTTCTGAAGCACTTAACAGTGTGTTGAAGAAAGCTAGGGTCCTACATTTAAAAGCCCTCGTTGAACTAATCTTCAACAAACTATTTAAGTACTTTCACTAACACCGTGAAGAGGCTGAAAAGTTTGCGGATCAATTTCCAACCCGAATTTTTGACAAGTTCTTACGAATTGAAATAAAATCAAGAGAACACAAAGTTACCACTTACAATCTGCGAGAAGGAATATACATTGTCAAATCTCCTATCCGGGTTTCTGGTACGGGCAATAACGTCTATACATTGCAAATAAAGAATAAATCATGTAGTTGTGGAAAATGGCAAACATATACATTGCCTTATTCTCATGTTCTTGCAGTGTGTAGAGAAAATGGGTCAAGAACAGATACTTATGTACCGGAGATATATTCGTGACAAATGTACAGAAGAACTTACCAAACGAATTTTCATCCGGTATTGAGTGAGAACTTTTGGAGGGATGTTCCTTTTAATTTAACATTTTATCCTCCAAACATGAAAAAAGAACATGGTAGGAAACAGGGCAAGCGATTTCAAGGGGAAATGGATTATAGAAATCTAGATTCTCCCCCAAGATGTGGCAGATGTCGCATGCTGGGACATAATAGAAAAAATTGTAATAACCCTGGATTGAGCAAGGTATAAGTTTGCTATTTTGAAATTGTTGTAATAAAACAAGATTCTATTAATGAAATTTTTCTTTCAATTTCTTCTAATTATTACATCATTGCTCTAAATTTTTACAATATCTTTAGTATTACTTCCTCAAATAACTTGAGATGAAATGGTTAAAAGTTAAATATAATTTCCAAGAAAACGATATAAATATTATCATAATAAATATACTTAAAATAAGTTAAATATTATATATACAGTCTTTTTAAATAAATTATACAATTATAAGTTTTGATAAAAATGTAAAGAAATTTTCATTTTTTTAAAAAATTTTTTAAAAAAATTAAAAACTGACGTGGTAGATAACACACAACCAGTGTGCGTTATTGCTTGGTCATAATGCACAACGGTTGTGCGTTATCCACCACATCAGCGGATTACCGAATGTAAGCGTAATGAGATGATAATGCCACGACCATTGTGCGTTATCAATAATGATAACGCACAATGGGCAAAATCAGGATAAAAAAAAGCTGGGCCACTTTAGTTGCCAAATTTGATGGATGGTATATATAAAGAAAAACCATATATAGTTGGTATATATTTTTTAGCATGTATGGGATTTTCTTTTTATATAAAATAATTTTAGTAAATAAAGTCTTGTACATATATATTAGTACATAACTTGTACATTTTTTTTATAACTTTTATAACTAATTTTGGCATTCATAAATGTTATAAGTATTTTTAGTATAAACGATTCTTGAAAATGATTTTTTAACATTTATGGTTTTATATATATAATTTTGGTAATACTTAAGTTTCGTGACTAATCTTGATATATATACACCTAATTTTTGTATATAGCGTTAGCTTATATATTTTTAGTATCACCGGTGGGTATGTATTAATTTTAGTATAGATGGGTTAAGAAGTTTAGGCTCTTTGGATTAATATATGTGTAGTTATATCCTAGGTGTATAAGGAGTTATTACTTTTACTTAAGTGTTTATTGGATCTTGTTTGCAGGATTATAGCACCAGAGCCGCATCCAGGTGAGTCCACAAACCCTGGTTTCTACTATTATTTATTTCGGGCCTTGTAAAATGTGTTTCCCAAATTTGTTACAAAATATTTACTACGTTCAGCATGTTACAATTTAGCACATCTTTCGGAGATGTTCTCCACAATGTATTACCTGTTTCTTAGACAATGCATAGGATCCGTGCTCCATATAAGTGTGGCCTTTTCAAAACGGTTGATAATTACTGTGAAGCAGGATTTGATTCTATACCGGTTTTTCTGAGAATATTTATATGTTAGAAGATGTTCTATTCTTGAAAAGCTACACTATTTTGATATGCATGTGTGTAAATCTGGCATAATTATGTGAAATTTGCATAAGCATGTAGTGAAATATTTATGACCTGATTTTGTTTCGAAGGCCGGGCAATGGCCTTTCTGTTTACAAGTACATATGAAAACCTCATTCCAACCAGGTTTATAGTTCTGGTTATAATCTTGTGTTCGGAAGCATCAGAGGATTGCACTGTACGTGGCTAGTCTCCCGTACGAGGGCCTCTTCCGATGGCGTGGACATTTCATACTCGGGAGAGTGGATCTACTTGAAAAGGAGCGTAGACCGCAGAGGGTATGGCCCAATTGGTCTACGTGGACACTGCATCATGCTCTGCGGTAGGGTTTGGCTGCCTAGTGGAGAGTCAGGAGGGGCTCAAAATTGAGGTTGGTCCCATGACAGACCTGGTAGGTGCCCCAAGAGTCTGTAACCTGTTTTGACCAGTGATATAGGACTGCAATTGTTTAGTAATCGAGCGGTCGTATGGTGTTTGGCCGGTTTTAACTACGAAATGCCGGAACTTGGTTCCGATGACCTCGTTTTGGGGATCCGGACTCTATTCGTGGAGCCCAACTGTAGCATTGTATGTTTTGTTGAATTCGGGTGTAGAAAATGCGCTGACGTGTCTTGATTTGCTCAAACTTTCCAACTGCGCTCAAAACCCTCGTGTAGTTTCAAGCAGTATTATTGTTAAAATAGTAAAAGAAAATGTTTTCTCATAACATTGCATAAATTGTTTTCGTGAAATTGCATCATTATTGTTTCAAAGGAATCACTAAGGCGTACACACACGTGGACTCACTGAGCGTTCGCACTCACGTTTTTCCATATTATGTTTTCTCCTCGGATTAACTCAGGACAAACAGAGGCACGATAAGCCGCTGAGGTTTTTGACTTGGAGTTTTGGACCAATTTCCTTGGAAGGGCATGGATTTATGTTTTGTTTTTTTAACCCGTACTGGTTGTAAAGTTCTTTTTGTTTATTTTTGTTGTGAGATTTTATTGGTGTAAAATACTTTTAATTTTGTATTAAAATAATTTAAGAGGTTTTCTTAAGTCCTATATTTTGAGCGCACTAGTAGTAACCTGTTTACTGAACTTTTCCGCTACGTACATTGTGTATATACCTATAAGTATTATTCTAGGGTTGTGTTGTTATTTTGGGGCTTATAGTTTAGTGCCGAGAGGCACGCAAGTACCCTACTCAGCGTAGTTGACCTAGTGGCAGGGTTAGGGGTATCACAGATTCTACTCTAAAGTTTAAATGAGTAGAGAGGCTCACACCTATAGATAGGGATTGTCTGATGTTTTATGAGTTTTTTTATAATACATGTGTTAAATTGCATTCATGGTACGTTTGTTATGGCTACGAGTTTTGCGGTTTGGCCCGACGGATAAGGATTTTCGATACACAAAGAGATTTGTGTGGCCGAGAGATGGCCTATGATTTTATAAAAATGAATTAAAAACTCTAATTCGGTCGAAGGAGCTTGGTATATATTTTGATCAACATGTTAAGAGGATTACATTATGCATGCCTAGTCCCTCGTATGAGGGCCTCTTCTAAACGACATGCTTGGTAGGTTTACTCTTGATTTGGATCCAGTTGACAGAGGGCGTAGTACTGTTTGAGGGTTAGACCCAAGGCGGTATTACGTTTGACTCCATATCATGCTCTGCGGTAGGGGCTACTTTCTAGCAGGTTCGGTCAGGAGGGGCTCACCGGCTAGGGTAGCACAGGGCGGCCTGGTAGGTACCCCAGGGCTCGTTATCTGTTTTGTGTATAAGTGGTGTGTAAGGTGGTTTATGAAAAATCGAACGTTCGTACATTGTGCTTTGGATCTCAGGCTGGTATTGACTACAGGATGCCGGAACTTGTGTCTGATGACCCTATTTAAGGTTCCGGACTTTGTCTGTTGAGTCTATCATGGTATATGCATGGTTTTGAAAGTTCGGGTCTCGTGGCAGCGGCGATGTGTCTTGATTCGCCCAAACTCTTCAGAAGGCTTATAACTTGCATCCAAGAGATTTTTATGAAATTATTTCCTTTCTGGCATGTCAAAAATTTTATAAAGAGTATTTTACCCGTATGGGAAACTCACAAAAAACACACGTGCACGTGAACTTACTGGGCGTCTACCACTCATGTCTTTCAAATGTTTTTTCCCCTTTTTCAGATGACTCGGTAACCAGATCTAGTTACTTGAGCCAATATTGGCCCACTGGATTCGGTAACATTGGGGTCTTCCACCTCTAGCCATAAGTTTTTGATCTATGAAGATCTTGGCCCTCACGGCCTTCAACCTATGTATAAGTTTTGAGAAGTTTTTATTATAAAGTTATATTTATATTTTTCTTTCTTCTTCTGCTGTTTAATTTAGAGGGACATGTTCGAGTTCCTTCCAGATGTATCCTAGCTTTATGTTTTTGTATTTCAAGTGCCGAGAGGCATGCAAGTACCTTACCTAGCCATAGTTGACCTAGCGGAGGGGTACGGGGTATCACATTTAAGATATAAAATGTATAATTTACATTGTTTACCTCTATACTTATTTTAGGTGCTTCCCAATGAAAAAGATGAGGAATAAGAGAGAAAATGGAGCAAAAACAGAAGTCACTAGTACCAAGGAAGGAGACCTACTACTGACGTTAGGCCAAAAGACCATGCCAGCAGAAGCCTACCACAGACGGTAGGCTAGACCTACCACACGCGGTTAGAAAGGATGAATTAGGGGTGAACTTTGGCAAGAAAATCCCTGTCAATTCCTCTTCAATTAGGTAGATTCTAAATAATTAACATCAAATTGAAGCTCTTGGAGGAAGATAGAAGAAATATTGCGGAGCAATTTTGGGGTTCATCAAGCGAATCGAGAGACGAGCTCAGGTAGCGTTCAGAACCGTGGATTCAACCATTCTTCAGCCTGAGCTTTCTTTTCTTTTGTTAATTATGATTTCTATTATTGAATATAATGTTGTTAGGATGTTCTCTAGCTAATTTTCCATTATTTGAATTGAGGATTGAGCCCTAGCTTTTAGATGAGATGAATTTTGATTAAATTTTATAGAATTGATGTTTGTTTATTTATTAGTTGTTATTGGATTATGTTTTGATGAAAAATGATTCGTGCGGAATCAATTATTTCGCAAGATTGGTTGGAATCAAAAAAGGAAGATCAAGTTAGGGCAACTAATTGCATGATAAAAGTTGACAATTGAATAGAGATATTAATTGCACTTTTAGGTTATTAGATCACCTAAGTTGTTTTTGCTTTCATAATCGGTTAGGGAGAGAAGAGATCCTCCTCTAAATGTTAAGTGAGTAGAGAGGCTTTCACCTAGAGATAGAGATTTTCCAATTTTCGTGTGATAACCCAACCTTAGTTTTCAAACATATTTTTATGAGTTTTGCAATTAGAATAATTGACAAAAGTTAGGGGATCCTTCATTCAAACTCTTTTCCTAAAATTTTATACATTTTAATTGCTACTTCATTTAATTGTTCTTTTTAGTAGTTTTCCAAATAATTTCTAAAATCGCAATATGTTAGATTTGAAATTAGATAAAACGGTTACTATTTGAGCTTTTCTATTCCCTAAGTTCAACAACTCAGGTGTATCTCTAATACTATAGTGATAGGTACACTTGCCTATTGCATTCATTTTATTTATACCCCATTTATTTAACACATCAGCTTTCCTCTAGGATTGCAGAAGTTTTGAAGACCCCATATATATAGGCTACGAGATCTTCAATGTATTGCATATCGCAGTTAATGACATCTAGCTGTTACGTTTGTTTCAACATTTACTGTTGAAGTAATATGGTTGTTACATGAGTTAAAAATATTCTTTTAAATTCATTGAATTAAAATGTCGGTTACAAAACCTCATTTTAATTCACTGAATCAGATTGGTGGTTAAAATTTAAATTCAGCCTAATAAATAGGCAATTTCAACAGTTACAATATTTATACTCATTTAAAGTAGGATTCTCGGTAGTTACTAGAGTTACAATTGTTACATGAGTAATTACAACAATTACATGTGTAATTACTAGCATTGTCGGATGAATTACAACCAATACAAGTGTTACTACAATCCTTTTCAAATTCATGCATGTGCAAAATGGTCCACAGCTTTATTGAGAAATACAGTTCAATTTTTTTTATCATTGAGAAACTATTTTCTCATTCACTCCTCTTTAATTCATAACTTTATTTCCAACATTTTATGTTTAGGATCATTGGATTTCGAGATTGAATGTTTTATTAAATGGTCCTTAATGAAACGATGTCGTTTCACTAGGGAACATTTAATTAAAAAAAAAGTTTTCGTTGCTTCTCCACAACTTGTCCTATTTCTCCTCCTCTACACAGTTTTCTCTAGAATCACTACCCCTCTGCTGGCATTTCTCGATCGGATGGGGGGTTAGCTGACCCCCCTTTCCTCAAAGTAGTTCGCCACTGTCTCTCTCCTTATTACTAAGAGTGTAAAGAGTACTTTGACTCAACAATTGTTTTGTTTTCAATGTCCTTAACTCTTATGCACAAGCCCAAAACCCCTTATATTTATGACCATAGGTAGCATTAAATTTTTAACAAAAATATGCAAAGGGACACATATTTGACCTTGTTTAATCCAACTAAATGGACTCATATTTCAGATCAGAGGTACACATTATTTCTGACTGACAGTATATTTTATCCATATTTACATGCACTTAAAAGACACGAATCAGAAAGACCTATTATGTAATAACAACTTTAAATCAAGACCTCTCAAACTGTTATGGTAATTATGAGCTCATTACATAAAAATCCAACTAGCATAACACCATTAGTTTTCCTTTTATCTTTTTGATTAAAAATATTTAATTTTATTTTATTTTCCAACAATATAGATTACTCTTTTTTTGGGGGGAAGTAATTGTATTCAATTAAAGTACCATAGAGACAAGAGGTGTGTGGTTGAATTGTTTGACCCCTTTATTTAGCCTTAGTTTAGTCCGCAGAGGGGGACGGGGAGGGGAAGGGGAAGGGGGGTGCACCATTTACTTCCACTAGGGAAAGTATTATCATTTACTTCAAAATTATTTGGTAGGAGTGGTAGGAATGTAAATCACATTTACCTCCCTTTTTGGTTAGGGTAAGGGTGAAAGTAGGAGGTAAAATGATTTTTATTATATACAATTTACTATTATATCCATTACACAAAGGTAAGAATGTTATATATATTTGGTAGGAGTTTCGTTTAGGATAGGTTTGTAATAAACTAATTTGTAAGAGGATAAAGCATATTTTTTAACATCATTTACGTCCCAATCTATTTGTATTGGAAGGGGCTAATTTGCTAACATAGAGGGGGAGAGCTCCCCATCCAAATTTACATCCCATCCACTTTTAGGTTGCAATAAAACGACATACATTTATGTCCTGATTTACATACCCTCCTATTTTCCTCCCCCCTAATTTCATCCTAACCAAATTAAGGCTTAGTACCTCCAACTGGCGTATCAAGTGAGAGGTTTTGAGTTCGAGTCACTAAGGGAACGGTTTGGAGGCTTTATACTCTCGGATCTCTCCTAAATTAGTTAACGAGTCTTGGATACTGGATTACCAAGAAAATATCACAGCACCTTACTAAATAAAAAGAGTAGTGATAGATAGCTTGACATTAAGGTGATTAATCACCTCGGTTGGGGTGATTTTGGTAAAATCACCAAAAAGTGAGTGATAAGATTACGTAATTGTCCTTTTATCAATTTTGCAAGGTAAATTTGAATTGTGTTTGAATTTTAGTCAAAGTAATAAGTATGACGCATCATTCACGGAAGTGTGGCAGTCTTTTGATTGCTATCACATCCAAATAGCCATCTATCCGCACTACTCTCTTTTTCATTTCAGACTAAGAAGTTAAAAGTTAGAACCTTTTGGCAAGCAAATATGCTAAGTTTCTTTTTTTAGCCAAAAGAATGTGTTGACGACTCTAAGGTTGGACTCTAAGGTTGGTTAGCAAGTGTTGGCCCTTTCTGTCTCTTCTTCTTCTCTTTTTTTTTTTTTTTTTTTAAATTTTTAGTTTAGCCAAAAGAATGTTGATGCTTACAGTATGAGAATGATGAATTTCAAGGCCATAGGATAAAAAGTACTTGATACCGTGGATGCATTATTTATCTTCTTTGTAGCTGGTAGAGTAGAAGATGCCTATGACTTCTATAAGAGGTTGTTCCCTGAACCATTTGTTGATGCTTTGGGAATAACTCTTGATGCGGGCGAGCTTGGCTTAAAAAAATGCTAATCTATTATACACAAAATCCTTGGATGAGCAATTTTTTCTTTAAGGAATCCTTGGGCGAGGAATTTTTTTTAAAGGAATCCTTGGGCGAGCAAATATGTTAATATTTTTCTTAACCAAAAAAAATATGTTGGTCTATTATTCATTTGTTAAGATATACATTTATTTTATTATTTTCAAATAAAAATACCTTATAGTAATTAAAAATATACTTATATTTTTTTTCTAAACCCTCTAATTTCTTTATTTTATTTTATTTACATTAGTTTCACTAAGTTTTTACAAAATTAAATAGTTTCTTAAAATTACCTCATAACTTATTCAATTGTTATGATATACATTTATTTTAGTATTTTCAAATAAAATTACTTATAATTTGTCTCAAAGCCCACTAATTTCACTATTTTGTGTATTTTACATTAATTTATTAAGTTTTCACAAAATTCACTAGTTTTTTAAAATGACCTCATAACTTATTCATTTTTTATGATATACATTTATTTTAGTTTCTCCAAATGAAATTACTTATATTAATTATAAATAAACATATCATTTGTATCTAAACTCACTAATTTTTCTATTTTATGTACTATTTATTAGTTTCACTAAGGTTCTACAAAATTCATTAGTTTCTCAAAATGACCCATAACTTTTGTGATGATATACATTTATTTTAGATTTCCCAAATTAAATTGCTTATAGTAATTATAAATATACGAATAATTTATCTCTAAACCTACTAATTTTGCTATTTTACATAATTTACATTAGCTTCACTATTCACAAATTCATTAGTTTCTCAAAAAATGACCCATAACTTATTCATTTGTTATGATATAAATTTATTTTAGTTTTTACGAAAAAATTACTTAGATTAATTATAATATACTTATAATTTGTCTGTAAGCGCACCAATTTTGTTACTTTATATAATTTATATTAGTTTTACTAAACTTTTAGAAAATTCATTAGTTCTCAAAAATGACCCCATAACTTATTCATTTATTATGATACAATTATTTTAGTTTTTCCAAATAAAATTACTTATAGTAATTATAAAGATACTTATTTGTCTCTAAACCATCCAATTTCGTTATTTATGTAGTTTATATAGTTTTACTAAGTTTTCACAAAATTCATTAGTTTCTCAAAATGACCCCATAATTTATTTATTTATTATGAAAAAACATTTCTTTTTAGTTTTTCCAAATAATACTTATAGTAATTATAAATATATTTATAACTAGTCTCAAAATCCTCTACTTTCATTATCTTATGTAATTTACATTAGTTTCACTAATTTTTCACAAAATTCTCTAGTTTCTCGAAACGACCCAATAACTTATTTATTTGTTATGATATTCATTTATTTTGGTTTTTCCAAATAAAGTTACTTATATTAATTATAAATATACTTTTAATTTGTTTGTAAACCCTCTAATGTCGCTATTTTATGTAATTTATATTAGTTTCACTAAGTTTGATAAAATTCACTATTTTTATTAAAATGACCCCATAATTTATTCATTTGTTATTATACACATTTGTTTTAGTTTTTACAAATAAAATTACTTATATTAATTATAAATATACTTATAATTTGTCTCAAAACCCGCTAATTTCACTATTTTATGCAATTTACATTAGTTTCACTAAGTTTTGACAAAATTCACTATTTTCTCAAAAGGACTCCATAGTTTATTAATTTGTTATGGTATACATTTATTTTAATTTTTCCAAATAAAACTAAATATATTAATATAAATGTATTTATAATTTGTCTATAAACCCGTTAATTTTTCTATTTTATGTAATTTATATTAGTTTCACTAAATTTTGATAAAATTCACTATGTTCTCAAAATAGTCCAATAACGTATTCATTTGTTATGATATACATTTATTTTAGTTTTTCCAAATAATATTACTTATATTAATTATAAATATACTTATAATTTTTCTCTGAACCTGCTAATTTTGCTATTTTTTATAATTTACATTAGTTTCACTAAATTTTTACAAAATTCACTAGTTTCTCAAAATGACTCCATAACTTATTCATTTATTATGATATATATTTATTTTAGTTTTGCATAATAAAATTACTTATAGTAATTATAAATTTACTTATAATTTGTCTCTAAACCCGCTAATTTTGCTATTTTATATAATTTACATAGTTTCACTATATTTTCAACAAAATTCACTAGTTTCTCAAAATGACTTCATAACTTATTTATTTGTTATGATATACATTTATCTTGTGCGTAGTGTAATAGACCAGCACATTTTGTTAAATAAATAAATAATAGCTCGCCTAAGGGTTTCTTTAACCAAGGTCGCCAAGGATTTCATATAAAGAAAAAAATGGCTCGCTAACCATCAGCTCGCAAAGCCCAAAGGGAGAAGAAGAATGAGAATTGTGGCCATTGCTGTAACTTTTTGTTGGCCGCAGCTATATAAAGGAGGGGAAGCAAAGCCAATAGCCTGTCAACATAACGGTAATTAGCTTTCCACGTTCTTCTTATTCTTCTCTGTGTTTGGAATTTCCAGTTCTCCAACCTAAGCCCAAAGATTTTTCTCTATTGTCGCCGACGATCTGTTCTAAAGGTGAAAATCTGGTCCAGAATGGCAATGGATTTGGCATAATACCATGCTCTGAAGGTGAGAATGTCTTGTAATTTGTTTTTTTTTTTTTTTTCCAATAAAGCTATAACACATGTGTTGGGAGGAAAGCCCCATCGGCAGAACATTTTGGCCAATCAAAGCCCAGCCTATATGTAAATAGTGCAAAAGATTGTGGGCCGACCCAGCACGACCCACTATAATACAAGGATTAGCGGCCTAGCTGATTGCCTATAAAAGGTTCACTATTTTCACATTCACTAATAATTGAACTCTAGCTAATTAATGCTCTTTTTCCGACTATCCTCCTTGGATCCATATTAAGTTAAGCATCAGAGTGCCCTTGAGGAGTAGATCCCCATCAGTCTCTAACCCAGGACAACAATTGGAATTACGTAGCCTACAACCCCCTTTCTGAAGCTTATCAACAAACCCCTAATATTAGAAAAATTCAATACTTTACGTTTTGGCCGTTATGATGGAACCACATACCCTGACAAACACCTTCAACATTTCCTAGCCCTCGTCATTATTCACAATGCTTCTGATGTTGAACTCTACTGCCGCCTCTTCCAAGTTCTCTAGCGGATTCAGCTCTTTGTTGGCTAGCCCCGCTACACCTGCGATCAATCTATGGGTTCCAGGATCTTGGTAAAAAATTTAGACATTATTTTACTCCTCAAAGAGAAATCATTTCGGCCTCTGACCACCTACTCAAAATCTGTCAACATCAGTTTGAAACGGTCTGAGCGTAGTGGAGAGATTTAATAAAGAAGCCATGAAAGTACCTAATTTAAGCAATCGGAAGCACATCCAAGCTTACAAACATGGACTTCGATCTTTATCTCTTACTAACATGCTCGCCACAAAGAACTTACTATAGTTGATCATTCATTAAATGCGGTGCATGAATTAATCAAAGAAGAAATCAGTGTTGCAACGCAAAAGAGAGCGACAGGATACGAGTTTGGTGGAAGGGAAAGAAAGAAACCATACCATCCCCAGAAGCATATTCGGTAGCCCGTCAGATCGTACCCATAAAATTGAGACTAGCGCCAAGGACGGACTCAACAAAACTTAAAGCGGGAAAATATGTTTACCCTACTCAAGAAATCCCTTACCGAGCTCTTACAACTTATAGAATCTTTGGGAATTCTCAAAGCCCCAGCGAAAATGAAATCCCCTCCAGAAAGAAGAAGCACAATGAAGTACTATTGATTCCACCAAGATCACGAGCACGAAATAGGGCAATGCATTGAATTAAGAAAAGAATAAATGCCATTTGACAAAGACTTTTAAAAGTTTTAATTGCTCAAAGAACTGAGCATAGATAATAATGCAAGAAAAAGAATGGTAAAGAATATCAAAACAAGCAAGAAAACCCATCATGGGGAGCTACTGGGGATGCAAAAATCATCAACGTCATAAGCAATAAGCCCATCAAAGGTGGTTGTAAAAGAAATCAGGATGAAGACGACGCCCCTTTTGTTGTCACATTAGATATTAATAGTTACACAGTCCATCGTATCCTGGTACACACGAGAAGCACAACAAATGTCCTATTCAAAGATGCTTTCGGCCGTCAAGAAAAACTAAACCTCGCAAAACACCTTGATAGGATTCACGGAAGAAGTGTAACCTCCATCTATACCATCACATTACCCATAAATGTCTATTGTGGGGGGACCTTCGTCTTACAAAGGAATTGTGGGGCGACACCAACAATAAACACATTCAAAGCCTTCGTCTCCACATATTTTGCAACAGTAGAAATTCGAACCAAAGATGGACCTCATGTCATTAGAGGAGATAAACATATAGGTCGAGAATGTTTCATTGAAGCTGAAGTTGAAAACCATGTTGTTGAAGAAAAAATATGAAGAATGGAAGAATAGTCCAGAGATTTCTAACCTCAAGGAGAATTTGAGTTATTCAGCATTGACAATTATTAGCCAGAAAAGAAAATCAAGATCGGCAAAAACCTCCCGCTACGTATTTTCAAGGAAATGTGTGGAATTCTCTTCGAATTTCAAAAATCTTTTCCTGGACTCCAAAAGACCTCGAAACCATCTCCCAGAATATTGCCAAACACCATTTGGGAATCCCGGAACAAACCCAACTCACCATGCAAAATAAGAGGGCATTCGCACGACAATAACAAAATATAATTAGGGAAAACGTGCAAGAATTACTAGTGGTAGAAATAATCAAACGTATTGACTACCCTACATGTCTAGCAAACCCAGTGTTTGTACCTAAACATAATGAGGAGTGGCGGATGTGCATTAATTACACTGATTTAAACAAATCGAACCCAAAGAAGCCTTTTCCCTTGCCTCACATTGATCAGGTGGTCTATAAGGTAGTAGGCCACAAAGTTCTTTGCTTCCGTGATGCTTACAATGGATACCACAGATCCCTATGGCCTTAGAAGACATGGAGAAAACAGCCTTTGTAATTGACAATGGCATATTTTGTTATATTCGCATACCCTTCGGGCTGAAGAACACCAGGGAGTAATTTCAGCAAATGGTCAATAATATTGTTGGAATCCAGATAAACGGGAACATGGAAGTCTATGTCAAAGATCTCATATTGAAATCCAATAAGGTGGGTGATCTCCCAACAGATATGTGGGAAATATTTGATAGGATTCGGAGGACTGGGATGCAATTGAACCCTAAGAAATGTTTTTTTAGCTCACCTTCTAGGAAATGTTTGGGATTCATTGTATCAGAAAGAGGAATAGAAGTTGACCTCGAGAAAATCCAAGCAATCCAACAAATGCCACCCTCGAAAAACGTAAAATATGACAAGAAATTGTCCAGATGCACGGAGTATCTTTGTCGATTCTTAAAAAAGATGGGTGAGAAAAGCTTTCCATTTTACCGACTTTTAAAAGGAAACATCACTTTCGAATTGACCCCCGATTGTTAGAAGCCTTCGATAAGTTGAAAGAGTACCTTAGCCTAGCACCCCTGTTAGTTAGCCCAATAGAAGGGGAAACATTATTCATGTATTTGGCTGTAATAGAAGTTGTCACTGCTCTAATATGATCTTTGTGTAATAAGAAAATGTTGCATGTTTACTACATGAGTTATGTACTACTCTAGTACATGACTCACCAATCAATCAGATAGATGAATATCTTTTGAAAGACCCGTTCAAGGAACAATCAACCCCCTCTCCCTCTCTCGCTCCCAATCGATTCTCAGACCTAACCCCCTTGTTCAATTAATTAATGTTTTTTAGATCTTTTTCGGGAGATTGAGAAAAATAAAGATATTTCTAGAGTCTTCTAATTTCTATGTATACTAAATTACAATTACAATATTTTATAGAAGGAGCTGAAACTCAACACAACCCGTAAGAAAAGCTCATCTTCAGTTTGATTATATCAACCTAAAAATTGAAACCATACTTCCAGGCGTACCCAATAACTGTGTTAACAAATGTGTCTCTTTGACAAGTTATGCACAAACGAGACCTTACGAGCTGAATGACAAAATAGGTACTCAAGTTAAGTGAATATCACATTGATTTCCCACCAAGGAAAACTAAACAAGCACAAGTCTTGGCTGATTTCGTCATGGAAAACACATTGCTCAGCCCCTTAGACGCAGGCTCAGCTCCAAAAACATTAGACCTGAAAAGGGCTTGGATCTTACATGTGGAAGGATCTACGGGACAGAAACACAAGGGTGCGGGGTTTGTTCTTAAAAGCCTCGACGGGATGTAATTCATATATGCTCTCAAATATAACTTTCCTGTAAGCAACAATGCCAGAATACGAGGCGCTCCTAGTGAGACTTAACATGGCCTTGGCAATGAATGTAGACCAACTCATAATCTAATGGGATTCAAAAGTTGTGTTCGGTCACATCATAGGCCCCTTCGAGGTAAAAGAAGACAACATGATGAAATACTCAGCTTTAAAAAAAGCACTATAAAATTACATGGTTTGAGAAAATTGATAAAAGAAATAATCAAAAAGAAGACGAGTTGTCTAAAGCCATATCCAGGGAGGAGATCCCAAGCGTTTGGCTAGAACCTTTGACCCGTAAAAGCACTAATAAATCATAAGCATAGAAACAGAAGACAATTGGATGGTAGCAATAAGAAACTACATAATCAACGGCTCTTTGCCCGGATGGGAACCCGAGGCCCGAAAAATAATAACCACAACGGCTAGGTATGTTATTCATGATGGGACTTATACTGAAAAATGGGAGACTGGCCATTGCTCAAATACGTGTTCAACGAAAAAGGGAATTATATCTTGAGAGAAATGCACGAAGGAATATGCGGGGCACATATTAGTACCAATGCATTAGTTCAAAAAATCATGTGATACGAAAAGACTTAAAGGAGATGCTACGAGCCTGCAACAAATGCCAAATACATCGAACGACCATCATGTGCCCTAAAATGAATATCATTGATTGTGTCTCCAATCTTGTTTATGCAATAGAGAATAGACCTCTTGGGACCATTCCCAAAAAGCCGCAAGGAAAAAAAATACTTGATAGTAGCCATAGACTACTTCACCCGTTGGTTCGAAGTCAAGGCATGAAATAGCATCACATCAAAACAAGTTCAAAATTTCTTCTGGGAGAATATCATTTGGAGATACATGACCCCAGAAGTTTTGATAACTGATAATGGGAAACACTTTGATTCCAAAGTCTTTAGAGGATTCCTTGAAGAACTTGGAATCAACCAGCGCTTTGTATCAGTGGCACAACTGTAGACAAATAGCCTCGTGGAGGTAACTAACAGAATGATCCTTCAGGGGCTGAAGAAAAGGATGGATAGTGCCAAGTCTAATTGGGTTGAGAAACTACCGTAACGTTTTATGGTCCTATAGAACTACTCCAAAGAAGGCGATAGGAGAAACCCCGTTTAATATGTGCTTCAATTTAGAAGCCTTGGTACCAGCTGAAGTAGGATGCTCGAGCACAACGAATAGCATTTTTAACTCGAAAAACAATGATCAACTATTGCGAAAAATCTACTTCTTATCGATAGCATCTGAACGAGGTGGCATGAAAAGATGAATATTTCAAATGGCAGAAGCTCCATATCACAATTCCAGAGTACGACCATCGGGCATTAAGGTTGGAGACTTTGTTTTAAGAAAAAATAAAATTAGTAGACATGAGCCTTCGAGGAATCTAGATGTATTTGGGGAAGGACCGTATAAGGTTGCCAAGGCTCGTGGAAATTGGGAATATGCATTAGTGGATAATGAGGGATGACAATTTGCCAAAACTTGGAATGATACGAATCTAAAGAAGTATTACTCATAGATGATTGTTCACCCAAATGCAAGGTTAACGTATGGCCGCAAAAACTATTCAATTTTATTACCAGGTCTACTTTATATGAAGAAGCACAGGTTAGAAAAAACATAATTATCATTTAAAGGATTTGCAAAACAAGGTCCCTAATGCCCGTACATATTATCAAGAAAAACACACACACACAAACACAAAACCACCACTACCACCATCTTTAGTGCTACGATTACCCAGCACTGATCATAGATTTCCTTTTTCATCTGCAGATTCATCCAGTTCATTTATATCCAGAAGGAACGCTAAGAGGGCCATGAACCTATTAAACTGGAGGGGGGAGGTAGAATAGACATATTCAATATCTTGGTAGTGCAACACAATCTCATAATTTGGAGCCATAAGATGACAGCTTAGCTCTTGGGGATAACTATGTGCCCAATGGAAGAGGCAGCAAAATACCCACAGGGGTACATACGGGTATAAAAATGGTACTTCATTAATATGGCTTCCCCATAACAGATGGAAATGAATCCAAAATTTGGGACAATAGAACAACTGATAAAGCTCGTCAAATACACTTAGATAAATTCTAAGCACATCGATAAACCAGCTAAACCTTTGTCTCTCGGTCACACAACTCGAAAGCTCGCCCAATTTCACGATAATCCTCTTCAGATTACCAAACTTTGGGGGCCTAATCAGCAAGCTACGCCCTAGTCGTTGTTGGAGTCCCACTGCTAAAGCATTATTTGCATCATAAAGGAATAGAGGAAGATTAGCCATTATTTTTTCTTCTTGGAAAAAATAAAACAATCACAAAGTTCAAAAACCTCATAAGATAAGAATGAAGAACCCTTCAGCTTCTACAATTTAATACTCTTGATAAGATTGATATATCTCAAGAATTGGAAACGACGCCATTAATAACGTATAATCATGCCTTGCCTTCATTCCAAATGCCTGATGCCTTATCAATTGGTCCTCGTAATTAATGAGTTATGAATATGAAGAGACGTTCAAAACAAAACGCTCAATGGTCTTACTGTACTATAACAAGGGCTACGTTATCAAACGATGGTCTAATTAGCGCAAAAGTCAAAACGAAACAAGAAGTCAGAAAAGTATCGACAATGGGGTCGCTACCCATATTGCCAACTCCACGACTCGCACGCAAGATATTAAATATCTTCTGATCACAACGACCCCTGTATGGGTCAACCCGAAACAAGGAGACCGGTTTGTCTTCTAAACAATGATAGCTATGTGTGGTTTCTCCCTTTGGTCGCACACACATTTAGAAATCGTACACACGTATAAACACAAATCATAAAAATTAGAGACTCTAACCTGAGAAGTCTCAAACATATTTGAACATTCAATGTAAAAACAAAATATTCATGGGACATTCAAAATAAAATATGTGTTTATTTACAAAGGTCACAGCCCGTTACATCTTAACATCGAGAAACAAAAACTTTAGTCCACAGGATGCTCCTCGTTGCCAGCTACGGGGTTCCCAAGTAGAACCATCAAATCTTCTATATCAAAAGCCACGACATCATATAGTGATAGGTTCGCAGGCTCAGTAGTTTGAGAAGTAGAGGCTGAAAGATCACCAGCAGTAGGGGAAAGCAACTTCTACCCGGACAATGAAATATTTTATAAAGCAGTGTACTTATGTGTTCGTCCCGGAATGAACAAAGGCAATCTCCCCATTTGGGTTATCAGGTGACATCCCGGCTACTAAGCCAAGGGTGCCCATAAGGAGGCAGATGAGATTGGAATAGACACACAATCTCTACATCCAGTTCATAGTCCGGATTAGTCTTCCAGAAATTAGACGCAAGGCTCCGAATTACCTCCAGCATCACTATCACCATCCATCGGTGAAAAAGAGACCCCAAATGAGTAGTGCGCATAAACATCTCAGATAGTCCCTTGACAAACAAAGGATTCAAATGACAAATCATCCATCACCAGTTCCAATAAGTGTTCTACCCCAACTCATTCCACTAGTGTTGCCTGAAAGTCCTTCTCATTCTCTTCCAAAGCAACTTCTAGTGACGGGATTTTGCTTGCCAACTCACCCAATTCTCACTTTTTGGCCTCACGGGTGGACTCTGCCACTTGGCACCACTTTTCCAAGGCCGTAAAGTAAGACTTTAAATTCGTCAATTCAAATTCCAATTGATAGGCCCACTGCCGCTGAGCATCGCAATCCCCTACCAATACATTTTTCGAAGTTATTAGCTTCGCTTTAATCTCTTTGAGCTTGTTTACTTCTTCATGCAATCATTTGATGGTTGAGGTCGAATTGAAAATGCTTTCCGAAGCTGAGGTAGCACTCTCCATGATATTTTGGGTACGTAACGAAATTACCCGTTCGTACAACATAGTCTGTCAAACAAACATACGGGTGTTAGGAAATATAGTTACCAGTAATAAACAAGCCTCAACATCAGACAAAAACTCACCTGCATCATAGCCGTTGGAAAGCACTCCATCAACTTGGGGAAGCTACATCGTGAAGTGAAGGTTGCGTCCCGTGGAAGCATTATGATGTCTTAAATGAGTATACCTAAGATTAATGCAACAGGCAAGTGTAGTAATAGAGATACACCCAGGTTGTCGAACTCAGGGAACAGGTAAGCTTAATTACTAATCTTTTTTTAAAGTCTAGTCTAACAGAATTAGTCCTTTTAAGAAATTATAAAACTACTAAGAATAATTAAATGCCAGCAATAGTTTAAAAGAGTATAAATTTGAGAAAAAAATTTTGAATATGAAATCCCCCTAACTATTGTCAACTATTTCAATTAGAAAATTCATAAAATGATGTTTGAAAACTAAGGTTGGGTTATCACACGAAAATCGGGCAATCCTTATCTCTAGGTGAAAGCCAATCTGCTCACTAACCTTTAGAGGAGAATCTCTTCTCTCTCTAATCGATTACGAATGCAATTATATTAGGTGATCTAATAACCTAAAATTGCAACGAATATCTCTATTCAATTGCAAACTTTTATTATCCAATTAGTTAATCTAGATTGATTTTCCTTTTCCAATTCTAACCAATCTTGTGAAATAATCGATTCCACGCAAATCAATTATCATAAAGACATAATTAAACAATAACCCAAAGTGAAACAAACATCAATTCTATAAAATCAAACAAAAAATTCACATCATTCAAAAGTTAGGGTTCAACCCTCATTCAAACAATTGAAAAATTAGCTACTAAACATTCTAAAAGAAATCAAATCAATAATAGTATTCATAATTAACAAGAGAAAAAAAGGCTTAGGATGAAGAATATTCGAATCCCCGATTCCAAAAGCCACCCGAGCTAGTCTCTTGATTCGCTTGATGAAATCCGAAATTGCTTCGTAAAACCTCTTCAATCTTTCCCCAAGAGCTTCAATTTGATGTTAATTAATGAGAAACTACCTAATTGAAGAGAAATTGAGAGGGTTTTGTTGCCAATTTTTGCCCCTAATTCTGCCTCTCTAACTTAAAATTGAAGAATGTCTAAAAAGAGTGGGAAAATTACATAAATAAAGCTGAAAAAAGCAGTAACTTGTGCTGCTGTCGAGACCTCCTGCGTCCAGTAGATCGAGCCCTCTCGAAACTTTGAGAACTCGGGACTTACCGTGTGCGGTAAGCCTAGCCTACCGTCCACAGGAGGCTTCTAATTGTTTCATCTTTTCACTATGATACTTATCGCGTGCGGTAGGTTGGCCTATTGTCGACGGTAGGTCATCTTCTTTGGAGCCGGCAGCTTTTATTCTCTCCATTTTTGCCCGTTTTCACTTTTATTCTCCGTCTTCTTCATCGGGAAGCACATAAGATAAGAATAGATGTAAATGGTGTAAATTATACACCATATACATTTAAAACATCGTAAAAACGACAAAAATATAATATATATATATATATATATATAAGTAGTACTATATGGCACATATCATATTACATGGTCAAGCACTTTCGTACACACGCAGGGTCGATCACACGATTATTCACATCCACATTCCAGTCCAGCAGAACGAAGCTTTTTCGGTCCCCGTATCCCGTTCCGGAACTAGATACATATCGAAAAATGGATCATCAATTTGGGTTGCGGGACCTTATTTGAAATAGCAAGTAGACAACTTTGCCCTTGTCAGTTTGGCAAACGAATGTCTTTGTCATTAAAAGGAACAGAGCAAGGATATTTAATCTCTTTGGATCAGCAACCGAGGGGTTCTTTTGAGACGCAGCAGTAGCAGTACTTGCATGTGGGTCGGGAGCTAGATGAGTAGTCAGGGATGTACGAGGAGACATGCCTGAAGGACGGTTGAGAGAATACGCCTCTGTTGATTTCGGTTGGGTGTCAATCCTCCCTCTTCCCCCTCACTATCCTCAACATAGAGATCACCTCCTAACAAGACATAAACATCGTAAGAATTCATGCCACCTAGTAAAAATTGTTCTTGCAACTCCCAAGGGTTTACCTAAGGATGCAAGAACCGAAATACATGTATCAAGAGAATGCAACAAAATAAAGCGAAGAAAAGACCAACTTTTTGAACACGGAACAACGAATCGTGTGCACTTCCGCTTTGTGCACTGAAGAGCAGTTTCGGAAGGAAGAATGCCGGCTATAGTAGAGATACCCACGGCACTTGATGCCCGATTCCCGGTTGCTATAGAAGTACCCACAATCCTTGATGATTGGTTTGTGGCTGGGGAATTCGGGCCAGCAGCGATACCCGCAAACAAAGTGGCCGAAGCCAAATACTGCAAATATTCATTACCTACAAAAGGAGATAGCATTCAAAATAGAAGTTGAATAATGGGCACGAAGAAAAATGTCAATAAAATCCTAAGGTACTGACCTAAGGCACTCCTATCAAACGTCCCTGCATAAATACCCTAGCTTTCTAGTTGAGCTCGCGACCAACTCTCCTATATATGAAGTTGAATAGGACACTGATCTAGGAGATTACAATAAGGGAGCAACTCAACATCCGGCTTTGTTCCAGGACTGGAAAGAGTTAGGCAGAGAGTCCATGAAGATTTTAAGGACATATACGAATCCCGCAAGAAGAAAAAACGGTCTTCCCGCTCCTTTATCTTTGAAGGTTTCAAAAACACCAGGGTTTCTTGGAAGTACAAGTATACTACCCATTCTTATTGTGGCGAACCTCATAACGTCTTCGGAAAAGATCACAACTAGTCGAGATACCCAATGCCTAACAGGTAATAATAAATCCTACAAGGTGCCTGGCAAATATTGAGTGGATTTTACCCAAGGAAAGATTCCAAAACCTAAGAACCTCGGTAACTGAGGGGTGGGGAGAAAGGTTATCCTGGATTTCAGATGTTCTTCATAAATAGAGTAACACCCGAGAGGAGGAAAATACGCCCTTTCATCCGGGTTAGGACACAACATCACATACTCATCTGGGATTGCATAGTTATTCCTCAAATTGCTTAAAGTTATATCTGTCATCGTACTTTTGCAAGTAGTAACTTTACCAAGAAGTTCTCCTGACTTAAAATGCTTATCAAAGATAGCAGCCACCGTCTTGGGTGGAATATACCCATTGGATACCCACGGCTCTTTTGGGGAGGGGAAAAGCACTCAACAGGGTACAACTTATACTTAACACCAGTAGAACAGGAAGTTATGGTAATATTACCTAATGAGGTAGCTGGAATAGATATTGCACCAAAAAAGTTTTGACCAGAATTTTGACTACCAGAAGAAGCCATGATACGGATGCAGAAGACAAAAAACTAAAATCGAAGAAGAAGATAAAAAGTAAAAAAGTAATGCTTAGAAAAGAACAAAGGTAGAAATAAGGAAGAAGAGGAGCAATTTATTTACCTTTTAAAACCGAAGAGGCACAAGAAATGAAACGATAAGATAGGAAGTGTCTCTTGGAAAACAAAGTGGTGTGCCAGTCCCAAAGGATATGGCAACTATCACATCAGCTACGCGTCTTTTTAAAGGAAGGACAGATGATGAGATAAAGCTCCATTGGCAGAAAACTTTGGCCCAGCAAAGTCCAACCCAAATATAAACAATGCAAAAGATCATGGGCCTCCCCATGAAGCCATGCTCGACCATATTATATTCCACATGTATTGTGAAACCCGAAATCTTTTGGCTTGGCAAGTTGTGGTTGCTTATGCTACTATTTTGCGAACATAAACTTTTAGAAGTTATGAGAGAATTCAAAGAAATGGGAGCTTCCACGAAGATTTCCAGAGGAGATAGTTTCCCACTTTATCAAAAATTTGCTCGCCGTAATTAAAAGAAAAATTTTCTCCCTCAAATTTACATAAACAAAAAAATTTGTTCAAATTGGCTCACTTGAAAACAAAATTGCTTGCCATCATTTGGAACACAACGGAGTACTTAATATCAAATCGAAATTGTCCTTGCTCGCTCAAGGTTCCATAAGAAAAAAAAATAATTGCTTACCGAAAGAGCTTGTGTGTAATAAAAACTAGCACATTTATTCGGTAAAAAAAAAAAAAAAAAAAGAATAGCACATTTGCACTTCCAAAGATTCATAAAGAAAAATTATTTATTCGCCCAAGCAGCTTTGGGTGTGAAGAGGAAGTATAGTGGCAAGTTGTAGAATACATCAGTATGTGTTTCTATCTACAATAATTGCTGCTACTTGTGTTAACTTACTTGCGTGCTAAAGAATTGTTATCTAATATATGTGTGGCACTAACACATTTTTTATGAATGAGTGTGAGAGAAAAGAAGGTGATTGGGGAAAGAAAGAATGAGAAGGAAAGGAGATAAAGGAGGAAAATTTCCTGCAAAATCAAGTGAAAATTCCTTCAATTTACCAAAAGGCAGTACAATTTCTTTCAATTATTTTTTTAGTGGAGCAATTAATCATCTGTACACGAAGCCGCCAATCTTTACCAAAATAAAAATTATAGAGTGGAGGTAGGATAAGGTGATATTGATTCATGATGAGATAAGTTAGTGAAATGGGTGTAGCATGAAAATAGTAGTTTTAGAAGTTTGGGAAGGAGGCATACATAGTGTGAATTTATGCCATTTGGAGCAAACTACTGCTCCTCTCTACAGCCCAAGTTCCTCACTACTGTCTCCTACACTACACTTACCCAAACCGACAGGTTAAAAGCTGAGATTTCCCCCTCTTGCCCCACCCCCCAAGAGAGAGACAGAGAGAAAGAGATGAGAAGGTTATAAAAGTAAACTGACTGAGGTGTTGATGATGTTGATCAACTGAGGACAGGAGAAGGGCTAATTGGTTTTCCAGTTTCCAGCAAGGGCGAGGCGCAGGCACTGCTCCCAAACATGACTTCCTGGATCCTGAAAATGTTACGCAATACGAAAACTACGGCAGTGAAAGAAACCACACCACATTTGAGAATTTTGATTTTGGTCTGCCCAGCGATGCAACATCTCACTGAATAGTACTATTTACTCAATCTTTTCTCTCTCTCTCTCTTTCATTACCAAAACTCAATTCGCCACCAGACCACACATAAACTGATATGTCACAACTTTTAATCTACTATATCGCTAATTAATTTATGGTTCCTTTTAACTATATGAACAAATGAAGCTTCATATTATAATATGATAATGAGAGCCATGTGGAGTACTCACATACATAAAACTCAATATCTATATATATATATATTCCGAAAGTTAGGAATTTATGCTTTCACAAAAAATGCAAAATATAAGAAAAAAATATAAAAATAACTCTATCATAATGATTTTTTTATATTTAAAAGTGTAAGATATTCAAAGTATAAGCATCCTATTTCATCTGAACTTAGACATGTAAAGCGGGAATAGAGTATAATTCTTACTCACAAAGATGTCTGTCAATAAAATTTTATAATACTATGAAGATCATTCTGATTTTCAATCTCCTCCTATACATTTGCATTTGCAGCATACTTAACACTACACCAAAGCCTAAGTCCCCGAGTTATAAGTATATAATAGTAGCTGAGATAGATTTGAATGCCCTAGAATTTTAGGATAACAAGAGTGGCAAATCATTTCACACAAAAAAAAAATGGCTAACCGAATCAAATCTCGAGGTGCGGTGGACATGATCATTTATAGGACAATTAATTACTTCTTTCGTTTTAAAGAGAGTATAAAAAATGAAAATTTTTCATACATATGAAATATACTCTTTTTTATTTTTATTGAGATAATACAATCTAATAAATTTTTAAACATAATTCAAATCAATTTATCTTTTCAAGTACAAGTTTTTAAATTATTTATTTATTAATTAAGATAATTTAATTGTTCTCTTATTAGTTGTGTAATGTTTTATACCAACAACAAAAAATATGAAAAGATGGAACACTCAATTAGGTTTAAACTTAATTCCATAAAGCGTTTTATTTTTAATACAGGACATTCTTATGCACATCGACTAATGCTCTGTGGTAATGATAATGGCATATATATATATATATATATAGAGAGAGAGAGAGAGAGAGAGAGAGAGAGAGAGAGAGAGAGAGAGAGAGAGAGAGAGAGAGAGAGAGAGAGAGAGAGAGAGAGAGAGAATTATTAAAGTTCCTAAAAAACAATAAGATGTAGTTCTAAAACACAATTAATAAAGCCGCGATGAGAATTATCAAATTACAGATTAATCATTATAGTATATATAGAGATAGAGAGGAACTGAGTAAAAGTTTTTGCGAGATATGAACAAAACAGATCTGAGAGAAATCCTCTGTTAGAACTCGGAATCGTAGGGGAAGTTTCTCGTCTTGTTATCCAATCCTCTTATTATAATAAACGTTGCATCGGAATGAAAAGAGAGAGAGAGAGAGAGAGAGAGAGAGAGAGAGAGAGTAAAAAGTAGTAAGATATTATGCCAAGTTGTAGAAGAAGAATGCAGTTCGAAGAAGTCTTACCGGCAGATCACCGGCCGGCCGACTAGGCTAGTCCTTTACTTGAGAGTGGTCTGCCGCCGGCGGCGGAAGCGGCGATTAGGGGGAATGAAGCCTGGTCCGAGACTTCCCCCATCACACATTCATATATGATATGATCATCGGACACCGATTAGATAGGTTAATTAAAGATGAAGAATTGGATCGATGATGAAGTGGCCTCGAGCCAGACAACATTCCCCTCAACCGCGGAAGCTTCCATAGTTTTGTTTATTCCAGAAATCTAGGCCGATATGAGAAATGGCTATTAATTTGCGATGAAACTCAGAGGAGGGTTTTCTTCCGAATGATTTTTCTCATATTGTAATGATGAACATAATGATTTGGTTCCATGCCATGGGGGTGGGGGGAAGAGAGAGAGAGAGAAGATAAAAAAGATGGTTTGTAAAACTTAGCCCTACACTACTTTACTACTTACCAGACACAGCTGGGTAGCAGAAACAAACAAAGAGGGCCCGGACCCCCTCCCTTTCCCTTCCCTCTGATTTTATGCTGACTATTAATAAATAGCGCTACCGTATAGCCCTTTAAACTACTGCAACTAATGGAAATGTACTAATTCCATTTTTTATTTTGGTACCAAAAAAATAAAATCTTTATCCACAAACTTTTATAAGATTTTAACGGTTTTACAAAATGATGTCATACACCAGTGTGCACAAGGAACCATTCCTACATTAAAGAGATTGAAATTCTCACACTATTGTTGTTAGGATTTGAATCAATTCTGCATACCCCAAAACCAATCAAGTTACGCCAGATTTTTATCTTGATTTCGATAAAAGTTGTATTATTTGTGATATAGAGTGATTCTTAAAATAATTATGAATTTATAATATTTCCCTTAACAAGTTAGATGAAAGTAGTTATAATTGAGGTATTAAGTAATTTAAAAATTATTATGATGTCATTACTAGTTAGGTTGGCATTTTTGTGGAGAGATTGAAAAATTAAACAAAAATATCTTTTAGGGTAAATACTAAAAAGGTATTCTAAATTTTAATTTATCATATCACTTAACTACTTAATTTTAAAATGACAATTAAGAAATGAATTTTTTGTTTCAGCGAAATATTTTTTCATTCAAAATATTCTATTGAAAATATAAAATTTTTCTTTTAATTATTATTTTTAAATATTAAATACTTAATTGAGATAATGAATAAAGTGGAGAAAACTTTTGATATTAACCATATCTTGTAAGGTCTCCCGGCATAGACGGTAGTAGAGCTACAACGTGTGACCATCCTGCCCTCGACCCTTTTTGGCTGGTCCTCCGAATAATTGACTACGGATGCTCTATCAAATTAAGTTAAACTACTCGTAGTGAGTTTATTGGGATTTGGGGATTCAATTAGTACCTTCTTAGTGGAGTTGGTGCAACTGCTCAAAGCAATCACTTACTCGCTCTGTCAAAAAAGAATATAATGATTTTTAAGACCAATTAAAAATTATTAAGAATATATAAGTTTTTATAATTTCTAATAAGTATTTTATTTGTACTTTCTTTTTACAATTTATTTCATTTTAATTATTTATCTCTTTCTTCATTTATAAAAAGTAAAAAGTTATGATGGTAAAAAATGTATTTTATTTTCAAGATCTTTAATCTACCTTCTTTTTATAATATAAGATTAAGTTGTCATATTTATATTTTTATATTATAAGATAATTTTTCGTTGTAAACTTTTTTTTCTAAAAACATTCCTAAGCTATCATTATCTAGTAATTCTTAAAACTTAAACCTGTTCACATTTGATAAAAGTTTAAAATATAGAGAGAGTAGATAGAAAACAAAGCCTTAGAAGATGGAATGTATTAAATTGATACGAGGGTATTAAATATATTTTACTCTAAAAAATACATTGATTTCATATTTTTCTTAATTTGTGTGAAATAATAAATAAACCTACATTGTGAAACTACATTATGAAATGAAGATGGTAATAAAAATAAAATTATCTTCTAAAGAAAAGCTTAGATCTTGTTTCTCTATGTCCTATTCCCATTGCTTTTTAACATAAATTAGTTTTTTAGTGAACCATAAATCTTAACTTGGGGGGGGTTGCGGCGCATTCTATTTTTTACTCTTCTTCTTCCATTTTATACTTTCTATATATCACTTTTTAAATATGATTAAAAGAATGACTTGTTTTACAAATTTTTTTTTTGTTTTACATATTTACAATTTTTGTTTTGTGATAAAATAGTAATTTTTTTAAATGGTAAAAACATAGTAATTTAATAGTATTCACTGTTTAAAAAAAATTAAATTTTTGTTTATTATTTTTAAGAATAATTTATTTTTTATTAAATTAAATTTAAAATCAATATGCTAATTTTTTTCAAACAATTAAGGTTTTTAAATTAAATAATCAATCTTTAAAAAATGTAAACTAACAACATATTATTATAAATTTTATAAAAATATTTTATAATAAATTATAATTATAAAATTATGTTATGGATTAAAATGATTTGTATATTAGAACTTCATGAGATTATTTTGCAACAAACCATAACTTACATGAAAGTATATTTTGAACATTTTACATATTTAGATAGGAAGATAAATTGTGCATTTTAAAATTTTAAGATATAAAGTACTTTTATCTTTAAACCTGATTGTATCCTGCAATTAACCCTAAATAAAATACCTGAGCTCATTTACGCAAACAAATAACAGATATTCCAGAAAAAAGAAAACAAAAAATAGATAGGGAATCGAAGTCCGGTCATTTAGGATTTTCTGTAACATTTCCTGTAACATCCCTATAACATTTCTTTTTATAATATGTTTTCTCCTTTGGATTTACCCATTTTTCTTATGATTTATTTTTTATTTAGTAAATTTTATTAATAAAATATAACACATTAAAATTAATGATGTTACGTAGGATGTTACAGAAAATATTATCCAAACCGAAGTCCAGGGTATCATTGGACAATAAAAGATCCATTGGGCTTAAAAGAACAACTGGGAAGCACAACATCTATTGGGCTCAAATAAATCCAATGCAAAGAAAAGAATTCTGGATTCGGCCTTTTTTTATAAAAAATTCTTTATGAGGTAGCTCAAAATTTTTTTTTTTAATCAGATTTTAGTTTTTTCCTAATTTCTCTGTTTCTACTCCCACTATTTTCTTCATTACTTTGTTCTACTTGGTTGATTTTTAACTTTAGAAAAGTGTTTTTTCCTTAAATTTAATAAAAGATAATTTTTTGGAAAAGACGAATTTTTTTTTTACATGGTGTCTTAGATTCTCGACTAATTCAAGCGGAGATTTACAAGATATACAAGATATGAAGTTAAAAATATTTTCAAAGTAATTTAAATTTAAAATTTTTCATATGACAAGTCAAGTAAACATACTTACACGGAAGTATTTTTAGGCATTAGACTATTTCTGAAAAAATAATTTTCTAGTTATAAAATCAATCCAATTAAATATTAATTAAAGAAAGCCTGTTCATGCATAGTAGATCCCGTTTATGTCACAGAGATTGAAAGGTGTTGCTGGAACTATACTATGATGATAAATAATTATTATCCAAATAGAAGGCCGCAGGCAGATGAAGAAGATATTTCTCACATCTTTTCTCCAAACAAACTAATGATGATCAAACCTCCCCCAACTAAATAAACGACTCCTTGCAAGAAACACTTCCAAGTACGGATGGCAATGCGGTGGGTTGGGTTAGGTACACGGATTCTCGGTCCCACTTTTACATTTTTATTTTATTTCTATTCTTTTGTTTGCGTATAAAATTTATTCTTATTTTTAATTTAATTTTTTGTAATTAAAACTCATTTTGAATCTATCTGCATCATTGGAGATGGAATCTAACCTCATCCTTAATCCATCCCTGCAAAACTTACTAGGTAATTGAGGACCTAATTGGGACATAAGATATTTCATTTTTAATAGCCTTATTAAACACAAAATAATAATACGCATACTACAAAATCCTTAATGACGGGGATGTGACGGTTGAGTTGAGAATTGTGAGGATAAGGGCAGAGGGAGAGGCAGAGACTGAGGGGGTTAGATTGAGACACTTAGACTTAGGGTTAGAATAATGTTAGTTTTTTGTTTTTTATTTTTTTCTCTTTTTCTCTTTAATATATATATATATATATTTAATAAGGATGGATGGGGATGGGAAGAACCTGATTACCACCCCCACCCATCCCTAAGCTTGGGTACAAATTTAAAATCTATCCCTAACAGGAGCTCCAGTCAAACTGGAGCCAAATAGATTTAGATGGGTAAGGGGCGGATAGGTATCTGATTAGACTCGCCTCATTCCTATCCCTACTTCCACCTAATTACACAACTCATCATCTCGTCGTCTTACGTGTCTCAATACTTTTTTAGACATGTTGTTCAAGAAAATCGACTAATCATCGCAAATCGTGCATTGTGAAACTACTCTCTCTTGCATCAAAAATATAAATCTTTTTGAATTTATACACAAAGATTAAAATTTTAAAAATAAGATAATTTTTGAATTATAATACCCTTTTTACCATTTATAAATGAAGAAAGAGATAAATAATTAAAATGAAATCAATGTATAAAAAAGATGGATAAAGATGAAAAAATTCAATATATGCTTATTGAAAATTGTAAAAATTTATACATTTTTTACCATCTTTAATAGGATTTAAAACTTCTTATATTTCTGATGAGAAGAGTATATAATTTTAAGATAAAAATATACATTGTATTATGCACGCCCCTGCATAGTACAAGGATTGAACTATCAATCATAGGCATCATTCAAATTAAAATCTTAAAAGTAGTGATAAATGCTATCAATATTGAGCAAATTCTTCTGGCTCAATGAGGACGAAATAATCTTTTTCGGAAAACCTCCTACTAAAAAAGCCAAGTGTTATTTTTTTCCAATTTTACCCTTCAATTAACCCATCAAATTTAATTCAATGTTGATCTCCCTAATCATTTTCCGAATCCTAAATCTATAATCTATCTTGCAGAATTGGACTATCATAGGCATCATTCAAACCCTACATATATAATCTATCTTGCTTATGTTTCTTTGCGCAAATCGTTTAGCTTTGTTTAATTGAGCAAGAAAGTAGTTAAGAAAAGCACTCACTTTTTTTATTTTTAAATTTTTACGTTTGGCTTGGCTTAATGTTTGTATAATGGGAAAGTAATATGATTTCTAGAGTTTGGGAAAATAATCGCACAATCTTGGAGAAGAGAATACTTAGTTAAAAGTGATATTGTGATTCTTTTCTCAAGGATTTTAAATAAAAAGTTAATAAAATATATCTTCTAAATAATAAAGTACATTTTTAATTTCTTATTGACTTAATTATCTTCAATAACTCTTTAAATATTTTTTTCCTAATTCCAACAAAATAATATAAATAGAAAAATAAAATAATATATTCGAATATTAATTTTTTATTAGTAATTTCTCTCAATCTTATTTGCACATGTGTTTGAGGAATTTTTAAGAAATAATTTATTATTATATTTGAAAGAGTATCAAATTAGTGAAACATAATGTACAAATATAATTAAAATCTTTATATTTATATGATTTAAACTTTTAATATATTTTTCAAAAACTAAAATGTACAATAGTATATGAGATATTTAATTTTTTTTAAAAATTATAATTTAATTTTTATATTAAAACAAAATAAATAACAAACTTTACATTACTTTCTTGATATTACTTTGAAACTTCCAAACATAAGAATGTAATTTATTGGAAATTATATTACTAGAATTTATTTTCCTAAGAATAGATTCCTAATATAACAATCAAACGATGCTTAATACATAGTTGAATATTTGTTTTTATTTTTCTTTATAATATTTTTTAATTACCTTGGAGATCCTGATTGAACTTACCTTGGGGATCATCGCTGTGTATAAGAACCGCCATGGGCATTAAAAAGGACAAAATATAGGGTCATTTTCAAAGAGAAATAAATAAAAGGGTTGAGTTGAGTATTTGAGAGAGACTCTGGCAATTGCTTCATCAAGTTTTGGTCCAGACAGGACGTGCACTGATCAGTAGGATTATCAAATGTAACAGGGACCCAAAATATGTAAATTAAAGCTGATCACTATACTGTACACACGTCATGAAAATAGTGGCTAAAATCAAAGAGCTGTCATGTCAATTGTAATATTGAGTAGATTAATATCACCTTAACGAGAGAGCAAAATGCTCATTCTTTACCAAAACTCTTTGTATGGCATACAGAAGCAAACATTACTTCTTTTCTTTTATTTTTCAAATTTTGTCCTAAATTTAATAAATTAATTTAATCAATTTAGTAAATTATTCAAATTTTACACACATCTTTAGACTAATGTTTATATATATTTGATACTATTACTTATCTCGTACACGTGAAAAATCTTTTTATATCTCCATAAATTTTATGTATTGGATTTAATTTTTAAAAATTTATGTTATATTTTTATAAATATTTAATTATGTCTACTTTTTTATTACTTTTTATTATTTTAAATACTTATTTTTTAATTTATTAAATATCCACTCTTAGTACGTAGCACAGATTATTTTACTAATTTACTCAATATTATCCTTAAACTTTATCCAAAACAAAAACAGTTCCTAAAACTCACATTATGTATTGAATATTATATACTTAAATGCTACGATAATATTTCTTTCCCTTGATATATACTTAAAGAAATATTATCCGAAACAAAAACAATACCTAAAACTCACATTATGTATTGAATATTATATACTTAAATGCTACGATAATATTTCTTTCCCTTGGTATATACTTAAAGAAATATTATCCGAAACAAAAACAATACCTAAAACTCACATTATGTATTGAATATTATATACTTAAAATTTCACTAAATTTCTTATATTATAGAATTTTCTGTAAAATATATGCAACTTTTCTATCTCTAAAATAATTTATAAGTTTATAGTTTTTCTTTCTTATTTCAATTATATAATGATATTATAAATTTCATAAATATAAAAATATTTTTGAAAAAACTACCATTAATATAATTATTCAAATCTTTTAATAATTGTGAGATATCACATCAGTAAAATAACAAAATTGTCATACCAAATTTAAGACGTACAATATGTTAAATATCACTATGTTTTCTTACTGTTTTATATCTAAAATATTTTTTTTCATAAATTTGAAATAACATATAAACCTTAGTTTTTTTTTTTTTGGTCAAAATGAGTTGATATTTTTTATTAAGTGTTTATAAATTAAGTGTTTTTCTATTTGAATAAACTTACAAAGTATATAATATTAAACTGTAACTTCAATATAAAAATTTTAGTTTTATTATAAATGTATATGTGTATATACTTAGTAGTCTTTGAAAACTGTAATATATTTTGGTGGTATTATTTGTAACATTTGATCTTATGTCATATTTATGTGACCATTTTTGTGGCATTTGAAGTTGTGTCATATTTAAGTGACATTATTGTAACGTTTGAGTTTGTACCGCATTTTCATGGCATTTCTTTTGGCATTTTCTTATATTGCCATAATTTTGTGTCATTTTTATGTAACGCTTTAAAAAGTGCTACAAAATTTTTGACACTTATTAAAACGTGTCATTGAAATATAACATTTTACAATAAATGTCACAAATTAGTACATATGTAATATGTACCCTAAATTAAGTACCACAAAAACCTAAAATTATGACAATTGCCATGCTGTTTAAAGTCTAAAGTTCGAATTCTAATAGTTGTAATGTGGAGATTTTACTTTCCGAAAGAATTATCTTTTTTAGTACACTATATAAAGAACCTCTTATGTTGACATATTGTTGAGTCATTATAATTTATTTCATCATGCATCAAGCACTATTGAAGTAAAAGAAATTAAAGGTGATAAATTTGGTCTTTTTTGCTCGAGACATAAAAGCTTATTAACCTACCAAGGGCCCCAGATCATCTCATGTGGGAAATTGAAACAACTTATAATCCTAAGGCTGCAACGCCAAGTATATAGAAATGGGTCATTTTCAGTTTGAAGATTTTTCATGTATTAAGGCAGGCAGGTGCTGATGACACCTAGCTGAACACACGGTCGTAGAGAGAAGTTTGAGGATGGATAGGACATCATTAGAAGAAGGGATGACTGTAGGGACTTGAAGAAGTTGCTCTAGCTGTATCAATTGAAGAAGACGAGCGAATGATGAACAAGGTTCATTAAAGTTCAAATCAAACACGGCATTATATGTCTATTGAACAGCTGTGGGTTAATGTAATCACATCAGAAATCACAATTGAAGAAGAACCTTTCTTCCTTAATTCGAAGCTGAACTCTTTTGATTGGTTCACGTTGTGAATTTTTCCTCCTCATTGTTTCCTACCTTAACGCTCTTAATTTTGTCCTTATTAGGCTATAATGTTTTTTCATTCAACTGTGTGTTTGTTAACCATGATCACTTATACAATAAGTAAACTAGATTAAGACGTCGTGAATATTCTGAAATTTTCGTTTGTTCTAATATTATTAAACGGCTCGGAATATAGACTTAATTCTTAATTAATTAAGAGTTTGAATAGAACCATTAGAAGCTTTTCCATGATTCTTGAATATTAAATTAAGGCTGAACTTAAATTAATTTTTAATTTGAAAAGTGTGTATTTTATTCTTAAAATTCGTAAAAAATAAATTAATTACAAGAAAAATACGTGAATTTCAAAATAAGAATCGAGTGAATTTTTACTATGAAAACCAAAAGTTGAGTCTAAATCATGCCTTTACTTTTGGTTTTAACGAGAATCTCATGGCAACTAACTGGTGTTTAACATATTAATATAGTTATTTGTTATTTCATCATATTAAAAAGAAAAATTGAAATTAATATTTTTTTGAAATAAAATCTTCTAATGTCTTTGTATTAATTTAATATACTCTATCTTGTAAAGCTTTATCTTCTTTCTCCTCTCTATATTTAAACTTTTATCAAATTAGAATGAGTTTAAATTTACACATATGAGCGTAGCTCAACTGATTCTAGTATTGCAGAATTGGTATCATAAATTAATGTTTGAATCTGACTCTAGGGCCGTTGATCAATTACTATGATTTACATCTTCCACCTTAGCATCGGATAATCTGGTGAGATATTTCGCCTTTTTTAATATCAAGAATGTGTTTAAGTTTTGGAAATTATTAGATAGTGATTTGAATATAAATATTCTTTTAAAAAAAATTATAAAAAAAAATAACATTAGAATATAAAAGTACAAATATGACAATTTCACTTTATATGACTAGACGGAGGTAGTATATAATATCAATAATTCTCATTGCTAAAAGATACTATTGAGATAAACATTTAGTCATTGAGAACGGTAGTAAAATTGGAAATAAAAAGAATTAAGTACTTTTTATTTTTACTCATTAATACAAGTGTGTCTTGTTTTAAAAAATAATACGAGTGTGACTCGATTGAACTGACTTCTTACCCTTGTTTAGGATTTTTTTACAAAAATTGTCCTTTTTCTTAAAATAGTCACTAAAGTAGTTAATATATTTTTTTTATCCCTAAAATTGTGCGTTAAAAATAACGCACAATGATTGTGCTTTATTGTTAATAAGAAATTTAATTGGACAATAATTTTATTTAGCGGGCGTGGCGGAATAGCGCACAATGAGTGTGCGTTATTATTAACGATAATGCATTCACAATGTGCATTATTCGCCACATCATTTTAGAAAAAAACTTATTAGTTAAAGATTTGAACACAAGACCTCACAAAATATAATATATAATACTTACCAAAAGACTAATATGAAGCTTCATATTAATGAATGCAGGGGATTTCATGTAAATAATAACTTATTTACGTATTTTAATAGAATACTTATCAAAAGACCAACATGAAGCCACATCAGTTTTTTTGGTTTACATAGACTAGAAAGAAAGAATTTTTGTAGGTATTTAGAAAACTTGAAACATGAATAATTCTGTGATTGGAGGTCCATTTAACACATATGACCACTCGTTTTGATGTAAAGTTGAAAACTTTGACGGGGCATAACTTTGCTCTTGGACGTCCGATTGAGGCGATTCTTGTGGGCATTTCGGGTATTTTTTCGAGATCTATGCGATGGAAACTACCTATATACGGTTTCCATCGATCGTTTCCACAAAAACGTCCTATTTTCATTTTAATTTATGTTTTTGTAATTTTCTAATACTTTCTCTCTTATTAACTAAGGAAATTACAGCACCAATTTTAAAATTAAATAGAGGAGCATTCTTTTTTTTGCTCTAATTAAAAATAAATGATTGAAGTTGGTAAATATTAAAATAGGTAAATACTTTATTATTAAATAAAATCTCATGCACTTATTGTAATAATGTTTCATGTTTATTTGTGGGTAAGTCTTTTATGTTATTTTTCATGATATCAAGAGTTCAAATCTCTTACAAGTTTTTTAAAAAAATAAATGAAAGGATGATGTGGCAAATAACGCACAATGAAAGTGCATTATCTGCCACATAAAATACTTATCCCATAAAATTGTAAATTAGTGCCAAGATAAGACTAAAAAAAATATTGTTACCACTTTAGTGATTTTTTTAAAAATATGACCAATAATAAAAAAATCCTCATTTAGTCATCAAAACTTACCAAATATATGGCCATATTATATATAGCGTCACTCATTATTTACCAAAAAAATATAATATATAGCATCACTCATATAATATATAGGTTTCAATATCGTTTCAAGTATTGTTTTTCGTTATTTTACAGTTTTTCTTGTAGCGTCTTCTCCTATTATTTCCTATATAGTGAGTAATATTTTATTCATAGAGAATTGAGTGGAATATACACAAGTGATCATCGCACAAGTCAAGAGCATCCCTTGAATAATGTTAATGGAACAGATAATTAATTAATATGAATATTACATGAAGATTCTTTCCTTGCTTTGAACATACATTGATTTGAGATATATATCTTAATGTTATACGTTCTTATGCAAATTTTTTTTTTTTTTACTGGTTGGATTAGAGTATAATAAGATTTAATATTTTCTTGTTATAGTATGATCTTTACCGTCACTTCACTCCATTAATCTTATCTTCATAAGCCAAATAATATCATCATGAAAATGAGGGCTACTAAAAAAACCTGCAGACTTGTTACTTGTCATTAGTCAAATCTTATAATTAAAAGAACAAGTCGATGAATATTATAGAGTTTTAAGTTTTTTCTCCTGTTCCCACTGAGCTCATAAAATTTTTAGCAACTTCCCGATAAATAGAAAACTCGATTCGCAAGCTTAATAAAAAATAAAATTATCAACACAAAAGAAAATGTATTTTTTTCATATTTTGTATAAATATTTTTTTTACAATAAATGATATTTTTATTGATCAACATCATTTAATACATGTTTTAACTTTTAATACACTTTTTATGTAGCACTTTTAATGGGTTAAGATTGTCTATACTATTTAAATTATAAAGTGGTATAGATGATCGAAACTCACTTTTAAACATAAATTTAAAAAATATATTAAAAATCTTAAATTTTACCACTATTTAAACCAATTAATTAAGATCAAATTGATCCATATAGCACTGACTATAAAAGATAAATACGAAAGTAGAAAGATAGAATGGAGACAAGATAGAGATAATATCTGGGAAGGAAAGTGAAAGGATATTGAAATCATAAAAGCAACTGTTTAAGGGCACTTTGATCATCATATTCATAAGCATGGGTATATATCTAAACCCACACATCTCCCACCAAGTTTCTGAAACCCCCCACAATTACAAAGTTAATTGCAGAATCCTCTTTGATCCTCAAAATATTCCAACCAAATCAAGATTTTGAAAACTCAACAACATGATGATGGAACAAGAACAAGACTACTACTACTCAGAACAAGAACAGAGCTTGGAGCTAGATTATACTAAAGAGAAGAAGAATTATCCAACTGATCATTCGAAGAAGAAAAAAGGTGAAAACAGTGTTAAGAGGTTTAGTGATGAACAAGTGAAATCATTGGAGTCCATGTTTGGACAAGGTACAAAGATTGAGCCAAGGAAGAAGATAGAACTTGCTAGAAATCTTGGACTGCAACCTCGCCAAGTATCAATTTGGTTTCAGAACAAAAGAGCCAGATGGAAATCAAAGCAAATTGAGCAGGAATATGGACTTCTCAGAGACAATTTTGATGATCTCAATCAGCAATTTAAGTCCTTGAAGGAAGAAAATGAGTCTTTGCTCCAACAGGTAGGTTATTTAAAAGTCTTGATCTAGTTATTATACTTCATTTTATCCGTTTTTTCTGTTTTGTGGTAAAAATAGTTGTTTAAGAATTCTCTAGAAAACTTGCTTCTAGCTTTATCAGTTCTACCATCGAAACAGAGCCATCTAGTTCAATGTTAGACCATCCATGGATGTTCAGTATTGCAAAACTTCACGTACTAGTCCAGATGCCCTGGACTGGAAGAGACGTGGTGATGAAGTATGTTGAGAATTTCACATTTAAACAATAAGTTTTTTATAAATTTGAGCGATCTTTCCCTTCTCCAAGTACCTTTTGGATAGAGAGTTAGGCTCAAATCTGTCTTTTTAACAGTTTGTAATATGTTTTTTTTGTAACAGGTTCAGACACTACGGAGTAGGTTAAGGAATTCAATAGAAAATGGTGTGCAAAGAGAGTCAGAAAATGGGAATGATGAAAATTGTGATAAAGAAGAGTTGAAAGAAAAAGAAAAACACAGGGGTGCATTGTACTGGGATGATGATGATGATGATGATGATGATGAGCAGAAAACAGGATTAGAAAAAGGAAAAAACTGTAATAACAACGTGTGTGTAGATGGAAGAAGAAGTTTAGCATCATCACATTCACATTCACAAACTGATGATCATCATCATAATAAGGAGGAGGAGCAATATTGGTGCAATTTTCCAACAGCAGGTGATCTATTAGATGAGTCTTCTTCAGGTTGGTGGAATCATATCTGAGAACTTATTTCATCTTACAAAGAGTCGAGATATGAAAAATCAAAGAAATATGCCACCCATTGATAAACTTCAACACTCAAATTTCCCACCAATTGTACGAGCAATGTATGTATGAATGAGATGAGAATTAACTGCCTGCAGAAACCACTAGTGAGGAGGAGTCTCTGTATTATAGGGGAAAGAGTAGATGATTCATGTTTCTCATATTATATATATATATATATATATATCTATCTGTGCCTCTTTCTTTCTGATGCTGTTCCCAATTCTCATATATAGGTGCTGCTCTGAGTGTTGTTTATTAATGTAGGCAAAATCAATCTACACTGAAAGTTTCCATTAGGGAAAACAATCTAATGTTTTCTGTCTATTATTGTAAAATATGGTACATTATCTAATGTTTTAGAAAACTAAATATGCATGGATTTAGGAGATATGAATCCTAACAAAACAATAATAATAACAATCATAATCATACTAGAATTTTAATCTTTAACACTCCCCCTCAAGTTAGAGAATAAGAGTTTGAAATGCGAATATTAGCCGGCTGAAGTTCGCTTCAAATATAATAAGGAGAAATAAAGCCAGTTTGAAATGCATTGCAGACGAAGTAATAATCAATTTCAAAGTGTTTAGTACGTTCATGGAACATAGGATTTTCGGCGATGTGAAGAGCAGCTTGATTATCACAATGTAACGGAATAAGGCGCGTGATAGACACATAAAGATCACGAAGAAGGCTAGATAACCATTTTAATTCACATACAGTCATCGTCATTGAGCGATATTCGGCTTTGGCAGAAGAGCAAGAGACGGTATGTTGTTTCTTTGTTTTCCAAGAAATAGGGGAACCACCAAGGGAGATAAAATAACCTGTAACAGAGCGTCTGTAATGGGACAGGTAGTCCAATCAGAATCACAATAGGCCATCAATAAAATAGGAGAATTAGATTGGAGAAGAATACCACGACCAGGATTACCCTTGAGGTATCGAACAACCCGTAAAGCTGCATCCCAATTAGCACATCGAGGAGCACGCATAAACTGAGCGAGCGTATGAACAAAATAAGCAAGCTCAAGTCTTGAAAAAGTAAGATAGATGAGCTTGCCAATAGTCTGCGGTATCATTCTGGGTTATCAAAATAGGGGCTAGTATCTTTAGCCAACTGGTGATTTGGTTCAATAGGTTTAGAAACCAGTTTAGCTCCCAATAGTCTAGCCTCAGAGAGAATTTCCAAAGTGTACTTTCTTTGGCACAAAAATAAGCCCGGGGGATTTCTTGCAATTTCAATACCCAAAAAGTATTTAAGAGTACCTAAATCTTTCATGTGAAAGGATTTATTTAAGGAAGCTTTGAAGGCATTTATTGAGGGTAGTGAATTGCCAGTGAGTAATAAATTATTCACATAAACGAGAACGCATAAAAAAATATTATCCCGTGAGTATGTGAAAAGTGAATAATTTGCATAAGATTAGGAAAAACCACACTTACGAAGAGCAGCAGTCAGTTTTGAGAACCAACATCTGGGAGCTTGTCGAAAACCGTATAAAGATTTTTTTAGAAGACAAACTTGGCCACTAGAAGGGCGAAAACCAGGTGGGGGGTGCATGTATACTTCTTCTTGTAAATCACCGTATAAAAATGCATTATGGACATCCACCTGATGAATAGGCCAATTTCGAACAGTAGCAACAGAAAGTAAGGTGCGAACAGTAATCATTTCAGCAATGGGAGCAAAAGTGTCTGTGAAATCAATGCTTGTCGTTTGTGTGTTGCCTAGAATTACCAAGCGGGCTTTATATCGCTCGATAGCACCATCTGCTTTATATTTAATGCGATACACCCATTTACTTCCAAGAGCACGTTTGCCAGGAGGCAAGGATGTCAAAGTTCACGTACCATTCTTTTCTGAGGCATCAGTTTCGTGTTGCATAGCAATGCGCCATTTAGAATTTGAGATAGCTTCAGAGAAAGTGGTAGGTTCTTTTTCTGTGGCAACAGATGCTAAAAAATGCCTATGCGAAGGACATAACTTTTTAAAGTCCACAAATTGTATTATAGGATAAAGAGACATAATTGTGAGATCCGAACAGGGTGAGGGAGCAGGGGAGGAACGGAATATAGAAGATTTCCACATGGTATTGCAATCATAATCTCGGAGTCGGATTGGAATATTTTTCATTCTAGTGCTCTTCCGAATTCCAATATTTTGTCGATTTTCTTGTAAAGTTTTATCAGTAGTTTCGGATGAAGAAGAGAACTTTTCTGGTGGTTGAAATTGGTCTTGGAGAGGGGCTGGAAGCAATGGTTGAGCTGTAGGCGAGGCTGGGCCGCGAGAGGGAGAGAAGCTAGGCTGATCAGGTGGGCCGCAAAGTGAGGCGTCTGGGCTGCTAAAAGGAGGGGTGGTGGGCTGGGCAAGTGGGGCGCAGATAGCAGGTGGGCCATGCGCAACGGCTGAGCCAAGGAGTTGTAGGTTTGGGCTGTACGCAGCTGGGAGAGGAGGGTGAGGTGCTGGGCTCGACGCGGGTGGGCCGCGAGAGGGGCTGGCATGTTCCGCTGGACTGGACGCGGGTGGGCCGCGAGATGGGTTGGCATGTGCTGCTGGGCTGTACGCGGGTGGGTTGCGAGAAAGGCTGGCATGGTCTGAGGGAGATGGGTTTTGTGGGTTGGGCTGAAATGGAAATTGGGTAGGCTGAGTGTTTGGCTGTTAGGTGAGAGTTTGGGTTGTTTGGTTTTGTGGGGTTATTTTGGTTGTGGGACTTACACTCCTCTTGTCTTTAGAGGCCAAAAGTTGTTCTCCAAAATTGTATAATTGTTGGAATTCGGTAGCTTTTATAGAAGTACTAGATTACTCTTGGTAGGGAAATCTGGTTTCGTCAAAAATTACATCTCAGGATAAAATAAACTTCTCTGCTTCTAAATCATCAAAACACCAACCTTTCTTGTTATATGGATATCCAAGGAAGACACACATTCTGCTTCTAGCTCTGAATTTATCTCTTGGTAAACCATGATCATGAACATAAGCCAGACATCCAAAGCTTTTGATGTGAGAATAAGACGGCTTCTTCGCATATAATAGTTTTTCCATGTAATAATAGGGAGGGTGTGCAGTTGATAAGATAACCTGAAGTGAGTACACATTCTCTCCAAAATTTTATAGGCAAGTTAGCTTGAAAATGCAAAGCTCGAGCAATATTTAGAATATGCCGATGCTTTCGTTCAACCCTACCATTTTGTTGTGGAGTGCCAGCAATAGTAGTTTGATGCAACATGCCATGAGTTGAAAAATATGTCTTTAAACATGTAAATTCTGTGCCATTATCACTTCGTACTACTTTGATGGTTTTGTGAAACTGAGTTTTTATCATGGCAAAGTAATCTTTTAGAATTGACGCAACTTCACTTTGTTCAGAGATTAGATATATCCAAATAGCCCTAGAATAATCATCATGTATGGTAAGAAAATATGAGGTACCTATAGTAGATGGAGTTTTGTATGGCCCCCACAAATCACAATGTATCGAATCAAAAATTTCAGATGCCTTATTATCACTTAAAGGGAAACAATCACGAGTTTGTTTAGCTAGCAAACATATATTGCAAGGAACAGTTCTAGTGATAGAATTTTTAGAAATTCCCAAAAATTTATTCACCACAAAATCCGAAGGATGCCCCAACCTTATATGCCATAATGTGCCAGAGTTTTTTGAACAGTACTAGAAAGAGCATATAATACTGACGGTGGCATCTCCTTTAGAAGAAAATCTCACTCATCTGTTCACCCACTCCAATCGGCCTCATTGAGATACGGTTCTATATAACGCAAAAATTGTCAAAAAGGATGACAAAACACTGTGAGTCTCGGACCAATTGAGATAAGGAAATTAGGTTGTATTTAAGTTCGAGAATTAAAAGCACATTTCGAAGTTTAAGTCTAGGACTTAAGGAGACAGTTCCTCCTTGTAGGGCAACTGTCTTAGCTCCATTAGGCAGGTCAATAGTATATGGGTAGACATTATTTAAATTACTTAAAAAATCTTTCCTACGAGTCATATAATGAGAACATCCTGAATCTAGAATCTATAAATTTTTCATACCAGATAATTTTTTGGATTGAGGTGTATTTGAGTTATTTAAGGCAGTCAATAGCTTTGACCATTGGTCAGCTATCAAAAAAGGAAAGTTCGGCCCGCTGTTGAGATTCGGCCCGCTAGTACTTATGCCCACCTCTCTCTTCTTCTCCAATGAACTCACTGCTACAATTCTCTCCTCTGAGGCGGACGCTTGCTGTGTTGGCCCAAGCGTCCGGCCGTCTTCTTCCTGGCGTGTTCCCTGCATCCATCCGACCAGAGGATCGAGCACGCAACCTGCCGCGACTTCCTCCCACATTCTGGACTACTCTGCCGCCATGACCGAGCTGCATTCCACGCTCGCCGGTGTTCATGGTGTGGCTGCTTGTGCCGGAAAGAGTACTCCTTGGCCACCAATCGGGATATCTGATGAACTGAAAATAGCCCGAGATGTCGTGTCTGCTGTGATTACAGTGGCCGCAAAACAGATTTGGGTTTGCCGGCGAGTTCTAGCAACGGCGAAGGTAGCACCGTCGCCGGAGGCGTGTTCCCCAGCTCGTGTTAAATGTTTATCCTGTTCTTCTTTGCAGATTTGAGCAAGGACTGTTCGCAATTTTGGCATGGGTTCTTGTTGAATCAGATGGGAACGGACAGTGCCATAAATTGCACTATTTAATCCCATTAAAAATTGGAAAACCTTTTCGTTCTCTCTTTCTTTTATGATAAAAGTCAAGAGTTTTGTATCTGTGCTGGACGGGAGTTGAGTGTAATTCTCTAATTCATCCCATAAATTTTTCAAACGTGAAAAATACACATTTATTGAATCTCCGCCTTGTTTACAATTTGCCAATGCCGCCTTTAATTCGTATATTCTTGGCCTGGTACCAACTAAGAATCTTTCCTTCAAATATGTCCATAATTCATTAGCTCTCTTGGAGTAACTTATGGAAGATCAGAGAGAGGGTTCGATAGTGTTGAGAATCCAAGAATTTACCAGGTTATTGATTTTTCCCGCCATTCTTCCTCTTTATTTGGGTCATCTTCGGGAATGGGAATTATTCCGTCAATAAATCCCAACTTCTTCTTTGCCTCAAGGCCATGCGCATGACTTTTGCCCATTCTGTATAATTATTGTCTTTTTCGGTTTCTCTTAGCTGGAGTTGTGAGGATCAGTCCAGGTCTATCGACGGATACTACATAATAAACATCTTTCTTCATTCTGTGAACATGGCTTTCTTCCACCATGTCGTTATCAACATTGCAAATATTGTCATTACTCATTACGAGAGATTTTAGACAATTAGCTCTGATATCATGAAAGTTTTCAGTAGGAAAAATAATTCAATGTTTTTTGTCTATTATTGTAAAATATGGTACATTATATAGTTGTCACCATGTGTGACTAATCCTAAATAAACTATAATAGTTTTCCATCTCCTTTTCTTCTTCTTCTAACATTAATTCATGAATGAAAATTTTAAAATTTTTTATTTGATTTTTGTAAAAGATAAATTTTGTGTAAGAGAAGTTATAGGGTCCCAAGTTAAAAAGATACTTATTCTTATTTCTAATCCAAATACAAATATGTAATAAAAAAAATATGACCATTATATCATATCATATATATATATATATATATAAGATCGCAAGCTAGTGACTAGCAACTTCGGTTCAAAGCAATGAAGAACAAAAATGTAATTTTAAATACTTAGTTACTTCTTGTTGCTTTTCTTATGGGACATTTTTCACATATTGAAGGAAAGTTTTCTCCTACAAATATTAGCTCTGTAATTTCCTTGTCCCACTAATACTCCAAACATTTTTAATATGATTTTCTATGTGTGAGACTTGTATTTTACTTACCAGATACGATAATTTCCTTAAGACTTTATTATTATTTTTTATATAACTATTAGCCCCATAATTTTCATGTTGTATTAATATCTACAATATTTTTTCTAATTTAATATAATATTATATACTTACAAAATATATGAAAATTATATAGTATATATCAAGTAATACTTTAAAGAGATTGATGTAGAATTGCACTCAAATACAAACAAATCAAACATTAAATTCTCAAGCTTGACTCGTGTGCTCGAAATTGTTTGAATTTATTTAATTAATGTTTCAAACTCAAAATTCTTTCTCAAGCTTATTGTTTCATTTGTTTGTAAAACTCAAGATTCATTTATGTTCCGGTCCTTTAATTCATATAATTTTTTCGAATAATTCGACTATAATTCAAATTTGAATTATTTAAATAAAATAATAAAATTAAATAGTAAAAATAAATTAAAAATAATATATTTAATAAAAATGTATATAAATATTGTGTGAAATATATAAAAAATTTAATATATAAAATATTATATAAATATATATTATAAGATAAATTGTATATGATATTATTTAAAAATATAAATAAAAAACTTATGCATACAAACGCTTGCAAAAATAACTTCCCTTGCAAATATGTTTGTGTTCATCCAATTAATAAATCTTTATGTTCGTGCTTCACTCAAATATCAAATGAATGAATTCAAACGAATTTTGTTTGAGAATCATATATTTACTTGGATAACTATTATCATCTAATACACATGTAACGCTTAATCAATTTTAAGTTTAATTTAAAAAATAACTCAAATTATCCTAAATATATTTATGGTCTTAATTAATATGGGCACTTTGTCTGAATTGTTCCACCTAAGTAATATCACATTGAAACAGATATAAGAAATTTCTAAACGGTTTTTAAGAATGCTTTTCTTCCACTATTTGCCCTAACTAAGCAACTTATCAGACTCATATGTCGGCTCAAGATTATTCAGGCAATTTATCATGAAGTGGATAAATAAATTTTTCATCAACTTTTTATTAACAATGACGGTTTGGCCGAGTGGTCTAAGGCGCCAGATTTAGGCTCTGGTCCGAAAGGGCGTGGGTTCAAATCCCACAGCCGTCAAGTTTCTGTAATTTTTAGTTTCTCTTTTAAACCATTTTCTAAAAAAGAGACACAAGGATAGGGAAAGTGGCCCGCCGCTGTTATCCACACCACACGCCAGTATCCTCGCCAGTGACTGAGAGAGAGAGGACGGAAACGGTGCCGATGGCGGCATCTATTGCAGTGCCAATACCATTTTCAACACCCACATCCTACTTCAGATGTTCTAATTCGGCGTCGAATTATTCCCTAATTTCTTCTTCGTCCTTCAACCTTAAAGCCCTCAAATTCCCTCGTTTTTGGCCATGGCAAAAGGTAAATAAATAATGTATTCATTGTTTCTTCTGCGAAGAAAAGATGGATAGAGACGCATACACATATGATAATTCTTGTCTTATCAGGTAAAGATGGGCCCACTTACCGTGTCTCCGATGGGTTTTGGGACTTGGGCATGGGGCAACCAACTTCTATGGGGCTATCAGGAATCAATGGACGATGAACTTCGGCAGATTTTCAATCTGGCGGTAGAAAATGGTATTAACCTTTTTGATACTGCCGATTCTTATGGCACTGGAAAATTAAATGGACAAAGCGAGAAACTCCTTGGCCAATTCATCCGCGAATACCAAGGTGTGTTTGATGATTGAATGCTTTCTGGGATCCCTTTTCTGATACTGACTTATTAATCAGTTGTGTAGTATTGGGTTTTTAGAGGTTTTCGTCAATGTAATGCAGATAATTCCATGGCAACCCAAATTAATCTGACAAATTTCATAGCTGATTGTGGAAATATCAAATAAGTAGGATCAAACTCCACGAGTTTGTCTAGTTAATTGAATAAATTTGAGAGTGAGAAATAGTTTAACTGTTGCATCTACTATATTGTGTTTCAGGAAAGAAGACAACACAAGAAAACATTGTCATTGCTACAAAATTTGCTGCATACCCGTGGCGCCTAACACCTGCACAATTTGTGAATGCTTGCAAGTGTGATTTCTATTCTTTCAGTTTAGATTGCCATTATTTGAATTGATACTTATGTTTTTCAGAGTCCTGAAATATAACTTCCTTAGTCTAAAAAGAATTATAAAAATTTTGTTCCATCAGAAGGATAAGGACTAAGAAGCATGGTATAGTATATATCTGATTTAAATGAGGTATAAGTAGATTAGGATAAGAAATTTCTGCTCATGATCTCATTTTATCTCACTTCTTTTACTGGTAGATTTTTAATGAGAATTCCTTTTCAGGTCTTCTTTAGAGAGAATGCAAATAGAGCAAATTGGCATTGGACAGCTGCACTGGTCAACCGCAAATTATGCTCCTCTTCAGGAGCGAGCACTATGGGATGGTTTAGTGGCAATGTATGAGCAGGTTACATAATCTAGCAATAATATCTCAATAAGAACCCTGAGAACCTGTTTGTATGTGTTAATCTTTCTACGAATACCTTTTTTTAAACAAATTATTCCTGTGCTGGAAAAAAAAGTTTTGAAGGCTTTATGCACCTGAAACAACTGGATGCTCAACTGTGTTTCTTGCAATGGAAACTAACTTTTATTAGATAATCTATGTTGATGTTCTTATTGTCTTGTAATGAAGGGTTTAGTCAGAGCGGTTGGAGTGAGCAATTATGGGCCAAAACAGCTATTGAAGATACATAGTTACCTCGAAGCCCGACGAGTTCCTTTATGCTCTGCCCAGGTACTTTTGTTAACATTAGTATGTTATCAATACTGGTCTCAGTATCACCGCTATCCTTTAAGTTTGGCTGTGGACAATCCAGGTGGAGGACCTTATGTATTCCAAATCAATATAATGCTTCGATAAACTGGATCTTATCTCACGTTACACCATGAAGTCACTTGTTTCTCTGAGCGAAAAACCACCACCTCAATTGTTATGAAATTAACCTTGACTTTGTAAAACGTAGATGCATAAGGGTTTACACCGTCAGACTATGCAATGTATTAAAGTCTCTATACAAGAGTTTTTTGGAGCATCTGGTTGGTTCATTGTACAACTTTCGTTTGTGCATCTTAGTAATTTTTTTTTCTTTTTATTTATTTATTATTCTTTTTTTAGCAAGTTCCATTAATTTCTGCAGAACTAATACATCTTTAGGTGCATTTAGGACTTTGACAATCGCAGTTCTTATATGGAATAGTTTTTTTAATTCTTTTTATCATTATGATTAGTAATACTGGTTTCAGGTATCTCAATCTTCAGGTTCAATTTTCACTACTCAGTATGGGAAAAGATCAGATGGAGATCAAGAGTATATGTGATTCTCTTGGTATCCGCTTGATCTCTTACAGTCCTTTAGGGCTTGGAATGCTAACTGGGAAATACAGCCCCTCTAGGCTTCCTCGTGGACCTAGGTAAACAAAAGCCTACCATTAGTTTTCACTTTTTAAACAGTGAGTTGATTCCTGATGTTTAAGATTACTATGTCTCTCTAGTCAGTATATGATACCTTTGTTTCTGGATATCTTGCTTTTTCCTATGTAGGGGCTTACTTTTTCGACAAATCCTTCCGGGTTTGGAGCCTTTGTTAAGTTCATTGAAAACCATTGCTAAGAAAAGAGGCAAAACTATGCCAAAGGTAGATATTCCTTGACTTTAGGCATGTGCTTCATTATTGATCCTTTGAGCATTGCATAATTTGCACTCTGCGGTATTTTGATCTTGAAGAAAGAGTACTTTTAGCAAAAACCATTAAAATCTTGTAAACAATAAGCAAACTGTCTATCTATCTGTCTGTCTCTTTCTTGTCCATTGTTCTCTCCTGTTAAAGAAAATGGTTTGGCAGGTCGCAATAAATTGGTGCATTAGCAAGGGGACAATTCCAATTCCTGGCGTCAAGTCAGTTAAACAAGCCAACGAGAATTTAGGGGCCCTTGGTTGGGAACTGACTTCAGAAGAGATAAACCAATTAGAAAATGCAGCCCTCGAATCACCACGCAGAATGATACAAAACGTATTCCAGACGCGGTGAAGGAACCAGGTGCTCCTTTGATGTTTTGATATTTTGGAAGTTTTTTTTCTCTTTCTGTTATTTCCTCCATACTTGGTTCCCAATTTCCTTCTTTTTTTTAATTCTTCCTTTGGAGAAGATTTGCATAATAATTTCTGCTTTGACAGCTTTCTCAGCATTGAAAGTGTTATTATTTTTGTTACCAGCTGAATAAAAAAGGAAAGTGGAAGTAGCAGAGAGGTGCTGGACACAAGGAACCTAATGGAAATAGCAGCCTCATTTTTGCAGCACAGTGGCTTCAGGGATGGTGGAGGGTGCAAATGAGGAAGAACCTGATATTTTCTTCTTTTACGTGTATAATAGAGTTGAAAACGATTGTTGGTAAGGCCCTTTGATAAAAATGAAATGTCTAAAGTTTGAATTATTTAAAATGTTATAATCATATTGCAATTTCTTTTATGGATAATTTGTAGCATTTTTTTGAACTTTGTGTTTTTATATTTAAATTTAAATTATAATAAATACAAAATAAATTCTAAACTCAAGTTGTAAATATTAAGGATTATTTATTATTAAAGAATATTATAAAAAATGTTTTCTACGATTTTGAGTTTTTTATGCATTAAGTGTTTTTTTAAAACATTAAGATAAAGATGTGTTTAAATTTAGGATTTTTGCTATTAAGAAACAATTTTTTTGCTACAAAATTATTTCCTTGCTGTTATTTATAAAACTAGTTAGTTTAAATATAAAGTATAAAGAAATATAGAATAGAAATATAAAGAATATTTAGAATAATATTTAGAGAAGAAAAGTAGATATAGAAGAGCAGAGAGAAAAGTATAGAATTTTTATTGATTTTTTTCTAAGGTAATGTTTACAACCAAATGCCTAAGGCCACGAATTGTATGTACAATTTTGTGTAATACTGTATAATATCATTTTTCTTTTATAATATATTTTCTCTTTAGGGTCTTCTTTTCCCCCTTAAGGTCTATCTTTTGGGTAAAAGGCCCCAGTGTCCTTTGAAATTTCTTGAATTTTAATTTTGGACCATAAACTTCAAAAAGATAAATTTTGAACATCGAATTGTAAAAATGTATTAAAACTTCAAATTTGACTGTTAATTCATTAACGATCAAATAAGTCAAAGGGTATAATTGAAATTTTATTTATAAATTTTTTTTCAATCCTTTAGAATCTAATAAAATTCAATTAGGTCCATAATTTTAATTATTAGCTCTTTCAAGGATCTAATGTTAATTTATGAAAATCCTAATCTATAGTTTTATCTTCTTCAACTTCCTCCACACCTTCCAAATACTACCATTACCACCACGGTTCTAGAGCTGCCATTGCCGAACTGTCGTCGTCACTGTCGGACTACTGCCCTACCCCTACCCTTTCCCTTACTGTCGTACTAGTGTCGAGAGATATTTATTATGAAGGAGGTATAATGTTTTCAGTGGGAAAATTTTTACAGCAAAATTTTTCTCCTTTGTTTACTGTGTGTTACAAAACATATGTAGAGCCTACTCTTTAGACAAACCAGGAAAATGTTACATAATCTTTAACTGTCTACAATAATATCTCAACTGGCTAAAATATCTCAACCACTACAACAAATACATATCCTCAATGACTGTTGTTAACACTCTCCCTCAAGTTGGAGCATGAAGGTCACAAATGCCCAACTTGCTAGATAATTTGCTAAATTGCGGGAAATGTAGAGCCTTTGTAAGAAGATCGGCAAGTTGTGAATCACTTGGAATGTAAACAGGTGTAATCAAACGTGCTTGAAAGACATCCCGCACAAAGTGACAGTCAATCTCAATGTGCTTAGTGCGCTCGTGGAAGACAAGATTAGTAGCAATATAAATGGCGGCTTGACTATCACAATGCAATGGGATAGAATGTTGTACTGGAACTTGGAAATTAACAAGAAGTTAGGTGAGCCATTTCAATTCACATAGTGTCATTGCCATAGAATGGTACTCGGCTTCAGCGAAAGAACGGGAGACCGTATGTTGTTTCTTCGTCTTCCAAGAAATAAGTGAATGCCTATGAGAGGTAAAATAGCCAGTCATTGAACGGCGTGTAATCGGGCAGCTAACCCAATTTGAATCACAATAAGCAAGTAATCGAAGAGGAGCATTTGATCGGAGTAGAATACCTTAACCAGGTGAACTCTTGAGAAAACGAAGGACACGAAGAACGGCTTTCCAATGTTCTTTACGAGGATTCTGCATAAGCTGAGCTAGGACATGTACAATGTATGCAAGATCCAGACAAGTTATAGACAAATAAATTAATTTCCCCATAAGACGACGATATTGGTCTGGCTGATCATAGAACTCCCCAGAGGCTTTGGCTAAGTGATGATTTGGGTCCAATGGAGTAGACACGGGTTTAGACCCTAGCATTACAGTTTCAAACAGAATAAGGCATATTTACGTTAACTAAGATAGAACCCCTTTTGACTCCTAGCAACTTCAATACCTAGAAAATATTTGAGATGACCGAAATCTTTTATATGAGAGCATGAACCCAGGTAGGACTTAAACTGAGTAATACATGATGCATTATTACCGGAAATCAATAGATCATCAACATAAATTAAAATGCATAAAAAAATATTGTTTCTTCTGAAAGTAAAGAGAGAATAGTCAACATATGATTGTACAAACCCACACTGATGAGGAGAGGTTGCCAGTTTCGAAAACCAGCACCGAGGCGCTTGCCGGAGTCCATATAAGGACTTGTTCAGGCGACAAACTTGATGTGGGTTCGAAGCATTGAACACCGGAGGAATCTTCATATAGACTTCTTCAATCAGATCTCCGTGTAAGAATGCATTGTGAACATCCATCTTAAGAACTTCCCATTTTCGTGTAGTGGCTATAGACAATAGTGTTTAGACAGTCACCATTTTTGCCACAGGAGTAAAAGTCTTGGTGTAATCAACCCCCTCTTGCTGAGTATTCCCAAACGCCACCAAGCGTGCTTTGATTGTTTAACGGAACCATCAGATTTATATTTAATCCGGTAAACCCATTTGCTACCAAGTGCTCGTTTGCCATGAGGTAGTCGAGTCATAGTCCATGTGTTGTTTTTCTCAAGGGCATCAATCTTCTGCTTCATGGCCTGATGCCATTCCGGTATGGAGGCCGCTTCGGAATATTTTGTGGGTTCTATGCCTGCATTAACAGCTGCTACAAACCTCAATGTGAAGAAGAAAATTTATCATAAGAAACATAATGAGTTAACGGATACAGAGAAGTACCTGCGAGAACCGAAGGAGAGAGTGAAGCAGAAGAGAGAGATATATCAGGAGATAACCGGATAGTGTTACATATATAATCCTTCAATTTACTAGGAGGTCGATGGGGTCTGTTCCTACGACGAAGATTTAATGGTACAACATTATGTCCCTCAAACTATCCACTACTTGAAGAGTTACTGGAACTGGATTGAGTACTAGCCCCATGAGAGAAATTACTTGACGAACCATCCTTTATGCGAGCCACGACTTCAGGTGAAGAATTCTGCCGAATTCCCTCAAGCTGGACAGATTCCAAGTGGGCTGCATCAAATGACTAGGCTGAATCAGGTGGCTGGACTGCATTTGATGAAGACTGGGCCGCTCCAGTAGTAGACCGGCCCACACCAGTAGCAGAAGATTGGGTCGCACCAGCAACTGCAGAGCGGGCCGCGCCAGCAGCAGGTGATGAAGACTGGGCCACAGCAGGAGGTAAAGATTGGGTTGTTCTAGAATGTGTAGAATAAGGTTGCGGTTGGGTCATCATCTGCGGCCTAGTACTTGTGGAGACATCAACTAGACGGGCTGGTTGCTGGGCTTCTCTAGAAAAAATTACTCTGTCACCTGGGCTGCTCCCCCTAGCTCCTGTATGGGTCTCGGGTATTTCACTAAAATCACAACTTAAATTTTTTCCCGTTGATAACACTTCCCGACACTTAGAAAAAAATGGAAATTTATTTTCAATAAATACTACATCTCGAGAAGTAATGAATTCGTTTTTCTGTAAATCGAAACATTTCCATCCTTTTTTTCTATACGGATACCCCGAAAAGACACATTCCCGACCCCGAGATCTAAACTTATCTTTGGGCAACCCGTGATCATGTACATAAGCCAAGCAACCAAAACTTTTTAGATGAGAATACGATGGAACCTTATTAAACAATAATTCATACGATGTTTTTCCTTTCAAAACAGACAAAGGAGTACGATTTATTAAATACGCAGCAGTAAGTACACTTTCTCCCCAAAATCGCACGGGAAGATTCACCGGGAAGAGCAAAGCACGAGCTACATTCAGAATATGATGATGCTTACACTCCACACGGCGATTTTATTGGGGTGTACATACCATAGAAGTTTGATGTAGCATGCCATTCTCCAAAAAATACGGCTTCAAACAAGTAAATTCGGTTCCATTATCTGTACATACTATTTTCGCTCGTTTTTTAAACTGTGTTTGAACCATAGCAAAAAAATATTTTAGTATTTGAGCTACCTCCCTTTTTTCTGTGATAAAAAAAATCCAAACACACCTTGAAAAATCATCTACTACAGTCAGAAAATAGCTTGCCCCACAAGAGGAAGGAGTTTTATAAGGCCCCCAGAGATCACAATATATCAAGTCAAATGAATCACTTGCATTATTTAAGCTAACAGGAAAAGAATCACGTGTCTGCTTAGCACGCAAACAAATAGAACATATTCAATGAATCACATTTAAAGTTTGTCCCAAAAATTTCTTAATCACTGTCTTAGATGGGTGTCCCAATCTGTTATGCCATAAAATACCCATATCAGAAATTTTAGCAGAAAAAGCAAAATTTGGATTTTGATGTAGAGATATAAAATAGTATATCCCATCTCTCTCTTCACCCGCTTCAATCGACATCCCCGAGATACGGTCCTGTAACATTAACACACTATAATTAATTATGATAACGCAATTATTTGCTTTGGAGGGCTGAGAGATAGATAATAAATTACATCGGAGTTGAGGTATAAATATCACATTATCAATTTTTAATTTAGCAGGCAGACACATAGAACCCAATTCTGTCCGAGTGGTTTTAGACCCATTTAGTCCCAAAGGAGAGGATGGTCTAGTGTCTTATAAAAGAACCTTTCTGCATGTCATATGATGAGAGCAACCATAGTCTAAAATCTACCCATTTTCTACCTTACCAGAGAGTTTATCACAAGTTGGTGGAGTAGAGTTCTTCTGGCTGTCTAACATCTACAGAAAAGTGTTCCATTGCTCCGGCGACAATCCCAGAATGTCGACGGAGGAACATGCCTGTACCGAAGCTGCAACTCCCCGCAACTCTCTGATGTCGTCCAGATTTGCCGCACCACACCGGTCTCTACAAGCAGGGTTGTTTGAGGAAGATGATCCATCAACGGGCTCCCAGCAAGTGTTGATCGAGGAAGATGATACAATAGCGGCGCAACCGTGTGTTGCCAGAGAAGAAGCTGCAGCTTCCGTTTATTCATGTTGCGCCGGAGAGGATTTGAGGAATCCATAACCAGAGATGTCTCTGCCGTGCCCTCTACCTCTGGAGGATCTCCCTCTTCCACTGCGACCGTCGACTCCAATTTTTGTGCTCCGTTCAGACCATCTCGGTTCCGACGTCTGTTCTGGAAAACCCACTAACATGTAGCAATTTTTTGCTTCGTGTCCCAATTTTTGACAGTATGTGCATTGCAATGAGTTTTGCACTAATTTTGGAGTTGCAAATACAACAACTTCACTACCAATTTCTGCAGTTCTTATTAATTTTCTGTGAGCTTCTTCTTTGATTATCACAGCATATGTTTTCTTAATGTTCGGAATTGGTTCCATTTGCAAAATACTCGATCTTACAGTTCTAAATATTGCATCGTCTAGACCTATGAGAAATTGATGAACTTTGTCTTCTTTTTTGTTTAATTATTTCATTAATCATTCCACAAGTACAATCAGGCAATTGTTCATAATTGATTAATTCATCCCATATTTTCTTTAATTTTGCATAATAGAATTGACATACCAGACTGCTTGCAATTGACTAGTGTTGTCTTGAGTTCATGTTTCCTTGGTGCATTACCTGACATAAACCGCTTTTTTAGATCAGCCCATAGCTCATCACACCTGCATAGGACATTGTAGTCCTTAGGTTGGGTTCAATGGTGTTCAAGATCCATGAGCCCACCATTGTGTTAATGATCCACAATTCTTCTTCTTCTGTAGTACCAGGTTTTGGCTTTGGAATTAACCCTTCTACAAAACCAAGTTTCTTCTTTGCTCGCAATGCCAAGCGCATTGCCTTTACCCATTCATCATGATTTTCTTCTTTGAGTTGTACTTGTGTGAGGATTAAATGTGGACTGTCCGAAGATGCCAGATGATATGCATCCTTTCGAACATGGTCATTGATATAATCATCATTGTCCAAACTTGTGTATCAAATAGTCTTGACCCACTCATTTTGAATATGTTTTAATGAGTGTTGTAAAAATGATAACAATTTATGTGTGAATTATGTGATAACAATCGATTGAAGCCAAGAAACTTGGCTCTGATACCATAAAGTTTTCAATGGGAAAACTTTTGCAGCAAAATTTTTCTCCTTTGTTTACTATGTGTTACAAAACATATGTACAGCCTACTCTTCCTACAAACCAGGAAGATCTTACATAATCTTTAACTGTCTACAATAATATCTCAACTGGCTAAAATATCTCAACCACTATAACAAATACATATCCTCAATAATTGTTGTTAACAAGGTAACATTATATTCCATGATTTCATCATTTAAATTAACATGTGCGGGGTCTTTTATATTATTTGACCAGCATTTGTTATGCAAATGGTTCGTCTACTGGCCGAGGAAGAGGCAGAGGTGGTAGAGGGAGGGAAAGGAGAGGATATTCTGGTATAGGACCACTCAATAATTTTTATTTGGATTGTTCTTTTTAATCTTTTATTTTCAATATCAAAAGACTACTCGTATCTCCTCTCCAAATTTTATAATATAGTGGTGTTTCCATTTTCTAGTTGCAAAATAGGTTAATGACAAATTCTGAATGTTAGATTCACAATATAGATTTTCCGCTTCACTCTCAAAGTTTTTAGGGAACATAAGTGATGTTTTGCTTGCATTTCTTAGTGTTGCCTTGATTGTTGGTTTGGTTCTCCTATAGAAATATTTTAAATGTTTATGTTTGGAACTATATTATACCTTCTTTTGCCTAGACTAAATTCACCCACTGTATTATGCACAATTGGAATTGAATATGTTTTTTCTTTTAAAGTATGATTGACCACTAATGATTCTGGAAATGCCTTTGTGTCAGCCGAGTATGAGGATGGAGGTTGGGATCAGAATCGGAGCTATGGAAGGGGTAGGAGAACGAGGAGGAAGAAGAAGGGTGAGAAAAAGTTCGCTGGCGGTGGTAGTTCGGCGGCGGCTCTGGGGCAGTGGTGGTAATTGTAGTATGTGGAAGGTGTGGAGGAAGTTGAAGAAGAAGATAAAAATATATATTAGGATTTTCATAAATTAATATTAGATCTTCGAAATAGTTACTAATTAAAAATAGGGGCTTGATTGAATTTTGTTAGATTTTAAAAGATTAAAAAAAATTTTTATAAGTGAAATTATAATTATATTATAATTATACCTTTTGACTTATTTGACCGTTAATGAGTTAAAGTCAAATTTGACAGAAGGGTTGATTTTAGTATGAGGTCCAAAATTTACATTTTGAAGTTTAGGGTCCAAAATCAAAATCCGAAAAATTTCAAGGGACACTGGGGCCTTTACCCTTATTTTTTATTTAATAGGTTTTATTAATAAAATATATTAAATTAGGAAGTGGTACAGAAAGTGGTACACAAAGTGTTACAAACGATCCGAGCTGAGTGGTTAGGGGATAGATTCTACCATAACCTAATTCTATCTATTATCTAATCATAATATCTATCTAGAATATCCACCATTTTAGGATATCTATATATTCGATTCATAATAGATAAAAACCCAGTGGAAAAAGAAAAAACTCTGGTGAAAGAAAAAGAGTACATCATTCTCTATGTCAAATATTACTCCCCTTGATGAGGTAATTCACTTGAGATGTATAAACTTGTTCATTCAAAAAGTATCTCAAGTGTTACTATCACAAATGTCTTAGTCAATATATCTTCCAGATTTCAGTGATCAAACTTGTTTGCACATCATTGTTATATCTTTTTTGGAACTCATGAATAGATATATATATATATATATGTCTTACATTCTTTTGTAAATCCTCAAACTTTATAATCATCCAATAATATAATTGGAATTTCATCTTAGAGGATATCATATAAATATCTTGAATATAATCATCATTCATCTCGATCACATATAGTTTTGCAAGCCATCATAATTTAATTATTTCTTCACACAAGTTAAAAAAATGGTTATCTATATACACACAATTTGAGTGTATGTCAATGTATGAAGTGATTTTTATGGATTATGTAAATAATCAATATCTTATATATCCATGTCTACAAGAGCTGGATTGTTTTTCGAAATTCAAGATAATTATAAGGAGATATTAAATTATAAGTGCAATACACATTCCAAAGTCCTTAGTTAGAGAAGAATCATAACGATCACCTACTTGTATAAAACAAGTATAATCATATACTAATGTACATAATCATGGTGCTTCAGGACCAATTGGTTCTTCAATATCTTTTTACAAAAGATTTTTATCAATATATAATTACTCAATGACATGAAATAGTAAAGGTGTGTCATGTCCATGTAGAATATTTATATAATATTCAATTTATTAATCAAGACAAAAGCTTGATTTAAAACCCTTGATAATGATATTTGTCTTTGTTTATTCTTAATGGATAACATTTGCTCATATAATCCTTCCTTTAAAAGGGTATTTATCTTTATAATCAAAAGGTATCATGCTTCAAGCGACATTCAAACTTATGAGATATATTGTCCCTTTTAGGACATCTACCCAAATAAGAGTATATATAATTATAACTCTTACAAAAACTTCAAGTACTTTATTTGCAATTATTTGCAAATGACAATCTCGTGAACTTCTGGTTTTTTAATATTTGTGAGTGAATAATGTTCATAGAATAGTCTTTCTATATATTGACTTTCTCCCCCCTAATTTGGAACTAGTTCATCAAAGGGGTATAAAAAATATAGCTTATATGAAAGAAATATACATGACAAGTATACTTCACCATGACAAGTATAGATGGATATACTCTATATTTCTGTATCATTCTTTAATAACATTAACTAAGACAATTATGTTCTTCTGGAACAACTAATTTATATGCTTTAGGCATATTAAGTTCATCGGGGACTTTATGTTATCAAATAATAATATAGACAAATATATATCAATTGCCTCTTGCACTATTATAAAAATTAATCATATTCTCTACCAGAAATATTTTTTCATAAGTAATGCAGGCTTTACGAAGAATTTTAGGAAAATCATAATAAATACTTATTTCATAATTCAAATATCATAAATAAATATTCATAACTATCCTTTTGGGATTACACTTCATGTGTATAATTCCTTCTAGGAATTAAGAAAACTTCATTTGTACTTGTTACTCGTTCGAATTAAATTTTATACTTCTCATACGAACTCTATATTATTGTCAATTTGTAGACTTTGAATCATTCTAATTCAATACCACTATCACTACAAAAATAAAGGCTTTTATTGACAGACATTACTAGCGGAAGCCGAGTCCATTGGAGATTTCTGATGGATTACCGATGAAACATCAATTTCTCAGATCAATGTTTAATTTAGCCAAAACATTTGGAGGGAGAATGTGCGCCAGGAACGATTGGCAATACTGACAGAAAATGCCGCTGGTGTGATATATGTACCGACGGACTTCCCCACTGATTCTTAGGCCTTTGATACTACTTATTAGATATCGACAACGTTAGTGACGAGATTTAGTAGCTGACGAATACTAATTAACTAATGACGGTATTTACTGATGAGCGTTCCACCGGTATATGTATTTTTTTTTTTGTAGTGACGACTTTCCGTCGGTGGACCGTCAATAACAATGACCTAGATTAACAAAATTGGGGTCTGCTTCTCTCCCCAAAATCAATTTCTCTCTTTTTAAAAACCCTCCAAAACCTCTCCTCTCTCCTGTCAGTCACCGACGCTGCCGACGACCCCCAACCCAACAAAGCATCTCTCCGTCATCACTGTCACCTAAAGAAGAAGCCGGTAAGTACCTCTTTCTCTCTCTCTCTCTCTCTCTCTCTCTCTCTCTCTCTCTCTCTCTCTCTCTCTCTCTCTCTCTCCCTATCTTCTTCTTCTTCTTCTTTTCTCTCTCACGTTGAATGGAACAGAGCAACTCTGCTGTCGCCGGACGCCGCTGTTGTTCACCGGACCCAACTACGCTCACTGGAAGGCTGTAAATGGTGAGCATTTCAATCCGAAAATAAAAAAAAATAATAATTTAGATAGTTATTATGTTTTTAGTTATTTTGATACTAGCAAAATTCAATATATATAATTATTTTGCTAATTAATAGTTATTTTTATTTTTTTATTGCTAGAATTTTGCTACTTACATAATTATTTTGAGTTACATATATAATTATTTTGCTAATCAATATACATAATTATTTTGCTAATTAATAGTTATTTTTAGTTTTTTATTGATGGAATTCTGCTACTTAATAATTATTTTGAGTTATATATATATATGTATGTATGTATATTGCTGGAATTTTTATAAAGAAATAGTTATTTTGAGATTTTTATTTTCTAATTAATAGTTATTGCTGGAATTTTGTTAATCAATAGTTATTTCAAGTTTTATAGCGAAAATTAATAGCTATTTTGAGTTTTTTATTTTCATATATATACATAAAAGAGTTTTTGGGAGAGTTTTTGTTCATGTTTTTGTTTTTTAATATATTTCACTCATGTGACATTATTGTATATATACATATTTTATATCATCTTATAAACATAATAAATTAGTCATGTTTTGTTTATTATAACATAATCATATGTGAATAATCAACAAACTGATCATATAGAATAACTAGCTATCACATGAGTTTTCTTCTACGAATCAAATTAATTTGTAATATTTTTTAATATATGAGAGTATATATAATAGTAAGATATACAAAATATATATTTTTTCTTTCCTACTTTTCCATACCTAAAGGACTCTCTTAAGTTTGGTGTGAAAATACCTTTCTCCTTCAAATTAGTACCTAAACTAATTTTTTAACAAAAGTTAATTTGTCCCTCCTAACCATTTTCTTTAAGTTTATCATAAATTTTTACTCAAAATGATTTTTTTTATCATCGTTTCATACATTATATTAATGGTAGCACTTTATGAAAAAATAAAGTAATGTTTAACATCAATAAGATAATCTCAAAACTTAAGTTAAAAACCGTTTTTATATATATTTTTTGAATAATTGTTAAAAAAATCTTTGATCTTGAAACAATTTTGGACCTCTTCAAAAAATAAGAACTTTATGAGGAATATATGTACATTACTATATGCAAATTCCTGTTAGTATCAATTTTGGTGCTAAAAAGTTATTGTACACTTTTTTTCTTATAATTTTGTTCGTGAGGATTTTTGTGACATCTTTTTATTCATATACACATTAGAGATATGTGTTTAATTATATTTTGATTTTTTTTTACGGGGAAGTCCTAACTCTTTAAAGTTTTACTAGGAAATCCTGGCTCTTTAAAGCTTTACTGAAGGAGTCCTAACTCTTCATATTTTGTTTGGTATATGTTTGTTGCCTGTTTGTGTGGCCTATATGCTTAAAAGATGTCCATAATACAGGAAAAATTTTGCCGAAATTTTTCTAAACTTATAAAAAGACTAAGATTTTTACGTAATGAGTTACCATAAAACATAAAATGAAACTATTTTGATGATTATAAACTTGAGAAATTCCTTCAACTTTTCGAAATAATTTTGTTAACTCCCCTTCTCATGTGTTTCTAAAAATTAACGATTACACGTTTAAATCATTGTTTCTAAAGATTATAAATTTTGTGGTACGTCTAAAGTTGAAAGATTATAATTGTAACTTAGAATAACAATTAACAATATTCCGTCGCTTAATGATCCTTAGAAGTTATGGAGAATATACCAGATCGTAGTTAGATATATAGAGAAAGAAGATCTGGGGTTAAAGGTCTTACAAGTGAATTTATTAATAGGGTAGATTTTTTTATTCACCTTTGTCTTGAAATGAACAACGGACATGAAAATGAGATGAGGTGTCTGTGTTCAAATTGTAAAAATAAGAAGTTTATACCTTCCAAAGCCTTGAGGGAACATCTTTTGAAGAGGGGTTTGTGCCTTTATATCATAATTGGACAGCTCATGGTAAAAAAATGTGGCCACATGACGAGGAACGTCTTTGTTCGGAATTTGCTAGTACAACAAGGTCAAATATTAGGATAGAAAGTTCACGGTCAGGACGAACTTTTTCCCTCAGAAAGAAATGAATCATGAAGAGCCACATAATCCTGAGGTAAAAGAGTTTTTTGACATGTTAAAAGCAGTGGAGATACCATTAGTTGATCGTGACAATAGACATTCAGTTTTATTTGTGACTGCAGAGTTATTGTACAGTAAGTCTGAGAACCAATGGACTCAAAAGTCGTACGATGATGTTGTGCACACATAAAGAAGCATTTGCCGCTAGGCAATCATATGGTCGAAGATTGGTACGCGAAGCAGAAATTGATATTAGGCTTGGGATTGCCTGTGCAAAGGACTGATGTGTGTGTCAATAGTTGTATGCTTTATTAGAAGGAGGACTTCAATAGAACGGAATGTAAGTTTTATTGTAGTCACCGATACAAGATAAGTAGGAAGAAGAGAGGGAATAAGAGGAAACTTAAGTCGAAGAGACTGGTAAAAATAATGTTTTACTTTCTGTTAACTCCTAAATTGCAAAGCTTGTATACCTCGAAAGGAACTGCCAAAAACATGAGATGGCATCCAGAAAGCTCACGGAGCCGAAGCAATGAGTCATCCAAGGGATGGAGAAGCTCGGAGCATTTTAATAGGATTTACTCTGATTTTTCGGCAGAAACAAGGAACGTGAGACTTGGCTTGTGTACTAATGGGTTTTCACCTTTTGGAATAGCTGGAAAGACATACTCTTCGTGGCCAGTAATGGTAACCCAGTATAACTTGTCACCCTGGGTGTGTATAAAAAAGGAGTTAACCTTCTTGATGGTTCTCATCCTGGGTCTGAGAAATCTAAAAAGCAACTTGGAAGTTTATTTGCAACCGTTGATAGAAGAATTAAATGAGTTGTGGGATGTTGAGACCCTTACTTATGACATATCGAAAAAACAAAAATTTTAAAATGTGGACAACACTTCTTTGGACAATTAGTGACTTCCCGGCATATACGGTATGTTGGGCGGTTGGAGTGCATCGGGGGCATTGTCTTGTCCATATTACATGGAACAGACACAATTATTTCGTTTGCAAAATAAAGGTCTCTCAAGAGGGGTAGAGGTGAAGACCGCTCATCTTTGTCACTGAGACTTTCGGGAGAACAGATATAGGAAAAGGTCTAGGACTTTCCAAAGATCACTAAAACAGGAAAGGAATTGGGTAAGGAAGATGGTAAGGGAAAGGATCACAACTGGGCAAGGAGGAGTATATTTTGGAATCTTCCTTATTGCCGTACCCTTTTAGTTCGTCATAACATTGACGTGATGCACAATGAGAAGAATGTGTTTGATAATGTGTTCAGCACTGTTATAGATGTGAAAGGGAAGTCAAAAAATAATATCAAGGCTAGAGAAAACTTACATTTGTATTGCAATAGACTGGACTTGTTGATGGAAGAGAGCAGTGGGGGTAAGTCTTTGAAGCCAACAACATGTTATAGCTAGACTAAGGAACAAAAGAAAATGGTACTTGATTGGGTTAAAGAACTGCAACTGCTAGATAGATATGAAACTAACTTGGCCAGGTGTGTTGATTATAAATAAATGAAGTTGACTGGCATAAAAAGTCATGATTGCCATGTCACTACAAAAAAAAAGCAATAATTAGGGCGATGCGATCTTTTTATAGCGGTTTTCAAAACCCCCGCTAATTGATTTTATTCGCTGCGGTTTTTGAACTGCCGCTAAATATTTCATTTTGCAATGGTTTTTTTGTAGCTGTTCCCAAAACCCATGCTAAATGATGTACTTTTGTGGCAGTTTCATTAAGCGGCGATTCAAAACCCCGCTGTGTTTTAGGAAAAAACTTATTTATTTATAGTTTTTTTAATATAATTTATGTTGCTTTTTTTAATAGATATATAAGCAATATTCATATGCTTATTTTAAAAATATTTGTTTTCACACCATGGGAGAATAGGTATTTATAGACGAAATTTTAGAGTTGGACACTATCTGTCTCTAAATAGAGACGTAATAAAGGCTTCTTAAAGAAGAAATGAAACAATACTAAATAGAGAAATTGTAGACGACATGGAGACGACTATTTTTTTTTATGAAATTTAACATACATAACTATAAATGATCGAGTTTTGTATCCAACGGTCAAATATGTATTTTTGTGAGTGAAATGATCTAACTTAATATAATTCATCGCATGGAACATATAATTCATACGATTATTCGAACTAACTAACACTTGTGTTTATCTTAAAATATAAAATCTTATAATAGATATATAAGCAATATTCATATGCTTATTTTAAAAATATTTGTTTTCACACCATGGGATAATAGGTATTTATAGACGAAATTTTAGAGTTGGACACTATCTGTCTCTAAATAGAGACGTAATAAAGGCTTCTTAGAGAAGAAATGAAACAATACTAAATAGAGAAATTGTAGACGACATGGAGATGACTATTTTTTTTATGAAATTTAACATACATAACTATAAATGATCGAGTTTTGTATCCAACGGTCAAATATGTATTTTTGTGAGTGAAATGATCTAACTTAATATAATTCATCGCATGGAACATATAATTCAGACGATTATTCGAACTAACTAACACTTGTGTTTATCTTAAAATATAAAATCTTATAATTGATTTAAAATCAAAGTGAAGATACAACAAATATTTTTTTCTGAAGAAAATACATATATTTTTTAATATTATATATATTTATTATTAAAATTATTTTTGGCATACATAAATTAAATATGGTAAAACTAATTAATTGATAATATCAAATAATGTAATTAAATTAATATTTTTTTGATTCCCTAAAAAAATACATAGTTTATGATTAAGTATTACTCCCTCCGATCATAAATATAAGGGATTTTAGACATTTGCCTACAAATTAAATATTTTGAAAACAAGATAATTTTGAATTACAATGTCCTTTCTAACCTGCATAAATGAAAAGAGATATATAATGTGAGTGAAATATATAAATAAAAATATGGATAGAGATGTAAAAAATTCAATAAATGCTTATAAAAAATTGTAAAATCCCTTAATTTTTATTATCCATAAAGTTCGAAAACTTCGTATATTTTTTAACAGAGCACAATATTTTTTCTATTCCCTTAAAAAGGCAAATTTAAAAAAAAAAAACTTTAAAAACTACATACATGTGGTTTAAATAAATAAATAAAATTTATTTTTAACCTAAAAAACCCTAAAGAACTCACCTCTCTCTTGACTTCTCTTTTTTCTGATTTCACGAAACTCACCTTACTTTAACCTTACCGCCGCCGCACACACATACTCGCACCACCACTCACTCACCCACCGTTGCACTCCCTCAATTCACCTTACCTCAAAGCCGCCGCCGTGCCACCTCGCCCACCGTCGCTGCACCCAAAGTCACCTCCGCCAGCTCCCATAGAAAATCTTGTCGGTTTCTTGTACAAGGGATCTTCTCAAGATCAAGATCTGTTAGAAAAGGTAAGAAATTAATCTTTCGTCCCTGTTATTAATGCGATTTCTCAATAGAAGATGATTTCTTCACAGAAGAAGAAGGAGACGAAGCATTCATTCTGCTGCTGCTGTCGCTTAGAACAACTACTGGACCTAAGTTTCCTCTTCTCAAGTTGAACTGGAACTGAAATGCATCTGAAAGTCTCAACCCACCAAAGTGAAAATGCGAGATCTGTTAGAAGGTGAGAAAAGTTATTAATGTTCCTGTTATTAGTGTCCTATTATCAATCCTTCTTTTGTTTTATTTATGATTTTTTTTTTCTAATTTTCAATGCAAGCGCAGTGACTGAAGAAGATGCCGGAGTTTGTGTTTCTGGGTTTTAACTTCATATTAAAATTCCAGTACTCTCTTGCTTGGTTTGTTATTTCAACGCCATTTCTGCACCAGTTTTCTTCATTTGCTTCCTGTGGTTCCCTGGTATATATCCGGTGAAGGGGGTTGATGATGCTGGTGTGGGAAAGGAGTTTTCTGGCGAGTCAACATTCGGCGACTTCTGCTCTTGCTCGTAGTTTGCTGGATTGTCCTTTCCCTCTGTATTTCGTACCAGGTTTCCTGAAATTTCTGGTTTGCTGTGTTTATATTTTGCTGCCTTGTTTAACCGGTGCTGTTTAACCGCAGAAACCGAACACAGCAAACCAGAAATTTTACCCATCCTAATCCAGAGGTAAGGAGGTATGAGTTTCAAAACGAAAGGTCTTCCCAAAATAGCATAAGGCCCCCCATCCAACACTTTTAGCCGTTCCTCCTAACTATGAAAAGAAATTGTACCCATCCTAACACTTTTAGGTTCTTTGCCATATTCCAAACTCGGTAGAAAGACATAGAACCAAAACGAAAAGCAGCAGCAGTTTATACATTGTTGGCTCCGAGCGTGGGTTGGGGGCGGAGATTAGGTTCTACCGTCCGGAACGCCCCAACCCTCCACTTGTTGTGCTTTTAAAGATTAAAAAAAATAATACCAGTACTAATTTATGAATTATTGAGGTTGAAAATTGTTCAACCTAACTTATTATTAGAATTTGGGATTGGGACCGGACATCTGTGTGGGTTGTCCAACTTTGGGTAGCCCAATAACTAGTTTTGATATCATATTAGAATTTATTCATCTCAAAAGGTACTTCGAGAGGAGACTATATTAGAATTTAAGATTGGACCTAACTTATTTCAAAAGGTACTTCAGGAGGGGAGGACTATTTAAATTTTATAAAGAGTAATTATTTTTTTAATTAGTCGATATGAGATTCTCAACACTTATAAAAGTTCTTTTATTGTTCTATGTACTTGGTTAAATTTTTTTATTTTTTAAAGAATTAGTACTTGTATTTTTTTTTTAAGTTTGAATTCTTTTAAAAAAGTTTTGTAGCATGCATATTGTTTCTTTGTGTCTAAGAGAGTTATTAAAAATAATATATTTCTTTGTGTTTAAGAGAGTTATTAAAAATAATATATGTAAGAGAGTTATTAAAAATAATATATGTAATGGTTTTTTGTGTTTAAGAGAGTTATTAAAAATAATATATGTAATTTTTCATTTCGATCCCCGATTCTCCAGAGGGTTTGCCGAGCATGGGTGGGTTGTGGATAGAGATAGATTTCATCCTCAAGTACAGGAATGGATCGGAGATGGGAGATGGGGCATAATTAAGTGTGGTTGAATTGGGGATAGGGATGAGTTTTGTACCAAAACAAAAGAATAGGTTGGGGATTAATACAAAATAGGGATGTAGGGACGGGCCGGAAGTTGGGATCTTCGCCCCAACCCACTCTCATTGCCACCCCTATCTATACATAAAATATATATTAAAAAAAATGACCACACCACCCCTATCTATCTATACATAAAATATATATTAAAAAAAAAAAGACCACACCAAGTAGTTTGTGTTGTTTAGACTCAACGTTTAAAACAAAAAAAGCAAACGAAAAACTCTACAATTTTTTTTTTTTTTAAGAATTTACAAAAATACGCTTATAAAAATATTCGATTTTCTTATTATCACAAGAAATTTCAAAATTACTTTTACCTCTTAAGAGAATTTTAGAAACTCATCTTTAGAGTCACATTTTTCAAGTAATTGCTAAGGTATGTTTTCAATTAAAGGCGAATGGCCCTATCTAAAATAAAATTAAAATTCTATCATTTAAAAGTTTTTATATTTTTTGAATATTTATTTCTTCAAGATATAGACTTTAACTATACGTGATATATTCAATTATCTCATATGAACATCGATAAAATTATTTAATTCATAACACTTGTAATTAATTAATTTAATATTATAATTATCTATTGAAAATTTTTAACTTGTGGTACGTAAAAGATAAATTGTTTGTAAAAGAAGTGGAATATAAAATAGAAAAGTAAATGAATTTTAGTTTTAAAATATAATCCAAATGAACTAGTTGGATGGATTTTTTTCACACCCGATCTCATCTCTCTTCTCATACCAAAACTTCAATTTCTAGAGAAAAAAATATACTTTACTAAAAAAACAGCAACCTAGGTAGAGCCTTAAACTTCTTGAATTATAGTTATAAGCAAAATCATTCACGTAATTAATATTTTGATCTTTATCGTGAGTTATATCTTTATTTACAAAAATAATTGATCAATGTATTAAATCACATTTTTTTCTTTCTATTTATAAAAAATTAATACCAACAAAATAAATAATATACTTAAAGCATGGATACTTAATTTTATAACTAGGTTTCAATCGATTGCTGATGAAGCTGACTAGACGGTGAAGTTCACCAATTATAAAATATTCGAGCTTTTATAATAATAATACCTAAAGATCTTTTTCTTTCCAAAAAATATATATTTATTTAAAATGTTTTATGTTCCTATTTATATGAACTGAATAAATAATAATTGTTTCTTGTCCATTTGATAATTGCTAACTTGTCCATGGTTGCCGTGTAGCGTCAACAAAAAAAAAAAAGCCTGAAAACACCTTCGTCAAAATGGACACGTGATGTGTAGAGAGAGGATAAAGCATGTACAAGAATATAAAGAGAAATATAAAAGATACATGTAAAAAATAAAAAAAAATATTTTCTATGAAATTGTAAATATAGTGTACTACATTGTTTTTAAGTTTTAATAGTTAGATTTGTACCTACTTGAATTTGACGTTTTTGAATCTTATAAAGAAAGAAAGAGAATTGAAAGAAATTCTTTTGAATTTGTCGCTTCTGTCTTTCATATTTCAGTGCGTATTTTATATAGGTATTCGTACCAATTGTTGTCTAACCAACTACGCCTCGCCTAGGCTACCACACAAGCCGAAAGCCCACGTGTCACCGTCTTTCAAATTATGCCCCGCCAACTCATCAATCGAACTAAAATCCCAAATCCCCCCAACATCCTCACCTCCCTAACTACCACCGCACTCTTCTAAGTCGCCGGGGGACCATTACCTTCACTTCACCCATATAAACCCAATCGACCGCCCGCGCATGGCCTCTTGCTCTCGCATTTTTCATCCTACAGTTCGTTCTCTTCCTAATTGCCTCATTCCTCTCCGCCGATCCTTCCCGTTGACCTTCCCTTCTACAGTAGCTAAACCTCTTTCTTATTCGCTCAGACAGCAGCAGAAATTGATTTATTTGGATTCTAAGAAGCTTGATTTCAGAGCTAAAGCATCTATGGCTGGAATATCCGCCGAAAAGAGCAAAGGTAAAGTACAGGTGTTTGATTCGGAGGAGGAGCTGGCGGTGTCGCTGGCGAAATACGTTGCCGATCTATCTGATAAAGTTGGTAAAGAAAGGAATGCTTTTACAGTTGTTATATCTGGTGGTTCTCTCGTCAAATCTCTCAGGTTTTTATACTTCATTAACTTCCTATCAATTTTATCCTTGTGTTGATTGATGTTACCCTGCCTATTTATTTATTTTATGTAATTGCGAGTAAATTTGCGTAGCTGTGGGGGAAGTATTTTTGTGAATGTTCTGCTCGTTACTTGCATTGCAGGAAATTGGTGGAACCTCCTTATATTGATTCAATTGATTGGTCGATATGGCATATCTTCTGGGTGGACGAGAGAGTAGTTCCCAAGAATAATCCCGAGAGCAATTATTTTCTTGCGTACAATGATTTTCTGTCCAAGGTATCCATAACTGTTCTATTTTGTATTTTAATTTGTTCTGGTTTATTTTATTGTCTCTCTTTAGTGATAAACAATGAGTATCCAGAAAGTTGTTTGCATTTTTTTTTTGGCTGGTTCTCTTACAATGTACTTATATTTAACAAGTCACAAAATGTCATTCGAGCACAAAATATATCTATCAAATACTCATTTAAGTACCGTTTAAGCTTTTAACTGATGATAATTAAGCTTAATTTCTCTGGTCCAACCCGTCTGGCTGATGCCTGAATGTAAACTTAGTTTGTGCAGGCGGATTGAGGGCAGATACAACTATTTTATCTTTGGACAATCTCATATTAGATATTTAGATGATTCTGACTTATTGTCGAATGCTGGTACCATAGCATTAGAGTTGGATGCAAAAATGATTTTCACTGCCAATGACATGGTCAACCTTTCTTTCCTATCATTTGTTAGATTCATATCTTGATACTTTTGTGATTTTGCTTAAAGATTATTGGCAATGGCAAACAAATTGTAAAAATGATGATGAAGTTTCACAAAATGGAAAAAAAAGACAAGAATGAATGATGCTCATTGAGACTATAAACTTTGGTTTTGTTGATAGGGAAGTCAGGTCTCAGTTGTGAACATGAGATTCAATATCATTTGAAATTTCAAGGGATGTATGTTATTGTAGGATCCTTAGTATGAATATTGTTTGCTACTATGATGTTATGATTAAATGCATTTCGGGAATAGACATAAACATTGCAAGTTAGCTTTGACATGCTTCAATAGTTTTAGGCTGGTCAAAATGTGAAATTGATGTTCAATTATAATTTTAGGCAGAAAAAAAAGATGCTTTTGCAGGTTAGTTGTCTTGAGACTGGACCCCTTTATTGGCTTGCTACATACAGATCATATTAGAACTATCGTGTATTTCACTTTTTCAGAACATTGATTTTTCAACCTATGTGTATCTACTGAATCATTATACCTTTGGCAGTATATCTTCAGAACCAAGTCAGTGATTAAGATCCACATGTTACGATGTAGTACCTTTGTCGCAGTAGGAGTTTTGCATTCAACTCTTACACTATATATATATATATATATGTATTTTCTCTTCTCTCCATGATTAAAAAGTAGACTTGTTATACTGATTCAAGAGAAGTTGTCATACTCATGAAGAGCAGTTCTAATTTGAGAAAATAGTCTGGTCATGAATCATGGCCTCTGTAGTATTTCATTCATCATTTTGGCAGATGAGATTGCAATTAATCCATAGACGATTGGCATTCGTGTAAGCTCATTAGTGTTTCAGGGAAAAGGAAAATAAAGTCCCTCATGTCATGTATGAGAGTAATGATATGGTGCCCTTCTATGAGATTTGTTCACTGTCCTTCTGTTCTTCCATCCTCCACTCTTCTGCCTCTTTGCTCTTTCTACCTTTTGTTCTGCCTAGGATAATTGGCTTTGATACTTGCATCTGGAGAAAACAACAATTTCCCTGAAATATTTGGAATGATTTGTCCTGGATGATCAAGCACCTTTGGTCATAAAGTTAATAAACTATCTTTTATATTCTTAATGATTTACCTAATCCGAATAGTAGTCATTTTACTCATTTTCTGCCATTTTACAGATACCAATTCCTTCCGGTCATGTATATGCCATCAATGATTCATTGTCGGCCGAGGGTGCAGCAGATGATTATGAGACCTGCATCAAGCATTTGGTGAAAAGTGGGACAATTGGACAATCTGAGGCCAGTAGATTTCCAAAGTTTGATCTCATGCTTTTAGGCATGGGACCAGATGGACATGTGGCCTCTCTATTCCCTGGGCATCCTCTGGTGCAAGAGAGCGAGAAGTGGGTTGCCTTCATCAAGGACTCTCCTAAACCTCCCCCAGAGAGGATCACTTTCACATTCCCTGTTATAAACTCATCTGCACATGTAGCTCTGGTAGTGGCAGGAAGTGGGAAAGCCGATGTTGTTCATAAAGCGTTGGGTGATGGGAAGAAACATGACACACTTCCGGTTCAACTGGTTTCCCCAGAAGGAGAGTTGACATGGTTTTTGGACAAGGGAGCAGCTTCAAAGATCTAAAAGATGCATGTATCATGTACGTATGGTTGTCACCCCATCATAGTTGCAGCTGGTTTTGAGAAGGTTGAGTTAATATTTGTAGATTTGTTTGAAATTTTATTAATGTTACCATAAAATGTAAGACTTGGCACCGTTTGTGATGCGAGCAAAACAAACCTTGAATGCCGCGGTTCTCATATGTGTTCGAAGTGATAGTCTTTATGTTAAAGTTAGCAGAGCTTACTCGGTTGCAGAATACAGGATAAGGTTGTCTTTGTGCAATAGGAAATTCCAACTACAGCAGAAGGACCTATGCGGACTTACGGACATCCTCAGCCGGATGCTTTATGTTGCGCCTTGTGTCTAATGAAAGCTTCATAAAAACTTGAGAGAGATGGCAGCTTTCTATAAATTTGGGGTGGGGTGGGGTGGGGTGGGGTGGGGGAGTTTCATGAATATAATAATAACAGTCAAAACTCGTATGGACGTAGTTCAGTTGGTTCTGGCCTTCAAAGTTGGTATTAAGGAATGTGAGAATTTTAACCTCTCTAATTATAACAGTCAAAATAGAATTTGAGTTTTGGAATTATTGATTATATAACATTTTATATTCATATTTCTCTTATTCTTTCGTGCATATTTTCCCTTTATAGAATTTAAATTCAATTTTTTTAAACTTTCAAATAAAGGAATTAGAATTAGAAAATAAATTTTATAATCATTCTAAAGTTTTATCAAATAAAAGAATTGAAATAGCAATTCATATAATTCTATAAAATTTCAATTCTAATTTCAATCCAATTTTTGGAACCAAACACAACCCAAAAGTCGAATCTTTTGGTTGGCAAATTTGGAGATTTATCCTTTGTAATTGTATCTCTTCATGTGTCTTGCGGGGGTGGTGTTGGCATCACATTTATAAAAAAATGGTTAGTAGTAATGAAATCAAACGCTGTCGTTCCTCCCCCGTATCAATCAAAATTGGCCGAATATCTTTTGAATCATCATATATATTATTTCAACAATATCAGACGTAATAATAGAGATGAGATAAGTGGGGACGTGGTTAAACCAAAGTTAATGAAGTCACATTCTATCAATAGTAAGGTTTAGCACTGAAAATGTGCTTCTTGTATTCTTACTTTTCTCATTGGGAATATTTCACCTTCTTTTGTCAATCAAAATCCAAGCAGACCCCAATAATAGTCTTAGGACGAAAAGTACAATTTACGGCCTCAAGACCCCTTTTTTTTTTTTTTTTTTCTTCAATAAGAATAACTCAAAAATTTATAAAGATAACTCAAAAAAATTAAAAAAATTTCAATTTCACCTAAACACATTCTCTTTCTACAAACTTTCTCTCTAACCTCTCTCTAAAAAAAACTCAAACTTTGAACAATAAAATGAAATTAGAAGAAAATATGGATTCCTTTGAAGAATCTTTGAAAGAAAATGTTAGTTTTGAAGTAAGAAATCGATTATAATTTTATTTTCAAATTTCTGCAGCACTTTTGTCCAGGTGGACGAAATTTTCCAGTAATTTTCGCCCATCTGAAGAAGTTTTCGGTTTAGGGTTTGCTTTTTTAATTTTTTTTTTGTTTTGGTAATATTCATTTTACATTAACAGGTTGATGAAAATCCAAATACGTTTGAAGAATTTTTAGAACCGGGAGAATATATTAATCTTGGACATTTATTCACAACTGATCGAATATTTAGTTTGAAAGATGAGTTGGTGTACTAGGCAAAACAAACTGCAATGAATGCCAAGACATATTTAATCATAGCTCGGTATCAGAGATCAAGAACAGCTGACCGTTCGACCGTATGTCACATTAGTTTGCGAGCGCGGAGGTTCAGTTAAAAAATATAAAAAATCAATAGTTGTTGATGAGGAAAAGAAATTAAAAAAAAAAAAAAAGGCGGGGACTTTATGAGACGAAAAAACGTGGGTGTCCATTTAAGCTAAAGGGAGAGCAAATGGAAACAAGCAAAAGTTGGCAATTGTTTGTACACAACGGGAGGCACAACCACAAATAGCTGTTTACAATCACGGTAATGCTCAGGCTGCAAGACTTATGGAGGAGCAGTTGCAACAGACTGAGCAGTTCAGGAAGAGTCATGTGCCGCCTTGCAATATATTACGATTTCTTCGAGAACAAGACGTTGGCTGTACAGTTAGGTAAGTTATAAGAGAATTATTTTTAATATTTTATTTAAATATTTTAGATTTGTTTTTATTCAGTTAACAAATAGAAATTTATGATGTACGTAGTGTTCAGAAAATTTACAATGTTGTTGAAAATTAAGAGGAACTGGATGCAGGGAAGAAACACGGTAGAGGAAGTTCTCTGCCTAAGTGCACAAAGGGATTACACCGTTTTCCATAGAAATCGTGAAGAGAGCAATGTACTTAGTGATTTGTTGTTGCACACCCAACATCGATTGCAATGATTAGAACATTTCTATATGTACTGATAAGGATACCACGTATAAAACGAATAAGTAAGTACTATAGTGGATTAATTGTATTATTAGATATCTTTACTAATTTATCCGCATAAATATTTAAATTTATTAAGTGCTATAGTGGATCATTGATATTTTATAATTTTTTTAACAAATAGTTAATAATATTTTGAAGTCCGTCTAAAATAGTTGTCAATGTTAATCATTAATTTTCTCTTTCTTTGTTAATTAAGGTACAATATGCCACTATTAGAAGCTGTAGGGATGACTCCGGGAGGAAAGAACTTCACAGTGGCAACAGCTTTTATGTGTAATGAACAGGCAATGACATATAGATGGGTTCTTTAACAAATCAAGCACTTATATTTTACATCTGCTATGTCAAATGGCCAGGGTTCAATTATCAATGAAGGAGAGCCACTAGTCATTCTTATCGATAGGGAAAGTGGACTAATGCCGGTGATTGATGATGCTTTCAGAAATTCATATCATATGTTATGTAGAAGACACATCGATGAGAATGTGTTGGCAAAATTGATAGAGATGGTGAAAGATGAAGAGGAGGCATAACGGTTCGTGAATGGCTCGTAGAAAAAATTAATAAATGAAATTGATGAGGTGAAATATTGAAGAAAGTTGGAAGTGTTGAAGACTAGGTGGAAAAGCAGGCCGGACTTTCTACATTATCTGTTCAGCACATGGTTGAATCCATATACCCATAAATTTTATAGGGTTTGGACATCTCAAGTGTTGCATTTTGGGGTAGAGACAACGAACCGTGTTGATATCGAGCATTCTGTGTTGAAGCTATGGCTATCAACGTGTCACGGTAATTTGGACACTGTTTCTGAATATCGACTCTCTAATCCAAAGTCAAATTGCTGCAAATTAAATACACATTGGAAATTTCTAAACTTAAAGAGAAGTATGGTGCTAAGAGTAATGCCGTATTGAAGAATTTAAGTAATAAATTAGTCATTTGACTTTGAAGAAAATAATGAATGAGTTAAAGAAAGCACGTGAGATGGTTGAAGAACCAAGAAGCAATTACCTGCATTATTTAAGGAAGTCGCATGGTACCATGCGCATGTGAACTTGTTCATAGGTGCCAATATTTAATTCCAATCTGAGGTGAAGATGTTGACATTTTTTTGAAAAAAACTAGAAATTGGTTATGATATTCCTGAAGAACACGATAGAGACATGGATTCTGAAATGCGTGATCTCACCTCACTGATACATGAAATTAGTATGAGTCTAATTTCTAAGGATCGGGAAGTGAGATGCCTCATCAAAGGTGTTATATCCCCGGTGTTGTCTGAAGATCCCTGTCAGCCGTTGACAACACCCCCAAAGACCGTAATCACGAAAAGACGACGGAAGACGAATTCTAACAAAAAAGGATAAGCCTCTCTGGGAATACGTCTCTGTTGCACAAAGGAAGATAGGAAAGTCTAGCGGTTCAGGTTCTGGATCGGGAAGCGGTTCAGGTTTAGGTTCTGGTCCGAGTCCACGTGGAAGAGGTAGGCCCCCTCGTAGCGGTTTGGATAGGGGCAGGGGACGTAACAGTGGTAGGTCCAGTTTATTATCCGTTGTAAATCCGGATGCCCCATCAACGCCATTCCCCTTCAACAACGCATTTTCCGAGTTCATGTATGAATTTATATTAAACTGAAAGGATGTGGTTGGTGATGGTAATTGTGGATTTAGGGTTGTATCTAATTTTTTGTTCGGGGATGAAAATCATTGGGTTGAAATTTGTAGAAGAATGTGCTTTGATTTACACCACCGTATGAACGTATTTGTGCAACTGTTCGGATCAGTAGAACGTGTCACCGAGTTAATAAGGCAGACGAATTGGGAAGAGTTTGGCACCTGCTGACTATTGGATGGATACACTTGTCATCTTTATGTCATCGCAAACACATTCAATTTATGCGTTGTTTTTCTTGCACGGTTAGGGTTGACCACCGTTCTACCTCTGGTTTCTAATATGGATGGTAATGCTGGAACAATATTGATCGGATTCATAGAGGAATATGAGCATTTCATACAAATATTTATTATTGTGATTTATTTTAAATTATTGTAATTATTATTACTATTCATTACATTATTGATAGCGAGAGCTTATATTTAATTTATATAATTATTTATTCTGCAACTACACTTGCGAGATAGATGCCCTTTGCCTCCACTACAGATGCAATGGGAATATCATAAAAAAAAAGAACGAGTTAGTGGATGGGTAGTCCCATATCGTAACCAGAATTTAGATTGGGTTGTGAGATACCGTGAAATGTATCCGCCTCAGAGTCATTCCATGTTATTTATTAACTAGTCACTTTAGCATTTTAATGTATAATTTATAACATGTATGTGGTTGGTGTTATTAATATATTATATTTTTTTAGATTTGATTTTATAAATATTTTTTCTAAATAATAAAAAAGTACGTGATGAAATAAAAATAATGAACAGAACAAAATTCACTAATACATAAACAAGAATAAAAAAAAAATATGTAACAACGTATCCAAATACATAAAGATTTACTAAGGAACGCGGTAATGCTTCCTTAGTAATTCTCAAATCGTACGTCTAAACTCATTGTCCTCAAGATCCTCTTGAGTAGCCGCATGTGTAATCAAATCCAATAGAGCCTGGGGTAGCATAACGGGAGCTACAGGTACGTGAAAGCCACTGGGAATATTCCCGGGATTCTGTATCCTCGAGTGACTGTGGGGGAGGTACCAACCCATGTAATCATCCGTGCAGGAACTGGATGGAATGGCCGGAACACTGGTCCATGTCTTTGTTAATAAGTGCGAAGGTGCCTCGAGCCACAGTTCCTCCACAAAAGTATTCATCAACACGTACATCCTGTTGTTTAGTGGCTTGCGTGCCTCCTGAGGCTGGATAGGGTGGGCGGGAATACACTGCCTATATCTGAACTATCTCAAAACCCGATCAGGCATGTACGGCTTGACGTAGCCAAAATATGCAATAGACCTGGGCCACGTGGAAACCCAGCAAGTCCGAATCTCGTGCATCCTGTACGATACCCACCTAACCTCATCAGTTATCATCATATCCAGTCTCAGGCGAATATCTAGTAGTTTATTCTCATTCTTATACCCCAACATTGGAAACTGCTGGATGTAGGGCATGCTGGCTTCAGTACCCGGTCTAACCGGGGGTGCAAACATTGGAAAGTACAGATATATCCACGCCTAAAATATAAAATATAAATGTAAAAAATAAATATAAATAGTATAAATGTGAAAAATATAAAAATATGTATTAATAAGGTTTATAAAATAAATATAAATAATATAAACCCTAAAATATAAAATGTAACATAATTCACATTACATTTAAAACACATACTTTTAATAATGACCAGCACCTAGCAAGCTCCTTTGCATCAATCCTGGACGCCTGACCCAGATTCATGTACAGATACGAAAGACAGGCAGCACCCCATGCGAACCTCTCAACATAACTAACATCCTGTAGCAGTGGCCATAGTTTGACAGGAACAATATTGCCACTCTTATCACTGAAGAATGAGCTACCCAAGATGTACTGTAGATAACAGGTAGTTCTAACACGATGTGACAGTGAAGTCTGTCTACTAGTGGCAACAGCATGAAGCTCCGCTGCATTAAACTCTAAACCACCAGTGAGAGCTAAACCCAGATTATCCTGAACCAGCCGTACCAACTGCTCCCTGGATAATCTCGAATCCACTATCACACCATATCATGAACCCCGAGAATAAGCTCCACATCATGTAGTGTAACGGTCATCTCACTCCATGGAATGTGGAAGTTATTCGTGTTGGGCTGCCACCTCTCAACAAAGACCGATAACAATGCAGCATTGGAGTGATGAAACATGCACGATCGTAGGTGCGTAAGACCGGACCTGAGAGCGAAGAGCCGAACTTGTGCATCAGTAAATTCCCAACCTGTGAGTGCCATGTAACGCGATCGGCACTTCAATGAACTACGATCCTGAATATAAAACAAATAAATTTATACAGTTACATAATAATTTATTATACTCTATTTATAATAATAAAAATATTTTACAGATTAAAGAATAATAACAATAATAATAACATGTAACTTTAACATAAAGATATGTACCTGTCCAAGCCATATCGGACTCGCAATACGTCCACCGTATGATGGGATGAGCTCCGGGTCAACAGGACCTCCCTCTGCTGGGCCTGTCTGCTCCCAATCTGAAGCCTTCACTTTCTTCCTCTTCTGTGTTGGAGCCGGAACTTCACGAGCCACGTCGGGTTTTTTGTTATGAGACCCTGCAATTTTACTTATCATCGACATAAAGCTGCCGATCAACCTTTTCCCTTTCTCGTGACCAGGACGACCGTCGGATCCACTAGATGATGCCACAAGTGCCACAAGCACGGGCTATTCCTTATCTCTAGCATCATCACCATTATCCTGATCATTATCACCACCATCACTATCATCATCCCCTCTCTCATCCACCTCTCCTTGAATTTGTAGGGATCCAACTCTTTCTCGCTCCTCGCCAACCCCCCTATCACCCTCAAAGCTAATATCACCCTCACATACCCTATATGCAGGCCTCGGTACGTAAGGAACAGAAGATGAAACACCATACTCAGTATGAAAATACCTACGTGTGCTACATGAAGAATCCTGATGGGCGGAGCCAAGCATCTGATTGAAAAACTCAGCCCCTATCTGCCTCGACTGACCAATAAACTCCAGTATAGGCTCTTGGGTGGCAGATCTATATGGTATGCGAGGTCGTATAGTGGGAGCATGTAAGTATGGATCATATATTGTGTTTGGGAGGTGTAAATGTGGATGTGCAGATCCATATGGCTCATAGGGCACAGGGGTGTGAGACAGATGGGATTGGAAGGGAGGTCGAGATCTAAAAGGTACGGCCAGTGATTGGGTAGAAGACCCGAGTTCACCTATACCATAATGGAAACCAGGTGCAAGAGGGGTAGGAGTAGCAGGGAGGTCGGAGGTACTATGTCGCCCCCTCACACCTCTAGACGAAGTTGTGACAGTGCGCCCCTCAACTCGACCTGTCCTGTCCGTGACAGGACCAAGATCATCATCTCCTCTACGGCCGCTAGGTCGAATCATCTATTATTTATTCAAACTCGTTAATAGCTGTTTATCACATATTTACTTTAACATCTATTATTATTTTATTATTTATTATTATTGGGATCTATTATTTCATTTCTACTATTTCTTTCGTACTATTATTATTCATCACTAATATTCTTTAGTAATATTCTTTAGTAATAGTTATTAATTTATATATTATTCAATCTTACCTACCAAACCTTAAACCTAAGGCCAAGAATAATGACCAATTCAAATTAAAATTCAAATAGTTGAGCAATTACATAACACATTTCCTTATTAAACACATAATTACAAGCAAATAGTTTTAAACTAGTTACATTTACTTTACATACACAAAATTCATTTCATATTATTCACAAAAACATATTCATACTCATATTAACAATTAAAAATTATCACATAAAATGTTTTAAACAACTAATCACAGTTATTCTACATATACAAAATTAATTAACAATTCAAATAATCATTTATGAACAAAAAAATTTAATTATTAAAAAAAAAAAATTAAAATGCACTTTCGCCAGGGCGGCGAAAGTGCCCGAAAACAGGAAAAAAAAAACATTTTCAAAGTATGATTTTTTTAAAAAATTAAAGGGATATTTTTACGATCTAAATTGATAAAATTGTATATAAATGAGAATAGATTGAAGAACTAACCTTTTTTTTTTTTTTTTCCAATTTTGACGGTCGGATCTTCCAAGATCTGAGATTGAAATGAAGAGTCCTAGAGAGAGTTTAGAGAAGAGAGAGAGGAAGTGTTTAGGTGAAAATGATTTTTTTTGAATTTTTTCGAATTATCCTTATAGTTTCTCGAGTTGGCTTTATCGATACCCTTTTTTTTATTTACTATTGTACGGTCCGACAACTTGTATAACATAAAAAACTAATTTTGAATGCTAATGAAAAATGTTATACTCTTCTTTTTTATACTGACTTCTTGTTTAATAAAATTGAAAATTAAGTTTAAAATTTAAATTATTTAAGTTATAAATTTTGAATTTTGTGAAGACGTAATTTAAAATTTGAATACGAATGTTGAATTAATTAATAAGTGGTATTTATATTAAAAAAATATGTAATAATTTGACAACAATTATATGTATTCAGATTTTAGACTTTAGAGTTAAGTAAAAAAATTTCATTTTAAATTTATAACTACAATTAAGCACATCTTAAACAATAAGTTATTTGAAAAAATTGTAATCAAACGTACTTAAATATTAATATTTAAGCACTTAATAATTTTGTTATCAAACAAATTAATTCAATAAGCTCTTAACAACTTAATTTTAAGAAGTAAATTATTTTATCAAATAAAATCTAAATTATATAGGTTTTTTTTCTTTTTATGTTACTGCAGAATTTTTATAATTCTTTCATGTCATTCTATCACTTCACAAGTGGAATCGAGGAGATTTGAACATATGAACCACTTATTAAAAATAAAGTAATCCATACAAATTTGGTAAAAAAATTAGTCCATATAGATTTTTTCCATATTTTAATTGTTTAAAATCAAATCAAATTAAATTAAATACAAATAGCAATAAAGTGACATAAAGAGACGAAAAATATGCTCTCATAACAGAATTCAATTAATTTTTAAGTTGCAAAATTGATATAAAGAGTCAATACATAAATCTTGACAAATCTTGACTGTGACAATTTTAAATTCTCTAATATGCTACGGTTATATGTACATATTAAGTTCTGAACTCGGATCTTAACGATTTTGGTACCGAGATTCACAAAAGAAAAAAAATACTAAATGGCAAACGGGGTGAAAATGCTACTAAAATTTAAAGTGTTTTTTTAAAATTATTTTATGAAAATCCAAATATGGATATTTTTTTAAATGAAACCCAAATATGGATATATTAGTGAATGGACCACCGGTCCATTAAAATAAAGAGGGTGCAATTGGCATATAGTCGCTTATAATATAAGTCCGAGGAATCCAGTCTCCCCAACAATTTGGACTCCATCACCATGACTCAATATAATCAGTTAGTTTGTTTCGTATTCATACTTTCATCAATAGTAGCGATGGAGAGCTACAAACTAGGCAAAAAAACCATACTGAAGTTCGATTCAGAGGAAGATGTTGGAATCGCTCTCGCCAAATACACTGCCCATCTGTCAGAAAAATTCATCAAGGAGAAAGGTTCTTTCTCCGTCGTGCTTTCTGGTGGTTCTCTAATTTACACTATGAGGTAATTAAGACGAATTTTCCATTGACGAAGAGCTTGTAATTAAGTTTTTTTGTTTCTGGTTCTTTTGTTTAACGATTTTCTGATTTGGGGATTAGGTTTCTAACACTACCTCCTTACACTGATTTTGTGGATTGGTCGAAATGGAGTATATTTTGGGTGGATGAGAGAGTGGTTCCTTTGGATGACAAGAAGAGTAATTACAAGCTTGCCTTTGATGGCTTTCTTTCAAAGGTTTGTTGCCATTTTTCAATTTTTTGTGCAAATAAAAACAATTTCGGGGTTAACAAAATCGGCTTAGACTCTATTTGGATGGTAAAGAAAGTGGAAAAAGTGAATTTTTTTCAGTTATGTATTGGTATACATTAATAGTCCTGTGGGGAAGACCCGTGGGCTAAGTTGGAGTCGAATGCAGTAGGTGCTTGGGCTAAGGAATGCAGTCTATGCGCGTCCTAGCTTTAGGTGAACTATAGGCGTATTTGTTTGTATTTGAGATTTGAAAATGTTCTCCTATCTCAGCCTTAATTTGGAAAAAATTGGATTATTCGTGAGAAAATACGTCACTAAGGCAGCTAAGAATTGGGCTTTTTTTTTTCTCCTTGTGATCATGATTGTTTAAGGAGTGAAATCAATTAATGCTGTTGAATTGGCAGGTACCAATTCCATCTAATCAGATTTATGCCATCAAAGATAATCTATCGCCAGAGGGTACAGCCGACGATTACGAAGCCCGTCTTCACGATTTAGTAGCCAAGAAAATTCTTCCATTATCAGAAGCAACTGGGTTTCCAAAATTCGATCTGATGCTACTGGGAATGGGACCTGATGGACATGTAGCTTCTTTATTCCCGAACCGTAACCAAAAATTTGAGAAGAAACGTTGGGTTACTTTCATTAAAGATTCTCCAAAACCTCCTCCGCCCAGGATTACTTTAACTTTTCCAGTGATCAATTCTTCTTCGGAAATTGCTATGGTGATTACTGGTGTTGAATTAGCCAATACTGTGAAAGCTGTGTTTTCGAATAATAGTGATTTGCCTGCTGCGCATGTTTCTGCCGAGGAGGAATTGACTTGGTTTCTTGATAAGGATGCTGCTTCTAAACTTGTGAAAATTGAGCAAGTGTTTGAGAATTGAGAGGTTAATGTAATAGATTCCTGATTATGAATTATCAGGGGAAAGAAATAACCACCATGTTAGTACTAAAATTTATGAGGAATCCAATATATGTTGATCTTTTTATGTACTTATGCAAATGAATCCTACTGCACTAGCTATTGAATTTTGCTTTTCTTATTAGAGTATTAGATATCATCAGCTATCAACTAGGAGGAGAGCAATTTAATGGTTGTTAGATACTTTCATCCTACTTACGAGAGAAGTTTCATGTTACATTTTGATTTTTAATCTTGAAGTTGGAGTTTAGTTCCAAATAAAAACTAAATTTTGTTAATTGTCATATTAGGAATAATTTTATACCGAATTTTCAATCTTTGTGTTGCAATTAGTCAGGTTCAGAAAATAGAAGTTAAAATTTACTCAGAATTGTGTACTGTTTCAAATACAAGTTAAAATTTTTTCGGGAGTCAATTGTGTAAAGGGTGAGGAATTTTTCATTTTATTTTATTTTTTATATCGATGCTAGACGACGCAACCAAAACTACATAATCCAAGCGGTTGGGTTGTTGGCAACTTCTTGAAAAACTGGGCTTCTGAGGCCCAGCCTTGTCCTTTATCGTCCAAATGTGTTTTACTATTTCTTTGAAGATCTTGCCCGATTTGTCTCAATGGTGGGGAGGGGATCAACCGGATCTCTTTTACAACTTTCTTTTACAGCCTTTACCTCAATTTTTCTTTTTGAAAAAACGAGAAATTAACTCAAAATACTACTAGGGAAAGTCATATTTCTCTTTTGATCACAAAAAATTATTTTTTACAATTTTTGACCGTAAGTAAATAATTTCCATGCATCTTTTATGCCATTACAATAATTATCATATTATAATTTATTTAAATTTGACTCACCTAATATATATGAAAAGAGTTTGTAGAAATTATCTTAATTTTAATTTAATAGATGTCTTACAGGTTTAAATCTTCATATGAAGTAAAGCATAAAATGTGTTATGAATAAAAAGTAAGAAATAAATAAAAGAAAATAACATTTTGAGTTAAATTCCCCAAATTGAAAAATTGTGATGCATGTCCGTAAGATTTTATTTTCATAATTCTTACTTCAAGTTTTCTATTTATTTTATGAACAGTTTATTTTTACGAAACGTAAAAATAAAAGTTGTCAAACAACTCTTGGTCGTAATAAAAATGGCTACAGTACCATTGGTACATTCCTGTGTTTCAATTTCCCTCACTTCGAAGGTAGATTAGCATTGTTATGGAAGAGCTCTTTCAATTTCATATAGGGTTATACTAAATTTTAGTTTTAATTGAAAACTTTATTAGAATTTAATATTATGGTGTATCGTGTATACATAATAATTACTCGCAGAAATATAAAAACAAAAACAAAGATAACTTATTGTATTTATTACTACCCGAAAATTTTATATATTCTTTCTAGTTGTACTATTTATAAAAAACTTAAAAATAACAATGAAGTCGTAAGAAACTAAAATTACTAGTAAATTTTTATCGTAAGTAGGACCATCACTAGAAGGGTGATATAACATGAACAACAACCACTTGGTTGGCCCTTCTTTTAAGCCTTAAGGCAGAAGTCTTTGATGAAGACTGATGAAGACAGGACTCCCTATAAAACCTTAGAGAGGGGAGGGGAACGTAAATAAGATTTTTGACTAATTGAAAAACTTTTGCACAATTAAAATATAGAACCTCCGATTTTATTTTTAAAAAAATTTAATAACTCTTTTAAATAAAATTCCTAACCAAACAAAATCTCTTTTATTAAGCTTTTTCAAACAATAAACATATAGGCAACAAGCAAAAACACAAAGATAAAGACAAAGAATTTATAACGGTTCACTCTCTCAATAGAGCTATATTCATTACCTTGAGACTTAATTTAAGGATTTCACAAATTCTGCTAATCACAAACTTTTACAAAAAACACCACAAAAGAGGATCACCCTTCAAGAGTTTTGCACATGAACCTCAAAGATCACAAATCAATACCAGATAACAAAATATTAAAGGATCACCCAAAGGGTTTTCACAAAACCTTTGATCACAATATAAGATGTGAGAGTAGAGTTGGAATAATATAACCAAAGAAGCTTAAAGATGAATAGATTACAACTTTGTGAAGTGCTTCTACAAGCTTCCCTTCTTCCTCTTTGAAAAATTGATCAAACTATATAGCTCCAAGAAGTTTTTCTTTTGAATAAAATAAGGATGATTGAAAATTTCTTTAATGTTCTTAAATGTGTTCTTTAAAACTCCTTCAACAACTTTGAATATACGGCTGATCAAAAGCCCTTTTATAGGTGAAGGTAGAAAAAAAAAAAAAAAAAAAAGAAAAAAAACTAGCCGTTAGAGCAACAACCATCATATTTTTTACAATGAAAACAGAAACTGGACGCCCTATTTTAAAAAAAAAGGACGAGCTATTTTTTTTAGTACAAAAAATAGGATGACCAATTTCTTTATAAGTCATAAGAAATCCGGACGTCCATTTTTGAAAACAGGATGACCGGTTTTTATAAGCCTTAAAAAATTGGACAACTGTTTTCAGAAAATGGATGACCTACTTTTCTGTTCTCTAGACTTTGTGAAATGTTTGTAAAACACAGATTTTCCTTCACTCTTAATACATATATTCTTCATGCAAAAGCTTATGCAAGAATATAAGAACTTCAAAATCTCAAAGCTTTATCAAGAACACTTAGTTTTTCAAAGATAATTTCTCAACAAAGTTGCTTCTGAGGAGATAATCATAAATGATCAAAAATTCAAAGAAACAAGTCAGGGAATTTTACATATATACCTTATAAAGCTTTCTCCAACCATTCTTCTTGTCTTCAAGGTCTTTAATTTGATCATTTTCATCTTCATAAATTCTTGTAATCTTGAGCAATTTTTGTTTCTTTGTAGATCATCCTTGAGACTCCTTTTGTGCATTTTTTGTTCTTCTTATAAAACTACTTCTATTATCACAAAGCACAAGTTAATCATAATCAAAATACTTAAACAAATATGCCCTTAGGGCTTACAATCTCCCGTTTTTTGACTATGACAAACAAAGATGCAAGATGATAATCATATAGAACAAAAGAACATAGTTAATCCAAGAGAATGCTTAAAAGATCAATATTAAGTTCAATGCATACCAAGAACATGAGAAGGAGAAAGAACTCCCTCTGTTATTTTGAGAACATGCCAAGGTTTGAAAAACAGTTAGAAAATAGAAAGCTCCCCTTAAGACATGCTTTAAACAACAAATATGGTACCAAACACCATCAACTAAAGATCGAAACATCAAGGCCACAACAACCTATGCATATCATCAACAATATGCATATATATATATATATATATACCTCCCCCTTAAAGTAGCAACACACCTCAAAGAATCAACATCATAAGGCATCAACATAATACCATCAACAACATATTGCATCTTATGTTTTTCTCCCCGTTTTGTCATGAATCAAAAAACATAAGAAATATAAGGGATCATTGAAATGGAACTCTCATTATTAAGATATCATCATCAAGTTCCAAAATAAGCAAAGAAGAGAAGGTTTCATAGATAAGCAAAGTAAACATAAGTTCCAAAACATGACTTCATAGATTAAACATAGACAAAGAAACATAAGCTAATAAACTTGAAAACATAAAACATAAGGAATGAAAGATAAGCTAATAAACTTGAAACTCCTTTTTTTTTTCCGGGAAATCTGCATCGTCTCAATTGTCTTCTTCTCTTCCTCTTGCTGCTAACCTCATCACCCTTTCTTGAATATCCGAAAGTTTTCCATTTAGAGCATCAAACCGGCTACTCATTTAGGCTTGCATAGAGGCCATCATCTCCATGAGTTGAGACATACCCCCAGATGATTGTCCTTCTTCAACCCTTTTTTGCCTTTCTTTCTGTCTTATCTCTCTTTTAAGGTTTCCTCTTCAGGTTCTTCTTCACTAGCCTCTTCATCCACATTCATAGCATCTTGCCCTCTTCTTCTTCTTCTTCTTCTTCTTCTTGATCACTTTCATCATCATCCTCTTGTCCTCCTCTCACCAACATACCTTTCTCATTCCTTGAAAATCCCATTCTTTTAAAGGTGTGTTTGTTATAGATTTTCCCAATACCAATATGATCACAAATTCCAAAGAGAAAACAACCATATGACAAACACTTTTTAGAGGAGGTTTGAGTAGCTAGCTTATGTTCAATGGACATAAACCCAAAATTCATCCTTCTATGCTCATGTAAAGCTAGCATAACAAAAGATTGCATGTTTGTGATAGAAGACTTGTGACCCACATTAGGAATAATTATGTGGGAAATTATGTGGTGCAATAATCTTCCATAAGCATCAAGTTTCTTAACATTCCTATCATCATGCCTCTATAGAACTTCTCCTTTTGAAAATAATTCCTCAAATATTTTCTCACTATAAATATTGGGATCAAAGCATTTCTTGTTTTTGGTATAAAAACACATACCATTTTCAGGTTTTCCAAGGATGGTATTTAACATTCTGTCATCAAAACATATATCTCTACCACCCACCCTAGAAGTAACCACTGTGAGTAACATCTCCAAGTTTTTGAACTCTTCCTTTGTGTAAATAAACATAAATTCATACAGCATCTCAGGATAGTAGAGTTCATTAACTATAAGACAAGATTCCCAACCAATATTCTCAAAAAGATTAGGAATAATCTCCATACCTCCAATATCAGATAAATCAACTCTGTGCCCTGGAGCAATCTTTCTCCTTTTTCTTGTCCATTCTCAAATTGTAGCTGCTTTGACCGAAATGAACAATTTTGGAAGCCTCACTTCATTTGACACTTTCTTCCCTTTTCTCTTTCAAGTTCTTCCACCCCTGCTACTTCTTCCTTCTTCATAATTTTCTCCCTTTCCAGCATTTGCATTCTTGACTTTCACCATTTTAGAGAAATTGAAGTAGGAGGTGGGTTAATCTTTGACTGAGAAAAGAGATGGATGTCGGTTTTAAGAAGAGAGAGTTGAGTCAATAGAGAGGATTTCAGAGAGAGAGAGAGAGAGAGAGAGTTTGACTGTGAGGGTTTGAGAAAGAGAAAGAGAGTGTGGACGATAAAAACCGATTTTTGGTGTGAGAGAGAAAGAGAAATGGTCGATTGAGGGTTTTTAGAGAGAGAGAGAGAGAGATAGAGGATGGTGTGGGTTTTGAGAGAGAGAGAGAGAGAGAGAGAGAGAGAGAGAGAGAGAGAGAGAGAGAGAGAGAGAGAGAGAGAGAGAGAGAGAGAGAGAGTAGTGAAAGAATGAAAAATAGTCTCCCCCATTTTTTTTGTTATATATAGAACATCTGTCGGGAAACAAAAGAATTGGACGTCTGATTTTTTTGGACTAGTCCGAAACTCTTGGCTTAAAAAGTGAGAAGAAAAATTTTGAAAACTCAAAAACACACCAGTCATAGAATTTTCCAATACAAGTAATTTCTTAAATAACAAAAGCGATCTTCAGAAAGTAGTTTTGTAAAAATATCAGCAATTTGATCCTCTATGCAAATATATTCTAAAAATACATCTCCTTTTGCAACGTGATCTCTTATGAAATGATGTTTGATTTCAATATGTTTTATTTTTGATGTTGCAAAGGGTTTAGAAAAAATTTATAGCACTTGTGTTATCACAAAAAATATTTAAAAATAAAACCAAAATCAAGTAAAGTGTGCTTCATCCAAAGTACCTGAATACAACAACAACCTGTCGCTATGTATTTCATTTCAGCAGTTGATAAGGACATGCATGATTGCTTTTGGCTGTACCAAGACACTAAACATCCCTCTAAGAATTGGCAATTTCTGCTAGTACTCTTTTTTCTACCTTGCATCTCGCATAATTCGCATCGGTCTGAGTAATAAGATTAGAGCAAGATTGTTTAGAGTACCATAACCCATAGTTATAAGATGATATTAAATATCTTAAAATACGCTTAACAGTAATTAAATGAGATTCCTTGGGGGAAGTTTGGAATCTAGCACACAAACAAACGATGAACATAATATCTGACCTACTAGCCGTTAAATAAAGTAAGCTTCCGATCATACCTCTATAACATTTTTCATCCACCTTTTTACCTTTTTCGTCTTTGTCGAGTTTTAACGATGAGCTCATTGGAGTTTCTATTCCATTTGCATTGCTCATCCCAAACTTTTTGAGAAGTTTCTTTGTATACTTCTCTTGGTTGATGAAGATACCTTCTTCGATTTGTTTAATTTGAAGTCCAAGAAAATAGGTTAATTCTCCCATCATTCTCATCTCAAACTCTTTTTGCATTAATGAGGCAAACTCTTCACACAAACAAACATTAGTAGCCCAAAAAATAATATCATCCATATAGATTTGGACAAGTAGAAGATCATTATTACAAGAGATTTTTATAAAAAGGGTTGTGTCCACCACACCTCTTGAAAAATCGTTTGAAAGGATAAAGCCACTTAGTTTTTCATACCAAGCTTTTGGAGCTTGTTTTAAACCATATAATGCTTTTAAAAGTTTATAAACACAGTTTGGAAAATTTTCATGTACAAAACCGAGAGGTTGTTCAACATAAACTTCCTCCTCAATATTACTATTTAAAAATACACTTTTAACATCCATTTGAAAAAGCTTGAATTCCTTAAAACAAGCAAAAGCTAAAAGCATTCTTATGGATTCAAGTCTAGCAACCAAAGCAAAAGTTTCATCAAAATCTACGCCCTCTTCTTGATTGAATCCTTGGGCAACAAGTCTAGCTTTGTTTCTTATAACTTCTTCGGATTCATTTAGTTTGTTTCTAAAAGCCCATTTTGTACCAATAGTGGGGTGATTATGAGGTCTTGAGACTAAAGTCCAAACTTTGTTTCCTTCAAATTGATTAAGTTCCTCTTGCATTGCAATAATCCAAAACTCATCACATAAAGCATCATCTATAAAATTATGTTCAATTTGAGATAATAAAGCAAAGTTATCAATGAAATACCTCCTTGTTCTTATCCCTTGTGATAAATCACCAGTAATTTCATCCCTTGGAGAGTCCTTTTGGATATATCACATCTTGAGGAAGATTTTGAGTTTCTTGATTATTTTCTTGTTTCTCCTCAATATCCTCTTCCTCCTTTGCATGTTCCTCCATAGCTTGAGTGTGCAATAGTTGATTACCCAAAGAATTATCTATATCATCATCATCTTTCTTTTCAAAAATGTTAGATTCATCAAAGTTCACATGAATCGACTCTTCAACACATATGGTTCTTTTGTTGTAAATCCTATAAGCTTTCTTGTTTGAAGAGTAACCAAGAAAAATTCCCTCATCGGATTTTCTATCAAACTTTCCAAGGTTGTCCTTGGTGTTTAAAATAAAACATTTACATCAAAAAACTTTGAAATATCCAATTGAGGGAGTTTTGTTAAGAATAAGTTCAAAAGGAGTTTTCTTCAAAAATGGTCTCAAGAGAATACGATTCATCACGTAGCAAGCCGTGTTAATAGTCTCAGCCCAAAAATATTTTAGTAGGGAGTTTTCACAAAGTATTGATCTTGCTATTTTTTGTAAAGTGCGATTTTTCCTCTCCAGAACACTATTTTGTTGTGGGGTTTTAGCGGCTGAAAAATTGTGTGTAGTACCAAAATTATAACATATTTTTGTAAAGTCTTGATTATTAAATTCTCTCCCATTATCACTTCTCACAGAGATCAATTTACAATCAAGGGAGGTTTGAACTCTTTTGAAAAGTTTTACAAACTCTTAAAATGTCTCATCCTTTTGGCTTAAAAACAATGTCCAGGTGAAAATTGAAAAATCATCCACTATGACAAAATTATACCTCTTACCACAAAGACTAGTGGTCCTCATTGTCCAAATAAATCTACGTGAATGAGTTCTAAAGGTTTTAAAGTAGAAATCATCTTCTTTGGTTTAAAAAAGGTTTTAACTTGTTTTCCAAATTGACAAGCATCACAAAGCTTAGTTTTCTCAATATGTAGTTTTGGTAATCCTCTAACAAGCTCTTTTGAAGAAAAATAGTTTAGTAAATCCATGCAAAAATGGCCAAGCCTTCTATGCCACGAAAATGCATCATTATCATGAACTGAGAGACACTTTATGTTTTGAAAAATAAGATCTTCAACATGAAAAACATAGACATTTACAACTCTTTTTACAACAAAAAATATTTTGTTTTCAAACTTATCAATGATAGAAGAAGAATCACTTTTAAAAACAACTTTGCAACCATTATCACATAATTAACTAATACTAGGAAATTGAACTTTAAACCATCAATTAAGAGAACTTGCTTAATTAAAGAAGAAGAACCGTTACCGATGTTACCTATACCGATGATTTTTTTCCTTTCTTCTTATCTCCAAAAGTGACAAAGCCACTTTCGGTTTCCTTGAGCTTACTCATAAGAGATGCATTGCCAATCATGTATCTTGAGCATCTACTATCCAAGTACTATTTAGTCGAGCTTGGTTTGTGTTCCTACAATAGAAAGTAGAGATGACTTTTGGCACCCATATTCTTTTGGGTCCATGAATGTTAGTTGCCTTTTCTCTTACTTTCCAAAGTTTTTACGCCCATTTCAATCTTTCTTTTTATAAAATATTTTTTGGCCTTATGACCATTCTTTTCACAATATGCGCAAGATGTGAAAAAGATAAAGAAACTTTTACAAAGAGAGTTTGGTTTGAAAAAAGTATTGGAGTGATTATTTCCAATACCGTTTTTATCAAATGGTGATCTTTGAGAACCAAGAAGTTTTTCAAAGTTTTCTTTTTCTCTTGTAAATTTTTCAATACACATAATGAGATCATCCACATTATCTTCAAATCATTGTAATCAACCATACATTTTTCAAGAGGAAGAATTTTTTCACAAAGATTTTTGTTTTCTAAAACAAGTTTTTGAAATTCTTTGTTTGATAAATCCTTTTCACTTTTCAAAACGTCTAAAGATTCAGAAGAGTTTTGTTTTCACAAACAAGTTTTGAATTTTCATTTAATAAATCATCAATCTTGTTTTTCAACTCCTTATTTCTTTTGGAAATCTTTTTGAGCTCATCATACATTTCAATAAGCATGGAATTATTGGAAATCTTTTTGAGCTCATCATACATTTCAATAAGCATGGAATTAGGATCATCATCATCATCATCAATAAAGCTAGAAAAGTTAGAAGGTGAAGATTGTACCTCACTTTCTAATGCTATGAAGCACATGTTGGCCTTTTCTTCTCCTTCACTCTCACTTGAGTCTTGATCCCAAGCTTCTATTAGGCCTTTACCTTTTTTCTTTTTCTTTATTTCTTCAAGCTTTGCCTCTAGTGCTCCCTTTTCCTTTTCTATGGCTTTTGGGCAATCGGCTACAAGATGATCGGTGCTATTGCATTCAAAGCACCTAGCCTTGAAGAGTGAGGAACTTTGTCCTCCTTTCTTGAATGGGTGTTTCTTCCCTCATCGAAACATTTCTTGTAAAACCTTTTGAATTTTCGAACCACCAAAGCCATATCTTCATCTTCATCATTTTCATCCTCATTGTTGGATGAACTTGCTTGCTTTTCCTCATTTACTTTGAGTAACACACCTTTTCTTTTTCCTTTGTCGTCTCCTTTCATTTCATTTAATCCCTTTATCTTCATCTCATAGGTAGAAACAAAGCCTTTATATATATATATATATATATATATATATAAACAAAGCCATAATAACTTGCCACATGGGACACCTTCTCATTTTTTTCCCATGCAAAAATGAGAAAAATAATATATGAGATATTAGTAAATAAAATATATCTAATACTCTCCCTATTATTTAGGGGTAAAATATTTTTAAAAGTTTGAAAAATAATATAAGAGATATAATAAATAAATGAAAGAGATTTAATTTTGGTTGACAACTGATGCTATCCTTATTATTTAGGAGTAAGGCATTTTTAAAATTTTAAAATATTTGGAACTATCTCCTAGATTAGTATTTATAAGTTGATGTTAAATATAATTCTTTTTAAACTGACTTCTCTTTTGATATCAAACTCCCACCACCATCGATATTTTTCATCAGCAAACCATTCTCAATATGACTTCTCTATCCATCATTTTTTAATTTTCCATTTTGTGAGTGATAATTCTATGTATTATGACATCATATATTAAAGTGTGAAAGATGAACAAATTTTAGTTCTTCAAAGTGGTACTAGAAGGTGTTTACCAATTGAAATTTTTTTCCTTTAGGGTTCTTTTTTTCTCTTGGACTATCTTTTTTTTTTTTTTTTGCTTAAATATAATTTCATGAAAAACTAATATAATTCTTTTTTCTTTCTTTCTCTTTTTTATGTGTTTCTATTTTGTTAAAAGATTGGATTTTTGTGGTCTGCTATCAATGTAATGATCAAGTACCATTTGTGTATTTTGAGTTAAATTATAGAATACTTAATTATGGCTACCAACCTTTTTTTTTATTTTTGAAATTATGTTTGTTGAACTTTTAGTTGCAGATATTGGAGTTGAAACTAATGAGTGTATCAAAATATATTTGGGTATGTTCTTTTAATATTATCCGACTTTTTAAAAAAAAGTATTATCTTACTTTCTTTTTTAAAGGAAACATTATCTGACTTTTACATTTAAGTTTATGGGTTTAAGAAGTCATTTATGAATTTATTTTTTTCCTTTTACATGTGATGAAGATGAGATGTATTTGTACAGTTCAAGTACTTTTTGTGTATTTCTTAACTATACTAATCTATTTTTGTTTTCTTTTCTTATGACTTATTATTACTGAATTTTTAGGTTGCATGTACTTGAGTTGAAGCTAATGAGTTCATCAAAATATATTTGGGTATATCCTTCTTTTAAATATTATTGACTCTTAGATTTGATGTTTATAAGTATGATGAATATTCATTTATGAGTGTATTTTTTCCCTTTTAGCATCTGATAAAAAAGAAATGTATTTTTATCTTTTTTTTAGGCTAAATGTACAGTTATCACTGATCATCTCTATTTGTAGGTAAATTTATCACTCCAAATAATGCCCAGATGTCAACAAATATTTTCCATGAATGCTAAACTACACTACAATTGAACCTAATTTTAGACTTTGCATAAGAAGTAACTTTTTGTAATTATATTCAATTCCCTTATTAGCAAAAATATGTATGTTGTTGCAAGTTGTTCAAATATGCTATTTTTTTAATTTTTCTTTCCAATTTATAGTAATTGTAATATTTTTTTTACATAGAATAATAATTATAATTTTGCTATAATAATTAATTTTCTTTGGAGACCATTTTTCTAATTTTTCTTAGGAACTTAATACAATTCTATTTTTTTCTCTTTTCATTTATAAACCTGATATAAATAAAATTTCTTATTATTTTTTAAAATATGTGTCTTAATGGCTTTATGACCATGTTTTTTAAATGAGTTTGTTTGGAGTTCAATTTGAATAATTACTCATTAATATTCATTGACAATCATGAAATTTATTTTTTTTATTCATATATTTTCAATTAATTGGTATCTATTTTTCATTATATTTAAACGTGATTTTAAAATTAAAGAAACAATCTTAATGATACTAATTATGTAATTTTATTTATTTTTTATAGGAAATGTTTGTGATGTATAAAATTATACAATGGTCGAAAAAGTTCTCTGTTTTTCTTTTGTGAGAAATGTTTTTGAAAAATATAAAATAGTTGAAAGAGTAATATAAATATGTACATTTCCAATATATGTATGTTTGCTTTGATGTAGGCCAATTAGATAATTATCTAACTTTTGTATCCCATTACATTCTTTTTTAATAGAACATTAAATTTTTTTAGTTTTTTCTTCTTTTTGGGTGGAGGAAGATGAGGTGCTAGAGGGGTGGGTCACAAGTGGAAAGGAATATTTGTTACGAATTGTTACCTAATTTATAAGAGTAGAGAAAGAGTTTTGGGTGAGAAATAGATGAGTTTTTCTTTTTTGGAGGAGGGATGGGAGAGTGAGGGATATTAGTTGCAAATTTTTGCTTTATTTTTTAAATAGGCAACGAGAATCATTAATTAATTCTATCCAATTTTTTTATCTAGCAAATAAAAGTCCTATTCAACCTTTTTCAGTTTTTCTTACACCCTTTTTCTTTAAATATTCCTTTTTCTATTCTTTTTTATTTACATGGGAATTTATTTAGATAAACTCATAAGTATATTAATTATGGACAATAAAAAAAGAAAAAAGACTAATATACTACACGTGTTTTTAGTATCCTTCTTCCTTGAATCACTTTTGAAGGAATTTTTTAAAAGTGGGAAAGAAGAAGTATTAGTCTTTATTTTAAACTAATATTTATTATTTTTAATTAAAAACCATTTTCTTTTTAAAAAAATGGAATATTATGTTTTCTCAAAATTATAACAAAGTACTCATTGCATGGCTTTTTAATATACAACATTATAATTTGATCGTTGCGTTAGATATATAAGAATTTTTAACTTTTATTTTAATATAATTTTATAATTCATAATATTTATCTCGTGCTTAATTTGATAAATCTTTTTATAATGAGATAAATGTGTTATTTTATCGATTTAGGAACATAAAAATCCTCTTTTAACTAATTTGAACTTCCAATTCTCATTAAATTCAAATCCTTAAAGATATAGATAAAGTCACGATGCCATAAACTTCTAATAATGTTTTTTTACCTCATCAAGATTCATCAACATGTTTCACACATTTAATAATAATAAAAAAAACTCTTCCTGGCATTTTTCAGTGTGAAATATATGAATAATAATTCAAATAAAAAGATATAATCTAAAATTAACGACAAGGTTCTTTAAAAAAATTTTGAGGAAAGGGCTTATTTGTTTTCCCTTAAACACAAGGAGGGACTCATAAAAATGAAATAATTGTTCTTTTGAACTAAACACATATCTTTTATCGGAAAAAGCAGTTGTTAGACATTTAAACAAAATTTAGAACTAAAATTGATATATGAGCTATGGTAGTAATAACTTTACCAAGGATTACTGAGACCTTGATGGTGCTTTGGTGATGTAATATAGAAATAGTGAACTTAAAATGGTATATTTCACCAGGACTCTTTTTTTTTTTTTTTTTTGAGAGGGTATGAAGTAATTAACAAAAACAAAGTACAAAGATTATTATTTACACTCTTGAACTATAACAAACAAATTTCCATTTAAAAAAAAAATCTAACAAGCACATAATTATTGGATCAAAATTGAGCAAAAAATTATTAATTAATAAAAGGTAAATTGTCACTAAAATAATAAATATCAAAATTGAGCAAAAATTTATTAATTAATAAAAGGTAGATTGTCACTAAAATAATAAAGTATTTTTTCACTTCATATGTTTCTTATAACTTTAAAAGCTAAAATATTCTACTCTCGTGTGACTAATTTTCCAATTATGCATACGTTAAAATATTCTACTCTCTGGGGCATATGTTAAAATATTCTACTCTCTGGGGCATACGTTAATTATGGATTAACTTTCCTATTTAATATATAAGTTTTCTTATGGTTTAATAATTTGTATTAGGTTTTCATATTCTATATGATTTAGGGTTAATTTTAAAAAATACCCCCGTACTTTTAATGAATTGTCAATTCAGTACCTAAACTTTTAATTTGACAAATAAGTACCAAGGATTTCGTAAAAGAAAAATAATTGCTGAAAAACTTTCACTTTAACAATCAAGTACCCAAATCAGGGTTCAACCCGTTATTTTTTTTACAGAACCCTAATTTTGGTACTTGATTGTCAAAATTAACCGTTAATTTTTTTTTACAAAACCTTTTTGGGTACTTATTTATCAAAATAAAAGTTTAGCTACTTAATTAACAATTCACTAAAAATATATGATGTTTTTGTAAATATTCACCGGTACTTCAAGCACGGGGAACATAGCTAGTAACTAATTATATTCATAACTTTTATAAAACCATACATAATTCAAAATCTCTATTGCAAGTTCATTTTATTTACTCCTTAAAAAATCATTTTATTTTTATATCATGGTGACTATGTATTTAGCCTTACAAATAAAAAGAAAAACTATGTACTTAAGCGACAAGAGTAAATTTCTTTTTTTTTTTAAAAAAAAAATTCTTTAGAGGAGTAACGCTAGATAATATTACAAATGTAACACCTAATATTGTAAATATACTCAAAATATATATTTATTAAAAATAATGATATACTCAATATCTGCATATTGGTTAAAGATGATTAGGGCTATAGTACTATAGGGAGTGTACTTCTTGCTCATTTAGTAATTTAAGTTAGAGATTGTTATTCGCAATATGTAAATTACTCATATAGTAAACCCAAACCTCTTTGGATCTATCCTTTCTCTTTCTAAAAAAAAACTCTATTTACCTCTCTCTAAAATGATGAACTCAATTGGATGAACCACCCAATGCGGTTCACCCATCCCCCGTGTGATTTATCCAATGGTGAAATAACAACCACCACGTGATTCATCCACGTCTTTTAACATTTATTTTTTTTTAAAAAAAAATCTTCAAGGTTTACCTCAAAATTGATGTTTTCCAAGTACCAATCATTGTTTATATTCAAATCTACGTCTATTTTTGCTCTAAAAATTCAAATGTTGAATTTGAGCTCACCATTTTAGAGAGAGATGGAGAGAGTTTTTTAGAGAGAGAGAAAGGGTAAATGCAAATGAGGTTCGGGTCTATTGCATAAATAATTTACATACTATGAATAGTATTCTCATAAGTTGGTTTTCCTTTTCGAAAAAACCAATTCAATAATTAATATTTTTATGCAATTTACTTTACATTTGGTGTAAAACAGGATCTATTTACATAGAAACGAGCAAAAACGTGACTTGAAACTAAGTATCTCTTCAAAAGAAAATTGAAAATTTTCCCCTCCAGAAAAAAAATATGTAATAATCCCCCTCAAAAAAAAAAAAAGAGGAAAATGGAATATGAAAAAGAGAGCCTGGCTCCTAAACTGATTTTACTTGGGCTTTGTATAGCCTTAGTAGTTACTCCCTCCGATAAAAAATATAAGGGATTTTAGACCCATTGAGGATGGTCAAGAATATAAGGGGTTTTACAACTTTCAATAAGCATTTATTGAACTTTTTCCATCTTTACCCTTCTTTCTATTAATTTATTTCACTCCCACTATCTATCTCTTTCCTTATTTATAAAAGGTAGAAAGGATACTGTAGTAAAAAATTTGTCTTGTATTCAAGATTCTTAATTTATGTGTAAATGACTAAAACCCCTTATATTTATGACTGTGGGGAGTAATATGCATGGGGAGAGGGGTATTATGTATGGCCAACTCGCGTCTTTCAATTGTTTTACTTGAATAATAATTGTGCATATAATGGTAAAATGAAAAAGAAATTAACTTTACCTTATAATTAACTTCTCCAGTGCAAGTCCTAAAATAGTCCAAGAGGGGATGAATTGGACTTTAAAAGAAAATAGCACTTTGAAATTTTTTGGTTATTTTCTAGATGTTAGTTCAACACCAAAATTAGCTTAACTCAAGAAAGATGATCAATGAATATTATAAGCCATTAGCTTAACTCTAAGATCCTGATCATACCAGTAAAACAAGAACAACTGAAACGGATTAAAGAATACATAGAAAGAAGAACAAAAGTAAAAGGGCATAAGATTTTTTACACTTTCCCTCAAGACCAACATCTTAAGGATTTCACTAAAATATCAAACTCGTTCAAGGTGAGTTAACATGCACAAAGAAAACTCACTAGTTTTGGCAACTAACAGTTTTTCTATCCACGAGAAGCTAACAAGTTTTGTTCTGGAACTTGTAAACCAATCACAAGTTTTTCACCCGGAACTTGCAAACCAAAGACAAAAATAAAGATGAAACTAATACAACAGAGCAACTATTCTGCACACCCAGAAGCTATCTATTTAAAAACTTTCATACTCTCAAATATGTTTCTGAACTATTTTTCTATCTTGTTTTTGAAAACTCTCTCTATTTCTCTCTTGATTTTTCTGAGATGAATATTTCCTGACTCTCTTATATCTTGTGGAGCACTTTCTTCTTTTATTGGAGCACTTTGTTATGTTGGGTTTTCTTTAATGGTACTGCTCAACTCTTCTTTGTGCCTCAACTTCTTGTTTTATACTTATCCTTCAAGTGGAACCTCATCAGTCATACTCTCTATGCTCACATGATGGTAACAACCAAATTCATCTTTCTTGACTCATTTCTAGCTAGTTTCCTGAAAAAGAAAAAACAACTTTTATGAGATAATTTTCTGTTTAGCTATAAAAGGAAAAAGTTAAAAGCAAGGACATGGACCACAAGAGACCACAAAGAAATGTATAACGGATGTGGGAGTCTTGTAGACAAAGCAACACAACTGGTCCATTCTGGGTGTTACACGTGTAAAGTGATAATCAAAGATAACTATCAAGAATATTCTTGGTCCCCACAAATATTCACATAATAAACATCCATTCTGTTCATCTACAAAACTCTCTATTATACTGCGCTCTAAGTGTGCTTGTTCTACCCTTCTTCCTTACCCTGGCAAGTCTTTGTGAAAGAACTCAGATGAGATGAAAAAAGAAGAGTGGCAATATGATAATTTGATTAGCTCGAGTTTCGTATGTAGATTTTTGCTCAACTATTTTCTGTCTTAACAAAACAAACTGAATTAACAACACAAATAACTTCATTTTGTTAATCATGAAAACACAAGAAATATATGGACCCTTGATATATTCTCTCTCATTATGACGAGTGACAAAAACAGTTTATTTTATTGACTAAAAAAGCCATAAAATAAATACAAAACATAAATGCTTCCCCTGAGCTAGAAGCATATATGAAAGAAAAATATTTTAAAGAGAAAGCTCCCTCTGAGAAAGTGCTAGTCCTAACTTGATCTAAGATACTATATGCTTTATCAAAAAGCATAAGGCTGCTTATTTCTTGTTTTTCTCAGCTTATTAGAAATTCTTCTTTGAAGAAAAAAAAGACAAAGAAAATTCAGAGTTGTTGATGCTTCAAAATTATCAATATAGCTAGATGGAATGAGGAAGAGAAAGTACTAGCTATAACAGTTACACCAAGATTATTCAATCCACAACTAGATCAGAACCAAAAATAGATCATCAGCAGAAATATCAACAATTAGATCATAGCCTTAGAAAAATCATCAATAAAGCAAAGCCAGCAGATATTAAAACAAACTACTTTCCCCCCCTTTTTTACATGAATTAAATAAGGAAATAGAGAGGGATCAAAAGCAGTACAATAGGATGTTTAGAACAAAGTAGAAATAGTTCTAAGGGCTCACAAATTCACCAAAATAAACAATAGAAAAACAATATTGTTCTAAAAACAGCTCACACGGGTCATATAAAACTAGCGAAAAAAATTAACTACCAATAGGCATCAGACAGAAGTAAAGCATGTCAAGCTAGTTTCTAAGAAGATTCACTGCTGCTAGCATCACAAGTTCTAGGCTTAACAACATGCCTTCGTGAAGGAGTAGGCTCATTAGCAGAAAAAGGAACGCTTGAAAATAGACTCCATATCTAACTAGGTAGATGGAGGTTTGTGATTGATCAAAGAAGAGTAGAAAGAAGTACGATAGTTAAGGATGATCAAACAAGAGAGGTTACACCAAAATGACTCAAAATAGAAGGACTAATGTTTAAATCTTTCAGCTTGGGATTTTGATCAACTTGAGGAATCAAAATTATCTCTCTTAATTATGATGTTTTAGCTTGATGCTCAACTGAACTCTTTTTTTAGTAGTTCTCTATTTTCACTGAAATGTCTTCAAACAAACTCCACATTTTAGACTCTCATTCATCCTCCTTTTTCACTTTTCTTCAAATCAATTAGATTCTCCTCTTCTTCATCATTTGTAGATATGAGATTCTTTGGATTTCGACTGTCATTTTTCTCCCTTTAAGCTCACTTACTTCCCCATTTCTTTTCTCAGCAATAGCCTCACTCAAGCTAAATTATTCTTCATATTTTTCATCTTCTTTTCTTTTTTTCTTCAGCTTCATTCGTTTCTGACAAGATTTCTTTACTATCACCTTCTCCTTCTTTTTCTCCACAATCTTATTCATCAGACCCTCTATTATTTTCTTTTTCTTCCCTTTTCACTTCCATTTTGTTGGCTCAAGGGTTAATGTGTTTCACTAATTTTGATGATTAAAAAATTATGATGGTTTGTTTTTAACATTTTGTGTTTTTTGTTAAGAAGTTAGGATAAGTATGCTTGAGCTATATGATGACTGATAGTTTCAAGCTAGTAGCCTCAAGCTAATAAAGATCAGTAGAAAGCAGAAGAGAGTGTATGTCATGTGGAAGATATGTGGGGACCAGAAGATGGGATTTGTAATTACTTACAACTAGTTAATTTTCACATGACATTTTACTAGAGGATCGGAAGAAATGCTTCTTCTTCAAGGATTGTTCCTTTGTCTTTATTCTAGTGGTCCCTCATTAATCTTTTTGATATATTCTATTTCTGGTATAACATATTGCTGCTAACATTTTTCTAGTGTCTATGATAATATAGAAAAGATATTAAATATCCATGTGGAGGTTGTTACGTTGGGAGTAAGCAACATGTGAAGAAAGAACCACATTTATATGAGTTGGCAATATTATTCTGGGAGGAAGTATATAAGGAAGAAACATAGCCGAAAAATGTGTGTATTCCTGAAGAAAAAGTTCCATCAGTAAGAGCAAGATCTCTGTAGTAGAAGTGCACCATAATATTTAGTAAACCTGATTGAGTGTAGAGCAGAATTTAGATTGCTGGAAGTAGAGATTGAATGATATGTAATTTGATTAGTAGGTCCTTCTTTTTTACTTGAAGTTGGGATTTACAAGAACCATAACAAAAATTTGTAGTTGAGTTTTCTTTGGGATAAGGAAACTGTTAGTTGCTAGTTTAATAGAAAACTAGTGGTTTGTAAGGGTTTAATCTCAGCTTGATCGAGATTGTTGATTGATAGTGAAATCTTCCAAGATACTATTTTTAAGGAAAATGGATGTAGACATTTAGCGGAACCACTATAAAATCCTTGGTGCTATTTTCTTTATGTCATTTCTTTCTGTCCTTTTATTACTTGTTATTTTGAGATCATACTTCTACAGTCAAGCTAATGACTGATTTGGAAACCTGATCAGTTAGTTCTTTTTATTTCTTATAGTTGAGCTAGTTTCCAAAAAATTAACACAAAAAGTTATATATATATCTTTATAGTTTTTATTAGTCCAATTCACCCCTCTCCTTTCTTGGACTTATTTGGGATTTAAATTTGGTATCAGAGCAATCTCTCTCTAGGATTAGATTTCAACAACTCGAGAGAGGATCCATGGCTATCTTGACTAATGTAACTGAGGACCCGTCCATAACATGACCACTATTGTTTAATGGAACCAATTATTCTGATTGGAAGACTATAATGAAATATTTTATTCAATCCACTGATGTCAAATGCTAGAAGGTTATCAAGAAGGGACTATTCATTCCTAAGAAAGAAGTGAACAACATTGAAGTTGAACAGGTTGAAGTTGACTTTAATGAAAATGATTGGAAAAGATGTTCTATCAATACCAAAGCACTGAATCTCCTTCATTGTGCACTTGATATGAATGAATACAATAAGGTTTCAGTTTGAAAATTGGCTAAAGATGTGTGGAATAAACTTGAAGTCACTTATGGGGGAACAAGTCAAGTAAAAGAGACTAGAATTAATATCCTCTATAGAAATTATGAATTATTCCAAATGAACTCTGATGAGACTATCATTGATATGAGCAACAAATTTACTGACATAGTAAATCGCTTAAAATCCCTTGGAAAGGACATCACTAAAGAAGAAAAGATGAAGGATTCTTAAAATCTTTGTTAGAAAACTTGGAAACTAATGTTACAATTCTAAGTGATAGAAAGGACTTGACTGGGTTTCCTTATGATGATTTGATTGGATCTTTGTTATCACATGAATTGGTGATGGATAAAGGGAAGAATGTCTTACAAGAGAAGAAGAAAATTATTGCATTAAAAGTTGATGTAGAAGAAAAAATGAATATAGAAGAAGAGATGAATCTTATAGCTAGGAAAATGAAGAAATTTTACAAAACATTCCGAAAGTACAATAAGGATACTCAGGCTAAAGATGAATCTAAAAAGAAAGAAGAAACCGAGGTGATGTGCTATGAATGTAAGGAACCAGGACATATTAGAACTCAGTGTACTAAGCTGAAGAAAAAGAATAAAGATAAAGAAATGATAGCAGGAACTTAGAGTGATACAGATATTTGCTCAAGTGATGTGATGAAAAGGATGAAAGTGAAGGAACCGAAGAAATAGTAAAAAAGGCATTGATGTGTTTGATGGCAACTGATGAAATAAAAAATGATAAAACAACAAGAGAGGAAAAGTCATTCTTGATAACTCTTGCTACAAAGAATTTCATGATGCTTGTGAAGATTCTTGAGTATAAGAGTCTTGTTGAAAAATATGAAAAACAACAAAATGAGTTTGAACTAAAAAATTTTGAAAAAGATGTTTTTGAAAACATTAAAGCTAATTCTGAGTTGAGCATTTCAAAAACAACTTTGAAATCCAGTGAAGAAAGAAATTGTGTTTTGATGAAAGAAATTTTGAAATTAAGAGATAAAGCCAATAAACTTACTTATATTTGTCCAAGTTCACAAAATCAAAGGAAAATCTGGATAAACTTCTTGGAAATCAAAGGTCATTGATTGATAAAAACTAGTTTGGGTTTTCAAAAACTTCTAGCAAAAATGCTCAAGAAGTAAAACCTTGTTTCGAAAAAGCACAAATCAATATTACTATGGAATGCATTGAAAAGGCTTTGAAAAATATTCTTCAAATTGAAAATATTCCCAGAATGAGACAAAATCAATTCTTCAAATTATGGTTTTCAAAATGGAAAAGAGGGACAAAGTTTTTCCAAAGATGTGAAACCTTACTTTAATCAAAGAAGATTTAATAACAATTTTCACAAAGGTTTACATAGGGGATCGTTTGGAAATTCCTGGATTTCAAAGAGTAGAAAATAATCATTTTCAGGAAAAACAAATTTTAATTAAAAATGTTATACTTGTTCCAAATTTGGCCATATTCCAAGAAACTGTAATAAAAAATTTTGAAATACAAGAAGAGGTCATTTTGAAAAGGAATACCCAAGCTGGAAATCTCACCGTCAAGGACCTAACTTAGTTTAGGTATCTAAGAGAAACTGAAATTATTTTACGGGTGTGTCTTGGGAGCAAATGTGCAGAAAATTGGTGGTACGTAGATAGTGATTGCTCAAAACACATGACAGGTGACAAAAATCTGTTCACCAAGTTGGATGAAAAAGATTATGGTGATTTGAGTTTTGGAGACAATAGTAAAGGAAAATTGTTGGAAGAGATACTGTTGGAACAAACCTGAAGATTAAAAATGTATCACTTGTGAATGGTCTCAAGTTCAATCTAATTAGTGTTAGTTAGTTATGTGACAAGGGAATGGATGTAAATTTCAGAAAAAAGGAGTGCAATGTCTTCAAGGATGTAAAAGTTGTACTAAAAGGAAAAAGAGTTGAGAATGTGTATACTCTAGAAATTGACAAGTTAAGTGGAGCTAGTTCTGTTTGCTTAGCTTCTGTAACCAATGAAAGGTTATGACATAGGAGGCTAGGACATGCAAGTATGAGTATTCTGGATAAGCTGAATAAAAAGAAATTGGTGAATGGTTTACCAGAATTTAAATTTGAAAAAGATGGTGTGTATGAGGCATGTCAGATTGGAAAGCAAACAAGAACTTCTTTCAAGGCTAAAGGAATAGTTTCAACTTCAGGACCACTTAAGTTAGTACACTTTGATTTATTGTGTCCAGTAAGTCCACATAGTTTGGGAGGAAAGTCATATTGTTTCGTCATTGTGGATGATTATTCACGTTTTACATGGAATTTATATTTGGCAGATAAGAATAAGGCATTTGAGAAATTCTTGATATTTTTTGCATAAAGGCACAGAATGCACATATACCATTAGGATATTAGAAATGATCATGAAAAGGAATTTGAGGGCAGGACATTTCATGTATATTGTAAAGAGAATGGAATTGAGCATAAGTTTTTAGCTCCGTGAACTCCACAACAAAATGGAGCTATGGAAAGAAAAAATAGAACTCGTCAGGAAATGGTAAGAATCATGATAGACGAGAGAAAGCTTGCAAAGTATTGATGGGCTGAAGCCATTAGTACAACAAGTTACATTCTGAATAGGGCTTTGGTCAGATAAATTTTGAAAAAGACTCCCTTGGAGTTGTGGAAATGAAGGAAACCTAGTATTGGACACTTTAGAGTATTTGGATACAAGTATTTTGTTTTGAATGACAAGGAACAATTAGGAAAATTTGATGGAAAGTCAGATGAAGATATTTTCTTAGGATATTCAGAAGTGAGTATAGCATATCGGGTTTTCAATAAAAGGAGCCAAGCAGTTGAAGAATCTGTACATGTGGTTTTCAGTAAAATTTTGATGAAAAATCTGGAAGTGAGGAGTTAGAAGAAGATTGTCAAAACACATCAACTCATGAGGTAACCAATGAATAGATAGAATGGTTGAGAGAAGCTAATTTTGAATCAATTGGAAATGAAGCTATTCAAAATAGTGCAAATACTAGGAACAGCCCAAGGAATGGAAATATCACAAAAATCATTCCAAAGACAATATGTTGACAGATCCTTCAAAAAAAAAAATGGTGATAAGAAATGGCTTTAGAAAGATGATCTGTAATGTGGCATTTGTTTCACAAAAGTGTTTGAAGAAGCACAAGACGATAAAAATTGGATGTTGGCTATGTAGGAAGAGTTGAATCAGTTTGAGAAACAATGTTTGGAAGCTTGTACCAAGGCCAATGATAATTCTAATTTTACCCTTCTAAGCATTGTCATTTCTATTAATTTTTGCGTTTAAATGTTTATAAAATAGATTTATTTGATTATGTTTCTTCTCTTATTGTTATAGGTATCTTTGAAATGAAGATATGTGAAAGCAAGCTAAAACGAAGGACTTTGGAGTGAAAAAAGAAGAAAAATGAAGAAGAAACGGAAAATCGAGAAAGTTGGAAGGTTACACTATCCGGATCCGGATAGGGACTTTTCGGATTCGGAAAGTGTGGCCAAGTTTTACAAATTCTTTCCAGAGAGCTTCCGGTTTTGGAAATCAACTTTCCTAATTCGGATAGTCAAGCATAAGGGCTGATTTGTAATTTTTAGAACTTTTTTCTTTTTGCACTTTGATTCCTTTCCTTTATTTAATTTAATTCTAAACCTTATTAGAAAGGGATTAGAGTAAATTTTGGAGTAAGATTTGGAGATTTTTCTCCTATATAAACCCCTCTAAACACATTAGTTCAATAGCTTAGGTCTTAGTTTTAGTTTTATATTTGGGAAGAAGGCCCAAGTCGAGAATTTAGTCAAGCAATTCAAAAGAAGAGTTTGAGCAATTGTCGGGATCATGGATCTTTAATCTTTTCTCCTAAGCCCTGTAAACTTATTCTTTTTCATAAATTTGTCTACGAGTTTATGTTTTAGAATTATGTTTAGTAGCTAATTTTATTTGTGTTTAAATGGGGATGAACCCTAGAATTCTTTGTTAATGTTTTATATGAATTTCTTGTTTTAATTATCTAATCTTGTTTGGTTATTATTAAATTGTTATGATTGTTTACTGATTTTCGCGAGGTTGGTAAATTTGCAAGATTAATTATAATTGACAAAGGAAAATTAATCTAGGGTATAAATTGAATAATAGGAATCGGTAATTAAGTAGACATACTTGTTACGGTTCTTAGATCATTAATTAATCACTACGATCTATAATTCGTTCATAATCATATTAGGGTTAGAAGACATTCTTCTCTAAACGGTTAAGTTGAATAGGAGAGTATCGCTTAGACATAGGGTTTATCCAATTCTTGAATGAGATCCAACTAACAAGTTTTAATAATTATTTACAACAATTTTCAAATTAAAATTAACAAAAGGTTCTAGGGGGATTCTTCTATTTAAGCATGCTTTTTCCAAAATTTTTTTAAAACCTTTTAATTGCTTTCTTAGTTTAAGTGCTTTGTATTTATTTCTTTATTTTTTTATAAAATTATTTCCAAACTGTTTTATTTAATTAAACAGTAGAGAAGTAGTTAGTACTAGTGCTTGACTGTCTCAAGAATTCAACAATCCGGGGACTTTCCTTGCCATATTAAAGCAATAGGTACACTTACCTAAAAGTGGAATTTTAATAGGATAGTAACCACACATTAAGTTTTTGGCGCCATCGTCGGGGACTATAACATTAGGAAAGCTATTTATTTGCTAATTTAATTGTTTGTGTTTTTATTACTTTAACCTGTTTTATTTCTCTATTGGATTGTGGCTTTTTGTTAGATTCTTTGTCTTTCTCTTTCTATTTTCTTGAACTCACTAATTTCATAATTTCTCCATTGTAGAGTCTCTTAACTAGTTTATGCCCCATTTTTTAAGGGGCGAATTAGTTAAATTTGATCCGAACCCTGAGAGAATGTTACTGAAAGCCCGCCGCACTATCAATTTCAATACAGCAGACAAAACGGTTTTGGTAGTTCTGACAAGAAAGAAGAAGAGGACCTAAGGGATTCACCATTGCCATGCCCAATAGCGGAGTGTACGATGGAAGACTATACTAGGCCGTCCATCACAGGGATGAGGCCGAGCATAACAAGATCGATAGTGAATCCAATAATTTTGAAATCAAGTCCAACATCCTACAAATGGTCCAAAATAATGTGCAACTCGATGGGCTACCCGACGAAGATCCCAACGCACACATCGCCGATTTCTTGGAGGTACATGATCCTTTCAAGACCAACGAAGCATCGGAGGATGCAATCAAACTTCGTCTATTGCCATTCTCCTCAAGGGATAAGGCGAATTCGTTGCTCAGATTGTTTCTTTCGGGTTCCATTACAATGTGGGAATCTTTGGCAGAGAAGTTCCTTGGAAGGTACTTTCCCCCAGGCTGCACCACAAAGTTGAGGAATGAAATCCTCTCATTCCAACAAGCTGATAGGGAAAGTCTCTACGAAGCTTGGGAAAGGTGGAAGAAATTAATAAGGAAGTGTCCTCATCATGGTTTGGATTTGGGAATCCAAATCCAATCATTTTTTAATGGTGTTAATATTGGAGCTAGGCAACTTAAAGACGCTTACGTTAGCGGCTCAAACATAGCAAGACGCCTTAAGAAGTATATGACTGATCCAGCAATTCTCTTTAAACAGTTATACTTAAGAGGGACCAAGACTAAGGGTAAAAACGGCGGGAGTACATAGCATCAACATACTAACACATTTGAGTCAAGGTTGGCCTCCATGATAGATATAAAAATTCAAAAAATTAAATATAGCGTCAAAGGGGCTACAACAAGCAATATTTTGTGACTTTCGCAATGTGGGCACCCAAATCATGAATGCCGTAGTATACACGCTTCAGTGGAATAAGTAGATTATATCCAAGGAAATAGGAAAGAGAATAATCCTTATTCGAATACCTATAACTTTGGATGATGCAACCACCCGAACTTTTCTTGGAGCAATCAAGGGTAACAAAGACCCCAAAATCCTTCAGGATTTCAAAATCGCAGACCAATACAACCGTTGCCCTTCAACGCACCTCTTTAAAATCCACCACTTGAATCCAACTTGGAGGATCTTCTGAGTAAGTTCATGAATGCAACCGATACTAGGATGCAAAATCAAGAGGCTTCTATTCAAAAGTTAGAAAATCAAATTGGGCAACTTGCAAAGATTATCTCAAAAATACCACATGGGTGCCTTCCAAGCAACATGGACCTAAATCCAAGGGAAAATGCCAAAGTAATAACTTTGAGAAGAAGCAAGGAATTGGAAGTTCCTAATCCTATAGTGATTATAAAAGAAAAGGATTTAAAGGAGAAGGAACCCAAAGACGAAGGTGTTGATGAAAAGGCTGAAGAAGGGCATGATGGAAAATTTGAAAAGAATGAAGTACCAAAGTAAAGTCCATCACCTTATAGACCTCCCGTGCCATATCCTCAACGCCTTCCTAAAGCAAAGCAAGACGAACAGTATAGTAAGTTTTTAAATTTTTTTTAAACAATTGCATATTGATATTCTATTTGTTGAAGCTTTGACACAAATGCCAAAATATGCCAAGTTTCTAAAGGACTTGCTTTCCAAGAAAATAAGCTTGAAAATATCTCATCGGTGATTTTGAATTAGGAATGCTTGGCCGATTTGATGAACAAGGAGAAATTTCCAGAAGAGCTAAAGGACCCAGGGAATTTTACTATTCCTTGTACTATTGGTACTTTATTTGTTAGTAGGGCATTAGCCGACTTAGGTGCTAGTATTAATATTTTACCTTATAAAGTTTTCAAAAAGCTAGGTCTAGGGGAACCCAACCCTACTAGGATGAGTATACAATTGGTGGATCGAACTATTAAATATCCTAAAGGTATTATAGAGGATGTCCTTATTCAAGTAGAAGATTTTATCTTTCCTGTAGATTTTGTTGGACATGGAGGAAGATAATGAAGTCCCTCTAATTTTAGGTTGTCCTTTTCTTAATACGGCTAGAGCTGAAATTGATGTTTGGGAAGGGAAGTTGACCCTTAGATTAGGAGATGATAAAGTAGTCCTTAAACTACCCGAAGCTATGCATTGTACCTTAGACCATGATGATACTTGCTTTATGGTAAATTCAATATATCCTTATGTATCTTATCATACTTAGGAAATAATTAATGAAGATCCATTGCTTATGGCACTCCAAGGTAATGATGGAAAAGAGGTCAACGATGAGTTGGTACAACAAGTGATAGGAAAGTGAGATGAGGTGAAAGAGGCGGAGGATATGAAAAGTGAAAATTTACAAGCTTCACCTTGCGCCTCATTAAAGTCATCAATAGAGGAACCTTCGGAGTTAGAATTTAAGACGTTGCCCAAACACTTGGAATACCTGTTCTTAGGGTAAAATTCTACCCTTCCTGTCATCATCTCCTCCAAGCTAACTAGACAATAAAAATGAGAGTTACTAAGGACCTTAAAAAACCATAAGAAGGCTATAGCTTGGAAAATAGCCCACATTCAAGGTAGTAGTCCCTCATTTTGTACACAAAAGATCTTGCTTGAAAAGAGATTAAACCTGTGGTTCAACCCCAAAGGAGATTGAACCCCCATATGCAAGAGGTGGTGAAAAATGAGGTAATCAAACTACTCGATGCTGGAATCATCTATCCGATTTCTGACAGCATTTGGGTAAATCCATTCGAAGTAGTGCCCAAAAAAAATGAGATGAAGGTCATTCCCAATGAAAAGAAGTTAATTCCAATGAGATTCATCACTGGTTGGAGGGTGTGTATTGATTACCGAAAACTAAATGATGCCACTAGAAAGGATCAGTTCCCTCTACCCTTCATTGACCAAATGTTAGAAAGACTTGCGGGCCATGAATTTTATTGTTTTCTTGATGGATTTTCAGGTTATTTTCAAATTCCAATTGCACCCCAGGACCAAGAAAAGATGACATTCACTTGTTATGGTACCTTTTCTTATAGGTGAATGCCTTTCAGTTTGTGTAATGCCTCTGCTACTTTTCAACGTTACATGATAGCTATTTTTGAGGGTTTGATAAGGGATATAATAGAAGTTTTTATGGATGATTTTTCCATCTTTGGAAATTATTTTGATATTTTCTTGCATAATCTTGAAAAAGTTTTAGAAAGATATGAGGATACTCAATTGGTTTTAAATGGGAAAAGTGTCATTTTATGGTTCAAGAGGGCATAGTCTTAGGTCATAAGATTTCAAAACATGGCATTGAGATAATAGATAGGGCAAAGATAGAAACCATTGAGAGACTACCTCTCCCATCATCCGTAAAGGCGGTGAGGAGTTTCTTGGGTCATATGGGTTTTTATGGGAAGTTCATTCAAGATTTTTCAAAAATTTCCAAACCTCTTACAACTTTGCTTGAACTCCCGTTCTTCCTTCTCCTTCAATGCCGGGGGATAACTATAGGGTAGGAATCCTGGTTGGGCCGCTGTAGATTGGATTTTTGAGGTCGATGGTTGGTAAGTCCAACTCTCGTTGATAGACTTAACTGAGCTATGGAAAGAGGAGATGAATATCCTTTCCCGTTCGATCCCTAACTAAATTCTTAAAAAGAAAGTAAGATCGGAAACGACGGTGCTTGTCAAGCCTAAAGCTGGATGAAGACTTTGTTTTCACACCTTTATTTTTATGATAATTGTTTACATGCCTTTGAAGTTTTAAAGCATAAATTGACTAACTATCCTATTTTAGTGGCTCCTGATTAGTCCCTTTCTTTTGAGCTAATATGCGATGCTAGTGATTATGCCATAGGTGCCGTACTAGGTCAAAGAAAGAGTAAGCACTTTCAACCAATCTTTTATGCAAGCAAAACTCTTACGGATGCACAAGCCAATTACACTACAATGGAGAAAGAATTGCTTGCCATAGTGTTTGCTTTTGATAAATTCCACCCTTATCTTATTATTTCTAAAGTTATTGTTTATAGGGATCACTCCACACGAAAGTACTTGTTAGCTAAGATTGATTCAAAACCTAGACTTATTCGTTGGGTACTTTTGTTGCAAGAATTCGACTTAGAAATAAGAGATAAAAAGGGCGCAAAAAATTTGGCAGCACATCATCTTTCTCACCTAGAAAATCCTTTGCGTAACCCTTGAAGGAAGAAAGCATAAACGACATGTTCCCAAATGAATTCCTTCTTTTCTGTGATGTAACTAAAGATGATTCTCCTTAGTTTACAGATATTGCTAACCATCTTGTGTCTAATGTAGTTCCAGTAGGCAAGACTACGCAACAACTTTGGAAATTCTTCAAGGATTTCAAATATTATTTTGGGACGATCCATATTTGTTTCGTTAATGTGCCGACCAAATGCTTCAGAAATGTGAAGCACCACAAAAAACGGAGTATATCTTATGCCATTGTAATGAAGGACCCACTGGAGGACATTACCAAGCAAACAACACGACCTGCAAGGAACTAGAGTATGGTTCTTATTGGCCAACAATCTTCGAGGACACAAAAATGTATGTCATGACTTGTGGTAGATGCCAGAGAACAGGTAATATCTCTAAACGCCACAAAGGCCTCTTACCGTTTTTCAAAATTGTGAGATATTTGATTGTTGGGGAATTGAATTTATGGGACCTTTCTGAGTTCTTTTGGTAATAAATATGTCTTGGTAGCAATCGAGTAGTCTCTAGATGAATTGAGGCTCAATCTCTACCCATTAATGATGCCAGAGTCGTTAAATTCTTAAATGATTAATTGATCGCTTTGGTATCCCTAGAGTCATCATGAGGGATTGGGGGGCACTTCTGTATTAATTAATGGAAAAGTTCTTAAGAGTCTTGGGGTTACACATAAGATGTCTACACCTTATCACCCACAAACTAGTGGCCAAGTAGAGGTCGTTAACCATGAAATCAAAAGAATATTAGAGAAAACGGTGGAAAGAACTAGGAAAGATTGGAGTGTCAAGCTAGACGACGCTCTTTGGAAATATAAGACTGCTTATAAGACTCCGATTGGCTTTTCCTCATTTCTTCTTTTGCACAGAAAATCATGTCACTTACCTGTCAAAGTAAAACATAAAGCTTATAGCGCAATGCAACTTGTGAACTTTGATTCTATTCATACAAGAAAGCAAAGGTTACTACATTTGAATGAGATGGACAAATGGAGATTAGAAGCGTACAAAATTCATCCATATAAAAAGAAAAGGTAAAATGATGGCACAACAAACACCTCGTGAAGAAAGAGTTCAAAAAAAGTGAAGCAGTTCTTCTACACAATTCTCGACTCATGCTCTTTCCTAAAAAACTTAAGTCAAGATGGTTGGGACCTTTTTTCGTCCATAAGGTTTATCCTTATGGAGTGGTTAAAGTAACTCACCCCAAATGGGGAATATTTAAAGTAAGCGGACACCGATTGAAACCTTATTTTGGTGAAGATCTGAACAATCTTCAAAAGGTTGAGACGGCCCTTCATGCAAAATAAGGGCGCCAAAATGGTTTGTTGCATATATAATTGTATCAATTCAAATTTTATCACTTTCACTTTTTGTCTTCCTTTCATTATTATTATTATTATTATTATTATTATTATTATTATTATTATTATTATTATTATTATTATTATTATTATTATTATTTTGTGTTTTCTTATGAGTATTATAGCATGAATATGAGAGTGGGGAACTACACCCTTATGTGATTAATAAACTTATTGCTCTATGTACATGAGAACGATGTGGAAAAGCATACCAAAACAACCAAGAAAGTAGGGGCAGCCTGGAGAAGATCTTTCTGGAATCGAAAACATACACAGCAGCAGAACAATTTTTCCAGAAAGCTTCAGGAACCGGATAGCATACCTTCCGGGATCGAAGAGTGCCGCTCCAGAACTAAAAAGTGTGACGAGCAAAGAAGAAATTTGTCCAGAAGGCTTTCGGATCTAGAAAGCCACATTATTCGGATCTGAAAAGCATAAATTCAAAATGGGTTATCGAATCTTAGTTGGGTTTGGCTCGGCCGATCGTGGGTCAACCCAATTTTCAGCTACAATCTTTCTTAATTCCAGTAAATTTCCTCTAAAAACACTCATTTCAAATCCCTAATATCTCTCAAACAATCCCCCTTCTCCAGTGCCAACATTCCATTCTTCCTCACTGCCACCATTCAATCCTTTCCGACCACTCTTTTCTTCCTCGACACAAACCACCGTTCATCAACATCATCCTCATTCCTCTCTTCCTCTTCCTCTCCTACAGTTATTCTTCTGTCTCTTTCCTTTTACCCCTCTCCCCCTATTCAACCTCTCTGTTTTCTTTTTCTCTGTTCCACCTCAGCATACCGGTCCCCATTTCTAGCAGTAATAGAAGTACAAAACTCATTTCAGCGTCCTGTGGCATGACAACAACCCCGATCTCCGGCAACAGTTCGTTTTCATACGAACCAAGGATAAATTTCCTTTAACATACTTACCTATTTAATTATCTAAATTTCATTTTCGGGGACGTCGCCTGAGTTGTATTACTTTAAATTCTGTGTTGTCGTGTTATATTATGTCTGCTAATTTCTCTGTTTCAGGGGCGCAGCCTATTACGTGCTTAATTTAACTGAACACTATGCACACATGGCTATAATTTATCTTTGTTGTCACTGTTTTGGGTTGTTTGTTTGGTTGGACTTGTTTGGTTAGTTTTATCCTATCTATCATTTTCATCACCATGCCTCGAAAAAATGTAGCCTCTGCGTCTTCTAAATGAGCCCGTATAATAGAGCCTGACTCTCCTGAGAATACCTCTCCTGTTCCACCTTTTCCTACACGCATCACATATAAAGCTAACAAAGCTTGGTGCGAAAAATGAAAAAATAGTAGAATAGAACCGGAGCAAACCGTTGAGGCCTTTTTCGATAGCCAATTAGAGTTTCTCCTTTTTTCTATGGATTAGGATGGGATACCATGATCCTTAGGCACAAGATTTATTATACCTGACCTCATTGGGGAATTTTACACTAACATGACCCAAAAGGCGAACAAAAATGACATCTCCGTTACCACCACGGTAAAAGGAGTTAGAGTCCACTTTAATAAGGCCCACCTCTCCGAAATTGCACACATCCCGAATTTTGGCTCTAGCATCACCTTCGGTTCCACTTCTAGAATTATCCACAGGGATGATGGGTGGAATCATACCTCCACATGTGATAGGCTAGCATTCATCCTAGACCTAATTTTGGCACTAAGTGCACTATTTGGAATTCCGTAGACCTCATCCCGCGGCTAAAAGCTGCAACACATCTTGTTGGATCTAATCTTTCCAATAGGTCTAGGAAAAGTTTCAATGAGCTCCGTGCCATTGACATCTTTATCATTGATAAACTGCTTTCGGCTTTCCCTTTTCTTTTAGCTTCAGTCATCATTCATCTAATATGTGATATCGTCTCTACGAACAAGAGCGATCACGTGCTTGGTTACTATACTTATTACTGACATGTTATGCCACTTTGAGGTGGATTTTTCAGTGGAATAGGTAGAGCGAACATATAATGGTGACATCATATCTAGATCCACTCTTTCACGATCTGGATTTGAATATGATGAAAAAGAGAAAAAATGGCTGTCGATGGATGAGTCAAGCAAAAAGATGGGTGCCGAGGAGACCTTCAATTTCAAAAAGCAAAAATGCACAAAGGATCCATCGGCACGCAGAAAAGAAGGCATGGAAGAGGAGGATTAAGATGACAATGAGGACGAGGAAAGTGATGAGGAGGTTGAGGATCCAATCCCTCCCTTTGGGAATCCATAATCGAGCTCTAAATGGGACTTACCACCATTCTATTGTGCTTGGATTGACAAGGCAAAATGCTCACCCAACAATAGCTACTGTTATCCCAAATCTACGGGCGACTTTTTCCTGGTAAAGGCCGGTGGTGGAGGAGGGGCAGATCGACCCTCTAGAGAGTTTTCTCTCTCCCTACTCAATTTTTTGTTTATGTGTTACTTTCTATTTTTGTTACTTTATGTGTTTTATATGTTTTTCTTTTCGTTTCTTAGGTTTTATTCCCTTGTCTCTCTTTTACCTTTAGTTTTTTTCCTCACATTAAGGACAATGTGATTCTAAGTGCGGGAAGATTTTAGTTGTTTCAGTGTCTTAAGCTATTAAGTTGTTTACGTTTTAACTGTTTGTTTTTATAAAAATACCAAAAACATCGAAAAAATTCAAAAACTCCAAAAACATTGAAAATTTTTCAAAAATCTCAAAAAGTTGTTTTGTTTTAAACTTAGTTTTTGTAAATAATTATTTTTATAATTCTTAATAAAAACACCAAAAAGATTTTCCTTTTTTCTTTTTTTTTCACTAGAAAAGCATAAAAAGATTTGTGAATAACTTGTTAAGACTTTGATTAAGTATAATACGTAGTTAACCTCATATCTCTCTGTTGTGTGATTTCTATCTTAACAAAATTCTACTTTTAGGCAAGCGTATTTATCAGTGTAATAAAGCGAGGAAAGTCCCCGGATTGTTGAACTCTCAGGATGGCAAAGCACTAGTACTAACTTCGTCTCTACTGTTTAATGAAATAAAATGGTTTGAAAAGATATTTAAACTAAGAAATAATTAAAATAAAATTAACAACTAAGAAAAAAATTAAAGGTTTTTAAAATGAATTTGGAAAAGAATGTTTAAATAGTAGAATCCCCCTAGAACTTTAGATTAATTTTATTTAGAACATCGTTGTAATTAATTATTAAAACCTGTTGGTTGGATCTCACTCAAATGTCGGATATTCTCTATTCCTAGGCGAAAACCCTCCTATTCAACTTAACCATTTAGAGAAGAATTCCTTCTAACTCTAATCTAATTATGAACGACTTATAGATTATAGTGATTAATTAATGATCTAAGAACCGTAATTAGTATTCCTACTCAATTACTAATTCCTATTATTCAATTAGTGCCCTAGATTAATCTTCCTTGGTCAGAGTTCAATTAATCTCGTGAAATTACCAATCTCTAGAAAATAGATAAACAATCACAACAATTGAATAACAACCAAACAAGAATTAAATAACTAAAACAAGAAATTCATATAAAACATCAACCAAGAATTCTAGGGTTCATCCCTATTTAAACACAAATAGAAATAGCCACTAAATATAATTCTAAAACATAAACTCAGACAAACTTATGAAATAGAAAGAGTTTAGAAGAGATTATTAGGGGAAGTCTTTAAGATTTCACGGTTCCGGTGAACGTCCAAGCTCGTCTTTCGAGTCGCCCAAAGAACTCCCAAAATTCGGATCTTCAAAGTCTTCTTACAAAATATGGAATTGAATCTAAAACCTTAGCTAAAGAATATGTGTTAAGAGGGGTTTATATAGATGAAAAATCTCCAAATCCTACTCTAAAATTACTCTAATCCCTTTCTAAAAAGGTTTGGAATTAAATTACAAAAAGAAAAGGAATCAAAGTGCAAAACAGAAAACTTCAAAAAAATTGAAAATCAACCCCTGTGCATGACTATCCGGATCAAGATAGTGGGAATATCCTAATCCGGATAGCTTCTGCCCAAAAATTTCTTTATTTGTTCTAATTTTTTCTAGATCATGTACGTATGTTGCACTTCTTGAGTTTTTTTGAACCATTTAATGGATGATTCAGGTCTTGGCATCTTCATATGATTTGTATATAATTCTCTTATATTTTCAAAACATCTTGAATCATATAGATTGAAGTCTTATATATATAGTTATGATCATTTTACCGAAAGGTATCAAACTAGAATGTCATGTGAGAAAGCGAATCTTTGCAGCATATTTTGGATGACCTAATGAACTTTGATTGAGACAAACTTTAGCTTTGTGAAAACCTTAGGAAGTCCTATACAATCTATAACCAGGATACTTCTCCAATTGAGGTTATTAAGAAGGTCAAAAATTCACCGGAAACTACATTGCTTGGCCATAGACCCTTTTTTTGGGCAGCTTGTTATTTCTTCTAGTTTTTTTGCTTCGTTTTTGCTCCAAAGTCATTTTTTATTGCTCGTTTTCAACAAATATTCCCTGTAGGTACCTATAACAATAAAAGAAGAAACGGATCAATAAAATCTATTTTATAAACATTTAAGCACCAAAAACCAATAAAAACGTCAATGCTTAAAAGGGTAAAAATAGACTTATCACTCTTTTTTGTTTTTTCCTTGTGAATCAATGGGTTTTATGGACAATGCTTTGGTTTAGGAATAGGAATATGCTTTAATATTCTTGTGAAATTGGTAGTATATAATTAATTTTTAAAGCATCGCTCTAGAACTTGTTTTTCCACACCTTGAAAAAGAGTCTAGTTTTCTGTTAACCCCAGAGATGATGGTCATAGGTATTCTTTAATCCGTTTGAGATTTTCTTGTCTACCTTTTTAACGTTTAATCCTTAGCACCCATTCTTGAGCTTCATGCCAAGGGATTCGCTCCCTTCTTTTCTTTATTTTTAAACCCACATTTAAATATAAAGCCTCAATCAATGAGCTAATGATTCTATACCTTTGAGTCGGTTTGAGTGAGCTTTATGAATAAGTGTGGGGGAAGAAGTGAGAAAAGAAACTTTTGAGAGAAATGGGTATTTTGGGAACTTTTGTGAGAAAGCAATCAAACGAGAAGAAAAAGTATCAAGGGAATCTTTTGTGAGAAAGCTTATATTCTATCAATCATTTGTGGAAAAAGAGAAAAATGAGGAAGATGAGAAAAAAAATTATTGAAAAGAGAAAAGAAAATGAAAAGAAAGAAAAGAAAAAGAGAGAAAAAGAATGAGTTCAAAGAAGAAAATTTATTAGATGTTTGTCTCTCAATTCCCTTATTCTCACATTCATACTTGGTTTTTGAGTGATTGAGCATTGAAAGAGAGGTAAAGTGTTTCAAGAAATTATAGTAAAAACGACCAAAAACGTTATAGATAACTTTGAACTTATTTCCCTTTCATTGCACTAGCATGTATTTTCATTCATTTTGCTTTCCCTTTACCTTCGTTTGATAACCACATATGTCCCAAGCCTAACGTTACAAGCTTGAAAGTCCTACCTAATCCGGGGATGACGTTAGCTAGTACTTGGAGTAGAGGGTTGTTGGAAAAGTTAAGTATATAGAGTATAGCTTGATAAAGTAAATAATATAGTTAATTTCTTGAAATTCCTCTTGCATATTTTTGAAACTAAACATAAAGTTTGCACACACACCTTTGATTCGATGGTGCTAAAATGGAATGTTTGATATGATGGCTAGTCTATGAATTGTGTTTTGATAAGTTTTAGCAATTTTTGTAATTCTTGGTTATGTTTTGAAGGTGACGTATCTTTGTAGTTTTAGTTTTTCAAAAGTTTGTTTTATAAAGTTTTTAGAGTTTGTTTTGTGTGATTTTGCGAGTATATCGTCTGCAAACCCTCACGAGACCTTACTCGTCCTCTTTGGTAACTTAGAAGTTTAAAGGGCTTGTTCCACGTGCTAAGTGCAATCGTGAGAACTACGAAAATGGCTAGTCAGTTTTTTTTCTTGTTTCTTTTTAGCCTTTTGCTCCAGGACGATCAAAGCTTAAGTGTGGGGGAGTTTGACAAGTCTAATTTTACCCGTTAAGCATTGTCATTTTTATCGATTTTTGTGTCTAAATGATTACAAAATAGAGTTACTTCCCATTTCTTCTCTTATTGTTATAGGTACCTTCAGAATGAAGATATGTGAAAGCAAGCCAAAACAAAGGACTTTGGAGCGAAAAAAAAAGAGAAATACGCAAAATCAAGAAAGCTAGAAGAATTACACTATCGAGATCCGAATAGGCGTTTTCGGATTTGGAAAGTGTGGCCAAGTTTTACAAATTCTTTCCAGAGAGCTTCAGTATTCGGAAAGCAACTTTCCTGATCTGGATAGTCGTGTACAGGGGCTAATTTACAGTTTTTAAAACTTTTCCTTTTTGCACTTTGATTCATTTCCTTTTTGTAATTTAATTCCAAAACTTTTTAGAAAGGGACAGGAGTAAATTTGGAGATTTTTCTCCCATATAAACCCCTCTAAAGACATTAATTCAATAGCTTAGGTCTTAGTTTCAATTTTATATTTGGTAAGAAGACCCAAGTCGGGAATTTTGTCAAGCAATCAAAAGTTGAGTTTGAGAAATTACCGGGATCGTGGACCTTCAATCTTTTCTCCTAAGCTCCTCATAACTTATTCTTTTTCATAAATTTTTTCTATGAGTTTATGTTTTAGAATTATGTTTAACAGCTAATTTTATTTGTGTTTAAATGGGGATGAACCCTAGAATTCTTTGTTAATGTTTTATATGAATTTCTTGTTTTAATTATCTAATTCTTGTTTGGTTGTTATTCAATTGTTATGATTGTTTACCGGCTTTTGCAAGATTTGTAAATTCGCAAGATTAATTGGAACTGACAAAGGAAAATTAATGTATGGCATAAATTGGAAATAGAAATCGGTAATTGAGTAGACATACTTGTTACGATTCTTAGATCATTAATTAATCACTATGATCCATAATCTGTTTATAAATATTTTAGGGTTAGAAGACATTCTTCTCTAAACGGTTAAGTTGAATAGGACAATATTCGCCTAGACATAGGGTTTATCCAATTCTTGAGTGAGATCCAACCAATGAGTTTTAATGATTATTTACAATGATTTTTTAATTAAAATTAACTTAAGGTTCTAGGGAGATTCTACCATTTAAGCACGCTTTTTCCAAACTTGTTTTTAAAGCCTTTTAATTTCTTTCTTAGTTTAATTACTTTGAATTTATTTCTTTATATTTTTTTATATAAAATTCTTTTCAAACTGTTTTATTTAATTAAACAGTAGAGACGTAGTTAGTACTAGTGCTTGGCCTTCCCGAGAGTTCGGCAATCTAGTGACTTTCCTTGCCATATTATACCGATAGGTATACTTGCCTAAAAGTAGAATTTTAATAGGTTAGTAACCACACATCAACCAACTACACAATCAGTTATTGGAAAAAGTGGGAGTTTAGGAATAAGTTGGATGAACAAGGAAACATTGTGAGAAACAAGGCAAGATTTGTAGCTCAAAGCTACAACCAAGAGGAAGGAATTTATTTTTATGAAACTTTTGCTCTAGTAGCTCGATTAGAATCCATTCGCATGTTATGTTCATGTACTTGTTACAAAGGTTTTGATCTGTTTCAAATGGATGTGAAAAGTGCTGTTTTAAACGGTTTTTTAAAAGAAGAGTTTTATGTTGAACAATCCTTGGAGAAGAAGAAAAGAAAAAAAAAGGAAGCTATTAATCTAAAAAAGGTTTATGATGAAAAGAAAAGTAAAGAGGAGAGTCTGCCCAAAAAAAGGAGGAAAGAAACAGTCAAAAGAAATTTGAATATAGAAATTGAGAAGGATGAACAAAAGTTTCCAGTTGAAGAGAAAAATAATGAGAGTAAAAGAAAGTAGTTGAGCTTGAGGGAGAAAAAGAGAATGAAGGCGGAGAAGAAAATAATGAGAAAATGAAAGATTTGAGATAGAAAGGAAGTTGGAAAAGCTATCTGAAGTTTGGAAAATGTATGAGGAGATACAAGAAAGAGTTGATGATTTGGGTCAGTCTGTGTATGATTTTGGTGAGACTTTAAAAGAGCTTTTTGGAGAAGCTACACAGAGAAAATCTACAGAGAAAGCACTAGAGATAGCTGTGAATGTTCCCTTCTAGTTCTAATCCTTCTGAGACTGTGCATTCTGGTATTTCTCTTTCTGCTTTGATCGCTTGTATTTAATTTCAACTCTTTTTTCTTCCATTAAGAATCATCCACCTCCTTCCTCTACTCAGTTGGTATTTGAGCATCCTTTCAGGATTTAATTTTGCTGCAGTTGTGCTTACTACTGCCGACGTGCTTGTTGTTAAACTAAAAACTTTTCATTCCAGTATCAACAAATCTGTGCCAAATTAGTTTGACATCCTTTGCATTATGTCAACATGCTTCTGAAACTGACTAACTATTTGATTCGAAGACTTTATATTGCTAGTGTGGGGATACTTTTGAACATTTTATTTTAATTAGTATGATGTGATGGGGATTCGTGAGCCCTTGATCTTTCAGTACTTTATTTTTGAATTCTTGAACTCTTATTGAGCTAGTTACTGCTTTGATGCTACAACTCTTACAGACTTCTTGATGTGTGTCAAAAAGGGGGACTATATGTGTGAGTTTTTTTTTCTGGAGTTTTTTTTTTTTATTGCTGGCTATTGATGTTTCTTCTTACTTACCTTGACTCAGAACTGTTAGTATATGCCCGAAGACCAATTGACTCACATTTATGATTTACGAAGCATGTATTTTTGAATTGTATTTTATGCTCTTGGTCATCAAGCATGTGACTTGATAGTAAAACCCTTATAGCTAATAAAATACTATTCTTATTTGTGCCTAGTTTATTACATCTTGTAAACTAGTGTGAAGTTGATTGATGGTCAAGTTTTACTGATCATGAATATGAGATATAAAATCAATTCATAAATACATATTGAGAATATTGTATTGGACATGACCAAAAGTGAAGAAGAAATATTACATGGGTTTAAGTTATAAGTATTTCTTCTCAGTTTTATATTTGGTATCCTTCGACCTAATGTTTCTAATGTTTCTTGCATGGGGAGAAAAATATGTTTTGACATAGTCAAACATCACTTTTAATTAGGTGATCATTATGATTATTGGTTGGCTTATTTTCTCGTCATGGCTTGAATATTGGAGATAGTGAAAAGGGATTTGTCCCTCTCTTTTTAGAGAGAGATATCCATGGGCCCTTGATAAGGAAGACTGAAAAATATGCATGGCCATGCTCAAATAAGTATTAATAAGGTGTTATTAATATTATTTGTTAGAACAGTCTGTCTGGTGATCAAGTAAATGGTTAATTAAGTTTTGTAAGGATGACTTGATCCATGCCTTATACTTAATTAGGATATCGTGTGACAAAAGGACTAAATATTAAATCTGATGCTGGGTTATTATTACATTTACTTAACTTGGGTAAGCATAATGTCTTGCTAGAGGCCGCTCATGTTTTGTGAATAAATATCTAGGACACTTTTTCATTCACTGCCAATGTTAAATGAACCTACAGGGTCACATGCATAGACGATCTTGTGAGCATAATGTCCCGTTCAATGAATCTAGATTGTGTCCAGATTCGTTGAACGTATACAAAAAGGGAATCAGATTCCATATTGTATTTTCTGGTAGGTTAGTAAGTAATTAATTTTATTTAATCGAATAAATGAAATTAATTACTTAATATTACTCATCCAACCATTGGATGATTATGGGAATAGAGGGACGAGATTAAACTGTCATTAGGTGACAGTTAGGGTTTTGATATTGACAGCTATAAAAGGTTATGTTAACGTTTTCTTGGTAGCCGTCCTTTATCTGACTAAAGAAAAAAAAAAATCCTAAACCCTAGAACGGCGATATAGTATCTAGCCTCCTCTCTCCGAAATACGACCGATTACCAGATAGTCAGGATCAGTTCTGAACAGTTTTCAGAACACAGAAGGGGCTAGCATCCCGATCGCTTGCAGAGGAGTTCGTCGCGTGGATACCAGTAGAGGGCGAAGCGTACAAAGCAGCGCCTCCACAGCCAACAATCAAAACATTGAGGTAATTTCTATCCAATCGGTTTTTCTAGTATGTGCAGATCCTGTTGGTGGATTTCCGTAGTTTTATTTTACTTTGTTTTTACCTACGGATTCCAACAAGAACTGCATATTTCTTTCTAAGGATTCTTTCACATTATTGTTTCTGAGCCAAATGCTTGAGAGACTTGCATTGATGATTTCTACTAAACTACAGTAATTTTGACTTTGGTATGACCAACACTTGCTCAGGGGGAGTTCTTACTTTTTTTAACTCTTCTTTTATTGCTCAAGGGGAGCCTTCAGTTATTTAATTTTGTCGTACTACTTTTGTCTTTAATAAAAACAAACTAATTTTTTGTCACTCATAAAAAAAGAGGAGAATGTTGGATCAGAGGTCAATATGTTTCACAAGCTTTGAAGATTAAAAAATTAATATTTATTTGTTTTTAACATTTTGTGTGTTTTGTTAAGAAGTTAAGATAAGTATGCTTAAGGTATATGATGATTGATAATTTCAAGCTAATAGCCTCAAGCTAATAAAGATCAGCTTGTGTATGCCATGTTGAAGATACGTGGGGACCAGAAGATGGGATTTGTAACTAATTACAAATAGTTACTTTCCACATGGCATTTTACTAGAAGATTAGAAGAAATGCTTCTTCTTCAAGGATTGTTCTTTTGTCTTTATTCTAATGGTCCCTCATTGATATTTTTTATATATTATGTTTCTGGTATAACATATTACTGCTAAAATTTTTCTAGTCTCTATGCTAATACAGAAAAGATATTAAACATCTTGGAGGTTGTTACGTTGGGAGCAAGCAGCATGTGAAAAAAGAACCATATTTTGATGAGTTGGCGATATTCTTCTGGGAGAAAGTATATAAGAGAGAAACATAGTTGAGAAAGATGTATATTCCTAAAGAAAAAGTTCCATCAGGAAGTGCAAAATCTCTGCAATAAAAGTGCACCATAATATTCAGTAAACTTGATTGAGTGTAGGGCAGAATTTAGATTGCTAAAAGCTGAGATTGAGTGATATGCAATTTGATTAGTAGCTCCTTCTTCTTTACTGTTTCTAGTTTTTGGTTTCTCTAGTTCCTGGATAAAAACTTGAAGCTGGTTTTAAAAGAACCATAACAAAAACTTGTAGTTGAGTTTTCTTTGGGATAAGGAAATTGTTAGTTGCTAGTCTAATAGAAACTAGTTGTTCATAAGGGTTTAATCTCACATGATCAAGATTGTTGATTGATAGTGAAATCTTCAAGATGATGTTCTTGAGAAAATTAGATGTAGGCATTTAGCTGAAGCACTATAAAATTCTTGGTGTTATTTTCTTTATATCATTTCTTTCTGTCCTTTTATTATTTTTTATTTTGAGATCATATTTCTGCAGACAAGCTAATGACTAATTTGGAAACCTAATCAATTAGTTCTTTCTGTTTCTTATAGTTAAGCTAGTCTCTAGAAAATTAACATGAAAAGTTTTTTATATATATTTATAGTTTTTAGGAAAAAAGGCTATAAAAGACCTCCAACTATTTACATGCTTTAGCGAATTTACTGGGATTTCCGGCGAATTTTGTGGCTGTTTCCTGTGAAATTCCACCGAAAATCATCATAATATTCACCGAAATGGTACTTTTAGAGTCTTGGAAATAGTTGAAGGGTAAAATTAGTGAAAAGTAAAGTTTAAAGGCATTTTCAGCAGTGCGTAAATAGTTGGAGAACATTTATAGCATTTTTCTCTAGTTTTTATTAGTCCAATTCACTCATTTCCCATCCCTCCCCCCTCTCCCCTCCCAGACTTATTTGCGATCTACACATTTTCTCTTTCTTTTTCATGAGATCTTTTCTCAGAAACACTCTTTTCTTCCCCCACTTCTTCTACTTTCTTTTTCCTCTTCCTAACATTTCTTTTTCCACTCTTTAAACCCTTTTTTTTTTCTTTCTCTTTCAGTTAAATTTCTCCCAACAAAGTTCCTTTCAATAATTTCTCTCTTACACACATTAGTGTAACCTTCATCATTCAAAACTACTCGCAAATATCTCAATAGCTTAGTTAACATCATTTCATAAGATAAAGCTTTTGAATCCTTGTTTAAAACAGCTCTCAACTTTTCAAAATATTAAGAAGCACAAATTAAGATCTCTACCTTTTTCACCCTTCAATCTTTTTGTTTTCTTTTTCTTATATGTTTTCCTCTTCTTTTTGAACCTTGGATAATTTTTATGGGCATAGTATCTTTCCTTTTGGTATAACATATAATAGAGATAAACAAAGAATTTTCAAGCATAAGAATTCAAAGAGAAGTGCTTGAATGAGAGAGGTAGCCCTTCTTTTATGAATCAGTTGAAGAAAAATGAGGTCACAATACAACTTCTCTTTGGAGAATGAAGTAGAAGTTTTCTTTTTCAAGGACTCAACTTTTCAGAAGAAATAATGATTTAAAAGGACAATTGAACCTTTCACACAAGGAGAGAGAAAGAGATAAGATAGATAAACAATTCGAATTTTTCAAAGAGAATGGTAATACTTTTGAACATGTGCCCATATAAATTGTATTTTTTATTTACCAATTTTATATCACCTTTACAAGATATTTTAAAATCCAAATATCACTTTTAAAAAGCACTCGATAATGATAGATCAAGATATCAAAATTGGCTACACAAACTTTGACCAAGATAATTATGAAAAAAGAGAATAAGCTGAAATCGACAATTAATGCACCTAACTTTTACTTAATGCTTAAAGAAATAGTAACTCAAACAAGACAAGGCATAGCACATTTATTCATTGGGGGAAACTTTATTGAAAGCAATAAAAAAAAAAAAAAACTAACTAAAGACAAGTTAATCTAAGTTTAAAAACATATTTTTAGAAAAGCTCTGTCACATAGAGTTTTTGTGAATATATTCGCAAGCTATTTCTCAAAGGGAACAAAGATTAGTTTGACTACATCTTCCTTCACATGTTTTCAGATAAAATGATGTCTTATTTCAATGTGCTTTGTTTTGGAGAAGCAATTGAGGTAAACAGCTTCCAGCTGATATGTATTCCACCTCTGTAGTTGATAGGCTAACTGATCTCAGTTTCTTGTTGTGCTAAGAGATTAGACATTTGCCTAAGGACTGACATATGTCTGATGCACTTTTCCTATCAACTCGACTTTCGGCAAAGTATGTATCTCTTTAGCTAAAAAATTCCATTCCTTGGATACCATACGATTAGCTCGAATTATCTGCAAGATATCTAAAGATTCTCTTCAGCTCAATGAGATATGATTTCTTAAGATTAGCTTGAAATCTTGCACAGAAACATACACTAAGCAAAATACAAGCCTACTAGCAGTAAGATATAGAATAGATCCTATCATACCTCTATACTCTTTCTGATTGGTAGCCTCACCTTTCTCATTCTTGTTTAGCTTCTCTGAATTGTACATAGGAGTCTTGCTAAACTTAGCTTCAGTCATCTTATACTTCTTCAAAAGTTTCTTTATGTACTTAGATTGACTTATTCGCATTCCTTCTTTGATCTGTTTAATCTGAAGTCCCCAAAAAGAAGTTTAGCTTGCCCATCATGCTCTTCTCAAATTCTCCCTGCACTTGCTTAGAAAAATCTTTACATAGCTCATGTCAGTAGTTCCAAAGATTATACCATCCACATACACTTGCGCACTCAGAATGTCTTCTAAATTTTTTTTTTTTTTTTTTTATGAAAAGAGCTTTATATACACTTTCTCTTGGAAAAATATTTTTCAGAAAAAATTGCTTAGTCTCTCATACCAAACTCCTGAATTATATTTGAGAACATACAATGCTTTTATCAGCTTAAAAACATGATTAGGTTTTTCAAAGCTTTCAAATCCAGGTGATTGTTCCACATAAACCTCTTCTTTTAATATACCATTTAAAAAAAGGCATTTTTCATATCCATTTAAAACAAAGCAAAATCTTTGAAACATGAAAATACATACAAAATCGAGCTACTTGAGCAAAAGTCTCATCAGATTAATTCACTCTTCCTGATTGTATCTTGAGCCACAAGCCTTACTTTATTTCTGAAAAGCCATTTGGTTCCAATAACCAACCTTTTTATTGGCCTAGGAATGAGCTTCTAATTATTGTTTCTCTCAAACTAATTTAATCTAAACACATGCAACATTTCCCATCACTTTTCTCAAACCGCTTCTTGTTACCATTTTCTTAGAAGGATCTGTTGTCATGTCCTTCTTTGAATGATTTCTAAGATACCTCCACTCCTTGGGTAATTCACTATCAGCACTTGAAGTTCCCCGATTAGCTCCATTTTCGATTGGCACTCCATTAGCTTCACTTACTTCTTCAGCTTGTTCAACAACATTATCAATTTTGTCCAAATCCTCTTATCCTGTAATATTTTCTCCAGTTGTTGCACTTCAAGATTTTTCTTCATTAGTCACACTAAACACAACATGCACAGATTCTTTAACAATTTCACTTCTCTTGTTGAAGACTCGATATTTCTTGCTCACTTCTAAATATACAAGAAAAATAGTTTTATCTGATTTTCCATCAAATGTTCTTAAACTTTTCTTATCATTTAGAATGAAGCATTTACATCCAAACACTTTAAAATATCCAACATTAGATTCCCTTCCTTTTCAAAGCTTATTGGATATTTCCTTCAAGATAGATTTTACAAGAGTTATATTTAGAATATAGCTTGTTGTGTTAGTAGCTTCATCCCAGAAGTACTTTGGAGGTTTTCTAATTTAATAAGCATCACAAACACTATCTTTTCAAAGTTGCGTCTTGGCAGACAACTTACCAACTCTTTGTTTGGGAGATTATCCAAGATGCTTATACTTGCATGACCTAATCTTCTGTGCCGCAACCAATTTTCATTAATAGCACCACCTAACTTATCCGTCTCCAACATAAACATTTTCAACTCTTTTTGCTACCAAAATTAGCTTCTCTTCCTAGAACTTGCATTTTATTTTTCTAAACTTAACATCCATTCATCACAATTCCTCTCAACCAGCTTGGTGAACAAATTCCTGACACCTGTCATGTGGCTGGAGCAAGTACTATCCTTTTACCATCCACTTTCTGAACATTTTGCTCCTTAGACACACTTGCAAGACAAATTAGCTCCTCTTGGATAACCAAACTAAGTTGGGTACTTGATGGTAAGATTTCTAACTAGCATGTACTGTTCCAAATCCAGAACAATTCCTTTTCATGTTTTGAAAATTTTTGTTACAATTTCTTGAAAAGTGATTATTGATTACACTTCGTTAAAACTTCTTCTCTGAAATTGCCTATTTCCAAATCGTTGCAACCTTGAATTTACATACCACTTTCTGTACAAATCTCTCTGAAAATCTTTTTTGTAAGAACCTTTGAAAACCGATTTTTAAAATCCCTTTGATGAGAATGAGATCTCACATTCTTCTAAAAACTTTGCTGCAAATTTTCTTTTTGAACATCATGATTTGAAGAATTTGCATAGCTCAATCTAGTTTTACTATCAATTTGGACTTTAAATGAAAATAATGCTTTAAAATTTTTTTATTATTTTCTAGATGTTAGTTCAACACTAAAATTAGCTTAACTCAGGGAAGATGATCAGTGGATATTATAAGCTATTAGCTTGACTCTAAGATCCTAATCATATCGGTTAAAACAAGGATAATTGAAATAGATTAAAAAATAGACAGAAAGAAAAATAGAAAAAAAAAGGTACAAGATTTTTATAGTGATTTGGTTAAAAACCTATATCCACTTTCTCTCAAGAACACCGTCTTAAGGATTCCACTAAAACATCAAACTCGTTCAAAGTGGCTAACCTGTACGAAAGAACACTCGCTAGTTTTTCCTAGTTCTAGCAACTAACAGCTTCTCTATCCTAAGAGAAGCTAAACAACAAATTTTGTTCTGGAACTTGCAAACTAATCAAAAAATTTTCACCCAAAACTTGCAAACCAAAAACAGAAATAAAGATGAAACCAATATAGCACAGGAACTATTCTCCACACTCAAAAGCTATCTATTCAAAACCTTTATTAAGGCTTCTTGTAGAATTATACTAGTAATAGGATTATTGTTAGTTTCCATATTCTCATAAAATCCTAAACTATGTATTCCCTAGATATGATTAGATTTAGTTTCCTAGTTATAATCAATTTAGGACTTGTCACACATATTGACAAGTATATAATGTAAACGATTTTACAATAATCAACAAAAAACATTGGATTGTTTTCCTCATTGGAAACTTTTATGGTATCAGAGCCAGTCTTGTCTAAGTTCCCATAATGAGTTACGACAAGGAAGATACTGGAAATATTGATGACATGTTAGAAGAAAGCCATGTTCGTAAAATAAAGAAAGATGCTTACTATGTAGCATTCTCAGATGGACCTCGGCTGATCATTACGACAATTCAACTTAAAGAGAATGAAAAAGACAATAATTATGCAGAATGGGCTAAAGCTATACGCTTAGCCTTACGTTCGAAGAAAAAGTTGGGATTTGTTGATGGAATGATCCCTATTCCATAAAACGACCTAGAAAAAGAAGAAGAATGGTGGAAAATCAACACTCTAGTAAATTTATGGATTCCCAACACAATTAAACCTTCTCTCCGATCTTCTATAAATTACTCGAAAAGAGCTGATAAATTGTGGATAGATTTAAAAGAAAGGTTTTTAGTTGGAAATAGACCGCGAAAATATGAACTGAAAGCCGCATTAGCAAATTGTAAACAAGGAGGTGATTTGATAAACGTGTATTATTCAAGTTTAAAGAAGATATGGGACGAATTAAAAAATTACACGCAACTCCCATCTTCAGCGACGCAGCATTATTGGCTGCTATTACAAACGAAAGGGAAGAAGAAAAATTCTTCCAATTTTTAATGGGATTGAACAGTGCAATTTATGGTATTTGTTCACTCTCATCTAATTCAACAGGAACCAATGCCAAAAATCAAAACAATTTCTTGCCAAAATTTACAAGGAGGAACAACATAAAAATTTAGCCCGAAGAGAAGACCATGGGGGAGATAGTGCCGCTTTCACTGTACACCAACCCGTACACAAAGCTGCAACAATATCAGATTCGCAGCCAACTTGTACTCACTGCTAACGCAGTGGCCACGACGCTTCTGGCTGCTTCCTGTTGGTGGGGTACCATGAAAGGTGGTCCAAGCCCGGAGCCGGTGAAGGATATCCCGTTGCAACTGGACGCGGTGGAAGAGGAGTGAGCAAATATAGATATGTACGTGACAGGGGGAGCTCAGGTCGAGAAAGGCGTTTTCCAGTTGGCCCAGCGAGTGCCAGCAGCGAGTTCTCTTTTACCAAAGTCGGCAGCAGCAAAAACCTTGGAAAGAATTTTCCAAGTTTGAGTCAAGGGCAATGGTCAAATTTGTTGACCCTTCTCAATAATTCCAATTCTACTCAACCTAACAAACTCTCTGGTATGAAAAATTTATGGATTTTAGACTCGGGTTGTTCTCATCATATGATTGGTAGGAAGGATTTTTAAAAAAATTTAACTACTACCCTACCATAAACTGTTGGACTACCTAATGGGGCTAAAGTCATTGCTTTACAAGAAGGAATAGTTCCTCTAAATTCTAGACTAACACTTTTTAGTGTGCTTTTAATTCCTGAGCTTAAATGCAATTTAATCTCATTGGCTCAATTAGCATGTGATTCGAAGTGTTTTATCACTCTCTTTGATGATTTTTGTGTGATACAGGACCGTACCTCGATGAAGCCGATTGGAGTGGTTGAGCAAAGGAGTGGGATATTTTTTTACAAGCCATTATTGTTGCCGTCTTTATTTGCTTTTGTTAGTGCTGTGTTTGATTCGAGCACATTGTGGCATATTCGGTTAGGTCATCCTTTAGATTTTGTAGTAAAAAGTTTATTAGGACAATCTATGAATTCTAAACCTACTACTTCTCCTTGCAACATTTGTTTACGTGCCAAGCAAACCCGTGATTATTTTCCTTTGAGTATCAATAAACATCTGCTATTTTTTATTTAATTCACTATGATTTATGGGGACCTTACAAAACTACATCCACTGTAGGCGCTTCATATTTTCTTACTATATTGTATGATTATTCTAGAGCAGTGTGGATCTATTTGATTGCTGAGAAAAGTGAAGTCGCATATGTTTTAAAAGATTATTTTGCCATGGTCCAAACCCAATTCCGAAAAAACAATCAAAACAGTTCGGAGTGACAATGGCACAAAATTTATTCCTCTAAAATCGTACTTTTCTGCACATGGCATGATGATCAAACAAGAAGAAGGAGAAACGTCAGCCCTGTGCTTATGGTGGAAGAGGAGGGCAAATAGTCACAGAAGTCAAAGCTGGAAAGCCATGTATAAGTGACGCTTAACTTATTTAGGAGTGAAAAAGGGCGTAGTGAGCAATCTACTCATGTACGAAAGAGGGATATTCCAACTCGATGCGTCCGAGTAAAGAGAACTATCCAAGCTCCTGAACATGTTTGGATCATATAGTCAAAGGCTTCTGCTCGGACCTGTACCTCTCATGGGAAAAAGAGCCCATGCCTCTTCCTGATTGCTGGTACACCTCAACAAAATGGTTGTGTAGAACGGAAGCATTGTCATATCCTAAATGTTGCTCGAGCTTTGTGGTTTCAAGCAAACTTGCCCATAAAGTTTTGGGAGGAATGAGCCTTGACGGCAGGCTATCTTATAAAACGCATCCCTCTTCCTTGTTCCAAGGAAAAACGCCTTATGAATTGTTGCATGGGAAACGCCATCTTATTCTTGTATTAAAAGCTTTAGGTATTTGCCTATGTCCATGATCATGATCTACCCAAAGATAAATTTCGTGCCCGCAGTCGAATATATGTTTTTCTTGGTTACCCATTCAAAAAAAAAAAGGTTGGCGATTTTATGATTTGAAAAATAAGAAATTTATTCTGTCCAGAGATGTGATCGTCGACGAAACCAAATTCCCTTATACAGATTTTTCAGATAATTCATCTCATCCTCTGGAATTTTCTCATTTTTACAATTTTAGGGAGCAAATTTTGGGGTCTCTGCACCAAGACTTACGTGAATAGGGCTTGAATTCCCTTGGGTCAATATCTACTGCCCATGAACCAGCATACCGCAGCCCATTCCAAGTGTCCTCAGCTTCTAGCCCAGCACCGTCTGGCTACCCTCAGCCTCAGGCCCATCTGCTTCAACACCAAGGACCTCACAAACGGCGTCCCAGTCCAACTCCAAAACCCCCAGCTGCCCACCTGCTTTAGCAACCAGGCCCTCCGTGGCCCAGTCTAACTCCCAGAGACCCAGCTATTCAGTTGGCCCAAATGCTCGAGAGCCCATCTTGAATGATCCAGCAGATCGCAGCCTGCTCCAGGTCTCATCTACTTCTGGCCCAGCAAAGTTTGTGCTAACTTCAGCTGCATGCCCACTTGCTTCCTCCTCACCCAAACCAGATGACTCTATTCCTACTTGCAGCCCAATGCAGTTAGCTGCATTTCGGAGAATCTAACACACCCGATTTCATACCCAGCCTCCATTCCCATTTGCGGCCCAATGCAGCCGGCTGCTCCTTCGGACTCCATGCATCGGTCCGCACCCAACTCTCCTCCCACCACACTTGGAACAAGTACTCGGCTTAAAACTATCCCAGCTCGACTCCTAGATTATGACTGTAATACATTTGGAAGTCATTTGTATCCCATTCCTCTGCTCTATCTCCCTCCTCGGCTCTCTCAGGTAAGTTCTATTATCCTATTAACAACTTTGTGAATTATGAAAAAATTTCTTCTTCACATATGCCACTTTCTAGCATCTATTACTAAAGAGACGGAACCGACCAAGTATTCTGATGTTGTATCTAATCCTAAATGGCATGCTGCGATGCAAGAAGAACTTAATGCCTTGATGCAAAATGGCACGTGGACATTGACAACTTTGCCTCCTAGCAAACGTGCCCTTGGTAGTAAATGGATTTTTCGTATCAAGTACAGAGCAGATGGTAAGATTGAAAGGTATAAGGCCCGTTTGGTAATTTTGGGTAACACATAGACAGAAGTTATTGATTTCATGGATACTTTTTCCTCTGTTGCAAAAAGAGTTACTGTTCGAACCTTGCTCTCTATTGCTGCCGCTCAAAACTGGCCATTGCATCGATGGATGTACACAATGCTTTTCTCCATGGAGACTTAAACAAGGAAGTTTATATGTGTTCTCCACTGGGATTTTGCCCTTCTCTCCCAAGACAGGTTTGTAGATTAAAGAAGTCCTTACACGGTATTCATCAAGCACCTCGACATTGATTCTCCAAGCTCACTACTGCTCTCCGTAAGTGTGGATTTTCCCAATCCTATGCGGATTATTCTCTTTTCACTTATTCTCGTTCGAATATTTTCTTATGTGTCCTCATATATGTGGACGATCTATTAATTACCGAAAATTCCTTATCCTCTATTACAAAGTTTAAAGCTTCCTTGAATGCATGTTTTCATATGAAGAATTTGAGCCCTCTCAAATATTTCTTCGGCATCGAAATTGTCCAAAATCCTTCAGGCTTATTTTTTTGTCAATGCAAGTATATTTTAGAAATTCTCACTGAAACTGGACTACTTAGGGCCAAACCGATCTCTACTCCTATTAAACCAAATCATCAGTTGGCCAAGGCATCTGGTCCTTATTTTGATCAACCAAATTGCTATCGCCGACTCATTAGTAAACTATCTGACTCTTACTCGCCCTGAACTCGCCTATGTCGTTCACATACTTGCTCAGTTCATGCATAATCCTCACTATGACCATTGGAACACTGCTCTCCGTATGGTATGATATCTCAAAGGAAGTCCTAGTCGCGGCATTCTTCTTCAGTCTCGCTCTCCACTTTTATTAACAACATACTGTGACTCGGATTGGGCTACTTGTCCAATTACTCGCCACTGTCACTGGTATTTTATTGCTCTAAGTGGTTCTCCTATTTCTTGGAAAACAAAGAAACAACACACTGTTTCTCGTTCTTCTGTAGAGGCCGAATATCGCTTCATGGCTATGACTTTATGTGAGTTAAAATGATTATCTCAATTACTTCAGGATCTTTACGTTCCTATCACTCGCCCCATTACGCTACATTGTGATAATCAGGCTGCCCTTTATATCGTGGTCAATCCTGTCTTTCACAAACAGATGAAGCACATTGAAATTGATTGTCATTTTGTTTGGGATGCATTCAAAGATGGTTTTATTTCTCCCTCCTATATTCGTAGCGAGGCAAAACCGGCTGATATACTCACTAAAGAACTTCATCCTACTTAATTTCATTATTTAGCTTGCAAGTTGGGCATTTCAGACCTTAATGCTCCAACTTGAGGAGGAGTATTAAGGCTTCTTGTAGAATTATACTAGTAATAGGATTATAGTCAGTTTCCATATTCTCATAAAATCCTAAACTATGTATTCCCTAGATATGATTAGATTGAGTTTCCTAGTTATAATCGATTTAGGACTTTTACACATATTAACAAGTATATAATATAAACGATTTTACAATAATCAACAGAAACATTGGATTGTTTTCCCCACTGGAAACTTTCAACCTTTCATACTCTCAAATATGTTTCCGAACTATCTTTCTATCTTGTTTCTGAAAGCTCTCTCTGTTTGTCTCTTGATTTTTCTAAGATGAATATTTCCTAACTCTCTTATATCTTGTGGAGCACTTTCTTCTTCTATTTAGCACTTTGTGCTGCTAAGTTTTCTTTAATGGTACTGCCAACTCTTCTTTGTGCCTCAACTTCTTGTTTTATACTTATCCTTCAAGTGCCACTTTATTAGTCATACTCTCTATGCTTACATGCTGGTGACAACCGAATTCTTCCTTTCTTGATTAATTTCCAACTCATTTCCTGAAAGAGGAAGAATAACTTTTATGAGATAATTTTCTGTTTAGCCATAAAAGGAAAAGGTTAAAAGCAAGGACAAGGGACTATAAGGGACCACAAAGAAATATATAACAGATGTGGGAGTCTTGTAGACAAAGCAATACAACTGGTCCATTTTGGATGTTATACTTGTAAAGTGATAATCAAAGAAAACTATCAAGAATATTCTTGGTCTCTACAATCTTCAGATCATAAATATCCATTATGCTCATTTGATTACCTCAAGTTTCATATGTAGATTTTAGCTTAACTCTTTTCTGTCTTAACAAAACAAACTGAAATAACAATGTATATAACTTCATTTTGTTAATCATCAAAACACAAGAAATATATTGACTCTTGAGCCAATATTCAGAACTTGCAGAAAAAAAAATCTCTATAATGGAAAATAGAAAATTTGTGCCCAAAGCATCATGAACCAAACAGCACGGTCTGTCTTGTTGGTTACAATTGAACCCAAAAAGGGTCAAAGATGTACACCCTCATCAAAAAGGTCTTCTTTATCCTTTCCGCCCTTAGTCAAGGATGCCAGAAAGCACAAGAAATACCACCCGAGACATGAATAAGTGTATTTGCCCAAACTTCTCTAGTGTACACATTTGTTTTCATTTGGTATTTAGAAATGTATAAGTTCATGTATAATCAATCGGCCTTAAGAAAATCGCTAGCATATTTTAGTTTTATAATATATTTAACGCACACAAACATTTATTTTGACTGTGACTTAGTCCATTAATTTTCACCATGAGACAAAACAAGAAGTATATACTTTTAATTCATCGAAATTGTATTTGAGAAACTCACTGTTTGTTAATATTTAAAGCGATCGAATACTTTAATTTTTATTTAAAGTAGATTTTAATTGAACTTTTTAACATGAAACCGTTGAAGACTATTGAAAATGTTTTAATCTTGATCATTTTATAATATTTGCAATGCAATAAACCTATTTGGCCAAATTATGATGTTGGGTATACATTTTAGGTAGGTTTTATCTTAGCAAAAAGAAAAAAAAAAATTGTTTCTTTGCTGCCAAAACGGTGCTTTTTGGGAGATTGATGAATATGGAAGGAAAGCATCAATTGCAGATCACGATTAATATTTGGCCAAATTATGAGAAACTCAATTAGCAATTCCAATAGCGTAGATTATATCACATTAGCAATTGATAAATATTGGGTCTTTCTTGAGCAAGTGGGCGATAACTTCATATGTCAAAACTCTGGCAAATTTGAGACACAAAAAAGAAAAGAAAGAAAAAAAAGGAGAGTCGCTTGCTTGTGCTAATGGGAGTGGAATTACTTGTGGAGCATGACAAAGACCCCTCCGTCCTTTGCTGCTCCGCCAAAAAAAAAAATCCACGAAATTGGCCTATGCAGATGACCATCTTTTGAAGGGTAGTGATATTTCTATAAGGGGTTAATAAAATTAATTCAGAAACTAAAAGTTCTGTGCAAAAATAAAAAATTATTTTTTCTTCCATTTTTTCTCTCTTTCCTAATTTCTTTTTACAAAATTTTTAAAAATTTTCAACATGAAATTCGTAGGGGGGTGCACTTGGGCGAAACTTCTTGATGAAAATTGTTAAGTAGTTTCGCCCAAGTAAACGAAAATCACTCTCTGCTCTTCATATTTGATCTAAAATCATGCAAAGCTCATATTTTTCTTTTCCTTTTTAACAAAATGTCAAATCTAATTTCTAATTATCTCTAACAATATCTAATTTTTTTAAATAATAAAAATTTACTTTAATTACTTTTTTAAATGATTTATTAACCATATATAATTTGTTTAACAAACAATTTATTATCAATTTAGGGTTTAGGGTTTATAATTTACCATTGGAGATTTCATGATATACCACAAATATAATTAATTTCTAATAACATCTAATTTCTTTTAAGTAATAAAAATTTACTTTTTTTTAAACGATTCATTAGCAATATATAATTTATTTAACAAACAATTTATTATCAATTTAGGGTTTAGGGTTAGAGTGAGTTTATAGTTTACAAAGATTCAACGATATAGCACAAATATAATTAATTTCAATAATATCTAACAATATTTAATTTCTTTAAGTAATAAAATTTTACTATTTTTTTAAACGATTCATTAACAATATATAATTTCTTTAACAAGCAATTCATTATTAGTTTAGGGGTTAGGGTTAGAGTTTAGGATTTATGGTTTACAAAGATTCAACTATATGACATAAAAATATCATTAATTTCTAATAATATCTGACAAATATCTAATTTCTTTAAATAATAAAAATTTACTTTAGTTATTTTTTAAATGATTCATTAACAATATCTAATTTCTTTAACAAACATTTTTTTATCAATTTAGAGTTTAGGGTTTATAGTTTACGATTAAAGATTCAACGATATAGCACAAATATAATTAATTTATGATAATATCTAACAATATCTAATTTCTTTAATTAATAAAAATTTACTATTTTTTTAAACGATTAATTAGCAATTTCTTTAAGTAATCTTTATCATTGAATCTTTAATTGCTAATGAATCGTTTAAAAAATAGTAAATTTTTATTAATTAAAAAAATTAGATATTGCTATATATAAATTAATTATAATTGTGTTATATCGTTGAATTTTTAATTGTAAACTATAAACCTAAACCTTAAACTCTGAATTGATAATAAATTGTTTGTTAAAGAAATTAGATATTGTTAATGAATCGTTTAAAAATAATTAAAGTACATTTTTATTATTTAAAGAGATTAGATATTGTTAGATATTATTAGAAGTTAATAATATTGTTTACCATATCGTTGAATCTTTATAAACCATAAACCATAAACCCTAAATTGATAATGAATTTATTGTTAAATAAATTATATTTGCTAATGAATCGTATAAAAAATAGTAAAATTTTATTAATAAAAGAAATTAGATATTGTTAAATACTATTACAAATTAATTATATTTGTGCTATATCGTTAAATCTTTAATTATAAACTATAAATCCTAATTTGATAATAAATTATTTGTTAAAGAAATTAGATATTGTTTGTTAAGAAACTCACCAAAGAGTTTCGCCCACCTAGACGATTTTCATCAAGAAGTTTCGTCCAAGTGGGCGAAAACTTTTTTTTTTTTTTAATTCGGAATGTTTTTTATCTATAACATCGATATTTTCCTACATATAATCTACAAAATTACTCATATTTACATTTCTATGAATTTTAAAATAAAAAATTTTGGTAGAGAGAAATTAGAGGAGAGAGAGAGGAAAAACTGAAATTTTTTGCTTTGAATTTTTAAATTCCCAAGCTGGTTTTATTAACCCCTCTCTCTATCTCACCTAAAAAATGGTTAAAATTAAAACAAAACCTTTTATTTGTCAAAGAAGGGTAATTTTTGTTAAAAGTGTTGTGACACATTAGAGAGAACAATTTTTTTATTGAAAAAATGGTTTAAATTAAAACAAATTTTTTATTTGTCAAAGAAGGATAATTTTTGTTAAAAGTGTTGTGACACATTAGAGAGAACAATTTTTTTTATTGTAAGGATAAGTTTACTCAAATTGTAACTCAATTGATCTTATTATTTTTCTTGGTACTGTATTGAGTTTTGTATCAAAGTTATGATTTGAGGATAACGATTTGAGAATTTCTTTTGAGAAAATGGAATGAATGAGAATTGGTTTGAGAATATCATTTTGAAGGATATTTAAAGATTTGAAATATATAGTTTGCAGATTTTACGGTTTAATCCTTAAGTTTTTTAAATACTATTTTGAAGGTTGAAATTATTTTATGAATTTTTAAAAATTGTGGGATAGTTGAGTTATCAACCTTTTGCCTTCTCTAAAGTGATGAATTACTATATGCTTGATAAATTGATCCATAAGTAAGATAAATATAAAGAAATGATTATTATAAGATAATTATTCTTTAGTAGATAAAAGAGATTAGACATCACATATCTTTATTAAAGGATATGTTTTCTTTATCTACTAATCTGCTCTACATGTGGCCCTTACCACTATAAATAGGGGGCTTTGTAAAGATTGGAATATGTAAGAAATCTTGTTATTCTCTACACGTATCTTGTGTCTCTACTTATTTTCTTAGTTAATATTTTAAGAATTTCAACAATTTTATAGCAGATTATCAGTAGGAGTCTTTGTCGAAGGTTGTTTGAAATAGATGTTCTCGAAGTCCATATGAAGACTTTCTATGCCTTTCAAGTTTTTCACAAAAATCTATATATTTTGAATGATTCAAAGATTAAGATATGTTTTCCCCATCAAATCTCTATTTCATGATGATTTGTTTTTAAATTTGAGTTTGTGACTCATTATATTTCGAGAAGAAATTATGTATGGAATTTGTATATCTACTACTAAACCTATTTGGATATGGTGGTTCCTGAAGATATAATAAGATAAAGAAAAGTAATAAAGCATGATATCTACTTGATTTATTGATACATTTTGAGATAAAATATATACAATCACTAGTTATACTCGTAGTTACAAAAATATATATTCCATTAGTATAAATAATTTTGTGACTTTTGGAATTCCCCAACAATCAAAGATATATGAAAGAAAATATTATTGGGATGCAATAGAGGAAAAATTCTTTGTCTCTCATACCTCATATGTGCTTCAGGAGAAGCTATATCGATGAAATGTTTTCAAACTTATTTTGAATTGGTCTCATGTTTGTTTGAGATTGAATGAGAAAATGAGTAATTGATGAAGTATTGTAATGTTTGATAAAAATTCTAGATTATTCATTGACGTGAATGCAATTAGATCTTGTAATATAAAAGTGATTTGGATATGATTATTGATAAAATAATCTCTACAATTACATTGGTGAGAGTGACTCATCAAATTCTCAAAGTATATATTTTCACCTAAAGTAAGGAAACTATGAAAAGAAAATAAGAATTATAATTTAATATATTATGAGGATATTATTGATGCAATATTAATAAATATTTGTCATGTATTTGTAGTACGTTTAACATCCTATATTACTAACTAATTAGCATTGATTAAAAAAAGTGAACTGTTTTATTGTACTTCTCATGGAATTATGCTAATAGTAATTATATTAATATTGGTGATTCACTTTAATATGGTACATGTAGATGTAGCCAATTTCACTGAATCTCTATAAGAGAATATTTGGCATTTCAATTGATGATAGAAATGTCAAAAGAATTGAATTATTATTGTATTTCCTATTAGGTTATAAAATTTTAAATTTACAAGTTCTCGTACTATGTAATTTAAATTCTTGTACTATTTTCATTAGTTTTTTTTTTTTTTTCTATTCATGAATGGAAAATATGGTATGTGTCATATCTATATTATCCACTTGAGTATGTTTGAATATAACTATTAAAAGTGGAGATGGTAATTTAGTTTTGGAAGAAGTAATTAAGTGTAAGCTCTAGAAGAGCAAGTAAATTGCAACTCTAGAAGAGTTATCATTACTTGAAATTATCACGTCAAAACGGGGTCTAGGCCCGCAGGCTGGCTCACACCGTCCGTAAAATGAACAGATATGGATTTCTAAAATTAGCCCGGTCAAAAATCGGGTCGGACCGAACCAGCCCGTTTAGAGTGCGGGCTTTTGCGGTCCAGTCTGGTCCGGTTCGCGGGTTGGCCTTTTTTTTAAGGTTTAGAACCTTATTTGAATTAATAATTTCTTGAGGCCCTAAATGAAAAATAAAAATTTTTCAGGAACCCTAAAATACGTAACCCTCTCTTCTCTTCTCATTTCATCCTCACTCTCAAAAACTCTCTCGACCTTTACTTTCACACCCCCGCAGCCACTACGCTCATCTCTCTTCTCACACCGGCGCCGGCACGCCGCCCCCCTTTCTTCTCTTCTTCTTCTTCTTCCTCTTTCTTCTTCCTCTTCTCTTCTTCTTCTCCGGTCTCAAATCTTCGTCAATTGAGAAACGAAAACAAGCAACTCTAGAACTGAAACTCAGACTCCTCCCTCACGAAGAACAAGTCGGAAAATCGAATCAAAATTGCGAAAGTTGGAGCAATCAAGCCATTGATATCGATTATTTCCTCAAATGATCCTCAACTTCAGGAATACAGCGTCACTGCAATTCTTAATGGTTGAATTGATGGCGGATTTTGGATCAAATATGGTGGATAAATCTGCCTTCATTTCTTTGTCCCTGTTTTTTTAATTTATGTTGTTCGTGTTTGAGTTTGTTTGTAATTTAGACAAAATTTTGAATCCAAATATCTGATTATTTTTTGTACATAGAGACAATAGTTAATTTAAGATGTTGGGTGGTCATCAATTGTCTTGAGATCAGATTCTATATCCAAATATCTAATTAGTTCTTAAAAATATTTGGAGGTTTTGTATGAGCAGTTTTTAATAGATTTTGATTATTTGGGAACATGTTTTCATTTTCCATCCACCCCTTTTGAATCGAGTGCAATGCATTTTGGTTTTTGGCGTTGAAGAAACGCAGGTATCTTAGGCATTCTTTGTGTTTGTGTTGATAATATCTTTGTTTTTTAATATTTTTTAAGTTTAAAAATAATTTTTATTCCAAAAACGTGGGCTGGGTGCAGACGGATATGGATTTATGCAATTTCGGCCCGTCAAAAATGAGTTCCGACCGGTAGGGCTGTAAACGGGGCGGGTTTTACCCGTACCAGCGCGGGTCTGTACCCGTTTTTAGCGGGTAAGATTTAAATTTTATACCCGCGGACCTGTACCCGTACCCGTGTCCGTATTTATACTGCTATATGAGTCTGGGCAGGGTATGGTGATGCCCAGACCCGTATACCCGTAGACCCGTATTAATAAAATAATAATATATATTATATATTATATTAGATGGAAGATATTAAAAATATATAGAGAGGTTTAGCTGAGTGATTTGGGAGGGGAAGTTAAAATTATAAAGGCTTGGCAGCGCAGGTTTGAATCCTGCTGGCAACCCCTTTTTTTCTCATTTTCTCTTCTTTTTCTTTTCTCCTTTTCTCTTCTTTTTCTTTTCAGTCCTTTTATCTTCTTTTTCTCATTTTCAGTCCTTTTATCTTTTTTTTCCTCATTTTCAGTCATTTTCTTTTTTTTTTTCTCCTTTTCAGTCCTTTCTCTTTTTTTTCTCCTTTTCAGTCTTAAATAGAATCTCTTTATTTGATGGATTTGTCTCAACTAACCTCTTTCAAATTATTTATTTATTTATTTTCAACTTTATTTCAAATGTTATTTCACAAATAATTTATTTTTACTAAATATAAAAATATATTCTTTCATCCCGTGTAAAAGCAATTTATGATAGTAATATATTTGCCTTATTTTTTTATTGCATAGAACTGTTGAAAATATGGATCATGATAAAAAGGACAATCTTTTTCTTTATTTTTCTTTTTCGTTCTCTATCTTATATGCTACTATTTGACTTATCTATTAGGCGACACCGTATTATTATATATACTCTATGCTCAGAGATTGTCCAGGAATTTGGATTACAAACTGAAATTAATATAGTTAAAGGGGTCTATATCTCTATTCATTTATGTATATGTTAAATGATTGTATTTGTTGAAAGAAATGTTGAGGAGATTATGTTAATCATGTTAAAAAATTTTAATTTAGGATTATACATTGTTTTATATATTTTTGTTTAACAGGGAAAAAAAATATATCATACGGGTATGGGTATACCTTACCCTGGACCCTGGAGGGTCGGGTCTGGGTCCAAACTTTTATACCCTGGAAGGTATGGGTCCAAGTTTAACTATAAGGGTACGGGTCTGGGTCTGGGAGTACCCTGAGGGTCTGGACCCGTTTACAGCCCTACCGACCGGTGCGGGCTTGACACGGGCCGTCTGGTCCAGTCCGGTTCGGCCCGTTTGACAGTGCTACTTGAAATATTTAGTATGAAATTTAATACATCCACTAAAATATTGTTAAAAGTTCCTTTTGGGTTTAAAGATAATTTTCATTAAAATATTATCGAGATAGTGGATGAAATGAGTATTTAGTTATTACTACTCTGGTGATGTTCGAAAAATTTATTTGTATTACAAAATTACTGTTTCTTTTCAACTGATTCAGAATTTATGGATTTGAGATATATTGTAACGTAAACCTAAAATGTAATGATTCGAATAATTTAATAGTTAGCATGATCGGTTTGACCATCTCGGATCACTAATACGAAAATAAGTAAGAATTCTTGAAAATATTATGAAACCAGAAGTTTCGTAATCCAATTAATTCTTATATGTTGCTTACTTTCAAAACAAAATAATTATAAAATCTTACCAATATTATTAGGGTTGAATGTGTTAGTAATAAATAAAAAGATATACTAGGCAATGTGCATTGACGACATAGTCATGTATATACTATTGACAAGCAAGCTCATATTCAATATTCTCCTACTAACACAATTTGTCCTAATAATATTGGTAGTATCATATGAACATTCTAAAGAATATGTTCATGCACCAAATGATTTTGAAGTACCATAAATGCCTTGAATGATTTATGTGAATTCTTAGCAACACTTCGTATTTTGTCAACAAATTATATGAGTTATCCTCTATTGTTAATTGGTTTATGGTCAATAACCAAATAGTTTTCATCCAAGTTAAATATGAATTGTGTATTATTTTTAATATGCTCCACCACAAAGAAATGAGATTAGGTCTCAAGAGAGATTATAAGAAAAACGTTGGGAGAAAATTTCAAGAGGAAGATCATATGATTGTTTTTTTTTTTTTTTTTTAATATGCTCCACTACAAAAAGAAATGAGATGGGACCTCAAGAGAGATTATAAGAAAAACGTTGTGAGCAAATCTCAGGAGGAAGATTTTCATTTTGATGATTTTAAATTTGTTACCAACATAAAGAGGAGATGATATATATGAAGATGAAACCACATGAATATAATATTATTGTGTCTCATCTTGATCCTCATAAAAACATCATGAATTTAAAGTTCAAAAAATAATTATCTAGCCAAGCATATTTACTGACCAAACATTCGGTTGCATGAATTAATGCTCCTATATACTTGATATCCCAAAAAGATAAATTACCACTATAAATGAATTTGAGACGCAACTAAAATAGTGGTAGATAAGTCGATCCCAATGTATATAATGAATTCCTCACATTTTATGAAATGAGCAAATAATTAAGATGGTCACATATAGTAAAATCGAGAAAAAAATTCTAATTTTTGCTAAACATGACATATATTATTTCTAGAAGAGATTCAGGTACCTGAAAGTTATGATAAGGAGATTTCAATATGTCATGTATTGATTATAAATTATGATATTAGAACCACTAACTAGTACAATATGTTTGTAGTATTTATGCGCATAATATGAAATAAATGAGGATCTAAAATAAAAGTCTGAAGACTTAAAATTCAATATTTGATATTCGAGATAATAATACAGTGTTGGCATAAGAAATTTGAAATGTCCGGACAATTAAACAAGTATACTTGAGGTGTATATATATTCCCAACATAAATTACACACTAGAAGTGTAATCCTAGTAAGATAAAAATGAATATCTCTATGATAATAGAATACGAACCATGAAGTATATAAATTACAACTTGTGAAATGAGATTCTTTGTAAAGCCTGGCATTAATTACAAAAAAAAAAAAAAAAAAATCTAGTGGTGATAAATATATTTGATTTTATCACGTAAAATATCTAATATTTATATGAAGTTCTAGAAGGACTCAAGATGCCTAAAGCATTTATGAATAGTCATTCTTGAAAAATATGACATCATTGTCTTAGTGATAATTTTGAAATATGATATTGAACCATGATGAAACCTGTATAAGATTTACTTATAATACTTGCCACATTATAATTCTCATTCTATTACGAGATTTCCTTATTACATAATTTACTAATTATCATTTTGATAAACTAGTGTTTTCCATATCAAGGAAAGACATTCAAACAATATAAAAAGGACATTACAATCGTGAGAAATATGATCACTACATCATTTTGATATATGCATATACATCAGTGAACAGAAGTTCATAAGTTTGTCAATTTGTTAAGAATTGCAAATATGTTATCTTAGGAAGAAAATATCTTTAAAGTAAACAGTGATCAATGATGCTCTTAAAGAGTTTTCTTAAGGCAAGTAACTATTGAAGGCAAACACTGGGATTAAAGGTTTCGAAAAATCAAATTTGAAAAACCTTGGGGGAGGGGGGGTGAATAAGATTTTTGGCTAACTTTTAAAAATCTTTCGTGTCATTAAAAGATAAACCTCCAATTTTGTTTGAGCAGGAATACTAAAACTCTTTTTAATAAAAAAAAACCAAATCAAACAAAATTTTACAATTATGACAATGAAGTAAAAAGCATAGAATAAAGATGCATAACAATTTATAGTAGTTCACTCTCCCAAAGAGCTACATCCACTACCTTGAGTCAACACCCAAGGATTTCCCAAATCTACTATAATCCAAGTCTACAACAATCACAAGTTTGAGGATCACCCACCAAGGGTTTTGTAAGCAACCTCAATCCACAACACACATACAATCAACACAACTTTGAGGATCACTCAACAAGGGTTTTGCACACAACCTCAATTCTCAACACAATATAAATCAAAGGATGACCCAAGGGGTTTTTCAACACGAACATTTGATATCAAAAGAACAAGAGATAAGTAGGGAACAATGTTACCAAGTGAGCTTGAGATAGATGATACAACTCAATGGAATACTTCTACAAGCTCCTCTTTACTTCTTCTTTGATGGATGATCACAAATGAAGCTCCAAGAAGATTTTTCTATTTGTTTTTATGAGATGAAGATATTTGAAATAATGTACTTTTAAAGCTCTTTAAAAGTTCTAAAATAATCTCAATAAATTTTCAATCCAACTTCTCTTTTTTTACTGCAGATGAAAAACTCAATTTATAGAGGGGGATGAAATTTGACCGTTATTGTCTGCAACGGTAAAATTCTAATGGTAAAAACCAAAACCCGACGACCAGTTTCACAAATCGGACGTCCGATTTCTTTGTAAAAGAGAAATCGAATGGTCCGTTTTTAAAATAGAAAGACCGTTTTGAAACAGAAAGATTCGGACGCATCCTACAAAAATCAGATGATCCCTCTTAAAAATTGGATGACCGACCGGTTTTAAAAATCGGATGACCGGTTTTGAAAATCGGATGACCAGTTTTGAAAATCGGATGACCCTTTTTTTTTTAAGGATTTAAAAGCCAGTTTTCCTTAAACAAAAAAAACTTTCCTTCACATTTCAAAACACTTGAAGACATGTATTCTTGATACACTTTTAGATATAAGAAAACATTCGAAGGCATCATAAACTCTATCAAGAATACTTGGATTTTTCCAGAATAGTTTATAAAAAGAAATTCATCCAAGGAGTTTCACACATGATCAACAATCAAAGATGAGAGTTAGGGAGTTTACAAAGAAATACCTTAGCACATCCCTAACTAAGACATAAGTCTTCAAGGTCTTCAATGCCTTGGTCTTGGAGTGGCTTGATCTCTCCTTCTTCATTATGCTTTAATTGCCAAGATCTTTTACTTCTTATGTAGTGTAGCATTGAGAATCCAAAAATGCTTCTTTTGTTTTATAGAGACTAAGCTATACTCATCACACAAACATATGTTAATCATAATAAAAAACATATACAATAATGTCCTTAGGGCTAACAAAATTTGAACATCTAGAAGATATTTTACATGAGCAAGACATATCATTAATTACGAAAATAGTCGTTCGAATATTTTAGAATTGATAAAGATACTTTATTCATATGATAAAGAATATTGAAGAATTTTTGTCCTGAAGTACTATAAGTTTATTTACTAGATATATTAATATCATGGTTGATGCAAGTATTACTTTATATGATCCTTCTCTAATTCAACGCTTTTAGAATGATATAAACTCTGTCATTCTGAATATCCTTACAATTATTTATCTCAGATTATTAAGAGAGTCCAACCCCAGTTGACATTGAGTTCACAAATTAATGATTATTGAGATTGAGTTCACAAATTAATGATTATTGAGATCCATATATTATATTATGTATAATTTTATAGTGAAGAGAGATTTATAACTGTCACTTTTATTTTAAAGTTGAAATTCGATTGGTTGGTTTTGAAAGTGTGTGATCAAAATTAGTAATTGAAAATATCAAAGATAGTTGAAATCCTAGAGATTCCAATTATTTTGATAATGAAGTTCAATGATATATTAAAGAAGATAGGATAAAGTATATTTTATCATATTCTCTTCTGGTAAGAATAGTGAAATTGATGTGCAATAATCTTGATAAAAAATGATGGCTGAGCCTCCTTGTCTCACTGGCCAGAATACACTTAGTTAGCATATTTATTCACTAAGATATTACCAACTGTGTTATTTAAGAATTGAATTTGAAATGCATTATGATGTACAAAATAGGGGGAGAAAAACAGAAATAATGGTGTACTATTTTTTCATTCACTAGAAATTTTTTTTCCTACTAAATTTTTCTCTCGTAATGTTTTTAACGAAGCACATTCCTTATGTTATGGACATCCATGAAAGTGTTATGAAATCATTATAAAGTGGATGTCCATAAGTAAAATTAATATAAAGAAAGGATTATTATAAGATAATTATTCTTTAGTCGATAAAAGAGATCACATATCTATATTAAAGGACACATCTCCTTTTATCTCCTGGCCTCCTCTATATGCGTACCCTTACCACTATAAATAGGGGGCTTTGTAAAGTTTGTAATAGAAAAAATGAAATAAGAAATTTTGTTATTCTCTACATTAGTCTTGTGTCTCTACTTTTTTTTTTTTTTTTCTTAGTTGATATTTGTAATTTTTCTTGTGTTGAAAATAATATTTGTAGTTTATACTTTATTATTTTGTTTAAGAATTTTAATAATTTTACAATGCAAGTATTGTAATATAAGAGGAATAAGATTTGAAATATTTCATTTAAAAAGGCTAAAAGTGGCATGCTAGGTTAATTATGCATTTAGGTTGGGGATGTTTGATTGGTTATACTCGTGATTGCGTGAATTATACTCAATTATGTACTAGAAAATTTAATGAAAAGAAATATGACTGGTTGGTAAAAAAGAGAGAACCAGCGTAAATGGCACTGAGGAGTAACTTGGAAGTCCAAAACGCTTTGCTCGCCGAAATCCTCTGCAGGGAAGCACATGAAGATTTTCTCGAATTGAGGTTTCATTTTTATGTTTTGGTCTATTGTAAAACACCCCCTTCAACATAGGGATAAAAGCATTTTAGTCCCATAAATTTTTGTAGCAAATTTTACTTTTATTTCTTTATTTCCTATTATTAATGAATGGTTCAAATCTCCTATAATATTCTTTGTAATACTCCTTATACTATTTTAAACATAATATTTTATTAAAAAGTTCCTTAAAATTTATTTTTATATTATTTACTTAAGTTATTTTGCATTTAAACTCTTTTTTTTTTTACCTCTAAACTAAATTGTGTGACAAAAAGTGGTATGCCATAATAAAATGTAGCGAAGCCGCCCTATAAAGCTCATACACCGGTCAAAGGTATCAATTCAAGACTTTCAATTCCCTCAAAATACTTGTATGCTATTTACTTAAGTCGCATTCTGTCATTAAACTTGTTTTTTTATTTTGTCCTTAAATTAAAATCGTGTGTTAAAAAATACCTCAAAATGTTTTCATGCGTTCCGCACGTGAGTTATTTAGAGTGACAAGCTGCAACTTGTGTTAGCAGGATATTTTTAGAACACAATTTTAATTCAGGGGTAGAAAAAAAATACAAAGATAGAATGTAATTTAAATAAATAATATAGGGGTATTTTACGAAAATTTTTCTATTTTATTAATAAAATTTAATAAATAAAAAATTAAAAGAAAAGACAAATTTAAAAAATTATAAAATAAAGTATTCCATAAATGTCATAGAAAATGAAAAAAATGTATTTTTTTTTAAAAATTACAATGTATGTAGGGTTGTAAACGGGTCGGGTCTTATTTGTACTCGCGCAGGTTTATACTCATTTATAACGGTTAAAATTTTATACCTGCGGATCCGTACCCGTACCAATACCCATATAGATTCTATTAAATGAGTCTAGGTAGGGTATGATAATACCCAAATCTTATACTCATTATAATAAAATAATAATATATTTATATATTATATTATTTTTATATTTTTACATAATTTATACATTTATGTTATTGAGTGGTTTATTTTCTTAGTTTAAAAAAGATAAAGATAAATTTTCTTCATAGTTTAGAGAAGAAAAATTTTCTTCAATATTTCATCTTTTTCGAGACATCAGTACTATTGTTTTTTCCATTCGATGTTTCTTGTAGACTTGTTTCCCTCATTCAAAATTTTATACCCGTAGTTGTTTGTTCCAACAGCGAATAATTGAGAATTAGTTTTGAAGGTTAGATTTTCTGAAAATTTTTTTATATATATTTTTGTTTAAAAAAAAAAAAAATGTCATACGAGTACAAGTATACCCAGACCCTATCTTAGACCCTAAAAAATTCGATTTAAGTTCATAAATTTTATAGCCACAAAATTTGAGTTTGAGTTTGGATTCATATTTTGCAATAAGAATATTCGTCTGGGAGTACTAAAAAAGTGTGAACCTCTTTATACCTCTCTAATTGTAGGTGAATGAAAATGGATAATAAATAAATAAAAGGCATTAAATAAGATGCGAAATTGATTTAGAAATATTTTGATTATGAGCCAATCCAAATTGGTTTTACTCTAGACTCTCCGTCTGTTTTGGTAAAGTCCAGACTTTACTACTCTCTCTCCTTCCCCCAAACCTAGACGAGACTCTAGAGAGAGAGAGAGAGAGAGAGAGAGATCAAAGAAGAGACAAAGAAAAAGACCAATGAGGAAAATTACATAGTGAAGAGGAAGAAGAAAGCGCTGCATCTGCCATAGGTTATGGTGGAAACTCCACTAAGTCGAAGAGTTCTGGAGGAGCTGTTCAGGGGCATAATTATCATCCTACAATCATCACTGTCCTCTTTAAATTTCATTTTTCTCTTCATCCATGCTCTTGCTCTTGTCTACCACAGCTCGAGCTTATTCGAATGTTGTTGAAGTTATCGCGGGCACTATTGGTAAGCTCGGTGGGCGCGGCGGTGGCGGCAACGCTGGTGGCGGATTCTGGAATGATAGAGCTCCTTCGAATGCTGGAGTAGCTGTTGTCCTCACGGCCTTGGCCGGTCTCGCCTTGGCCGCCGCCGTTGTTTACACCACTAGGTAAAAAAGAAAAAAAGAAAAGAAATTCATACTTTGCTCGAAAAATTACTGATTCCAGTTCATGGCAAGTTGAGAAACCCTACGAATCAATCTGTAGACTAAATCACATATTTATATCTGTTTCGAACATCAAAAACCATTAGAAAGAAAGTGTAGGAGTAGATGAAAGCTCTCAGACGAAGTCAGACTTCGTCTTCTTCAAATTCCAATTCCAATTCACCGTCTTCATCATCTACATCGTCATCGTCGTGGATTCATTTGAGATCGGTTCTATTTGTAGTAGCCTCTTCTTCGCCAGCTTCTTGCTCTTCCTCTGATCGGTGAGTCATCCTTTCAACCTATCATCTCTTTCTAGATCCTCTTTCTCCTTTAGCTCACTGTAACTTTTCCTACTGATACATCTCGTGATTAGTGTTATGTACTCTTTTTTAAGTTTAGATCTCTGTTTTGGAAAGTAGACTTGGTTTTGTTCTCCTCCTCCATCATTCTTTAGCTCAATCCTTAGTGTAGATACTTACAGTACATCTTTCGGATCTTTCAACCATAATACTTTGGTTTCAATTTGGTCTTGCAAAGTTACTTAAGATATTTTCGTTTGTACTAGTTAAAGGATGTGAAGAATTTACAGCTTCCTCTTTGATTTTGATTCCAAAAGGTTGTCAAGTAAGCATTTTTCTTCTAATTTCCTTGATTTATGTATGTGCACAATTAGCCAAACATGTATCTGTGTCAACTAATAATCTTACATTCCAACCTCCGCTCCTTATTTGCTTGTAAATCTTTTATTAAGCCTTTTATTATAGAGTTTGTGGTAAAATTTTAGAAAGTCTGTTCCTAGTCAAGATGTGTGCACAGAACTTTGGGATCTCATTAAGCTGTGAGTTTGTTTCAAGAGTCATTGGTCAAGGCTCAAAAAGTATGATTTGGTCCCTTCTTGAGCCATGATTGTTGTTGGTCAACTATTTTCTCTGACCTAAGAATCTGAAATAGAAAAAGAAATTTGCTTGTTTGATTTAGTATTAAAAAATTCTCTTTCCTGTAAGGAAGAAACAATCATGTCCCACAAGGGATGGGAGAAGAAAATTAATAGATTAAGCTTAATAAAAGATGTCTACTTATCAAAAAAACTATAAAGGAAAACTGTTTCCTAGCAATGTCAGCTTCGGAACTAGACAATTTGCCTTCATTCTGCAGAAAACTTAATTTATGACTCCGTTTTTCCTTGCATATACCTGCTTCTTGGTCGTGTTTTAGATTTCCTGTTTTGACATTGTACTCATACGTTTTGTCAGCTTACCTGCTTCATTAAACTAGAAGGCTAAGATTTTCTTGTAGAAGATGTGCTTATGAATCCTTTGTATGGGTTCTTGTGACATGAGTATACAATAATAACTTTTTTGTTTTCCTTTGGCTTTGGTGTGCATAGACAACATTGTGCCACTGAAAAATTTAAACCCATAGCCTATATCCACGATAGTTGTACTGGGAGATTTTTGTTTTTTGGCCTGTTCTCCTGAATATGGAGTTGCATTAGATCTTTTCTTTTCCAGAGTATGACTGAGAAGACTCAGAAGAGGGTGATATCCAACTGCTAGAACATTCTGATCAATTCATGGTGGATTTGTTTTCTTCTTTTTAAAGGAAGTCTTATGTTGATAGTATAAAGTAGTTTATGCAGCAATTTGTGTTGGTTGGTATGGTACTTGGTCTATGACCATCAAGTTCTGAGAAGCTGGGTATGACTATATCAGGAGACTGATTAATTTACTGTGTTGTTTTGCTTGTGGCATTGCTTGGAGCATTGTCCTTAATATACCTGCTTTAGAAATGCATTTTGTAATATTCATAGCCAGTCTTTATCTTCATTGCTCATGCATGGTCTTTCTACCGCCTTGCTTTGTGCGTTGCATGGGGTTCCTTTTCATAATTGTTTCACGTATTTATTAAGCTGTGGTAATAACAGTAAAAGTGATTAATTGCAACCCTCACTTGTCTCCAGGGGTCGCCTTAAATCACCATGGTCACGCAGAAAAAGAAAAAAGGCACTTTCCCCTCAGCAATGGCGAAGTATGTTTACTCCAGAGGGAAAACTGCGTGATGGTGGAGCCAAATTTCTGAAGAAAGTGCGTAGTGGGGTGAGTTTCTTCTTTCAATTTCAATTTGCTGTGAGGAGAACCAAGAATTCTTTTGGATGCTTGATTTCAGTATTCCAGTTTCTATGTGCCTGGAGCTAAAACTTCTTTGCTTTTCTTAAGGGTATTGATCCAAGAATCAGGGCGGAAGTATGGCCATTCCTCCTTGGTGTGTAAGTATCTTTCATGAATTGTTGCATGATCTTTAACTGTTGCTGATACTTTAGAGGCTGAATTGGTTGCTTTCTTAGGTAGTGAAAAATTCTCCCTTACCTTATTTTTCCAGATCTTCATTTGTTAGATAAAATGTTTTTAGCATCTGTGAACGTGAACCTGATGGCTGACTTATTACTTATGACCTTGGTTTTGCAACATGTGGTTTCATTTTCTATATTGTAATTGTCTATGATAGAAAGACTCTTAACTCTCTTTTAGTTTTTGCTCACATCTCCTCCGGCGAGTCCTTGCCCTCTTCCTTCTCACTTTGTTCTCATTCTTGTATTTTCCTTTATATTCTTTTACGTGTCCTGGCCCTAGGAGGGAGCAGTTGTATTAAGCTTTTAGTAGTTGATTATAGTTGCAACCTTCAAAGGAGATATGATTTATGAAAAGGATGAAAGAAATACCATTCTGCCTGTTGATGATTCAAATGTGTAGGGTAGACTGTGTAGTCCTGAGTTTGACCCACCAATTGTTGCCCTTTCATAGTTATGAACATTATCATGGCTAATCTTTTTTCACCTTCACTATTATCGCTGCAGCTATGAGTTGAACAGCTCAAAAGAAGAACGAGAGGTGGTTAGAGCTCAGAAAAGGTATGGCTGCTGAGTCTCTCTCTCTCTCTCTCTCTCTCTCTCTCTCTCTCTCTCTCTCTCTCTCTCTCAATTTCTTGCTTTGGTTGACAACTGATGGTGCAGAAAGGAATATGAGAAACTTAGGAGACAATGCTGTCGACTTCTGAAACAAAGTGATAGTGGAATTATTGACACTAGGGACAGCAGAAGTCTGATTGAAGGCTGTAATTCTCCCAACTTTGAAGATGTTGTTAGTGCTAGGGAATCGCTTTCCAGTGAGGAAACGTGCCCATTCGTTGAGTACTCAGAGGCTCCTACTGGTCTTCTGTTGGATGGAGATCCTGGTTCTAAACGAATCACTGATCATAGTGTTGTCAGTGACTCTGATTCTTCAGACTCGGACTCCTCGGAAGACCCTGAAGTGAGCCAGACTTTTCCTTCTGCAGAAAGCAGAGATGAGACTGATCCTGATATGCCAAACAAGGAGGATTCCTCTCCCTTGAAGACAGAAGTCCAGTCAAAACTTCACAAATCAGAAGATTTTACCTCGTGGCAACGAATCATTCGCCTTGATGCCATCCGTGCTAATGCAGAATGGATAGTGTATTCCCCCTCTCAGGCGGCGATACCAGATGACAGAGCACGCCGTGCTGCTGAAGCTGTAGGATTGAAGGACTATAATCACCTTGAACCCAGTAGAATTTTCCATGCTGCTCGATTAGTTGCGATACTTGAGGCCTATGCAGTTTATGATCCTGAAATTGGCTATTGCCAGGGAATGAGTGACTTGCTGTCTCCAATAATTACCGTCGTGACAGAGGACCATGAAGCCTTCTGGTGCTTTGTTGGTTTCATGAGGAAGGCTCGCCATAACTTCAGGCTTGATGAGGTGGGGATCAGAAGGCAACTTAGTACAGTTTCAAAAATCATCAAATGTAAGGATTCACACCTATACCGACATTTGGAAAAGCTTCAGGCAGAGGACTGCTTTTTTGTTTACAGAATGGTGGTAGTTCTCTTCAGGAGGGAATTGACTTTTGAGCAAACACTTTGTCTCTGGGAAGTCATGTGGGCTGATCAGGCTGCAATTCGAGCTGGGATTGGGAAATCTGCTTGGAGCAGGATAAGACTACGGGCTCCTCCAACTGATGATTTACTGTTGTATGCTATTGCAGCTTCTGTCTTGCAGAGGAGGAAACAAATCATCGAGAGATATAATAGCATGGATGAGATATTAAGGGAGTGCAATAGCATGGCCGGACACCTTGATGTATGGAAGCTCCTTGACGATGCACATGATTTGGTGGTAACCCTCCATGACAAGATATAAACACCTTTTTGATATCGCCAATAACAATTTTAACTTACTACTAATTTATTCATGGTGGTTAATTGTCTCGGTTGTTTTAAGGAACAACCTTTGGAACAGTTCAAATGTCTGTTTTGCTGGATGCAACTCTGGCTGGGATTGGAAATGCTCAGTGAGGAAAATGTACGTATTTATTAATATCTGCAGTATCATGCTCCCTTTTTTGAGTTCCTTGAATTGTTCAAGGACTGTATGTGATTCAAGGGATCTCGTCTGGGTTATTTTCTTTGTGTTGAAATGAAAAGGGAAATGATACTTGTAAAGATCCAGTTTTGCCGCTGGCATGTTCACTGGGGTTTTTAAATTTAATGACAAAACTCGATCTATTAGTTGCTGAACTCTGCTCCACAGTATTGGAAACCATTTGTTTTCTTGTAGACTTGTTAAGTGACTTTTCTCCTCTTCTTTTGATATATTTTTCTGGCACATTGTGTTATGCACTCAATAACTCTTTAACTCTTGTATTGTACATTCTGTCGTGGAACTTACATTTTATTCTCATACAATTTTTATTCTACTTTTATGAATGAAATTTATAAATTTCACGATAAAATTATGAAAATTCCATGAAAAATCATAACACAGAATCCATGAAGTCATAATACAAGTATACTTTAGTATAATTTGTATTCTATTTTTATGGAATCATAACATAAAATTCCTGAGGTCATAATACAAGAGCATACCTTATATTATAGCATGATATTTGCATTTTATTCCTATGAAACCATAACTCGAATAAATAGTGTGCTTTGCATTGTGTCATAAAACTTGCATTTTATTTTTTTCAATATTTGTTTGTCTTAATCTTTTATTTGTTTTTTATCTTTGCAAATTCTGTTCTTTTATACAAAATATCAATCGAATTTTCTTTCGAGTTGTTTGAGTGGCTTAGAACTTTCTTATCTAAATTAAGTAGAGAATTTCGAGGTTTTTTTCTACAGTTAGTCATTTTTTTTAACAGGCTACTAAAGTGGCCTAAAATTTTTTTTATACCTAATTTGGTTGTGCATTATGAACTAGGATAACGCACAACTATTGTGCGTTATCACTTAGTTGAAGATTTTTCCTTTTAATCTGCCGATGTGGCGGATAACGCATAACGTTTATGCGTTGTCAGTCACATCAGCTTTTTCATTTTTTATTTTTTTTATGTTGATTAGAATTTTGGAAAACTTTAAACATGAATAACTCTGCAATCGGATGTCCGTTTTACGCGTGTGACCATTCGTTTTGATGATTCTCGTAAAGATAAACGCAACGGCATCGTCGAAAAAATGATCCAGACGCGTTTTGGGGCAAAAAAATTTTGTATAGTCGAAAACTTTGACGGGGCATAACTTTGTGCTCGGATGTCCGATTGAGGCGATTCTTGTTGGCATTTCGGGTATTTTTTCGAGATCTACGCAATGGAAACTGTCTATATACGGTTTCCATCGACCGTTTCCACAAAAAACTTCCTATTTTCATTTTAATTTACGTTTTTGTAATTTTCTAATACTTTCTCTCTTATTAATTAAGGAAATTACGGCACCAATTTAAAAATTAAACAAAGGAGCAGTGGCTGCTCTAATTAAAAATTCAAATGATTGAAGTTGTTAAATATTGGAATACGTAAGTACGTTATTATTAAATAAAATTTCATGCACTTAATAAATAAGATCCAATGATGGTATATTAGTAAGTCTTTTATGTTATTTCTTATGACATACGGCTAAATTAGGAATAAAAAAAATTTTTTAAACCACTTTAATAACTTATTAAAAAAAAAGTCATTTTTGAGAAAAAAATCGAATTCCGACAGAAAGCTGGACGAAACACATAATATGAACTTTCGAAAGTCTCCCAGTCCGTAGTCACGAGGCTCCTCCTCCTGTCCTAACTCCTAACGAGGGAAATCTGGTTTAAGGGACCCTTCCAGGGTGCATTGGATTTGAATTTAAGAATAAAAAAAACTTGAATTTTTTATGAGTAAAGAGCACATGTCACTGCTCATCTCCTACCTCATGCCCTGTTCTGTTCTAGATGTAAAGTTCTCTAAATAATTTCTTGGTTATAAGAAAAAGGCATTACAATTTTGCTCCGAAGGGAATTAGTCACGAGTGTGCTTGAATTATCTCCGTTCTTCTCCAATTCACTTGGCCAAAAAAAATAAAGAAAATCCTTTGATTGCTGAAAAACTCGTGGTCTCTTTAATATAACCGCCTTTTGCAGAGAAAGAAAATGGAAATAGAACAAACAATCATTACTTGACAGCAGGAAAAATCATGCCAAAAATCCCAATATCTCCTTCGCTAACCTGACAGGTAAGATTTAATGCATCCATAAAATGACCAACCATTTCGATCCTTTAACATAAAATATGTAATAAAGGAAAACCAGAACAAAACATAAAAATAGATTACCGACTTCTAGAACAAAATGACTCAAAATAACTGGACGCAGTTACATAGATGGAGGGGCACAATCTGAACTGAGAGCATCATGATGCACTTAACATTACTTCTCCTTAGTATAGTGTCGGACAGCAAAGGCCAAACCCAAGATCAAGAGGGGTACAAGGAACTGTAGAATCTTGATTACGAATTCCGGAGTCTTATCAGGATTGTATTGAGCTTGTTGGGGTGGAATGTAGGTGCGTTTAAGGGGAACTGTTGCCATGTCCATCTCCCCAATGTAGTATTTATCCATCATCTCTCTGGCAGAATCACTGTGACCCACATCTTCGAAATCATTTGTAGCATCTTTTCCTGAAAATTCCCAGACATGATTGAAAATTTAGCAAAAAAGTCATCATGAAGAAGGTAGCTGAACAAACACCAAAGCAACATTGACCATAAATAGATTTCCATCACAATATTACCAGTGGCTGAAAGCAAGACTTCATCACCTCCAGGATGATCATCCATAAAGGGGGTCACATCATAAACCTAAAAAAACCAATAACAAAATCCAAACTTAACATAGGCAAGAGAAACATCAAGTAAAATTCTCAAGGGTGAATTCATTTGGTGACATCCTTCAACAGTTCAAGGTATCCAAACTCTCTACCCACTGGACACTTCAACAGTTACACATCAACAATGTCCAACATCTGAACCTCATCTTAGCTAATGAAACAAAACAGAAGCAACTAATTTTGCTGAATATTTAAAGCATCTGGCAAGTAAGTCAAGCTGACATCGGTATATCAGAAAAAGAATATTACTTGGTAAATAACTAAGTGTCCGTCCCTTTAGGAGATATCTATGAAACAAGATCGTTAGAGCAAAACAGCCAGCAGCATCTCTCGTGGATGCTTTACTGAGCAAATTTTAACTAAAACCACTGTCAGGAAGACACATCACAACTGAGCAAAATAAGTGATGTGATTCAGTCACACCAAATCCAAAATAGACGAGGAAATTTTCACTTTCTTTACTGATGTAGTTGATCACATGGGTGAAAATGATACTCAGGCTGCACAATTGCTTGCCTCCCAGGTATATGAGCCATTTAGAAGGGAAAACATAGGTCCTATCATCAATTCCAGATGTCAAATCCTATAAGCAACTCTGATTGGTTTCTCCCAACATGATCAATTTTTTCAATTTTCTTTCTCCTGCTTAGGCTGCAACTTCATAATTTAAACCAGTTGCACCACCACTTCAAGTTGTAACAGATTTATCAACCTTTTCCTTCTTTCAGTCACTCCAGTTATCGCCTCCACTCCAGCCTCCGCTGCCAAGTACCCCCAACAAGGCAGATGCAGGAGGGAGAGTAATTGGTAAAGTAATTAACTTCATATGTAAACTAACACCTTCAGAAGCTAAAGCATGCCCCCTCCCACACAATGCATCATACTATACTATTAAAAATGAAAAAAAAATATCAAAACATTGATTAAACTAAACGCATGAACAAATTTTACTTCTTATTAAATGGAATAAACAAAACAATCCATTAGGAATCCCGAGAAACTATCAGCCCCAGAAAACCCCCAAAATCATATTAAGAATATCAGAAATTAAAGCATCTAAGAGCGAAAGTCAATCTAGGATCAGCAAAGTATTCGGTGACTACATCAATCAAAGGTTTTTTCAATCAAGAGCAAACGCGATTCAAAGGTTTTCTCTCACCTAATAAACCTAATCCCAAAGAAAGTAAAAATAAAATCTGACCTTTCCGTTGATGATCAGCCAGCAATCCTTTGTTTTGTTATGCTTCGATACTTCATCAAATTTGTGCAATTTCTGATCCGACGCCATTTCTTCCTGCTTATGCAAACAAAATTAAAAACAGAAGAAGAATCAGATACAGATTCCAGCATCGAGGATAATGTATATACTATCAAATTATAGGATCAGCAAAAAAGAACAGAACAATGAATATTCTTACAAGGAAAAGGAGTTCAACGGAAAGACGCAGCCCTTTCCTCTACTGATTCCTCCCTACTCTCTCTCGGCGGCGGAAGCTCTTCTTACAAAGATCACTTCGAAGTCAGAGAGAAGGAGTCCACCGTTACGGAATCCACTCGGCTATTTATCTATCCTGATCCAGAGGATCCAGATCTTCCCGTAGTTGTCAAAAGTGGACTCAAATTTTCCCGAAATTACGAAAGTGGGCTTCCGTGGACCGTATGCAACACACACGAATAGTTTTGACCGATAGCATCAGCTACCAATCACTTTATTCCACGTTTAACTTTCATGCAAATAAAGTTACGGTTTATTCCGTCACATTTTATAATAGAGATTTGCGTGTAACTATTTATTCTTACTGTATATATTTGAAATATCATTATAAGTTGAATTTTTTAAAATGTTATTATTCATTTAATATATTACTACTTATTTCGTAGTATAAAATTAAGTTACTTTCTAATATACTTAAGAAGGGTTGATAAATTTAATTAGAGAATATAAATGTACAGCGTAAAAAAATCATTATTTTTCTTCCTCTTTCTCTCTCTAATTTCTCTCTACTCCTTCTCCACTCTAAAACTAAAATTTTTAACATTGAACTTGTATCGGAAGTAGATATAGATCATTATGAAGAATTTGTAGAAGAAAATATCAATTTAGATGTAAGAAAAGTTAAAATTATATTTTTTTTAAAACTGGGCTCGGATCGCCCAAATGGATGACCAGCACATGTCCGGGTCACCGGTCCAGGCAACCCGAGTTTTTTTTTTTTTTTTTTAGGAAGAAAGAATTTTGTTAGGTATTTGGAAAACTTGAAACATGAATAACTCTGTGATCGGAGGTCCGTTTCACGCATATGACCACTCGTTTTGATGATTTTCGTAAAGATAAACGCAACGGCATTGTCGAAAAAGTGATCCGAACGTATTTCGGGACAAAAAATTTGTCCCGTATAGTCGAAAACTTTGACGGGGTATAACTTTACGATCGGACGTCTGATTGAGACGATTCTTGTGAGCATTTTTTGTATTTTTTCGAGATCTACGCGTCGAAAACCGACTTAGGTGGTTTCCACCAACCATTCCCACAAAAACGTCCTATTTTTGTTTTAATTTACGTTTTTGTAATTTTTTAATAATTTCTCTCTTATTAACTAAAAAAATTACGACACCAATTTAAAAATTAAACAGGGGAGCAGTTTTTTTTTTACTCTCATTAAAAATTCAAATGATTGAAGTTGGTAAATATTTGAATTCTTTTTGCACACAAATGTTTTGCCCCGAAACGCGTCCGGATCACTTTTTCGATGATGCCACTGCGTTTATCTCTACGAGAACCATCAAAACGAGTGGTTATATGCGTGAAACGGACCTCCGATCGCAGAGTTATTCATGTTTCAAATTTTCCAAATATCTATAAAAATTCTTTCTTCCTAAAAAAAAAAAAAAAAAAAGGCTCGTGTTGCCTTGACCGGTGACTCGGACATGTGCCGGTCGCCCATCTGGGCGATCCGCTCATGTCCGGGTCGCCTGTCCAGGTATCCGAGCCCAGTTTTGAAAAAAAAATAATTTCAACTTTTCTTACATCTAAATTGATATTTTCTTCTACAAATTCTTTATAATGATCCATATCTACCTTCAATACAAGTTCAATATTAAAGATTTTAATTTTAGAGTAGAGAAGGAGTAGAGAGAAGTTAGAGAAAAATTGTGTAGAGAGAGAAAGAGTAGGGAAGAGTAGGAAAAATAATGATTTTTTTCGCGCTATACATTCATATTCCCGAGTTAGATTTATCGACCCACTCTAAGAAAATATGAAATTAATATATTTTTTATAATAAAATACCTACAATATTCCTTTATTAGTTTTAAAAAATTCATCTTTCCCAATTTTATCTTCTCTTTTCTTTTCTTTCTCCGTATTTAAAGGCTTTATCAAATGTGAATGAGTTTAATTTTTGAGAATTATTAGTTAGTGATTCATTAACTAATAGGGGTAATCTTAGGGAGAAAAAAAAGTTTATAAAGGAAATATGAAACCCAAAATATAACTGCTTAAACCTTATATTATGAAACGAATGTAGTAATTTCCAACATCTATATTCATTCACATTTTGATTGAATCTTGAAATGAGGAACGAGAAGATAAAATTTTAGAATAAGAATTTTATAAAAATAATAAAGGAATATTATAGGTATTTTACTATATTAAAATACTTTGATTTCATATTTTTTAAATTTGTATAAAAAAGTAACTTAACCTTATATTATGAAAGTGAGGTAATATTATTTTTATAATTTTTTTGATACATAAGGGAAGAGGGAGGTTCAAACTCAAAAGTTTAGCCTAGTAAAAAGCATTTTTTTTCCACTAAGTTAACGCCTTGCTATTATCACTCCCCTCTCCCTCAAAAACTTAAAACTTAGTAATATTAAAAGAAAAAAACCAAAAATTATATGGACGACATACCTTTAGATAGTACACACCAAAACCAAAACCATATAATGGGAATTGTATGGTGCACTCAGATCTTTTATAAACATCATAATATATTTTATAAACAATATTTCTTTTACTCTAAAATATAAATTTTAAGAAAAAATTATTATAAAAAAATGTACTAGAAAACACATTATAATATGTATTAAAGTATTCAGATTGTGCTAAAGAAAAAAGTTAATTCTAAATGAAAAATACTAGAGATTACCGTAAACGATTTTTAATAAAAATGATGTAAGGCGGGTCTTTCATGTAAGAAGGACGATGGCCCCCTCTTAATCAGAATTACTTCCAAAACTAATGCACCTTTCGGATGATCTATAGACATTATTTTATTTGATCTTAATCTCATTAGTTTTTTCTTAAAAAAAAAAAATACCTATATATACTTGAATTATACAATATTTTTTTAATTCTATATTTTTTCTTTCTTTTTTACTTTTATACAATACAAACTATTTTCGTACATCTAAAATTTCCACGATACCACATTTCACGGTGGCATCAAACCAAATTCACCCTTAAAATATTTGTCACATGAGAGCCATGTGAGAATTTTGATCATATTCTACGGTAAAATATGGTGACAGGATAATTTTAGATGACAAAAATAATTTAAATTTATAAAAAGAGAAAAATAAATAAAATGTATAGAATCTGAAAGTATTGTATAATTTAAATATATAAATTGATAATTTAAAAAAGAAAAAAAAAAGAAACACATATTCTTCACAGGCACTACACCGCTTTTATATTTGACCCCAACTGCCTTTATAAATGTGATTAATTAGTAATCACTTTCTTTATTAGACTCTAAAGCATAAGAGGACGAGCCAGACGCAGCAGATCGACGCCCAGAAACGAATTCCCCACCAATAGGAGGACAGGAGACGGCCATCTCAAGCCCGGTCCGGTCCCGGCTTGTTTTTTACGGGCCTAAATTAAGGGAATCTATATTCGTCCGCAGCCCGACCCTGCGAGTAAAGCGAGCCGACCAGCGAGCTTTGCTCTTTTTTTTTGGGGGGGCTAATTTTTCTGATTTTTTTAAAATCTTGCCTATTAACTATAATAATATACATTAATCCTAATCAATCAAAATAGAGAAAAACCAACATAAAAAAATGAATAAGTAACAATAATCATCCAACAAAATAAATTAATAATTATTTAACAAAAAGTCAATACGAAAAATTAAACACCAACTTCTTCTTCTTCATCATTTCATCTTGAGGACTCATCTTCAACTTGATTACATCCTCTCCTCATCATCTTTACCTATAAGACGCAAAACATAGATTATATAGTAAATAAAAAAATTAATAAATAATATTCATAAATTAAATGAAGAAAAAGTTGTACTTACTCTCTAAATATCATTTCATTGATATCAAAGCAAACTTTTACATGACGTGAAATGCTAGATGTTCCATATTTTCCTCCTGCAATATACACCTTCCCACAACGAACGCATTCAACCCTAGGTTCTCCATCTTCACCAACAATATCAAGCCTTCTAGTATGAATCCATACATTTGACTTATAGGATTTTTTTGCTTTCTTTAAAGATTGTGCAGCATTTGATTGATCACATTTATCACTAATATCATCAACAACATTTTTATCCATCTTCTGCAATGGATAAAATGTTTATAATTCATGATTTGAAGCACTTACTAACTAATCAGATGATAACGAATTGGTGATGAATGATGATAAAGATTATAAACAGGAAGCACTTAAGGATTATAATGATAAAGATTCAAGTTGTATATTCTGTAAGTCCTCTTCCTAATTATAACTTTAATAAGGTTGTTTTCCTCATTCTACAAGTCCCCTGCCCTACCTGTAGAAGCTCTAATGTAAACTCTTGGCCCCTAATTAATGCTATCGATTTCATTTTCTCCAAGGTCAACAATTGGTATAGTCTTCATTCTATACTTTTGACAGAAGTAGAAGCATGGTTAAGAAAGAGTTTGATTTTGATTTGTGCAATGTAAGAAATGGAGACAATCAGAATGATACTGAGATGTCAGGAGCATGCGTAATCATGGAAATGCATGTTCATTCCCTTAAAAGAATTACTACACAATTTCACTTTGACAAAATCCAGCAAATAACATAAACCTACATATTTCAGTGGCATCTAAGTTAACATGGTAAATGCAGTTCAGAAATATTCAATTTATACATCAAAACATGCATTCAAATGAAAACAAAATGCCAAAGAGAGTAGGTCAACCTTTTTCTTCCACGTAAACTTATAAAAATACAATTGATACCGATAAGAATGACATTGGGACTCCAAAACTTTTCGAAAATGAGTACTAAGAATGTTAAGACTTTAACGCAAGTATCAGAGGTATCTTGGAAGGAATTGCTTGATGAATTACCACTTTGTTTATAGAGTAGATATTAATCGGAAAAACAAGACACTTGTATGCTCCAAAAGTTAGACAACACAAATTGGAGATGAGATAGCCACTGTAACATATGGTTTACTTTCTGATAAAAGAAACAAAATGAGGGCGAAAATTTACTAACTGTTGAGAATAAAATGGACTCACTTCAAGAAATAAGTTTACCGATAACAAATTCTTCAATAAATGTAAAAATTATATCTTTGTCAGCATAAATTATTCTCGACCAAGATAAAAAAAATACTTCTCATGCTCTATTCCTATTGAACTGGAACTGTCAAAACACTATCAGGTAGCTCAAACATAACAATTTTGTGCAAACTTCTCTATATAAATGCATAGAGCATTACTGCCGAACAGAAAAATTTTGTACTTCAATCCATACATCTCATATTTAGAAAAGAAAATTCATGTTAGATAGTGTTTGTTATAATTATTATTGTTTTCAATCACGAAAATATATGGCGTTATCTATCTTTGACTTCAGCCAAGTATATAATCATCAGTTTCGATCTCTCCTAACATCAAAGCCAAACCAACACTCTAAATAAGAGACTTAAAGAGGCATTATAATCTATCAATTAACCTTTCAGATAACCAAAACATACACACCCTCACATGTAATATACCAGAAACCAAAGAAATGGAAAGGGAGTTCCTATAATTTCCATCTCCAACATCGAAGAATTTCAGTGGGAGGGGCCAAGATTCATATAAAGATAGCAGAGAGTAAATAACAATCCAAAAAGAAAAAGAAAGAAAAACAGAAACAATCCATTAATTAATAATTGATGTACTATAAGAGAAACCAAACCTGGGGTAATGAAGGAACGTCAAAAAGAGACGAAATTGATGGACAAGAAACCAGAGCTACTTTCGGCGGCCCGTGTGGAGGAGTCGATTGTCGGTTGTTTCCGGATCTGACTTGTTGTCGGCTGCAGAGGAGAGGAGCACAGAGGTGCGGAGGAGTCGATTATCGTGGAGAGTAGTGGGTGCGAGCCCGTGCGGCGACGTGAGATAGGGTGAGGTGAGGAGCAGAGGAAGGTTGTCTGACTCGTTTCGGTGTTAAGAAGGTAGTGAAGAAGAGGAAGATGGGAAAGCAGGCAGGAGAGAAGCTTGATGGTGAAGAAGAGGAAGAAGAAAAAGAGGAGAAGAATAGAGGAAGACGGGCGGTGACGGCGCGACTGAGAGAAAGAGAGAGAGAGTGACTGAGTGTCTGAAGAAAATGAATGAGAAAGAAGAGAAGAATTGGATTGCCAAACCCTAAAAAAAAAAAAAAGAAAAAAAAAAAAGAAAAACGGGCCAGTCCGCGAACCGGACCAGACCAAACCGTAAAAGCCCGCACTCAAAACGATCTGGTCCGGTCCAGGCTCATTTTTGACGGGCCTAAAAATATGAATCCATATCCGTCTATATAGCGGACGGTCCGGGCCAGCCCGCGGGCTCAGGCCCGTATTGACAGTGTTACTCAAGACCCTACAGGCAACACTTCTCTTTTTGAGAGGGATGATTGTTGACAAGTCAATTACTCACAAAACTAGGTAACATAAGGGACGTCTTCACCAGACTGTCCGACGTCCAAGTGTAGGATAAGATGTAAATTATGGTGATTTAATGGTCTTACAGATTGGAGGTCATTGTTGCTAGGATTTGAATATTGGTCATTAATACAAATTCTGCAGTCCTAGATCCAATTGAGTTACGCCCATGGATAACTACTCACAAAACTTCATTAAAAAAGAAAAAAAAAAAAAAAGGAGAGAGACAACCATCCCCCAAGTAGTGTAGGAATCATCTTATACACATTTTATTATACTCTTAAGACACATCTTTTATATTAATTTTTATTAATATAATCTTATAAAATAAAAAAATAAACACTAAAGTTTTTAAAAAAATATATTAAAAAGTATATTGCAAATAATCTTGATTGTCCACACACTTATTACTACTATTATTATCTTATGAATGGAAGGATCTAGAGCACTTCCTATACACCACACGCCAGTTTTTGTTCTCTATTATTATTATTATTATTATCATTATTATTATTATTATTATTATTATTATTATTATTATTATTATTATTATTATTATTATTATTATTATTATTATTATTATTGGGGTAACATCTTCCTCATGTATCAATCTAAAAGAAAAAACAAACAAAATGTGTAAAATTGAAGGGTCGGTACAAGCCCCAACCAAAACAGCCCGAGAAGCCCATCTCAATCTGAAATTTTAAAACTAAACTATATTTATTTTTAATTTTGAATCCTAATCCTTCTCTTACAAACAATTTATTTTTATACATCTCAAATAAAAAATTTTACTTTTTTCCTTTTTATTTATAATCCAAATGGAGCCTTAATAAGTTATCTATTACAAATTCCTAAATAGTTTTTGTTTTATATGAAATAAACTTATATATTAATTAGTAATGATTTTTTAAATGGTAATCAAAATTTCATTATATTATTAATGTATCAGTACACTTATTAACTAAATATACTTATTTTATTATCTAGATAGAAGAGGTATCAAATTTTGTAAATTCAGCGATTTTGGGAAATGAAATTTATTTTCCCTTGAAAAAATTTATTTTATAAAGATGTAACCAAGTATATATCATATGGCTTTGCTCATTTTCTTTTCATTTTCTTTTCTCTTTGTTTGAATGAGGGTACCAACTTATCAAAATCATCTTCTACAATACAACGTGGTCTGGCTGACAATACATAGAAGACGAACCAATTTACTGATGCCTTAGCAAAGAAAGCCAAAAAATTGACTGAAGACCTAAGACTTTTGTGTCATCCCTTCACTATATTCTTTGTTTCGTTTATTAAATCCTTTCACTATGGGTCAAAACATGGTAACTCAAGCACAACTTTCTTTATATGGATCTTTTTCTATTTGAGGTGACTTGGATTTGAAATATCAACAAACGTTACCTAATTTATCACTATAAGATCTCGAACTGAATTATACTTGGGTCAAAGACTCAAACACAATTCTTATAAAATCAAAAAAAAAAAAAAAAATTCACCTTGATAACATAGGAGAGAATTTCCACTTTTTGTCCATGATATTGTAAAACCTACTAACTTTTTGTATTTAACATCAATATATCTATTTTTGCCACCTTCCCAAAAAAAAGTATGGAAATATTGCATACATCATGGAGTATATTAGGAATAACTACAATTATAGACACACATTTATTATATATATATTCTACCTTAATTGTAATTAGAAGGTTACTCTTTGTATACATGGTAAGTATGTTTTGTATATGGAAATGTATCCTTGATAGGCTCCATAGATTAGGTAACCTAGCCAATTCTATTCCAAGAAAATACTTTAAAGAGCCCAAATCCTTCATATGAAAACATGCAAAAGATGCGCTCAAGTGAGTTTTGAATTTCTGAAGGCAAGGAGGCCATTTCTAGTAATGATTAGGTCATCCACATAAACAAGAACACAAAAAAAAGATGGAGCTGAAAAATATGTGAATAAAGAGAAGTCATAGTAGGACTGACGAAAATCACACTATTTAAGTACACTCGTTAGTTTGGCGAACTAGCACTGAAGAGCCTGTTTAAGTCCATATAGGGATTTTTGAAGTGTGCACACTTTCCCTTCATACCCTTTTGAGAAACTAGGGGCAATTTTATATATACCTCCTCTTGTGAATCTCTGTGAAGAAAGGCATTATGGACATCCATCTGATGAATCTCCTATTTACAGGAGCGGCCACAAAAAGTAAGGTGTAGATTGTGACCATTTTGGCAATAGGAGCAAAAGTCTCAATGTAGTCTAATCCTTCGACCTGAGTATTTCCCAAAGTCACCAAGCGAGCTTTATACCTTTTGATGTTGCCTTCAGATTTACGTTTGATTTTGTAAATCCATTTGCATCCCAATGCCTTTTTTCCGAGAAGAAGTGTAATGATGTGCCAAGTCTTATTCCTTGCTAAAGCATCAATTTCACTGCATATGACATTGTGCCAGTGAGGAATAGAGAGAGCATTGGAGAATTGGGATGGTTCAGTATTAGCAGAGACTACTGCAATAAAAGTCTTATAGCATGGCAATAATTTTTCATCAGAAATAAATTATTTAAAAGGATAAGAACAATTACCTGAGGAAGAGGATGGAACTGCTGTAGACAGGGGCGACACTAGGTTGGGGCGAGCCCCCCCCCCGAGAATTTTGAAAAACTTTAGAAGTTATATGTATTTTACATTCAAGGCCCTCAGAGTTTTTTTTTTCCAAAGTAGCCCCAAAACTTAGGCTACTTGACTTTTTTTTTTTTTTAAAAAAAAAAAAAACTAAAACTCAACTTGAAAGATACAAAAGAAAGGAAAATAGAAAAACAATCCATCTCTCTTCGACTCTCTATTCCCTCCCTCCCTCTCGGCTCTCCCTTCTCTTGCAGAATCTACTACGTGCGGTGTGAGTACGGTGGCAACGGACGGTGAGCGGTGGGTGGTGGCTGTGCAGCGGGCCAGCAGAGACAAGTCAGTGGCTGTTGTTCTTTGAACTTTGAAGAAAAATATATGTTTTTTAATTATATTTTAAAGGTTAATCTAAGTAGACATATTTTTCGTTTTACAAAACTCACTTAACCCATCCTCAAATCCTCCTATTTCAAATTCCCCACCCATAAAGTCGGAAATTTTTTATTTTGTTAGTTACAAAATTTCTAGGGTTTTTTTTTTGTAAAAATATGATTATTATGTCTTCTTTAGAAATTAACTAGTGAGATGTTAATTTTAATCTACAAGCTCGATTTGACAAATTTTTGCATCCATAAATTGAGATTTCGAGTTAATTTTTGCTCTTTTTTGTTTTTATTGTGTTCTTGAACTAAAAAAAGAGGGTTTAATTGTTGAACTAAATATTGAAGTACTTCTAATTAATTGTTCTAACTAATTGTTGTTTTGTTTCTGCCCTAGGTTTTCATAAATGAAATGTTTTGAATTTAATTTAAAATATTTAATTATCTAATAAAGGAAATGTTAATAATGAAGATCTTGGAAAAGAGCCTCGAGTAGGGGTAGAGTTTTCGGATTGTGACATTGTTGGTGATCCAGGATTATGTAAATCAATTGATAGTTATCCTTATGAAATTAGAGATGAATTAAAGAGATGGTATGTGGCTAAATGCTCAATTTAACCATGTGATCATAAATTCCCGCAAACTGATTTTGGTGAAATTAGGAGATCGTTTTAAAAGATATGGTTTAAAGATTTTACTTGGTTAAAATATAGTATACATAAAGATGCCACATTTTATTTTTGTTGTTATTTGTTTGCTAAAGGTCACAAACATGGTGATGATATATTTACAGAAGTAGGTTTTAAAAATTGGAAAACATGCTAAAGAAAAATTTAGAAACCATGAAGGATCTCCCAATAATACTCACTCTGTGTTGTAATTCAGTTGTTGGGTTTTAGAAATCAAAGACATAATGTAGAGAATATGTTAACGAAACAAAGTAGTCAAATTGATTGACTACTATGCTCAGTTAATTGCAGTTGTAAAAGTGATTCAATTGATATTAAGGCATGGTTTAGCTTTCCGTGGACATGATGAGTCGATAAAATTCAATCCAACAAGGTTTTCTCTTGAATTTATAAAATGGTACTGTGAGGAAGTGGAAGAGTAAATAAGGTCATGAACCTGACTGCTCCGAGAAATAATCAAACTTCTCCTAAAATTCAAAAATAAATACTAATGCTTGTTTAACGGAAGTGAGACAAGCTATTGTCAATGAGATTGGTGACAAGTTTATTTCTCTTTTGGTTGACGAGGCTCGAGATAGTTCAGTGAAGGAGCAAATGTCTATAGTTTTGAGATTTGTTAATGATAATGGAAAAGTGGTTGAGCGTTTTCTTGGAGTAGTATATGTTTATGACACTTCTACACATACTTTAAAAAATAGTATTGATGATTTCTTTGCAATAAATGGATTATCAGTTTCACGCCTCAGAGGTCAAGGTTACAATGGGGCATCTAATATACGTGGCAAACTTAATGGATTGAAACAAAAAAATTTTAGATGAAAATGAACATGCATTTTATGTTCATTGCTTAGCTCACCAACTTCAGTTAATGCTTGTAACTACTTCAAAGAAACATGCATTTGTGAGTAGTTTTTTTGAGTATGTTACTAAAATTGTGAATGTTGTTGGAGTTTCATGTAAAAAGAAGGATGCTCTTCTGCCAAAGCATTATGATGATCTTGTAAAACTTCCAGAAAGTGGAGAAGTTGCTACAGGAAAGGGCAAGAACCTAGAAACAAGTTTAGCTCGGCCAGATAACACTCGTTGGGGCTCTCACTTTAGAACAATATCTCGACTTTTGCATATGTGGGATGCAGTGATACATGTGCTTGAAACTATATTTGAAGAAGCTGATGAGCCCAATAGTCGAGGCATGCCCAAGGTTTGATTGAGAAAATGTTAAAGTTTGAATTTGTATTCATTGCTCATTTAATGGTAAATGTATTGGCAAAAACAAATACATTGTCAATGTGCCTGCAACAAAGGACTTAAAACATAATAACCGCTGTCAAGATGATTAAGACAATAAAAGATGAATTGAAGAAATACATAATTGATGATGATTGTTGGGAGGAGTTATTGGGTGTTGTTACTACATTTTGTACCAAAAATGATATTTTTGTGCCCAATATGCAAGATGCTATAGCTGGTCGAGCTAAATAACACAGGAGTGTGGATGGGCAGCTAAACACTTATTACCATTTTATTCGTCGAGATATCTTCTTTGAGGTAATTAATTTTTTTTTACATATTAACAAATATTCAATTATTTTTATAGTACAAATTATTAACTGTTCTGTGTATAGTATTAGGTTCTTGATCTTATTGTAAAAGAAATGGGTGATCGTTTTACGGAGTCAAATTCAAAGCTACTTATGTGCATATCATGCCTTGATCCTAGAGATTCATTTGTTAATTTTGATCGTAAGCAGTTACTCCATCTTTTCGAGTTATATTCAGATGATTTTTCTATCACTGATAAGTTTGAGCTTAAAGTACAACTTAATACATATATTTTTTACATGAGATCAAGTGATGGTGAAGCTTTCTCTGGCCTTAGTGACATTGGAGATCTCGCAAAGAATATGGTTGAGAAGAAAAGTCACAATTTTTTTAATTTAGTTTATCGTCTAATTGGGTTGGCTTTAGTCTTACTTGTTGTGACGGCTACCATTGAAAGATCTTTTTCTGCTACAAAAATGATTAAGAATGATTTACGCAATAGGATGGGAGATGAGTTTCTCAATGACAATTTGGTTTGTTATGTTGAGCAAGAGATTTTTATGAGGATTGAAAATGAAGCCATCTTGCAGCGGTTTCAGAATATGCAAACTCGAAGAATAAAATTGTCATGTTAATCATTCCCTTCACATGTAAAACTCTATTTTAGATCATTTTTCAATAGTGATTTCTTTTTCATTGTAAAAGTATTTATATTAGTGTTATTTGTTTTTATATTAATCTTCTAATCGTTCTAAATTAATTGCATCTAATAGTGGAGGTCATCTTTTGATCGTGCTCGATCGGTTATCTCAAGATTGTCAATGACTTTTGCATTCATATCTTTAGCTTGATAGAGGTATTTATCCCTTGAGTGATGGGTAATCATTCATGAGATTGACTGGTGATCACTTCTCATTGGTAATAGGAGATTACCTATTCTTTTCCTATTTTATTTGCAATCACTTCTTCAGCTGTGATAGAGATCTTTATCCCGTGAGATGATGGGTAATCATTCTTCGTGAGTGATGTGTGATTACTCCTCATTGATAATGGGAGATTACCTATTTTTTGCTATTTTATATGCAAATTTGGAATTGTTTGAGTGTTTTTTGTGCTTGGAATGCATCTATTTTATAGACGAAATTTTGTCAAAATTTTTAGTGTTGTTCAGCCCTCCCAACTTTTCTCTCCTGGTTCCTCCACGGCAAACAACCAAAGACTCTAAGTGAGAAATATTCTAATTTTTATAGAAAATGATGTCCATGGGAGTTTTATTTTTTAGAATAGAAGAAGGGGTTCTATAAATAAGATAAATAGTTGCTTTAACACATTTACCCCAAATTTTGTACGGTAAGTTTGCTTGAAGATTAAGGCACGAGCAACATTAAGAATATGCCTATGTTTTCGTTCTACCATTCCATTTTGTTATGATGTGTAGACAACATTGGTTTGATGTGTGATGCCTTTAGAAAGAAAAAAAGATTTTAAACTTAGAAATTTTGTACCATTGTCAGTACGAACAATTTTTTATGGATTTTTGAAATTGGTTTTGGACAAGAATAAAAAAATGCTCAAAATAAGGACGAATACTATTTTTATCAGCAAGTAAATAAATTCAAGTAGCGTGAAAATAGTCATCTACTAAAGTGAGAAAGTAAGAGGACCCACAAGTAGACTTTTGCTTATATGGGGCCCCGAAATATCGCAATGCACTAACTCAAATAAATTATTAGAATGAGAAGTACTCAAAGGAAATTTATTGCGAGATTGTTTAGCTTGGAAACAAATAAAACAGTCATGTAAAGAAGAGTCCAAGTTATTAAAAAACCCATAAAAAAGTTTCATCATAGAAGCGGACAGATGTCCCAAACGTTGGTGTAATAAGCTTAAAGAAACAATAGTAATGTGATTAGCCTGCGGTTGCCGGAAATCGTACACCCCATGTGCCAGCCTAGCCAGTCCATTCGCCTTCTCAACACAAGGTCCTGTATAACATAAAAAAATTTAGAAAAAAAGGCCCTATACTCAGGATTTGATTGTAATAGTTGTGATATGGAATTAAAATTGTATATGAGTTTAAGAACATATAAGATATTATGAATAGTCAGCATATTTTAAAGAGTCAGGAGCAGGAGGTGTGATAGTACCATCAAGAAAGCAATCCTTCCGCTTAGCTTTCGTAGAGCCAAAGAAAGCAAGCGACCATTGATCATACTTATCGGCTTTCAACTACATATGAGTAAAAAAGGCATCAGAAGTATCACTTGACAAGAGCATGTAAGATTGAAGTCGCTCATTTGAGGAAACTCTGGGTTGGACGTTCATTGTTTTCATTTCCGCAGCCAGTAGCAACTGTCTCGGTGTCAACGACAACATTGTCATTTTTCAGGGATAAGGGAAAAAATATATGCTTGTCAATTGAGGAGAAAGAAAAAGGCTTGTTAACTGAAGGAAAAAGAAAAAGAAAATATGTTTGTCAACTAAGGAGAAAGGCCGAGACAAGGATGAAATCAAGACAAGAATGAAGATTCTAGGAGAATGGTTCTTCTATGGAAAACAACAAGCTTCTTTCCTTTTTGGTTGATTGGCTCTAACACCATGAAAAAAGGAATATGTTATGAGAAAAAAGAACCTGCAATGCTTGTCTTTTCCATTAAGAAAAATCATACTATATACAATTGAGAGGTTGCCTAATCTATGGAGCCTACCAAGGATACATTTCCATATATCAAAGATACTTACTATGTATACAAAGAGTAATATACTAATTACAATTAAGGTAGAATATATACAATAAATCTGTGTCTATAACTATTTATATTCATAATACACTCCATGATGTATGCAACATTTCCATAAAAAGAATATATCTATTACTTACTTTTTTTAATTATTAAGGAAAAAAGAACATATTGGACATAGGCCTTGTTTGATAAAACTGAAACTGAAGTCTGAATTATTTAAGTTCTGAATTCTAAATCTTAAACCTAAATGATAAATCTAAAACTGAATGGTGAATTGTTGTGGTAAGTATATGAAAAGAAGGTGTAATTAGTTGATGAACAATACATATATTCAGATTTTAGACTTCATAGTTGAGCTGAAAATTTTCACTTAAAATTTATAACTACAATTAAGCACATGTTAAAAAATTAAGTGATTTGTAAAACTGTTATCAAATGCTCTTAAATATTAAGTACTTAATAATGTCTGTTATCAAACATATCTTAATTTGATAATCTCTTAACTAATTAATTTTAAATAATAAATTAATTTTACAAACAAGGCCATAGTCTTAGCATATTATGATACTTTTGTTGACACTTTACTTGGAATGTTTATTCTTCTCATATAGGCATTTTCATCTAAAATGATATACGGAATGTCATGGAGTCCCATGGCAGAATAAATTCGGGCCGTTAGTTAATTTTTGTTTTTATTTTTTAACATCCTTAGATGGCGACATGTCGCCCATCTAATACCATGACAGGAGCAATCTTGGCCATTGCTTCACTCCATCGGACGCCTGGTATTTCGTTTCTAGAAACATCTCTCATTTTTTATCTTCTATCTCTCTTTCACCGTCTCTACCATATTTTAAAACAGTAGATATTGTCTTCTTGAATTCGAGGCGATTAATTTCTCCTCGGAAGAAATTAATCGTAAAAAAGATGATACTGCTTCTCGCGCAAATGGGAAGGAAGTGAGCTGATTTTAGCGGGAAGTCAGCTCACTTTCTCTCTCTTCTTTCATTCCGTCACATCATGTAAGAGGACATTGATTGAACTTTTTTTTTCTAAAATAAGAGTATAAAAGGAATGAAGAATACTTACGATTTTACAAATCATAACTTCCAAAAACAAATCAAATTCTGGTATTCTCCCATCGAATACAAAGTTCCAGCTTTTGGGCCAAATTATAATGGAGGGAAAACACATTTTCGAATCAGGAGGCAAGCTGCTGTTGGATAATGATAGCGGAGAGGAAGGCAAGCTGATGTTGAATGATGGTAACGGCGAGGAAGGCGAGCTAAGGGAAGGAAGCGAAGAACTTGAAGAACTCCAAGAACCAAGAGGCCGAGAAATAGAGATAGTACTCCCTATAAGCATAGGTAAATACTTCAACAAACATTGATGAATTTTTTGATTCATATTAGGCGTATGCAAAAACTAAGGCTTTTAGTGTTACTAAAAAATATGGTTCAAAAGGAATCGGTCCTTTCAGAAAATATCAAACTATTGTTTGTAATATATGTATAAAAGTTAGTACTTACAAGCGGTCAAAGAGGATAGAATGCCTGCTCGTATTTGTACTATTTTGAGAGATAATGGAATGTGGCAAGTCTCAAAGGTTTTGGAACAACACAATCACAAATTACACCCGTCTATGTCCTGGTTTATGCTTCCTCTTAGAAGTATAAGTTCTAATATGAAAAGGAAACTGAAATGCACTACACGGGTAGACTCAAGCCTAGCAAAAGAGTGAGAATTTTGGAGGTACAATATGGAGGACCGGACAAATTAGGATGTCTACCTAGAGATTGCAGAACTATGTCCAGAAGGGTAGGTGGTTGAACATTGGAGTTGGGGATGCTGATTGCATAAATAGAATTTTAATTAGAATGCATAAAAAGAATAGTGATTTCTTCCATTTGATTCGTATGGATGGTGAAGGTAGGCTAGATAGTATTTTTTGGATACACCCTCGAACTAAAGTAGCTTATGAAGAGTTCAATGATGTGGTCTGTGTTGATTCAACATATCTTGTTAACAGATACAAGATGTCGTTTGTGACTATTGTTGGAGTTAACCATCATGGCCAATCCACATTGTTTGGTTCAGCACACCTATCTCACGAGGACACAGAGACATATATTTGGTTTTTCAGTACTTGGCTTCCAGCAATGTAGGGTCAAGCGCCTGCTGCAATTATGACCTATCAATATGAGAGTATGGGGAATGCAGTTAAGGAAGTTATCCCAACAACAATTTGGCGATATTTCATTTAGAATATAATGTGCAAGCTTTCGGATAAATTTAAGGGTTTAATGGAGCAGTTTTGCGAGGCAAGAAAGGAGTTCAGATCTCTTGTTTATGACCGTTTATGAAATCAATGTTTGAGAATAACTGGAATCAGTTTGTTGTTAAGTATGGATTTGAAACAAATCAGTGGTTGATTAAGCTATACACTAAGATAGAACACTGGGTTCCCTGTACTTGAATCACATGTTTTGGGGCAGGGATGTTGTCAACTCAGAGAAGTGAAAGTATGAACTCCTATTTTGATGGATATGTCCGTCAAACTAGCACTCTTAAACAGTTTGTAGAGCAATATGAGATTGCAATCAGGCATAAGGTGGAGAAAAAAGTGTATGCTGATTACAAATCGAGCGATATTTTGGTTAAAGCGATCAACTTCTTTAATTGCAAGAAGCAGTTTCGAGATGCATACACTAACGAGCTATTTGAAAATTTTCAGGCTCAAATAAGAAGATGTTGTATTGTAATCAATTGGTTGGAGATAACAATGAGGATATTGGATTTGAGGAAGAGAACCTAGTCGAAGAAGAGTTTGAGAAATTTAGAATACTGGAGACTGCTTTGGTAAATAACTTGTTTGTGAAGGAAGTTGTGTACACCATATTTTATGGGGAGGAGGGATGTATTTTGAAGTGCAATTGTAGACTGTTTGAGTGCAATGGGTTGTGCGCTCACATATTAAAGGTTGCTTTAGTTAAGAGAGTGAACATATTTCTGGAAAGATATGTACTTCGAAGATAGAGAAAAGATGTAGATTGTAGGCACTCGAGGATTTTCTTCGATGAAGAATATACCCAAATGACCGGTGACTTTAAGAAGATCAAAGATATTAGGAAAGCTTTTAATGAAAGTGTAGACTTAGCAATTGCAACCCTTGCGGGACCGCCGAGACTAAGGCGGGCTATTGAAAGTACCAGAGAGGAGTTATTGAATTGCAATGCACTTGATTGCACGGACAACAGTGGTCCTCGGGTGGCAGTTCCTCGGAGTAGGGAGGAAAGGGAAATTCGAGATCCTCGGGTGGTCGTCTCTCAAGAAAGAACTCGGGAAAATCGTTTAAAGTCTAACAATGAAGTTGGTGTCTGCAGAAATACTAGGAGGCGAGCTCCTACTGTGAATACTAATTTTGAGTGACGAGAAGACAAGATAATGAATTCTAGTAGGAATTCTAGGTGCACCAAAAGAGGTGGCGAGCAGGTATATTTTGATCATTTGAAATGCTTTCTTTCAGATTTGTTACAGGGCCAACTCGTATACATGATTCTGTTTCATATTATAATCTCTTGTTTCTTGGATAAATTCCTTAATTTTTAATTTTTTTCTTATTAAATGATAACAAAAGCTAAGTAGATATTCGTACATAACTAAGATGAGATATTCCTTTGTTTATCTTTGGCTCCACTAGTTTCTCCATCATCATTCCATCCCTTTTACATTTCTGCTCGATTTTACCAGCAACTCCACTTCCATCATCGTCATCATTTGCCTGAATTAAAAGCTCTTTTTTCTCAAGAAGAAAATTCCAAAACACGGTGATATTGTAGTTAAAATTTGAGGGTCCGTGTAATTCGGAAACAACATAATCATCATGCTGCACCATATTCTGCTCCAAGAATTTCTGCCAATTGTTAATGAAAAAGTTGTCATTGTTCTTTCTCTGCACACCAACTAACCAATGTTTCCCAACCGCATTTGTCAATGTTATGCTTGTAGGAAAATTGCACGATCTTGTTATTACATAAGGAAGAATCTCCGAGAAAAATCATTTAAGAAAGGCTTATTTTATGAAGAACAACAAAGATCAAAGTAAAGTTAAAACCAGAAACAATAAAAAACAATTGACTTACCACGCAGACGAATTCGTAATCGGTTTTTATTTTCATCATGAATTTGTAATCCACCTTCTCGTTCTTAGACATGTTCTCCACAAAATAGAAAATTCTAATTAAAAAAAATCAAAATTGAATAAGTAGTTCTTTCAAATAAGTTAGGTATAATTATCTAATTTACTTCGCACACTTTTATAGCGCGATGATGATATACAAATTGAACGTCGTGGCTGTTTCATTCACGAATTGGGAAAGTTGCAAATATTGAAACCGAAGCGTCATATTAAATTTTGTTCATTGAGCCCGAAGCGTCATTTTTATAGTCAATACCTTTTTTAATACGAATTGACCACAATAGACCACGAGCTGCATGAGAGAGCTCAACAATTGTAACAAAGGTTGAAAGATGAAAATGCCAATTTTGAATAGAAGACTTAAATATTCACAAATGTTGAATAGAAGATTAGCATCATTAAATTTCAGGTTTGCCTTGAAATTTAATATAATATTCATCCAATTTTTTTAATATTCATTCAAAGCCTTTGATTGAAGTAACAATAGACCTTTGGTATGTCATTCTAATAAGATTTTTTTATTCAAGAATTGAGCTTGCCATGTATATTTGATTAAAAACCAAAATTGAATAGCCAACAATGAATCCAAGCGAGCTCGCATTTACCTGTCACCGTTTATCATGAACGGTCAAAAATCGTTTTTACGGAGACGTTCAATTCGACCTCGGTTAATCTGCCTTTTCATAGTATAATAAAATTTAATACAAAACTAAGTCTCTACATAATGCATATATAAAGAGACCCTAGGGTTCGAACTTCAAAAGACTCCTTACAATAAAACTTGTGATGAACCACTCGAAAACCTAGGTTAAACATCAACCACCCATGGCCTCTTCGTCTCAAGCAACTTCAATTGATGAACAGATTGATACGAGGCCATTAATCCACATCGAAGACAATAGAGCTAAGTTGGGTCCCAGAAGTGGTGACGAAGATGACGCCAGTTGGGAAAAGTCCGATCTGCTTCTGAACGACCCCAATTGGAGTTTGGATGTTTTCCCTACGAAATTGTGTAGCTGGCTGCAGCAGAATACGACAAGTGGATGAATAGGGTCGAGAAAGCATTCGGTCAAGTATGGCGTGATTGGGGAATTTATAACCTTATTCTTACCACGAAGGAGCGTCCCGACATGGACAGATCACTACTCGCTGCCGTAATGCCTTTCTGGAACCCTAAGGTTAATGCATTTATCTTCCCCTTTGGTATCATCTTGCACACTATTTATGACCTGTCAGTAATGTTCATTCTTCATGCCGCCCCTCCAGAACTTTCTTCGAACCCACCCAAACCCCGACCCATTTAGATTTTAACACAAGAAACCTAACTAAATTCATCAGTGAGTACAAGGGGGAGGAGGGAACTGAAGTAAATGAAACTTAGCACAATGCTTTCCTGATCACGTGGATGAGCAAGTACATAGCTTGCACAACCTCGACATAAGTGGTACTTGGGTATTATTGGTATATACACAAGATAATGAATGGGCAGACTGGTGGTTTGGCTTCTTTGACACTTTCGATGATTTACCGGTCATTGTTTGACATTTACAAATATATGAACTCACACTCGAATGGGCATAAGGTAAGAGGCCCATCTAGATCATTCAATTGTGATTGTACAAACACCTCTCTGAGTTACTAAATATCCGTATTCCTGACAATGTAGCAACCTAATATGAAGGTCATCTTTCTTGCTTTATTCTTCGAGAAGTATCCAAGTATTATGATTTGAGCAAATTATATATCTTTAAAAAACTCTACAATACAACATATCGACCAACACATATGCCGGCTTCTTTTTCCGAATGAAACCGAGCAACTGAGTGGTTAATTGACAAATCCTCAAACTTGGGTATTGCCTAGGGCCAGTTTGTAGTTTCACAAGATATCTTAAATAGGACTAGGCCATCTGTACATTTTTTTCAAGCCCTTGTGTGAACCGTACAACCTGCAATACTTTGCTCGGAGTTTGGACTCACACAGGATATCCTTGACAATTTGGTTTTGGGTGACTTGGACTCTCGGGTGGAGATATCTACAATGGAACTCCGAGAACAAAAAGTGAGGAAGAATAATAAAAAGATGATAATTTTATCTCATTGAGTTCACCCCACAGAATCCACTACAGAATGCTATTTGAGATGGTGGGGAAGGATTTCTTCCAGGTACTTTATACTTTCTACTGAAGATGCCGAGTTAAGGAGAGAAGACTATTCCAAAAAATGAAAGAGAACCAAGGAGAGGCGGAAGAGGAGTCAACTGCAGTCGAACAATTGGAATCATCCAGATGGATTCCGAGTTCAAGGAAACGAATTGTGAAACCCATTACTGGTGATAAACAATTTTTTTACATTTGCCTAACACCCTCTTTATCTCAGTGTAGCTATTTTTTATATATGTTTCTTTCTTTCTTTAATATATTCTGCAAAATGAAGATATATACCAACACTGAAAAAGGTTAGGGCAAAATAAACTAAATGGAACGCATCTAATCGGGAAAATACTACTTCTTTCACAGCTAGTCTTAGTATTATTTTCCTTCCTTAATGTTTGTAGCTATGTATTTTTTCTAATGTCTTCCTTGTTTAGCAGAAAAAACCCAGGAATACCAAAGTTACTCACGAGAACTCGTCACCTTTAAACAAAGTGATACCTCTGCCAACTAATGTTGAAACTCCCAACAGTACTTCTCCTCTAACTATAGTATGAGTTTCTCATGTTGACTTTCTGGAACCCGCTTCAAATCTATTCAAATACATGGAGAATTTAATGATGGAGAAAGAGTTCCATTGCTTCGGATTCCATAGGATGGAATCCTCGCAACGGGGAGCTGTAGTTCCATTCCTTCGGATGCCTTCCCCATCTTTGAAACGGGGGGCTGCAGTACACCCTTTCGGGTGGGTACGCCCTTACGGGTTCAAGCAGATGAGACATTAGAAAATGTTGTTGAACCACTGGACCATCTGGATACGTTAAATAAATACTTTGGGTTCGGGTACTTTCCAATTATCGAAGTGGAACAGGAGAAGCTTTGTGACGCAATTAAGGCTTTGCATCTTGTAACAAGTGAATTTGTAACTCCAGAGCACCGGGAGATATGTCAAAAAATTATAAAGAAACTTTCCAGGGTGATTTATGGTTATCGCACCTTTCGAAGTATTCTGGATAAGATGTCAAGAAATGTCAGGTTATAGATGAAGTGACAAAAACGTACAACGAACTAGTGCACTCCTTCAATGACATCAAGAACGAACACGTAGTGGAGAAGGAAAATTATGAAAGACAGAACCGTTGGATAAAGGAAATTAGAGATGAAACCGAAAGGATCCATAAGGAATTGAAAATTACTTAATCATCGACTGAGAAGAGCAGTGCTAATTTATGTGAGATTAATGATAAAGCTTCCCGAGTTGCTGGGAAGATCGACGAGGTCAGGACTCATTATGACGAGTTGATAAAAGCGAAAGAACAGTACGCGAAGGAAAAAAATTGCCGAAGTAATGACAGAAGGAGTTTATGATCATTAGGAGTCGCTCAACAAAGAAGTATATGATGCCTTACATAAGGAAGTGATCATGTGTAAACCAGACATCGTCAGTAATAACCGAGCAAGCTTCCGCGATCGTGGAAAAGCATATTCCAGCAAAAGTGGCCGATAATACTCCTATCCAGACTTTAGAGGCCAATGAGCTGAGTTTCCCAACAGTGGCGGTAAAGCAAGATTTACCAATTCGGGGGCCAGCGAACTGCCCTAATACTAGGTGAGCTGCCTTCATCCATTTTAGGCAAGCATGTGCTTACATATGAGGAAACCTTGCAAAATTCCCCAACATTGGAGGAGCTATCTTCAATCGTTGTGGGCAAGCATGCGGTTAAAACTGAGGACAACTCGCAAAATTCCCTAACGGTGGTGGAGGTAATGCCAATCATTGCGAGGCAGCAATCGGTTACGGCTAAAGACACCCCGCTTAATTCTGCAACAGTGGCGGAAAAATCAATATCAACTGAGGCAGAGCATGTGGTGGAGAAACCTACATCAATTGAGGCCAAGAATGTTGATTCCATAACTTCTTTATCCAACATGCAAATTGCCTCTGTCGTGGCCAATATCAATTCCTCGTATACTTCGGCTGAACAAGATTCTCCTATATTTGGGGTCCCTTCGGTCGAGGAAAAGCACTTAGGCCAATCACTCTATACTCATCTTGGTTACTTTTCTTCTAAGTCTTAGTGCCTATAGTATTAATTATATGAACTTTGTAGTTTCCGTGTACCTAAACATTAATAACCTTGTCGAGCTAGTGAATTTTATCATTGTTTTTTCTTGACGATATAATAAGAAATGTAAAATACTAAACATTAAGAAACAATACAATAATATATATCTTTTACCCTTAAAAAGAAAAGTAACAACACAGCAATAGTAAATGCATTTCTATCTACACTCGGTTCTAGTAAACGAGCTGAGTCAAGTTTGAGCTCGTCATCTTAAAAATTATTTACATTAAAAATAAAATGAGGTGGGCAAGAATTAACAATGTGACGTGTTTAGGGTTCACAACCACTTTCCTGTAATCAGTCATTTTCCTTGGTCACGTGTTGATCATTTTATATGAGTGAGTGGGAATACTAAAAATATAGGTTTATATAGTTATTAATATTAATAGTAAAAATATAGGTCACTAAATTACATAGAAAAATGCGAACATTATATAATCTACTTGTCGATGACTATCCCATCCTCATGGAAATGACACTCAACCATGTCGTGATTCAAGCAAGTAGCTGCCGTGCATAGCATTTGGGTATACCCCTATTTTCGTTAGCTACAAAGCTGGGTTGATCATCGGTAAAGACATTGGTGTACATGTCTAGCCTCTATGACCTCGATTCTGGAAAGTAGAAGCAGAAGAAAGACAAAAGCTCTGGGTGTAAGTATATGCCCTAAGACCAATTGACTCACATTTATGATTTATGAAGCATGTATTTTTGAATTGTATTTTATGCTCTTGGTCATCAAGTATGTGACTTGATAGTAAAACCCTTATAGCTAATAAAATACTATTCTTATTTGTCCCTAGTTTATTACATCTTGTAAACTAGTGTGAAGTTGATTGATGGTCAAGTTTTACTGATCATGAATATGAGATATAAAATCAATTCATAAATACATATTGAGAATATTGTATTGGACATGACCCAAAGTGAAGAAGAAATATTGCATGGGTTTAAGTTATAAGTATTTCTTCTCAGTTTTATATTTGGTGTCCTTCGACCTAATGTTTCTAATGTTTCTTGCATGAGGAGAAAAATATGTTTTGATATAGTCAAACATCACTTTTAATTAGGTGATCATTATGATTATTGGTTGGCTTATTTTCTCGTCATGGCTTGAATATTGGAGATAGTGAAAGGGATTTGTCCCGCTCCTTTTAGAGAGAGATATCCATGGGCCCCTTGATAAGGAAGACTGGAAAATATGCATGGCCATGCTCAAATAAGTATTAATAAGGTGTTATTAATATTATTTGTTGGAACAATCTGCTCGGTGATCAAGTAAATGGTTAATTAAGTTTTATAAGGATGACTTGATCCATGCCTTATACTTAATTAGGATATCGTGTGACAAAAGGACTAAATATTAAATCTGATGCTAGGTTATTATTACATTTACTTAACTTGGGTAAGCATAATGTCTTGCTAGAGGCCGCTTATGTTTTGTGAATGAATGTCTAGGACATTTTTTCATTCACTGCCAACGTTAAGTGAACCTACAGGGTCACACGCATAGACGATCTTGTGAGCATAATGTCCACGTTCAATGAATCTAGATTGTGTCCGATTCGTTGAATGTATACAAAAGGGGAATCAGATTCCATTTGTATTTTCTGGTAGGTTAATAAGTAATTAATTTTATTTGATCGAATAAATGAAATTAATTACTTAATATTACTCATCCAACCGTTGGATGATTATAGGAATAGACGGACGAGATTAAACTGTCATTAGATGACAGTTAGGGTTTTGATATTGAAAGCTATAAAAGGTTATGTTAACCTTTTCTTGGTGGCTGTCCTTTATCTGATTAAAGAAGAACAAAACCCTAAACCCTAGAACGGCGATATAGTATCTAGCCTCCTCTCTCCGAAATACGACCGATTACCAGATAGTCAAGATTAGTTCTGAACAGTTTTTAGAACACAGAAGGGGCTAGCATCCCGATCGCTTGCAGAGGAGTTCGTCGCGTGGATACCAGTAGAGGGCGAAGCGTACAAAGCAGCGCCTCCACAACGAACAATCAAAACATTGGGGTAATTTCTATCCAATCGGTTTTTCTAGTATTTGCAGATCCTGTTGGTGGATTTCCGTAGTTTTATTTTACTTTGTTTTTGCCCACGGATGGTATCAGAGCCTCGTACATACTAGTTTTACTGATTTTATCTGTTACCACTTTGATTACATATGTTGTTTTCAATCGGCCTTATAGTAAAGTTTTCTGATTAGTGTAATAATCAGAGTAAATTGAATTATAAGATTCGCATATATCATATTCTGTTTTACTTATTAATACGATTAATTAAACAGAATGTTGTTACTGCCAAATTGTTTAGCGTACAGTCTGTAAACTGTGCAATTTAATTGTTAAACAAATATGTAGAATCACATGATTAAATGTTTAACTGTTAAACAAAATTTCTGGCAGCATGATTTAAGGGTTTATGACGGCAATAACTCATTCAATGAGTTAGAAAGAAAAATCGTTTTTCTTTCCGGGGGCGCTGCCCCCTGAGACCCCCGCAAGGGCGCTGCCCCTTAACCCCGTCCACTGACTGGCCAGCGGGACCGCCATTTTCTTTCGGGGGCTATGCCCCCGGAACCCCCTTGTTGTTTCTTTGCATGTTTCTTCCTATCTTTAGATGCATGGTGCATAGCATGGCCCTTTACCTCTTGTGATTGATTGGCTTATTTTGTTAATGGGTTATATGTTTTTAAATACGGCCTGCATGTCGTTGTTTTCGTTGATGTAATATTATCAAGCTTTACTAGAATAGGTTAATTTTATTTCCTATTCCTATGTATATTTTCTATCCTATGTAACAAGATTAGAAGGCCAAGACATTGGAGGCAAGCTCATGGAGATGAAGACTTACCTAGATTGACCTTTGACTTCCATGAGGCTCGTGGAAGTTAATATAGGATTGGGGCCATGCTATGACACATTTTATTTGATGTATATATATTATGCATGTGATGTTTAGTTTATTTCCTTTTATTTTTTATATATGTTTTGTGAAATAATATACAAATAAAAAGGAAGAAGGTTTTTGAAACCATGTAAAAAAAAATTAAGTCGTAAAATGCCTTCCATGATCATAAGCACTTCTCCATGCTTGGATCATCATTTTGTCTCATTGCCAAAGCAAGAGATAAATGGTTACCTAAGTAGGGGAAGATGGAAAATGGTTCCATATGCTTGGAATGGTTTGGCTTAACTTGGCTATCAAAACGGTTTTGAGCCTAGGACATCATATGGGATTTTGCCGGTACATGTAGATGTAAATCCCATTAATACATTTTTTCTCTAATTATGGGTGTTAAGCCAAAGCTTACTTATGATTAGAATAAAATGAATTTTTATATCCATGATTTATATCAAGTGTTGAATATTTCAGGGAAAATTTAATGCTTCATTTATTTAATTTTACTTTGCAAATTCTATGTAGATAATGGCCTCAAACAATTCAAACACATCGTTGCGATCCGTGCTTGAAAAGAATAAGCTTAGTGGGACTAACTTTCTTGATTGGGCACGAAATTTAAGGATAGTCCTTAAACAAGAAAAAAAGCTATATGTACTTGAGAACCCTATCCCTAATCAACCAGCTAACAATGCCACTAGAGTCGAAAAGGATGCTTATAGTAAGCACAAGGATGATTCTAACGATGTGACATGTCTCATGTTGGCTATGATGGAATCTGAGTTGCAAAAGCAATTCGAGGAAGTTGAGGCTTATGAGATGATAAAACAGCTCAAGGAAATGTTCCAAGAGCAGGCACGTCAAGAGAGATATCTTACCACTAAGGCTTTGAATAGCTGCAAAATGACCCCTGGCACTTCAATTAGTGCTCATGTCCTTAAGATGAAAGGGTATTTTGATCAGCTTGAAAAACTTGGAGCACCCGTAAGTTATGACTTGGCTACTGATATGATCTTGGCCTCTTTGACCTCTGACTATGATCAGTTTGTCATGAACTTCAATATGCATAATATGGAAAAGTCCATAAATGAATTGCACGGGATGCTCAAGCAGGCTGAACAAAACATTAGGAAGTCTACTCCCAATGTTCTGATGGTTCAGAAGGGGCAGTTCAAGAAGAACAAGGGAAAGGGAAAAGGAAAGGATATGGCCAAAAAGGGTAAAGGCAAGCAGAAGCCCAAGCCCAAGGTTAAACCACCAAAGGAAGGGACTTGCTTCTACTGCAATGAACCTAGTCATTGGAAGAGGAATTGCAAGCTCTACTTGGAAGAAAAGAATAAGCAAAAGGCTAGTGAGACTGCCGCTTCAGGTATTTTCGTTATAGAAATTAATATGTCTACTCCTACTTCATGGGTATTAGATACCGGATGTGGAGCTCACATTTGTGTAAATCTGCAGGGACTCAAAAGGAGTAGATCTTTGGTAAAGGGAGAGGTGGACCTACGAGTTGCAAATGGAGCAAAAGTTGCTGCTGTAGCTGTAGGGACATTTGATTTAATTTTGCCTACTGGGCTTATAATTGAACTTAAATATTGTTATTATGTTCCTGCTATGAGTAGGAACATTATTTCATTTTCTTGTTTGGATATTGATGGTTTTGAGTTTAATACTAAGAATGGTAAAAGTTCTATTTATAAAAATGGTATTTTCTATGGGGATGCCTCTTTATGTAATGGACTTTACATTCTTAACTTAAATGATTCCATTAGTAAGCCCATCTATAACATAAATACAAAGAAATTTAAATCTAATGATTTAAATCAAACTTACTTCTGGCATTGTCGTTTGGGCCATATAAATGAGAAACGCATATCAAAACTCCATCAAGATGGACTTTTATCTTCATTCGACCTTGAGTCTTATGAAAAATGTGATTCTTGTTTATTGGGAAAAATGACTAAAAGTCCATTTACAGGGCAAAGTGAAAGGGCTACCGATTTATTGGAACTTATACATACTGATGTATGTGGGCCAATGAACACACAAGCCAGAGGAGGTTTTCAGTATTTCATTACATTCACAGATGATTTCAGTAGATATGGTTATGTCTATCTAATGAAACATAAATCTGATTCCTTTCAAAAGTTTAAGGAATTTCAAAATAAAGTACAGAATCAACTTGGAAGGAGTATCAAATTACTTCGATCAGATCGAGGTGGTGAATACTTAGGCCAAGAGTTTGACGAAAATCTAGAAAATTGTGGGATATTATCACAATTAACTCCACCAGGAACACCACAATGGAATGGTGTGTCTGAACGCAGAAATCGAACTCTATTGGATATGGTTCGATCTATGATGAGTCAAACAGATCTTCCAATTTCTTTTTGGGGTTATGCTCTAGAAACTGCTGCATTCATATTAAATAGAGTTCCATCTAAAGCTGTTCAGAAAACACCATATGAGATATGGACCGGGAAACAACCTAGTTTAGCATTTCTCAAAATTTGGGGATGTGATGCTTATGTGAAGCGATCATTATTTGAAAAACTAGCACCCAAATCTGATAAGTGTCTGTTTGTGGGATATCCTAAGGAAACTAAAGGATACTACTTTTATCTTCCATCTGAAAACAAAGTGTTTGTTGCTCGGAACGGAATTTTCCTTGAAAAGGAATTCGTTTCCAAAAGAGTCAGTGGGAGTAGAATCCATCTTGAAGAAGCTCAAGGACAGCAGACCATTTCTAGACCGAGTATGGATACTCAATTGGACTCACGTATTCATACTGAGCCTGAATCTTTGACACAAGGGCCAAGAAGGTCTAGTAGGATTTCTCAGATACCACAGAGATATGGATTTCTGGTGACTGAAGATCATAATATTGATCTTATTGATCAAGGTGAACCTAATTCCTACCAAGATGCTATTCATAGTCCTGAATCTAGCAAATGGCTAGAGGCTATGAAATCAGAAATGCAATCCATGCATGATAATCAAGTTTGGACTTTGATTGATCCACCTAAAGGTTGCAAGACCATAGGGTGTAAATGGGTTTTCAAAAAGAAAACTGACATGGATGGCAATGTGCACACTTACAAAGCACGATTGGTAGCAAAAGGGTATAGACAAACTCATGGTATAGACTATGATGAAACATTTTCTCCAGTTGTAATGCTTAAGTCAATTAGAATTCTACTTGCCATTGCAGCATATTATGATTATGAAATATGGCAAATGGATGTTAAAACTGCTTTTCTTAATGGAAATCTACTGGAGGATGTGTATATGACACAACCTGAAGGTTTTATTCATCATTCGAATTCTAGTAAAGTGTGTAAACTTCATAGATCCATTTATGGCTTGAAGCAAGCATCTCGAAGTTGGAATCTTCGTTTTGATGAAGCAATTAAAGAATTCAATTTCATCAAGAATGATGATGAACCTTGTGTCTACAAAAGGGTTACAGAAAATGCAGTAGTCTTCTTAGTACTCTATGTCGATGACATCTTGTTAATTGGGAATAACATCCCCACTTTGCAAAGTGTAAAAACTTGGTTGGGAAAGTGTTTTTCAATGAAAAATTTAGGCGAAGCAGCCTATATTCTAGGCATTAGGATCTATTGAGATAGATCTAAAAAGCTTATTGGCCTAAGTCAGAGTGGATATATTGACAAGGTACTGAAAAGGTTCAGTATGCAAGATTCTAAGAGACGATTCTTGCCAATGTCACATGGCGTTAAACTCAGTAAGTCTCAAAGTCCTACCACAAGGGAGGATACAGAACGCATGAGTAAGATTCCTTACGCTTCCGCAATTGGATCTATCATGTACGCCATGTTATGCACTCGTTCAGATGTCTCGTATGCATTAAGCATGACTAGCAGATTCCAGTCAAATCCTGGTGAACCGCATTGGACTGCAGGAAAAAACATTCTCAAGTACTTAAGAAGGACTAAAGAGATGTTTTTGATCTATGGAGGTCAGGAAGGAGAGCTTGTTGTAAATGGTTACACGGATGCTAGCTTTCAAACTGATGTAGATGATTTTATATCGCAATCTGGATTTGTGTTTTGTTTGAATGGAGGTGCTGTGAGCTGGAAGAGTTGAAAGCAAGATACCGTGGCCGATTCTACTACAGAGGCTGAGTATGTGGCTGCTTCTGATGCAGCCAAGGAGGCAGTTTGGATCAGAAAGTTCATCACAGAACTAGGTGTAATTCCTAGCATTGTGAACCCAGTGGACCTATACTGTGATAATACAGGAGCCATTACACAAGCTAAGGAACCTAGATCATCTCATCAACGATCCAAACATATTCTCAGGTGTTTCCATCTCATTCGAAAAATTATTGAGCGTGGAGATGTTAAAATTTGCAAAGTAGACACCAATGACAATGTCGCAGATCCATTGACAAAGCCACTCCCACAACTTAAGCATGAGAGTCATACTAGGTCAATGGGTTTGAGAGTCATGTCAAATTGGTGGTAGGGCAAGTGGGAGATTGTTAGTATATGCCCTAAGACCAATTGACTCACATTTATGATTTATGAAGCATGTATTTTTTAATTGTATTTTATGCTCTTGGTCATCAAGTATGTGACTTGATAGTAAAACCCTTATAGCTAATAAAATACTATTCTTATTTGTCCCTAGTTTATTACATCTTGTAAACTAGTGTGAAGTTGATTGATGGTCAAGTTTTACTGATCATGAATATGAGATATAAAATCAATTCATAAATACATATTGAGAATATTGTATTGGACATGACCCAAAGTGAAGAAGAAATATTGCATGGGTTTAAGTTATAAGTATTTCTTCTCAGTTTTATATTTGGTGTCCTTCGACCTAATGTTTCTAATGTTTCTTGCATGAGGAGAAAAATATGTTTTGACATAGTCAAACATCACTTTTAATTAGGTGATCATTATGATTATTGGTTGGCTTATTTTCTCGTCATGGCTTGAATATTGGAGATAGTGAAAGGGATTTGTCCCTCTCCTTTTAGAGAGAGATATCCATGGGCTCCTTGATAAGGAAGACTGGAAAATATGCATGGCCATGCTCAAATAAGTATTAATAAGGTGTTATTAATATTATTTGTTGGAACAGTCTGCCTGGTGATCAAGTAAATGGTTAATTAAGTTTTATAAGGATGACTTGATCCATGCCTTATACTTAATTAGGATATCGTGTGACAAAAGGACTAAATATTAAATCTGATGCTAGGTTATTATTACATTTACTTAACTTGGGTAAGCATAATGTCTTGCTAGAGGCCGCTTATGTTTTGTGAATAAATGTCTAGGACATTTTTTCATTCACTGCCAACGTTAAGTGAACCTACAGGGTCACACGCATAGACGATCTTGTGAGCATAATGTCCACGTTCAATGAATCTAGATTGTGTCCAGATTCGTTGAATGTATACAAAAGGGGAATCAGATTCCATTTGTATTTTCTGGTAGGTTAATAAGTAATTAATTTTATTTGATCGAATAAATGAAATTAATTACTTAATATTACTCATCCAACCGTTGGATGATTATAGGAATAGACGGACGAGATTAAACTGTCATTAGATGACAGTTAGGGTTTTGATATTGAAAGCTATAAAAGGTTATGTTAACCTTTTCTTGGTGGCTGTCCTTTATCTGATTAAAGAAGAACAAAACCCTAAACCCTAGAACGGCGATATAGTATCTAGCCTCCTCCTCTCCGAAATACGACCGATTACCAGATAGTCAAGATTAGTTCTGAACAGTTTTCAGAACACAGAAGGGGCTAGCATCCCGATCGCTTGCAGAGGAGTTCGTCGCGTGGATACCAGTAGAGGGCGAAGCGTACAAAGCAGCGCCTCCACAACGAACAATCAAAACATTGGGGTAATTTCTATTCAATCGGTTTTTCTAGTATTTGCAGATCCTGTTGGTGGATTTTCGTAGTTTTATTTTACTTTGTTTTTGCCCACGGATTCCAACACTGGGCTGAAATACCGAAAGTGGATAACGTATCGAATACAACCACGAAACATGATAGGGTGGTTGATACAGAAGTGCAGCTCGTGGTAAAGACGGTAGGGACCTTCATCTTGAATCAAGGTAAGGTAAATGCGTAACTTGTGTAGAACGTCATAAAGTTGATAATTCTTTGGTAACAATACCAATAGCATAGCCAAGATGCACCATAATAATATGGTAACTCTCTGCGCAACCATGTTTTCAAGTGAGCACGAGCTGCAAAAGTAGCCATAGTAAGTAAGAAAGGTTCAAAGCTTCTTAGGAACTAATAAGAATGAAGAGTCTAAGTAATCTTAATTGTTGCATTTACTGCAGTAATTGTGATCCGATGGCTAAAAAACTTCTGACACTGGATAATCTAGCTCGTAAATTGGCTGAAACGTGTTGATATGGATCTAGCTTTCACATTTGCAATTTATTTAACTGAGAGCTAGCTCCAGACCTCGCCCCATTTCTGAAATATTTACTTTGTTAACGTGTTAGTCGAGCCAGCCGATTGACTAACTAGAGTTAATCCAGCTCGCCAATTAATACACATTTATATAGCATTGGTTCTTAATCGTTTTCTAAGTTGGTACTCGCACAGATTAAGGGAGTTATAGTGAGTACAAGTATGAAATAAATACAAATGGCTGATATTAATATTAATAATAAAGATAACATTATAAATTGTGTTATTTTGGGTAAATTATAACTTCTGCAATTTCCCAAGATTACACGTTTAATGAATAATCCTCCAGGGCAGTGACGACATTACATCGAGGTAGACGAGGCAATGACCAAGCAATTTGTCACGACCAAACATATGATCGAGGTAGACGAGGCAGTGGGAAAGCAATCGGAGGCCCTATTCTCCTCCTAAAGTCCTTGGAAATATACTTGCGAAGGTCCTCGAGTACCACAAGCGTGTCCGTTGCTTGTGAAGATGTTTTGGATATGATTAATGGTAAGGATCCGGAGCACTTCTACAGAATTTTCAACATTACACCAGATTTTCAACATCACAAAAGGAGAAAAAGATGTGAAGGGAGAATTTGTGGGCTTTCAACTAACTATATATATTGTTGACGATCTCATTATATTGTCAATGAAGGACCCTTTATATTTTTGTAAAGTTGTTGTTTTTGTTAGTTACTATAAAAAGTGTGAATTTTTGTTTATTATTGTTTCCCCATTGTTTAGTAATTTACTCGTTCACTAACATTTCTAATTGATACATGAAGATGGGAAAAAGTCGAAAAACTAGAGATAATATTCTCATACTTGCCAAAACAAAGATAACATTCACTATAGAGTGTTATTGGGTAGTCCCCAACTGTAATAAGCGTAAAGAGTGGCCGCATCATCGGCGCGGAGGTTGCACAATAGGCTTTGTCTCCAAGTAGAAGAGGAAGAAATACAGATGATGTGGGTTGAAGTACAAGAAGTAGACACCTCAGAGATGCATTTAACCGATCACCACGGGGTGTCCGACATTGTAGTACAGCTGGTAATACAGAGTGTAGGGACCTTCATATTCAAATAAGGTCACGTAGATGCACAATATAGTGCACAACTTCAGAAAGTTCCATTTGTTTGGTGAAAATACCGCACGGCAAATCCAAGATGCACGACAATCGTACTCATATTATTACCAATTTGGTAATAATCTAGGTAATACTGGATAATTTCAGCTAACTGCATATGCAACCATCTACCGCTGCACGAGCAGCATCAGGAAGTTGAGCCATAATAAAAAACAATGTTCAAAGATTTGATAAAATTCTCAGTTTTTAAAGTCATGAGAATGCTCTTGAAATATTATGAGTAATTACTATCACAACCAATCCCAACCGCTACATTTACTGCATTAATTATTATGCACATACTTTCACACTATTTAATATCTCGCTGTTTTCCATTGCACGTTGTTTTAGCTCGCCATTTGACCGTCGCCTTTAATAGTATTAATCAAGATATGGAATCTACTATTACATCATTACTGATCTCGTAAACTTATAAAATTCTTTACACTTATGATGCCAGCTCGCCAAGGGTACACAAGTTGACGGCTGTGAATTAAAATGCGACGCTTAGATTACAACGCTGCAGTAATTGTAACGCGAAAGATTTCAACCTTCTGACCCAAACCTTTGAAGTTATTGCATTGAATTTGGTGGGATGGTTATCTAACTTCTGATCTGTACACACTTTTTGACCATCGTGTGCTTATCTAGTGAAGATCGTCGAGTACAAAAGCATTTGGTAAATCACCACCCTTCTGTGATATGATGTCTAAATTAATTACTTTGTTTCAGAACTGGGAATGACAATGAGCATTTTTTGCTGCGGATTGCCTTGCCCTAAAAGGAATTTTATCCTTTGCTCATGAAGAAGTTTTTTATTTTATTAAGCGTAAGGATCGGGAACACATCCCCTAGATTTTCAACATCACGACGAAATTTTTCCCAGAAGACGAGGAAAGGATGCGAAGCGCTAAACCTTGGGTATTCAACTAAGTACTGTTATATGTTTTTTTTTTTTGGGGGGGTTTTGTTTGTTGACGTTGTTTCTTTGTAAGTGAAGATCCCTTTGGTTTTTCTTATTCAAAGTAACATTCACATTGCTCGCGAAAACAAAGATAACATTCAATACATATTTCATACAAATCGTATGTGAAAAGCCACAAACACACAAAAGAGAACATTAGCAATTGAAAATCCTCTACGATAAATGTTTGGCCTCTTATATCATCCATACAATTGTACAAAGAAGTGTCCGCTTCACCCCAGGAACGGTAAAACTGCACTATATATTCATTCTAAGCTGGAACGTGGATGATAGTAGAATCACGGTTCTATTCGGATACAGTGAATAAAAATGGAAGAAGCTCAGTCACTGTGGGTGGAAATATAGGGTGTATAAAGGGCAGTATATATTCTTACATAGAAAAACACAAAAATTACATAATCTACCCCATGAATAGCATTCTCATCGGTATAACCCAATTTTCATAAGCTACAACACTGCCCTAATCATCAGTAAAGACATTGGTGTACATGTCGTTCCCCCTACGGCCTTGATTCTGGATAGTAGAAGTGGAAGAAAGGCAGACGTTCAGGGTGAAAATACCAAAAGTAGACGCCAGGTCTAATACCACCACAAAACAACATAAGGAAGTGCTTCTCATGGTAAAGACGGTAGGGGCCTTCATCTTGAATCAATATAAGATAAATGGGGAACATAGTGCAAAACGTCATAAAGTTGACATTTCTTTGGTAACAATACTGGACGGAATTGCCAAGAAGTACCACAATGATACGATAATGCAGTGTTGGTTTATGGCAGAGATCTCAGTGAACTCTCTGCGCAACCATGTTTTCAAGGGAGCACGAGCTGCAAAAGGAGCCATAGTAGTAATAAAGGTTCAAAGCTTCTTAGGAATTAATAAGGATGAAGAGCAACCCCAACTGCTACATTTACTGCAATAATTGTGATTCCATAGCTACCAACCTTCTGACGTAGGTTAATATGGATCCAGTTTTCACTGTTGCAATTTAAATGAGAGCAAACCTTAAACCTTGCCCCATTCCAGAAATATTTACTTTGTTAACGTGCTAATTGAGCTTGCCAATTGACTTACCAAATTAATCCAGCTCACCAATTAACACACATATTAATATAGCACGAGTTCTTAATCATTTTTTCTAAGTTGGTACTCTGAAAAGATTAAGGGAGTTATAGTGAGTGATAAGTATAAAACAAATATAGATGACTGATATTAATATTAATAATATATTACACTTGAGTTTCTTAAATATCTAAAATTACGTATGGCTGGCGAGACGACGTTCCAATTAATCCATCTTACATATTGAAACTGCTGTCAAAACCAAGTGGCCATCATGAAAGAGTGTTGTCGGGTAATCCCCAATTGCAATAAGCATAAAGGGTGGCTACATCACGGCGCGGAGGTTGCACAACGAGCTCTTTCTCTACCACCTTGCTTCCAAAAAGTAGAAGAGGAAGAATTGCAGACGGTGTAGGTTGAAGTACAAGAAGTAGGCCCCTCGGAAATGCGCTTGGGTAATCACCACAGGGTATCTGACAATGTAGTACAACTGGTAGTATAGAGCGTATGGACCTTCAAATTCAAACAAGGTCAGATAGATGCGCAACATAGTACACAACGTCAGAAAGTTCACATTTGTTTGGTGACAATACTGGACAATAGTTCCAAGACGCATGACAATCGTACTCACATTACTACCTTTTTTGTAGTAATTTAGATAATGCCAGATAATTTCACCTAACTCCATATGCACCATCTGTGCAAGGGGGCACGAGCAGTATAAGGAAGTAGAGCTATAATAAAAAACAATGTTCAAAGATTTCATGAAAATGCTCAATTTTTTAAGTAAAGAGAATGCTCTTTGAAATATTCTGAGTAATTACTATCAAAATCAATCCCAATCGCTACATTTACTGCAGTAATTATTACGCGCATGCTCTCACACTATTTAAGATCTCATCATTTTCCATTGCACGTTATTTTAACTCACCGTTTGACCCTTTAATATTACTAATCAAGCTTTGAAATCTACTATTACATTGTTACTGAACTCGCAAACTTACGAAATTCTTTACACTTATGATGCTAGCTTGCCAAGGGTACACAAGTTGAAGGCCGTGAATTGAAATGCGATGCTTCGAATATGACGCTGCAGTAAATGTGACGTAATGGATTTCAACCTTCTGACAACAATTGCTTCATTCACTGTAGTAAATATGGTGTGATAGCTATCTAACTTCTGATAGTAAACACTTTTTAACCAATGCATGCTCACCTAGGGAAGATCGTAGAGTACTGCAAGGGTTTGGTAACTCAACCACCCTTCGGTGATAATGACCTCGAAATCAATTGCTTTATTTCAGAACTAGTGAACGATGATGAGCAAACACTGTTTGCTGCGGATTACCTCGCCCTAAAAGGAATTTTCTCCCTTTCTTGTGAAGAAGTTTTGTATTTTATCAAGTGCAAGGATCTGGCGCACATCCCCTGGCTTTTTAATATTATGGCAAAATTTTCAACAAAGTAGTGTTATTTGTTTGGTTTTTCTTTTGGGTTTTGTTTGTGGACCCCTTTGTTGTTTCTTATTCAAAGTAACCTTAACATTGCTCGAAAAAACAAAGAAAATATTCACTACATATTTCAATTATAAATCGTACGTGAAAAGCCACAAACACACAAAAGAGAACTTTAACAACTGAAAAGCCTAAATGATAAATGTTTGGCCTCTTATGTCATCCATACAACGTAATTCTTGCGGAGTAGTAAAAAACCAGTGTTGTACACAGATGTATCCACTTTGCCCCAGGAATAGTAAAACTATTTTTTATATTCATTCTGAATTAGAACATGGATGATAGTGGAATCACGGTTCTATTTGGATACAGTGAAGTAAAAACGAAAGAAGCTTAGTCGTTGTGGGTAGAAATATAGGATGTAAATGGTGTATTACGACTGTCCATTCGCCATCATCACTGGATGGCTCACACAGAAAAACCGCTTGTAGTAAAGAGCATAGGAAACTTCATCTTCAAACAAGGTCAAGTAGACACGCAACATCGTGCAGAACATCATAAAGTTGACATTCCTTTGGACACAATATTGGATGGTGATGCCCAGAAGCATCACAATAAAGGTGACACTACTACCAATATGGTAATCTTGAAGCTCTAGGATAATTTCGCAAAACTCGATAGCAACCATCTAAGCAACGGATGACACGCAGCATATGGTAAATGAGCCATAGGAAGAAAGTTTCAAAGAATATTGAAAGGACGAGTTTGGAAGATGAAACGGAAGCAAAAGTATCCTTCACTATTTGTACATAAATTTCCAAGTGTAGATGAGCCAAGCCGAGTTCGAGCCTCATATATGTTGATATCGTCAAGTACCGTGTACAAACTTCAAACTTCTGACTGTTACGTGTTAATGCGAGCTCAATTACAAATATAATGTGATGCGAGCAGTGAAATGTATTAATTGAGATTGTCAACTTCAAAAAGGCTTCCTCTTAAATCCTAAAATATATATATAATGCAACGTTTCATATGCAACCCTACTGCTGCAAACAATTAATGGGACTAACCCTAAACCATGTAAACTATTATAAGCAAGTTATTTCTTGGAAAATTATAACTTCTGCAATCCTATAGCCATGGCTTCCTTTTCATCATCAAGGTCAGAAAAATCATCCTCCAAGGCGGTGATGGCATTATATTTGAGGTAGACGAGGCAGTAGCCAAGCAATTTGTCACGATCAAACATATGATCGAGGACAGCTTAACCAGCAGAGGCCCTATTCTCCTCCCTAAAGTCCCCGACAACATACTTACGAAGTTCATCGAGTACTGCATGTGGTTACTCAACCATCCGCCAGTGAGAATTACATCGATCTAAAGGCCTTTGTTTCTGCACTAGTAAATGACGATGAGGAAACCCTGTTCAGACTGTTGGTTGCTGCGGATTACCTCAACATAAATGGCCTTTGCCCCTCGCTTGTGAAGATGTTTTGGATATGATTAAGCGTAAGGATCCTAAGCACATCCACAAGATTTTCAACATCACGTCGGATGTTTCTCCAGAAGAGGAGGAAAGAAGTGAAGGGAGAATTCGTAGGCTTTCAAATAAGTTTTTTTTTCTTTTTTTTGTTGACGATCTTTATTTTTTAAGTGAAAAGAACCCTTTATATTTTTGTAAAGTTGTTGTGTTTGTTAGTCACTATAAAAGATGTACTTTTTGTTTATTATTGTTTCCCCGTTGTTTAGTAATTTACCTATTCACTAACATTTCTAATTTATACATGAAGATGGGAAAAAAAGGTAAAAAAACTAGAGATAATATTCTTATGCTCGCCAAAACAAAGATCACATTTACTAGATAACATATTTCGGTTAGAAACTATCGCACACCATAGCTAGAAGCACGCAAGCCTCGGGGATTAGTAAGAAACCCCAGTTGTATATAGAGGTGTCCATTTTGCCCCAAACGCGGTAAATCAGTGCAATATACTGATTCACAGCCGCTATGTGGACGAGAGAGCTATGACACTTTGGAGCTCGGATATAATGAAGTAAAAAAAGAAGAAGCTCAGGCCCTGTGAGAGGAAATATAGGTAGTGAAGAGCATGGAAAATCTCTCCATCCACCATCGTCACTGGATGGATCACACAAAAGAACAGCTCGTAGTAAAGAGCGTAGGAGACTTCATCTTCGAACAAGGTCAAGTAGACGCGTAACATTGTGCAGAACGTCATAAACTTGATATTTCTATGGACAGAATATTGGAAGGCAAAGTCCAGAAGCACCACAATAAAGGTGACATTACTACCAATGTGGTAATTTAGAACTTGTCGGATAATTCTGCATAGCTCGATTCGCAAACATTAAGCAATAAAGGACGCACAGTATCTTGTAAATGAGCCATAAGAAGAGAGTTTCAAATAATATTGAAAGGACAAGTTTGGAAGATGAACAGAAGCAGAAGTAGCCTTCACTATTTATACATAAATTCTCAAGTGTAAATGAACCGAACGGAGTTCTAGCTTCATATATGTTGGCATCGCCAAATACTTTCAAGATTTTAATTCTTCTTATGAAAATGCTCAGTTCTTTAAGTTCTGAGCAATTACTGTTACAACAAACCCCAACTGTCGTATTTACCGTGCACTAAATTCTAACTTCTGACTGTTGCGTGTTAATCTAAACATATAGTGCGAGCTCGATTACTTCAGTAAATGTCATACGATGATTTTTCTAACTTCTGACAATGCTTTTCTAACTTCTATTTAGAAGATGAAAACAATCAGAAGTATCCTTCACTATTTATACATAATGTGTACATTAGCCAAGCTAAGTACTTAGTGTTTAGTACTTTACATTTTTTATTATATCATCAAGAAAAAAAAACAATAATAATATTCACTAGCTCGACAAAAACTGTGAAGTTCATATAAACACTACCATCAACACTAAGTATTAGAAGAAAACTAACTAAGCTGAGTATCAAGTGATTGTTACTATAGGTTGCCATTTGACCGTCGTATTTAATAGTATTAATCGAGCTGTAAATTCCACTGTTACATAGTATTTGATCTCTCGTAAACTGACAAAATTCTTTACACTTATGATGTCAGCTCACCAAGAGTACACAGCTTGAAGGCTGTGAATATGCGACGCTTCGATTACGATGCTGCAGTAAATGTAACACGATGGATTTCAACCTTCTGACCCCCACCGCTTCATATATTGCAGTTAATGCGCTGCGATGGCTATCTAACCTTTGACACCAAATGCTGCATTTATTGTAGTAAATATGGTGCGATGACACACTTTTCGCTCATTTAGACAATTATAAATTGCGTGTTGTTTTGGGTAATTAAAACTTCTGCAATTTCTCAGGAGTATGCATTTAACCAACAATCCTACAACCATGGCTTCTTTTTCATCATCAAGCACTATCAAAGTTGTCCTCTAGAGCATCGATGGCAAAGCATTCCAGGTAGACGTGGCAGTCGCCAAGCAGTTTGTGACAATTGAACACTTGATTGAGGATAGGTAAACCAGAACCGGTCTGGTGGTCATTCCTAATGTTTCTGGAGACATACTTGCTAAGATCGTCGAGTACTGCAAGCGTGTGGTAACTCAACCACCCTCCGATAAGAATGACGTCGAACTAAAGGCATTTGTTTCAAAACTGGTGAACGACAATCAACAAACCTGTTTGGACTGTTGGTTGTTGCAGATTACCTTGATATAAAGGGCCTTTATCTCTTACTTGTGAAAATGTTTTAGATATGATTAAGCACAAGGATCCGACACACCTGCAGGCTTTTAAACATCACGCTAGAATTTTCCCCAGAAGAAGAGGAAAAGATGCGAAGCGCTAATCCTTGGGCTTTCAACTAAGTAGTGGTTTTTTGTTTTTTTTTTTTTTTGTTTTTTCGTTTATTTTTTGTTTTGTGGATGTTGTTTCTTTGTTAGGGAAGATCCCTTTGCTGTTTCTTATTCAAAGTAACATTCACATTACTCACTAAAACAAATATAACATTCACTATATATTTTAATTACATATTGTACTCGAAAAGCCACAAAAACACAAAAGAAAACATTAAAAACCGAAAACCCTATATAATAAATGTTTGGCCTCTTGTTTCAACCATACTACATAATCTTCGGCGAGTAGCAAAAAATCAGTGCTGTGCAAAGAAGCATCCACTTCATCCCAAGAACAGTAAAACTGCGAGATATATTCATTCTGAGTTGGAATGTGGATGATAGTGGAATCACAGTACCATTCAAATTCAGTGAAGTAAAAACGGAAGAAGCTCAGTCGTTATAGGTGGAAATATAGGGTGTGAATGAAGCGGGAAATCACTCGATCCGACATCATTCCCAAATGGATCACACGGAAGAACTACTCGTAGTAAAGAGTGTATGAGACTTCATCTTCAAATAAGGTCAGGTAGACGTGCAACATTGTGCAGAGCGACATGAAGTTCACATTTCTTTGAAGACAATACTGGATGGCGAAGTCCAAACGCACTACAATAAAGGTGACATTGCTACCAATACAATAATCTGGAGCTTCTCGGATAATTCCACCAAACTTGGTTCGCAACTATCTAAGCAACGGACAACGCGCAGCATCTAGCACATGAGCCTTAGGAAGAAATTTAAATAATATATCAAGGATGGGTTTGGAAGATGAACAGGTAGCCTTCAGTATTTATACATAAATTTTTGAGTGGAACCGAGTAGGGGTGTAAATGAGCGAAACATATAATTTTAGTAACAAGTAACTAGACGAGCTAAAGTTAAGAAAAGAATACAATTGTCAATCATCGGTGAAAGTCTCATAGTTTGACTGATGGGATTAATAAAATAAATTTAAGAAAACAAAATAAAAGGGAAAAGTCATTAATTACAATTCGCCTTCACCAATAAGGACTTATATTTGAAACCCTAGGTTAAAATCAGATTTCACACGCCGTCAGTCAATGTTAAATTCTGTCCGTACTAGAATCAAATATTGTCGCCGACATCAACCGTCCATGACTTCTTAATTGACCTCAACCTATATTGATACTCGGATCCTAATCCATACCAATGTACGGGTGCTATTCCAACCCGCTAAGTTGGGTCCTAACCTAATCGTGAATGAAGACTATGAATATAATATGGGTGAAAAATTGCCTGGTTCCAAACTGCTCCTACACGACCCCGATGGAAATTAGATCTTTTGAGTTCCTCATTACGTAGCTGGCTGAAATCTAACTCGCCTTACATGGAATGGTTATAGAGGGTAAATTCGAAATTCGGTGACTCTTGGCGAAGATGGGGAATTTACGACATTATAACCGTTATCGAGCATATACCTAAGATGGACTGTACGTTGATCAGTTTCGTTTTGCCTTTTTGGGACCCGATGATCAACGGGTTTGTATTCTCTTTTGGCATTATCTCGCCGACGATTTATGACCTATCGGTCATGTTCGGCCTTCCTGCCAAGCCTCCCAAAATTATCACAACCCAATCGTGAGCGATTTGGAAACAAATTTGTCATCAGAAAATCTAATACATACGTCCAATCAAATAAAAGATTGGGCACGGTAACGAACGAGGAGCTCAAAGCCTTCCTTTTGGCGTGGGTTAGTGAGTACATAGCTTGCACCATATCCTCAAAAGTTGTTCTTAAGTATTCTTGCTCCGTAGAAAGGATTATAGAAGGGGAAACCGGCGGTCTTGCTTCTTTGATCCTTTCGATGATGTACAGGTCATTGTTTCAGATTTACAAAGATATGAAATCAGTTTCGAAAACAAGAAATGTTAAAGGACCTATATGGATCATTCAAATGTGGCTCCACCAATATATCGCAGAGTATAGGATCAACTGAATTAAACCCGAGGATAGAGCTATGTATAAAGACTATCTTCCTTGCAAAAGATTAATTTGTGTTCCTAAAAATGAAGAGGACAATCGCCTGGTTATCTTCCAATATATCTATACAAATCCAAAGCGACCTTCCTCTTTACTGACTCCTTATTCAAAATGGGATGTCGGACAGGATTGGGTAAAATCAAAATCGTTCAATAGAAATTGCGAATACACATAGGTAAGCAATGCCTAGGCACAGTATCTAGTTTCCAATGATATCTTGAACGAGACTAGGACGAATGTTCATTCCACTAAGTCCTCGTACGTACCATACAACCATCAGTATTTTGCTCACCAATTTAGACTCGTACAAGACGTCCTTACATCTAGGTAAAGGCCGAGGTTGATAAACGAGATAAGATGTTTTCAAGGAAGTAATTAATTGCAAAGGTGAAGCAGATTAAACAAAAGATGGAGGTGTTTAGATTTCTTGCATTCGATTCTTGCCCAAATGTTACAGAAGCATATGAGGGCTGGTGGAAAATGTTACCAGCAAAGAAATTGAGTGAGAAAGATCCATCTTCTCCACACACGATGGAGATGTCAAGGAGATGACCCTTTGAGGCTACAATGGAAATTTCGGGTAAGATATCCTTTCTTTAGACTTCTCTATCATCCCCATTATATTAGTGTAGCTGTTTTTCTAAATTTCTTTAGTTATTGAAGCTACACCAACCGAGAGAGTTGCTGGGAAGCAATCTAAAAGGAAAGCAGCCAATCTCGGAGATGCTTCTTTTGCCCAGCAAGTTACAATATTATTTGCCTTCCTCAATAAGCTGTTTATTGCTGCCTTTCTTATCTAGTTTATTACTGATGTCTTGCTCGTAAAACAGTGGAAGCCCAGGACAATCGAAACACCAACAGGGATTCTAAGTCCTCCAACAAATTTAAGAGATTCCTAGATTGAAGTTTCGGTATCCGGTTCCATTTAATATGGCAGAGATATTACATATTATATCAAATACATTGAAAACTTAACCAAGTCTCAATGGACAGTCCCTAAACCCCAAGAAATTCTCGATGCATTGAACAAATACCTTTCGTCCTGACATTTTCCAGATACTAAAGAGGAACAACAAGAGCTTCTGAATGCGGTTAATGCATCTGAATGCGGTTAATGCATTTGAATGCGGTTAATGCATTTAAGAGTATATCCAGTGAATATATGTCTAAAGACCTCCAATCGTTATGCGATCGCATTACAACCAAAGTGGACTTTTTGATATTTCAAGGTCACGAAAGTCTTACGACTTGGAGGTTGCCAATAAGAAATTGGATGAGATAAATATCGTGACAGAGCAACTGACAGAACTGCAAAGTGTTTTCCACAACATCAAGGCAGAACGTGAAAATTTGCAAGATAATATTTCCGAGCAGGGCTGTCTGACAAGAGATATTAAAGTAGAGCTTGTTAAGAAATTGAAAGTGGCTGAAGCATCGCCGGACTGGAGTTTATCTCGTATAAGGGAGCTTACAGATGTATGTGCCCGTGTCGCTTAGGAGACATAGTTGTACGAGAGTAAGTTTGACGAACTGAGCATTAGGAAATCCCGTCTGATCAATGATAAAGAAGCGGCTCAAGAAATGTATGAAGACGTTATTGTTGGATGGGCGAAGCTCGTAAAACAAGCACGTGATGTATTAGGCGATACTGTAATCGCGTACACTTCATCCAACGTGGGCGAGCAAGCGGATTCCCTAAATCCCTCCCAAATGTTGTCCGGGCATAATTCACAAACATCCAACATTTCACCGGTGAGTAAACCTATTTGGCACATGACCAGCTCACTCAGATCGGCGTGGATTGTTCATTTTTTTGTTTTTATGTTTTATTTTTGGACATCAAATCATACAAGTCTTTTTTCCTTTTGTTTCTTTTGCTAAATATCTCAAAATATTAGTCTCTTGTAATATTAGTCTCTTTTTTAATTTATACACCATTCTTATTTTAGAGCTCATTCATATCCTGGTGTATAGTTGAAACAAAAAAGAGAACTTCCAAACTATTTTTCTGAATCTTTTTAGAAAATAAGCTCTTTAATGGCTGACTCTCATAATACCATATATTTACTATTGTGATGCTAGCAGTTTACCTTGTCAACGTTATTAACGAGCTTGCCGATTGTGACCAAAAAACAAAAAAGATAAATACACTAGTTCGCCGATTGACGGACGCTAGATCAATATATGAAAAGTAGAGTTCACATGAACTTGAGGTTGACATATTCTACATCTTGTCTGTGTTCAATAGGGCTCGAGGTGGAATATATAATAGGTGTCTTTTGAGTTACATTATATTCAATGAATTTTCAAAATCAGATTGGCGTCTATTTAATTCAATGTTTTTGTTTTGATTTTTATTGTGACCGTTCCATGTTAAAACTCATCTCTGAAGGCTTAAGTTCCGTGGCCATCTCCAACCAAAAATTCTAAAATACAGTACCTACTTTATTTTATTATTATAATCATTTTTATATAATCAAAATACTTTATTTTTATAATGCATTTTATTAATGTTTAAAAAATAAATAACATAACTATTAAAAATTTAATTAAATCATAATATATTATAAAATACCAAATTTTATTAAATATTACTATATTATAAAAATTTATTATTTTTAATATTTATAAAGATGAAGAAATCAATTTAATTAAATTAACGAAAACATTTAACATACCTAAACAAATAAATTTTTAACCAAATCTGGCGCGATACTGTAGCCAATAGAGTATAGGTTGGAGTCATTTTGGGACCCTGAATGTAGAGTCTTTTTGATTCCTTAACAATATATGAGAACTCACTATTTTTCCCGTATAGAAGTTGAATAATGAAACCGGTGGTCGAAGCTCGTGATAGGGAGTCTCTGCCCTTCTGTCCTCCTCTTAGATTCTTTCTGAAGAATACATTCCTAGAATTACAAATGTGTTATACTCACTTTCACGGGGGAATGGAATTCCTGAATATCCCTCTTGTCCACGTGTGTAAATCAAACCAAAAGTTCTCTTTTGAACGATTTTGTACTATTGTGAAGATGTACTTAGCTAGAGGAGGTACCCTAAGTGTTGAACTTGACATTCACGAGGTGTGCCATCATATTGATAATCTAGGTGGCCACTACGTGAATATTGTGAGTGATATTTTGGCTCCCGGGCAAGATATTCTTCTATTCGAAAAGAGATTTATGGGCATGTGGCAATGTTCACCTAATTTAAACAACTAATAATGTCCTGAAACTTCACGGTGATTTCGAGGTGTTCATACACATGGACAGAGCCAGGAAGAGAAAATGAGGTAATGATGGTTGGCGGGGAATATAGCTTTGGCAAAATAGTTTTTAGGTAAGTTATTGGTATTTTATGGCATAATTCTCCATATGATAATTGGATTTTGATTTTTGATTGTATTTTCGGTCCCGTATTAATGGATCTATGAAAAGTATAATTCACGTTATAGTTGGAAAAAGCCATATAATGTATAGGTCGCCAAGTTTCGTCCGACATTAAAGCAATCAAAGCATCTAAACTTTTTCAAATATTTTAATCAATGCAAACTTGAAGTTGTCTCAGTTTGTGTTAGCAAGCTCGTAGTAGCAAGGTGCAGGTCGATATTGTTTATTTTTTTATTCTTAATGATTTTCGAGCTCGCATAATGAAATGAAAAAGATAAGGATCAAGAGTTGTACAACTACGTAAAAATAGGCATCAAAATTGGGATTAGAAGTTACAACTACATATCTCAATAATTAAATCTACACCGTATGAGGTTCAATCCAAGCATATGGGACAACCTGATAACCCAAATTCCCAAAAGGCCTACTGAGTTCGGCCATGCCCCAGTTACGGTAAACGAGCGAGATACCTTCGTAATGTGCTATAAGGATTTATAGTCCATGATCATATATCCATTGCTTTGCCCGAGGAAAGTGGGAACGGAAGAAGAATAGTCAAGAGAGCTTGAAAACCAGATAGTAAGTGGCTCCATAAACATCACCATTTGCCTTTGTGATAGGGTTTTGGATGCGGTAGTAACGCTCGTAGTAAAGAGCGTAAGGGCCTTCTAACAAGTCAAGGTAGATTCCTAATGTGTTACAGAAGGTCGTGAAGCTAACATTCATCTGATGAAAATAACGCCCGGTAGAGCCAAGATGAACCAGAACATAGATGAAATTACCATTGTATCTATGTTGACAGATGACATCTCCCAATTCTCTGTGTAGTAAAGCACTGAGAGTATGACTAACACCACAAGGTAATTGAGCCATAGTAATGAATTTTCTTTCGTAATATGAGGGGAAGAAAGTTTGGAAGAAATGAAAAAGTGATGCTTAGTTCAAGTCATATAAGAAGCATCGTGTTAAACAGAGAAATATATACAATTAAAGTCTATCAAGAATCTTAAAAATTACAATCAGTAAAGAAGCGTCGCTTTGAAAACATAAAATCCAGACCAAGTCACCTTTAAATCAAACATGATTAATCGAATCCTTTTTTTCTTTTTGATCGTTAAAAAAAATCCCGAAGATGTCATAGTGGAGTAATATTTAAGAAGATCGAGGTGGTGCAAGTTAAGCGATCTTGCATTCCTTAGCCTGTAAAGACAAAGCAAATGTAAGTTTCGTAGCTTGTTTTGCTTTCGGTGTCTAGCAAATTAAGTTCACACGATATTTTAGTTTCATAGGTCAATCAATAAGCAACATTAAAAACACGAGCTATATTCTATCGCGCCAAAAAGAAGCCATGCTCGCCTAACAATTAAAATGAAAAAGACTAGCTTGATTTGCATGGACGCAATGACAAAACTTCAAAGGGAATCAATCTGCCTCGTCATTATTATTACTGCATTGCATGATTGGTTTTATTGAAAGCGAAGTTACATTAAAGTATTCCTTTTCACTTGTAATTGGCATCTTCACCATTGTATTAAAAGCAAAGAAAGAACAATTTTTTTTTTTATCATACTCACCCTTTCTCACATGATAATGTTTCATATGGATAAATTTCCAGATTGTGCTCGTGCTCCCATGCTTAGCCAGTTGTGAAGAGAGTTAGGTGAGATGATCAGCCATTACCCAGATTGTAACCATAATAGTATTAAAGTAACTTTCATATTGGTGGTCTGGGCCTTGCTGCTTGCTACTATCACAGAGAGAAGGTCAGCTTTATGATCTTCTCCACCCTTTTTCCCACTTATCTAAAATTGTTTGGAGCGATGGCCTCTACACTCTTTACTATGTGCGATTCTTCAGTGTCACCCATCCACTGCGTGTCGAATAGTAAGATATATCGCTCCATTTAATACATGAAGTTCAAGCGCCGACGCCTACACTTCTCTCGTTTTTACTTCTTCAAGGCATCCGAATGGACCGAGGATGATGTTTTTGTTACCAATAGAGCATTAGATGCACATAACGCATATATAATTCGAACCTGGGATAAACGGGACAAATCAGTTAACAACGTCGGCCATATTATCTTCTCCGAAGACTGGGCAATTTTCATGGGATTCTGAGTGTCTAGTGCCCTCTAATTATAATATGAGTATGAATAGTATAAGAATATGTAATATATGTTTTTTTTTACCCAAAATATGAGGTAGATGTTTTAATTGATGTTATGGTGTCCTCTGCTCGAATATACTGAAGGCGACCCACGATCAATTTTTTGTAACCGTTAGAGCATTGTATGCTCGTAATATATTTCTGTGAATATTATATGAATATAAAATTTCAAGGCAAACCTCTTTTGTGTCGTCATTTCAATATGCATAGGTTCCATTTCATGAAGTTAATCTTATTGGGATAGAAGAAAGGCGAGTTTGAGGACAGAAGTTTGAAAGCCATCTCACCATATTTACCGCAGTAAATGTAGCAATTGTGGTCAGAAGGTACAAATCCAGTGCGTCACATTTACTACAATAAAAGTAAATGCGGGGTTATGGCTCATTTTAATCAGGGCATCACATTTTAATTTACAGCCTTCAACCTATGTACTCTTGGCGAGCTAGCATCATAAGTAAAGAAATTTGTAAGTTTATGAGATCAATAATGATATAATAGTAGATTTCACAGCTCCCATTAATAGTATTATAGGCGACGCTCAAATGTCGAGCTATAATACGTGCAATGAAAAATATCAAGCTCGTAATCAGTGTGAAAGTATGCGTGTAACAATTACTCAGTAAATGCAGCGGTTGGGATTGGTTGTAATAGTAGTTATATGAATATTTCAAAGAACATTTTGGTGACTTAAGAAACTGTGCATTTTTATCAAAAATTTGAACATTTCTCTTTATTATGGCTCTACCCAATGTTTTACTCTTTCACTGTTGCATTGTGAATTGTAAATCGAGCTGGCCTATTTACACATTACATTTTAATTCAGGTCACCTCTTAGTCGTCATCGATGTTTAATTCATTCGTGTAGTGTAATAGGGATCATCTTCATGAGGCTGGAACATAACTTGCACCACCTCGACCTTCTTAAATATTACTCCAATATGACATGGTTGGGATTTTATGTTAACAAAAAAGAAAGAAAAATAGATTTCATTTATAATATCATGTTTGATTTAAATGCAACACATTGGGGATTTTATATTAACGAAGCGACGCTTCTTTACCGATTGTAATTTTTAATGTTTGAGTTACCACAGAACAGTTATGATGACAGTTACCAAAGGAGGCGTACTGAAAAGATGCCTAGCATACCAAGAGGTGCAAGTGAACCTCTATATAATGAGGTGTTTGACAGAGCTCCAATTCAAAATAAGAGAAAAATATCCCCTATATTAATAAAAAGAAAAAAAGAAAGAGATTGTAATACTCTGAAAATGCAAGTGGTAGAGGAAGAACCAGTGTTTTGTCCTCCTCTGGCTATATGTCTTCTGAAGAATGCCACAGAACTGTCCTATTGCCACCCTCACTTTCATGATGGATAGGAGTATATTTAGGTCCTGCTGATGCCGGTGATCAAGAGTTACAATACGTACTTTTGAAAAATTCATGACGATGTTGAAAGTATATCTAAGCCTGAGGAGAGGGGATGTGGCTATAGTTGGATTTGCATGAGGTGATTCATAAAGTGGACATTGTGGAAGGCCAACTGGTGGAAACTATAAGGGATGTTAGCATTCCCCAAGAGGTGATAAAGCTGTTTTGTAGGGTTTTCAATGGGACCACCCTCCACTCCTTGTATTTGGAAATATATGTGTATCTGAAAACCAGAGCTATGTTGAGAAAGCATCGGACTGAGAAGGAGAAGACGCTGGAGATCTTGCAAAGAGAGCTAGAAGTTCATGAAGTAGCTCTCAACGCCTAGGAGAATGGGTGGACAGCCTGAAAAAATATTTTGTTCTTTTAAAAGTTTTAGTTATGGGATGGGTGGTGGTGTTTGTATTGAGTTATGAACAATTGGAACAAGATTAGATAATTTTGAATCATATAGGTTTCAGATGTTTTAAATCCATCTCATCACAGTTACCGAAGTAAATGTACCGATTGTACTCTTAAATGCATCTAATTTTATATGAACATTTGTGTGAGAATATTTGCATGAGAAGATATGCGTGAGTTATTTCGTTTTATTCAACATTGTAGCAACTTGCCATATATAGCCATATTGCCAATATGAACATACATAGGAAGAAATTTTTTATTTTAAAAGATTGTAAGGATGTAAATATAGGAAGAAGCCGGAACGAGGGTCCACTTTACTAGAAAGAAATGCAGTAGAAAATGACTGGTCTTTTCGATTAAACTACAATGCTTCACTTTACTGATTTCTAGATACGATGCTTGGTAGTTCATTAGGTTGTAAATATTTCATTTATTAGCTTGCTCTCTTTTGCTGAATGAGTAAATCGAGCTCGCAAATTACAATTATTTGTGAGGGCAAAATGGCTTAGTTTCTGTTTCATGTAAATGAAGCTCTACTTTTTGTAGATCGTAAAGACTTGACACATCGGAAAAAAAAAGTGAGAGAAATTATGTCCACCTTGCTACCTGTTTATCATCAACTTTGCTAAATATGGTGTGATGCATCACTTTAATAATTACTCAACCGGTTTAGGGTGGTAAATATGATGCGATGCATCATTTTACTAATTTTTTTCGATTGGTAGTTCAGTAAGTTGCCGATATTCTTTTTATTGGCTCGCTCTCATTTCTTGTATGAGTAACTGAAGCTTGCCTATTACAATAATAATTTGTTAGGGGAGATGGCAAGCTTCCTGTCACGTGTTCTCCATTAGCTCGGTTTTGTATGGATCGTTATTCGAAATTGTTGATGTTATATTCAAAATTGTTGTAGTAAATAGTGAACTCAACAGTTAATTGACATAGAAGGCAATCTCGGCCAGAGGGAAAATAGTCATAGAACTCGGACATTAACTATGGACGAAAAAAATAATCCAAATACGGCTCGCCTGTCATACCATCACGTTATTTTCGAGCTCGCATTAGTATTTATACAAGTACTTTGTTATTATAAACTATTAGATCATTATTCGTTTCTCTTTTAGTCGAAAGTTAGTTTTATGCACGAGGAATTACTATTCGAATTCATAATAGAGTCGTAAGGAATTAAAAAAATAGGGATGGTAATCCAACATATTGCGTTTAAATAAAATATTGTAATTAAATCAGAACCAGGTAAGACTGAATCCAACAATATGGGATCATCTGATAATTCATATCAGTCGCAGGACTAGGGATTTCTTTTATACCCAACTACAGTGAATAAGCCAGGTAGCTTCATCAGGTGCAGCAACGATGTAGGGTGAGATCCATTTATGACATTCTTCCAGTAACAATACTGCCTGGCAAAGCCCAAATGCACAACAATATGCGCGAGATCACTAGCGTCTTTGTCTTCATGGATCACACCGAATAACTCTATGCATAATAATGTACTGAGTGTAAGATGAACACCACAAGATAATTCACATAGGATGTAATGTGATAGGAAGAAGGTTGGGAAGTATGCCTTTATAGGGTCCCTTGAATTAAAACCAATCCAGTATTACTATGGCGTGTAAATATAATGTGATTTATATCTACTTTGCCATAATTGTGATGTGATTTACTAATGTATCTACGCTTTATGAGCTGAACGTAAACTTAAAAAATTGCTAAGTTATCAAGCACTATATCTCGACGTAAAGACCGAGTTCCAGGGTGGATGTATTTATATTTAGACATGTTAGAAAGGAAACTTGACGAGGTCAATCAATTGGCGAGCTCATTCGAAACGTTAACATGATAAATAGCTCACTATGTGACCGGTCATATATAAGTGTTAGAAGTTTGAAAGCCATTGCATCATAATTACTGTAATAAATGCAACGATTGAGATTGGTTGTACTCCTAATTACTCAAACTTTCATTCTATTTAAAAAGTGAAGGCTTATGGCATTTTCATCACCATCTTTGAACCTTTCTTACTATGGCTGAACTTCTTCATGCAACTCGTCGTCCTATTCTTAAAAGGTTGCGTAGAGAATTGAGTGGGTTCATCCACCATAAAATAGATTTTTATGGTAATGGTAGCAATGTGACTTCCATTTTGGTGTGTCTTGGGTATGCTATCTAGTATTGTCAAGAAACAAATATCAACTTCATGATGTTGTGCATCATGTTGCGTATCTACCTGGCTGTGTTTGAAGATGAAGGCCCCTACGCTCTTTACTAAGAGCATTACTTCCGTGTTAGCTACCCCGTGATGCTTGAAGATCGGCATCGATACAGAGTATACTTCATGTACTTCCAACCAAAACATCCGTATTTATTCCACTTCTACTTTCCTGAGTCAACGTGGAGTGAACATGACATGTACTACAACGTGATCGCCGATGATGTGGCAACAGGTCTATATTACCAAAGTTGGAGTTTAATGGACAACACAAGGCCCTTCGGCGGCTTCATGATTGTTCATCCAAGTTATGTGCTCTATCCGTGAAGACTATGTATGCTGATGTTTTAGTTTTTTGCTATGTAACTTTGTCCTCTGTATTTTTGTTTTTTCCACATATTACTTAGGAATACAAACCCCTAAACTGACCAAAAAATTTGCATTGACAATAATGCGACAGTCAAAATAAAAATAATACGCGACAGACAAATTGTGAGCTCCTGACGATCAATGTGCAAGATCCATTAACATGCAACAGTAAATGTTTTCAAACAGTTGAATCTTCATCGCTATAAAACTCATCCTTATGATCATAATCTTCGAACTTGTTTTACTATGACTCAATTTCCTGGTGCTGCTTATGCTAGCTTTATTAAAAGCTTGCATGTGGAGTTATGTGACATTATCCACCATTACCCTCATGACAACCAAACTGGTAGTATTGTGACTTCCATTGTTGTGCTTCCGGGTGTGCCGTCCGATAGTCACCAAAAAATTTGAACTTTATTATGTTATGCACCATGTAACGCATCTACCTTACCTTGTTTGAAGAGCAAAGCCCCTACGGTATACTACAACCCGTACTAGAAAGTCGTCCATCCCCTTATTGCTGGACAAACACATTACCAACACGTCTACTCCTGGTACTTCTACCCACAGAGTCTGCATTTCTTCGGCTTCTACTCTTCTGAAGTGAGACGATGGCCACAAATCCTGTACTACAACCTCGTCGTCGATGATGCGAACATTGTGTTAGCTTACATCAACTGGGGTCTACCTCACAACACTTTCTTTCAAGACGGCTATGTGGTTCTTGATGACGATGGTGTGGTTATGTTCTTTTCATGAACACGGGAGGGTATCCTTTGTAATTGTGATGGTTATTGTATTTTTTTTACTATTTTTTATCAAATAACTTACTTTTATTTTAAGGAAGTTATTATTTTAAGTTATTTGATATAATAATATGGTTATATTATTCACAAAACAAATTGTTTATCGTCTAGAAACTAGAATTTCTACTGTTTTCTATATATTGCACTTCTAGCACTATAATTTCAATGACTTGAATAATTTCTATGTTTTATCAAATAACTTACTTTTTTAATAAAAAAAACTTATTGTTTTACATCATTTGATATAAGAATATGATTATATTATTCATAAAATAAATTATTTTTCGTCTATAATGTAGGTATGATATAGCTATGTTTGTCCTATGCTTTTAATGTATGAACTTCTCATTCCCCAAAAAAATTATTAGCGAGCTATCGAGCTAGCTCTACGTCACGCATTCAAAATCCACGCATTTCTTTGCTCGGTGAAGATGTAGACGTGAAAATGCCAACTCTACTTCAAACGCACCAATCAAAATGCGAGCTATAATAATGGGTAATTGACAAGTGGTGAGCTTGTGACGGTCACTATGCACCTAGACAACTCATGTTTTACGTGTTAGAAGATAGGAAGGGAACGCATCACAACTACTACGGAAAATGCAAAACTAGTAAATGTTTCTTTGAATACGGCTACGAGAGTAGCCTATCTAATATTAATGGTAAAAATACCAACAATTTTTCAAATCATAACTTCCAAAAACAAATCGGATTCCGGTATTCTCCCATCGAATACTCAGTCCCAGCTTTTAGGGCCCAATTATAATAGAGAGAAATCACATTTTCGAATAGAAGGCCAGCTGATGTTGAATGATGGTAGGGGCAAGGAAGGCAAGGTACGGGAAGGAAGCGACGATGCTGAAGAACTCCAAGAACCAAGAGGCCGAGAAACAGAGGAAGTACTCCCTATAAGCATAGATAAATACTTCAACAACATTGACGAGTTTTTTTATTCATATCAGGCAAATAAAAGTAAGATTTTTAGTGTTACTAAAAAATCTAGTTCGAAAGGAAGCAGTCCTTTCAGAAAATATCAAACTATTAGTTGTGATAGATGTATAAAAGCTAGCACTTATTAGCGGTCAAAGAGGATAGAATACCCTGCTCGTATTTGTGCAATTTTGAGAGATAATGGAATATGACAAGTCTCAAAGGTTGTGGAACAACATAATCACGAATTACACCCGTCTATGTCCAAGTTTATACTTCCTTATAGAAGTCTAAGTTCTAATATGAAGAGGAAACTGGAAATGCACCACACAACTGGACTAAGGCCTAGTAAGAGTGTGAGAATTTTGGAGGTACAAGCTAGAGGACTGGACAAATTAGGATGTCTATCTGGAGATGGCAGGAACTATGTCCAGAAGGTTAGGAGGTTGAACATTAGAGCTAGGGATGTTGATTGCAAAAATAGAATATTCATTAGAATGCATCAAAAGAATAGCAATTTCTTCCATTTGATTCGCATAGATAATGAAGGTAGGCTAGATAGTGTTTTTTGGATGCACCCTCGAAGTAAAGTAGCTTATGAAGAGTTCAATGATGTGGTCTGTGTTGATTCAACGTATCTTGTTAACAGATACAAGATGCCGTTTGTGACTATTGTTAGAGTTAACCATCATGACCAATATTTTTAAACATACAAGAGTGGCGAGCGAAAAGTTAGAAAACAGTTGGCGACTCTGAAATAACTTTAATTAACTGTATAAAATTAAGGAGAATAAATGTGATAGTCAAATGTAAGGTCGCTAGGCGAGGAGTAAGCCCAATTTTCACACTGGCGAGCTCATTAGCTCTATTATAAATGAACTCTCAACTAACTTTACTTTACTGAGAAAAAATGAAGGAGAAGAAAATGAATAGTGTGGCAATGTGAAGGAGGGTGAATTAATACACTTGGAGTAGACGGATGATGATTTTGATGTGATTTGCAATGAAAGAGCTGACACATTTTTGAAGAATCAGCGTCGTGCTCAATACTTTTGTTCAAAATGCAAAAGCCACGTGCCAAGGGAATTAAATTAAATAATCTTCACACGCAATTTTGGGACATTTTACCAAAATGATCCCATCCGAGGCAATTAATTGCCTCACATTCAAGGAGCCTATCACTGCTCCTCTTAAAAAATCCCTGAACAACAAGAAGACCTAACCTTCTCTCTCTCTGTTTCCCTTTCTCCTCTTCATCATTGTTGCCGCCGAATATTCTCTACTTCTCTCTTTAATGTTTCTTTTTTTTTCTGATGGCCAAAATCGTCACCTCCAAGGATTGTCTTCTTTCTTCCTTGCAGACGTTGATCCCTCCTTCAATAGGTGAGATATTGTCTTCTTTTTCCCATTAACTAAGAAGATGAATTTATTCTTGATATTTTTTTCAAAAACAGAAAAAAATTGGAGAAAGAGAAATTTGTTCATGTTCTTTTTGTGTTGATAGAACTTTTCTTCCTTCTCTGCTCTCTCCTCTGCTCAAATCATTCTCCTTTTTTTTTTTTTTTTTTTATCTCAACTCCTCTTCCTCTCTTTTTCGTTTTCTTTTTACTATTCAATTCAGTTGATTGATTTTGTTTTTTATTTTCCCAAAAATCATGGTTTATATTTAGAGAAGCCTTGTGGAATTATCTCAAAATTTTGCGGAACCGTTTTCTCGTACTACAAAAAGCTCCCCTCGATTGTCGTCGTACATATACTAGTAATGTCTATTATAGACTACTTGCCTCGATTTTGTAGTGAAGAATGGAAATCATGTGTCCAATGCGTAGTGAGTGGTTTTTTCTCAACTTTTGATATGGCCTTCTACTTTTTCTTTCTCAAACTACTCTTCTCAAACCTTTAACGCGAGGTTATCATTTTTTGTCTGCAGTTATAGTTGTAAAATTGTGAGTTTCATGTCGGTGTTAATTTAAATGGTTTGCAAATGTTGATTCACTCAGAAAATTAGATATTGATCATGTTATTTTGTTCTGTTGTTGTAGGAGGATGTCGTTTGTATTTTTTTCCCTGAGACTTCAGAAGTCCTAATTCAGTTTCCATATTTTTTGTGATATTATATGCCATACCACTACTGAGTCAGAATTGAAAAGAAATTCTACTTTTGAAGCATTCCTTCCCTCTAGCTATCAGATATGTTCCAAAACAATTTTGCATAATCGAATATAAGGAAAAATACATTGATCCTTATCATTTTATTTTCTTTTAGACTATCTACTTTTGAGGTTTATTTTAGGTTAGAAATATTATCCATTCAGAACTCATAATTAAGTTAGGTATTATTTTTACAAATAGCAATTATAACTTCATGAGTTTGAGAAACCTGCCATTTCAAGGTTGCAGTGGTAAGTACACTTTCCAGAGCGTGGGAGTAATGCTAGGATATATGAAGAATATGGACACAATTTCAGATCGAGCACTGTTTTTTTTCGGTCCATGTATTTTCTTTCTACTCATTGAAATTGCAGCTCCTATCTTCAATTGTTAGTGTCACATTTGAATTTATATTGAAGGTAGTCAAATTATTACCACTCACTCACAGAAAACCCTCAGGTAAAGTTGTCCATTCTTTTCCCTTTCCATTGCCTTCATTGTGTCTTTCTCTCGCTTGAAGTTCTGGGCAAAAATATACTTATATAGAATGAAAAATTCTATTCATACTAATCATGTAAACAATGGAATGTCCTACTTATATAGAAATATCTATTCAAATGTCAATGAGTTTTGACTTAGGCTTAAATTTTTGGCAATAGTGCAGGTCTTGAACTGAGTTCAGTTTCTTTTGGCATTGGCCTTTCAGCAATGGGGAAATTTTCTAAAAAATGGATCAAAACTGTACTCTTGATGAAGAAATCTTCAAAATTCAATCCGTCAAAAATAAGGATCTTTTTTCTCTCAATGCTATGTAAAATATAAAACTTTTCTTCGCATATGCCATTTCTTTATTGTTTCTGAAGGGTTTTATTCTCTAGAGTTGTAATTTTGATTAATGCAAGACTTTGGTTATATTCAATAATTACTTTTAGTGAGGATTGCATTACTTTAAGTGGTTATATTCTGCCTAGTATAAATATAAGCCCTTCCATTTAAAAGAAATTTCAAAAAAAAAAAAAAAGTCTTTGGCACTGTCTCAGAAACTGTCTAATGAGCTAAAGAGCAAAACTACACGTACAAGCATTTTCATATTATTTTAGACTTCTTATACTTTCTTTTTGTATAAAGACAATACTCTTTGTATTTCTAACTGACTTTGTGATTGTCACTTTCACTCATCTTTTTAATTGGTTGATAAATTATTTTGATATGGATTTTTCTACTAAATTACTAATGGTATATATTCTTTTTTCTTTCCAAATATGATATAATAATACATGTATTAAATTGTCAAATTCTATTATGAGTAAAAATATTTGATATTTATAAACACTAAAATAATTTAAAACTATAAAAAAATAAAATGAAAATTTATGAATAAATAAAATTAAATCATTTATGAAAGTTTATATGCATATAGCTAATTTTTCAGAAATAATCATTTGTACCTCTTCCTTATACCATTATTTGTGACATTTTATTTTCGAATTAATTGCAAAATACCGTCTTAAGTGGGAAGGTAGAAGCACTTTACCTTCTAAGTTGAAAAATAGGCAGTGTACTCACCAAAATATATAAAATGGTCAAAATACCCTTTTGTATAAGTTATGCTTTGTTGCAAAAGAACCCCTAAAGTTTGGCATAAAATTATTTTATTCCATAACTTAATTTATAATTATAATTTATTACAAAATACTTTTATAAAATTTCTAATATTACTTTTATAGTCTATATTTCTTTAAGATTGATTATTTAACTTTAAAATTGTAGTTATTTAAGGAAAATTAGCATGGTTATTTTAAATTTAATGCAATAAAAAATAAAATATCCAGAAGTAAATTCTACAATATAAGAGAAAATCTATTTTTTTCTTTACAATAAGTACTATTAATTTAAAAGTTGCCTTATTTTTTTCCTTAAACGGTTAAATTTTTTTAAGTTAAATAATCAATTTTGAAAGAATATAGACTAAAAAAGATATTATTACAAACTTTATGTAAGTATTTTGTAATAATATGTTTTTAGCCTATATTCTTTAAAATGATCATTTAACTCAAATCAAAAGTATTTTATTTTATAATATTAAATCAACTGATAGAATTTGCAACTAATTTATTGTAATAAATTAATAGTATTTATTGTAAAGAAAAAGATTAAATTTTTTCGTCTATTTATTCTTTATTTTTTTATATTATATTTTTTTCATTGAATTAAATATAAAATTACCTTATTAATTTTCTTAAATAATCAAGTTTTTAAAGTTAAATAATCAATCTTTAAAAAATATAGACTATAGAGATATTATCACAAATTTTATGAAAGTATTTTGTAATAAACTATAACTATAAATTAGGTTATACACAAAATGATTTTATATCGAACTTGAGGAGGTTCTATTGCAACAAACCATAACTTAAATGAAAGGATATTTGGGGTATTTTATATATTTTGGGGGATAAATTACCTATTTTTGTACTTTGGGGGATAAAATACATTTAACCCTCTACTTGAGAGGCAAATTATACTATGGACCCAGGCACATCTAGCTAGGTATGCCCAATTAATGAAACTATGTGGTTTTGAGTAGAAGTTATAATGTAATTTTAATTAAAACTACTCCTTTATTTTTGCCCTCACGTACCTTTTGTCTACAAAAGAATTTGGTTTTTTCCTTTCCCTGCTCCAGCGATCTCTGCGATCAGATTTCCTCGATCACCAGAGTCTAAATCTTTCTAATTGTTTGTTAATTTTTCAACAGGGGTCTGCAATTGATTTTTTATGAAGAACTGTGAAAAACTCTTATTCTGTCGTCTGTTGATGTGGAGAATATGAATTGTGATGTTTTCAATCCATCTTTGTGTGAGGATAGTATTTTGGTGCTTCCGGAATCATTGGAGGAAGGAGTTTCACGAAAGACATTGTTTTTTTTTTTTTCGTCGCTTGTTGTGTTGGTGATTTCTGTGTATTTATATGTATGTGTTCCTAGTTTTATAACTAGTAGTGCCTAATTTTATAATTAGTTGTACCTATGGTTATAATCAATAGAACCTTCAATTTTCTATTTTGTTTCTATATTTAGATGTTTTTTTGTTGGGTTTTATGTAAATTTTTTGTGTTTTCAACATTATATTAATCTTAATATAGCTGGAGTTGTTTCATTATATTCTATTATGTATTAGAACTTCAGTAGTTAGTTGTGTCTACTTTTATACTGAGACTGTCTAATTTGATAATTATGTGTGCCTACTTTTATAAGTAACAATGCTTATATTTATAACCAATGGAACTTTCAACTTTTCTGTTTTGTTTCTTATATTTTAGATGTTTTTTGTTGGTTTTTATGTAAAGGTTTTTTGTATTTTCAACATTATATTACTTTTATTATGGCTGGGGTTGTTTTATTATATTTTATTATATATTTGAACTTCAGTAGCTAGTTGTGCCTAGTTTTATAATTGAGAGTGTTCAATTTTATAACTATGTGTGACTACTTTTATAACTAACAATGCATATGTTTATAACCAGTGGAACCTTCAACTTTTCTATTTTGATTCTATATTTTAGATGTTTTATGTTGGTTTTATGTAAAGGTTTTTGTGATTTCAACCTTATATTATTCTAATATAGCTTGGGCTGTTTCATTATATTTTATTATGTATTTGAACTTCAATAGTTAGTTGTGCCTACTTTTATAACTAACAATGCCTATGTTTATAACCATTGGAACCTGTCTTGTTTCTATATTTTAGATTTTTTTTAATTTATTTATATCTTTTATGTGTTTTAACCTCATTTTTCTGTTGAATGCAATTGATATGGAAATTTCTAATGAAATTTCGTTGGTTGGAACTATTGTAGCATCTGAGAAAGATGTATTCATCTTGTATAATGATTATGCATTTAGATTGAGCTTTGGTGTTCATAAGGGCAAACAAAAGTTTAAGGCGGGAAGCACTACGAAGCATTTGAAACAGTTTTATTGTTACAAACAAGGGAAGAAGTGATAAATGGAAGGGAAAGAGGTCCTATACTAAAGTTGATATTCATACCGATTACAAAGTAATGATAGAATTTCATTTGAATGACGAGGGTGGCTAGACAGTTAGTAGGCATAATGTTAGTCATAATCATGGACTTTGTGCTACGAATTAGAGGCGTTTTTATGCATTCTCAAAGGGGAGTGATAAAAAATAATGCTGTTTATTCTTCAAGAGTTGAAGAATGGCTAGGTTTCTATTGCTACTAGGCTAAGGGTTTTGAAGAAGTAGGTTGGAAGTTCCCTTTTATTGGTTTTATGTCAAGGGATGTGTGTAACAGTTTACGATCAAACAATTTGGATGGTGGGGATGTGAATGCACATATACAGATATATAGGTAGAGTAAGGAAAATTAAGATGATTTCTATTTTGACTTTGAAGTTGACTAGAATTCCTCATTATGATGTTTCTTTTGGAGGGATGGTCTGATGAGCTGTGAGTATGATGTTTTTTAAGATTTGTTGTTGCATAATACGACTTATCATACGAGCAAATATAAAATTATTTGCAGTCCGTTTATAGGAATAATTATTGTAGGAATGTTACATTTGACTGTGGGTTTTTTAAGAACAAAAAAAGAGTCGTTTATATGGTTATTCAATACGTTTTTGAATTCTATGGGAAGTAAACATCTTATTACGTTGATGATTGACCAGTTCGCTGCTATGGCTATTGCTATTGGCGTAGTTTTCCCAAAGACACGCCATTGGTTGTGTATTTGGCATATTAGAAAAAATGCAAAGAAGCATATTATGGGGCTAAGGTCTAAACAAGACTTTGTCAAGTTGTTTAACCATGTATTGAAGGACATAAATACGGTTTCTGAATTTGAGTTTCATTGGAAGATGTATTTTATACTACTTTTGAGCTTGTATTTATTCTTTTTATGTGTTTGTGATTTGTTTTTTGATTCAGTATGCAGTATTGCTTACTTTTATAACTGGAAGTACCTACTTTTTTAACTGGGAGTGCTTACTTTCTTGACTATGTGTACACTTCAATGTTTTGTGTTTTTCAAGTTGTATTTTTATATATGTAGATCCTTTTGTACACATTTAATGTTCAATTATATGCTACTTTTTATTTTTTATCTTTTTTTTAACGTGGGGAAGAACGTGGGGGAGGGGTGTTTTCCTGTTAAGAAGGTATGTTTGCAATGTATGCCTACTTTTATAACTATGAGTTCCTACTTTTATAATTATGAGTGCCTACTTTTATTACTGAGTGTGCCTACCTTTACAAGTATGTGTGCCTTCATTTTATTATATGAAAGTGATATGTTTACTTTTGCTTTTGTAGTTTGATGGATAATTTTGGTTGCCACAATGAAAATTGGTTGAATAAGCTATACAATTTGAGAGAGAAGTGGTATCCAGCATTTAGCAAGGACTTCTTTTCTAGAGGTGTTCTACTATCTCAAATGAGCAAGGTAACTAACCATGCTATTTCCAAGAGGCTTTAAAAAGAAACTATGTCATGCGATTTTTATTGAATTTTCAATGAAATCATTTCTAAAAGGGGGAGCACCGCGAATATGGAAGATTTTTGTTGTAATCAAGATTATGTTGAGATGAAGGTCCCTGACTCAAAATTGTTGTAGCATGCTAATGGAGGATATACTATTGGGGTATACAAGCGATTTGAAAACCAGTTTATGAAATTCCCAGAGTATTGCCAAGGGCTCGTGGTATCCGGTAATGGCGAGCATATATATGAGGTTTGGCATCCTAATATAACCGTTTTAGACATACAGTTAGTTGTCTATTTGAGAACATATTAAACTTTTCATGCACACGTAAGATGTTCACTAAAGTTAGGGTTATTTGTTCTCATTGCTTGCGTATCTTTAATTTTCACTGTGTTCAAGCCAATCCGGATAAGTATGTACTGATGAGATGGACAAAGATATTGCTTTAAGTAGGGGTAGTAGAGGAGTTAGTGATGCAAAGAAAGTTAACAAGAAGGATATTGCTGGTTCAAGTGTTTGGAAGAGGGAAATGTTAAGGAAGTTTTCAGATTTGATTTCTACTAGTGAATTAAACGTGAATGCTCGGGAATACGTAAAAGAAGAGTTTAGAACAATGAAGGATAAGATCATTGCTGGAGTGGACCTTATTATATTGATGATTCAAAGAATGAAGTAGATCTTCCAATATTAAAGATCCAGTTAGAAAGTGTGCAAAATAAGAACGTAATGTAAGGAAGAAGAGCATTGTTGACATAAAGTGCAATCAAGCAAAAGGGAAGAGAAAGAGTGCTTAGACGTATGCTTCAAGAATTAAAATAGTTATGCAATTGTCTATGGACAATAAAGCTTTATGGAAGATTGTAAATGCTCCAAGTAGTGAAATTGAGCTTAATTTAGGAATATCTAAGTCTAGGAATGTGGAACCTCAAGTACTTAGTAGTGTTCATAAATTTTATGTAGATTTTATCATTTAATTACTTGAAGTCTTTGTTTGGTACAGTTTTTATTTGTCATTTTTGATGTTATATGGGTGTCAAATGTTTTTTGAAAGTGTGTTCCGATACTTTAACTTGTTGCTAATTCCTATAAACAAGGATGCCTACTTTTATAACTAAGTATGCCTGGTTTTGTAACTAAGTTGCCTATTTTTATAATTAAGTATTCCTTTCATCTTATGTGTATTATTCAAGTGACATTTTTTGTATATGTATATGTAGATGATTTTTGTTGAGTTGTATAACTGGATTTTATGGTACCCCCATTGTATATCTATACCTTATGTGTGTTCCAATATGGTGGAAAGGAATGTCTTGATACTTTAACACGGTGTCAAATTTCTGTAAATCGGTGTGCCTACTTTTATAACAGAGAGTGTCTACTTTTATAACCGGGTGTGCCTAGTTTTATTACAGGGAATGCCTATTTTCATACCTAGAAGTGCCTACTTTATATAACATGCAAGTTCATATAATTGTAAGAAAGTGTGCCTTTTTTTTAGTTGTGAGTGCTTAATTTTACAATAGAGAGTGCCTACTTTTATACATATGAGTGCCTACTCTGCCTACATAAGATTGAGGTTCATTTTAATGTCAGTATGTGTGCCCAATTTTATAACTAAGTGCCTACTTTTATAACAATTAGTGCTCATTTTTACAAGTAGGTGTACAAATATTTTCATAACTAAGAGTGACTATAATGTTAAATGATATGTCTATTTTTACCCTCTTTGAGCATTAACATTTTCATCGGTTTTTAGTCTAATTGCTTATAAAATGAACTAATCGAACTCCGTTTCCTCTCTTATTTTTATAAGTACCATGGGAATGAAGATATGTTAAAGAAAAGTCAAAATGAAGGCCTTTGAAGGAAAAAAAAAATAACAAGCTACCAAAACAGTGTCCATGGCCGAGTAAAGCTATTTTAGGTAAGTTTTTGACCTCTTTAATGACCTTAATTGAATATATGTCCTTCTTGAAGATTTTAGATGACCTCTTGAGGTTTCTATAAAGCTAAAGCTTTTCTCAATCGAAGTTCATTTGGTCCTCCAAAGTATAGTGCAAACATTTGCTTTCTCACATAGTGTTCCAGTTTGATACCTTTCAGTTTAATAATCATAACTCGAGATATACAATTCAAATTGATATGATTAAATATTTTTTTGAAAGCTAATACATTTTTTTACAATCAAATAAGATTCCAAGACTAATCATCCACTAAAAGGCTTAAAAAGACTCAAGAAAAGAAACATACTTACTCGATCCAGAAAATATAGCAAGGCAAGGTTCTTGGGTAGTAGCATTTTGGATCCTGAAAGTAGCTTTCTGATCTAGAAAGTCGTGCAGAGGGACTAAAATACAATATTTTGTGTTTCCTATTTAGAGTCTCATTCCTTTCCCTTTGTAATTTGATTCCAAACCTTTCTAGGATAGGTTTAGGACGAAATTAGCTGAAAACTTCTCTATTTAAACATCTTATTAGCAACATTAATCTGAGCTTATGTTTTAGTTTCAATTCTATATATAATTGTAAGTAGATCAAAAGACCCAATTTGGGTGAAATTTCAGAGTTTCTTCAAGCGATTCAGAAGACGACTTTGGACAATCACCTGGACCGTGGATCTTCAAATTCTTCCTCTAAACTCCCTAAACTTGTTCTTTTATATGAATTTGTCTATGATTTTATGTTTAAGAATAATGTTTAACCGCTAATTCGTTTTGTGTTTGAATGGGATGAACTCTAGAATTCTTGGTTAAGCTTTATATGAATTTCTTGTTTAAGTTATTTAATTCTTGTTTGGTTGTATTAAATTTTCGAGATTGTTTATCGGTTTTCGTAAGATTGGTAATATTGCAAGGTTAATTGGAATTGGAAAAAAGAACATTAACCTAGGGCTTAATTGAATAATAGGACTTGGTAATTGAGTAGAAATACTAATTACGATTCTTAGATCATTAATTAATCACTACAATCTATAATTCGTTCATAATCTGATTAAAGTTAGAAGGAATTCTTCTCTAAACGGTTAAGTTGAATAGGAGGGTTTTCGCCTAGGAATAAGATATATCCGATTTTTTAATGAGATCCACCTAACAGGTTTTAATAATTAATTACAATGATTTCTTAATAAAATTAACTTAAGATTCTGGGAGATTCTACCATTTAAATACTCCTTTCCAATTTTATTTTTAAAACCTTCTTATTTGTTTTCTTAGTTATTAATTGTCTTTAATTTTTTTCTATTTTTAATAATCTTTTCAAAGCATTTTATTTAATAAAACAGTAGCGACATAGGTAATACTAGTGCTTTGCCGTCCCGACAATCCGAGAACTTTCCTCATCTTATTACATCGATAGGTAAGCTTGCCTAAAAGTGGAAATTTGTTAGGATAGAAACCACATAACATTAAAACATGAAAAATGGTTAACTGTCAGCAGGTGTGCCTACTTATATAACATGATGCGCCTTATTTTATAACTGTGTATGTCTGCAATGTATGATATACATAGTTGACTACGTTATTCATTGGTGGCCTGTTTGATGACATTGGTGCTCATTTTACAAGTACGTATACAAATATTTTCATCACCAAGAGTGACTATAATGTTAAACATGCAAAATGGTTGACTCTAAGTAAGTGTAACTACTTATGCAATATGATTTGCCTTATTTTATAACTGTTTGTGCCTATAATATATGACATACATAGTTGACTATGTTATTCATTGGTGACCTGTTTGATGACAATTGGTGCTCATTTTTACAAGTAGGTGTACAAATATTTCATACCCAAGAGTGACTATAATGTTAAACATACAAAATGATTGATCGTAAATAGGTATGCCTACTCATGTAACATGGTGTACCTTATTTTATAACTGTCTATGCTTACTTTTATAACAAGGGGAGCCTTATTCTTAATAAAGAAGTAATACAGCATATTTGTTTGTACCTTTGTATTATCAGTTTGAATGTCGTCTTGTGGTGGCAGCAAAGCCCATGCAAGTGGGTTTGTTGAACATTGTTCTAGGTAGAAGAGCTGCATTTGTAATTTTACAACGTGGTTAGTGACAATGTATTACTTTTAAGTATACAATGGACGATATATTAGAATAAAACTTACCACTAGAAAGGAGACAGGTCCAGTGAAGTATGACTTGTTTGAAAGATTTTTCTGGAACTTTTCACATCTTTCTATCAAGGCTGCAAGTGTGAACTTGCACCAAGTGTAATTATGAATATCATTGTTGTTAGCTAAATCTCGGAGGAGGTAGTGGTGAATTCTCTTATATAAAGTATGGTGGATCATGGTAGTGATTCAGTAGAGGAGGAACTCCTTCTTGAAGTAGTCTCCACTATCTTCACTTTCTATCAACCTTTTATGAACAAGTGTTACTTTTGGTGGGAAGTCGGGATACATTCTCTTCATCTTAGCTATGAGTGTTTTGTGTTGTTCGGTTTGAGTGATGTCCTTGCTGGAACCTTGCACTAGCTTTGTGCCTCTTGGTAATCCAAGTACAAGATTCACATCTTCCTCATCGATATGTATGCTTGTGTTATTCTCGAGGGTCAGGCTTGTGTAATATACATTGAATTTTGTACAAGGTATAGTGCTAGGCTTTTTGGAAGCTATGTCAAATGTAGAGAGTAAGGATCCAAATCCTGTCTCTCTTACTGCTCTTTTTTTGTCTTTGCTCAAGCATATGACAATAGCATGTACTATAGAGATTGTCATGTTTGTCTTCCAGAGTGGGAATTGAGCATGATTTGCATCAACATTTTCTTCCTCTTATGATTCAAGTTCCTTCTTTTTCTCTTTTGAAGGTTATTCTTCATTGGCTTTTTCACTTTCTTGCTACCTTTGTTTTTTTGCAGGTGTCTTGTCCATTTTCTCTTCTTGTCTTGCTTGTTTTAGTTTACTCAATATGCTTGTTGGTTTGTTCTTTTGAGATTGTTTTATCCTCCAGGTCACAACAAAAATTGTTGATAAATGATGTAAAATATATACGAAATTATATGAATGTACTGTTGTAATATATATATATATATATATGGAATGATGTGAATGTACTATTGTAAAATATACATGGCTTGTTCGTGTATTACCTTGCTACTATAGTTCTAATTTTTGTTGTCCGCTGGTAGATCATGTCGAGCTTTTGTTTGAAGTTCTTCCGTGCGGTTACAGTTAGGAAACATTCAAATGGTTTGTGTGAGTAGGAGTGCCTATTTTTATAACTGCAAGTGCCTACTTTTATACTCAGTAGTACCTATGTTGAAAAATAAGTATGATGCATCGGTAACCTGTTTGATAATGATTGGTGCTCATTTTTACAAGTAGGGGTACAAACTTTTTCATAACCAAGAGTGATTATGATATAAAACATGCAAAATGGTTGATTGTAAGCAGGTGTACCTAGTTTTGTAACATAGTGTACCTTATTTTATAACTGTGCACGCCTAAAATGTATGGAGTATATAGTTGACCTACGTTATTCATTGGTGGCTTTTTAATGACAATTGGTGTTCATTTTTACAAGTAGGTGTACAAATATTTTCATAACCAAGAGTGACTGCATGCCAAATTGTTGACTGTAAGTAGGTGTAATATAGTGTGCCTTATTTTATAACTATATGTGCCTTATTTTATAACTGCGTGTGCCTATAATATACGACATACATAGTTGACCTAGATTATTCATTGATGGCTCTTTTGATGACAATTCGTACTCATTTTTATAAGTAGATGAACAAATATTTCATAAACAAGAGTGACTATAATATTAAAACATGCAAAAATTTGTACGGTAAGGAGATTTACCTAATTTTGTAATTTGGTGTGCCTTATCATATAAATGTCTATGCCTTATTTGATAATTGTGTGTGCCTACAATGTATGGCATATACAATTGACCTACGTTATTCATTGGTGGCCTTTTTAATGACAATTAGTGCTCATTTTTACAAGTAGGTGTACATATATTTTTTTAACCAAGAGTGACTATAATGTTAAACATACAAAATTGTTCACTGTAAGTAGGTGTACCTTATTTTATAACTAGTTGTGCCTTATTTTATAATTGTGTGTGCCTATTTTAAAACTATATGTGCTTCAATATATGTCAAAAATCACAAAAAAAAGAACACTTATTATTACGTATAAGAGCAAAAAATATGTGCGCATGTGTTTACTACCATGAGTGTCTAATCATATATAAAGGAGTGCCTAATAGATCAACTGGATGTGCTTCTTTATACAGAGAGGCGCGGTTATTATGAAAATTGCACAAATATAGGCATGCAAAAGGGAATCAATAGTTCTTTTATTAGTATACACACTTAATGGCCATAATTTACACAAAAAAATCAAAACCGAAGTTCAAAACACAGAATCAGGCATAAAAAAAAAGAATAATACGATCAAAAAACAAATACATGAAAAAAAAACAATAAACGATGTAAACTACTTTGTTGAATTATTTTTTGTTGAAAAAACTACAACTTCCAAGTTGATATTTACCTACTATTATTACTTTTGCTTGAAGAACTTCCGTTATTGCTTGAAGAACTCATTTTTTTATGATTTTTGTTCGCGAAGACGGAGGATTTAAGGTAGAATCGAAGCGTGAAACAAAGAAAACTGAAGAAATTGGTGGTTGAGATGTGAAATTTTCCACAATTTCGTCAAGAAAATTGCTTGAAAATCACTTGGTTGTGTATGTAATGGTTTTTTAGAGGGAAAGGAAAAGTTTTGTCTTAGATAACACGTGATATCTATGTGAGCAGGATAAGAGTGTGTTTAATTTTCTGTCAATTTTCTTAGTTAATTGGAATGACGTCATTTTAGAGATAAGTGTGCCCGAATCCATAATATAACGATTGCACTTACGAGAATATTTTGCAATTAACTATTTAGTTTATAATATATTTTTTCTCTTAGGTTCTATTTTCCTACCACACAAAATGAGAAAGAAAATAGGTGGGGAGGGATTGTTATACTATGGACCCGGGTACACCTAGCTATGTGAGCCCGTCCAAAAAACCGTGCGAAACAGTTTTAGCCAAAAAATCCATTCTCATCTAGCGCACATAGACTACACGCGCCATCTAAAGAAAAAACTTTTCCTTTCCCTCCCAAAAACCCTCACGTACACAAAGCTATTTTCAAGCGATTTTGCAACAAAATTCACGTTTCAACCACCAATTTCTTCAGTTTTCTTTGGTTGCAAAAACCACTGATTTGATTTACCTTAAATCCTCCTTCGGAAATAAAAATCACACAATGTTAGATAAGTAGGCACACTTACTTACAGAACTTTGACATTGTGTTAAAGTCTTGTGGAACTCATTGCCCACTCCACCAATCCCATATTGAAACATCCTTAACATATGAATACACAAAAATGCCCATAAAATCAAACAGAAAAACTGAACAAACTCATATTCATATGCAAACAATGTCACTTAAACAACACATAATATTGAAGGCACACTTGGATAAAAAGGCGGACATAATCAGTTATGAAAATATGCACACTCAGTTTTAAACTTAGGCACGCTAAGTTTTAAAATTAGGCACACTCAATTTTACAATTAAGCACACTCAGTTTTAAGCTTAGGCACAACTATGTTTTAAAATTAGACATTTAGTTATAAAACTGTGTACATCTGCTGTAAATTAAAATGAACTTCAATAAATTCACTTGCATTGGCTCTGCTACCACCACTAGAAGATGCTCAAAATGATAAGACAAATGTACAAACAAATATGTTGCATTCCTTCCCTTGTTTTAAAATTAGGTACACTAAGTTTTAAACTTAGGCACACTCAATTTTAAACTTAAGCACACCGAGTTGTCAAAAATAATGGTAATGAGAGTTATAAATTGTAAGATGGAGAAGGCAAAATCCTAGCTAGAACATGGAATGATGTAAACCTTAAAAAATTTTATCTTTAGATATTACACTTTCCTTTAATAATACCTTTTATTGTAACTGTTAACAAATTCAAAGTAAAATATATAATATTTATATCTATATATAAATATTGAAAAGAGGAGTTGAAGTCCTATACATTTCGAGAACTAATCAGGACATAATCCCGATTGTTCTTTAAAATAAAAAAAACATTAAAAAAACATAAAAACATTGAAGAGAGAGAGAGACAGAGAACGATATCATGAAATTCACACACTCAGAACGAGTGTGTGGAGGTTATAAGGGGACCCCAAAACCAAGTCCCATCAATTTTTTGCAAGAGAAAGGGTTCCTTGTGTGGAGCTACTTTCTCTTAACTTACTTCTCTTTTCGGTCGGACCACAATCTTCTGTCTTTTCCCGTTCCTCCACCAACATCTTTATAGCTCTCCTTAGGAAGCCCCTCCTCTCCATTTCTTCTCGTTTCCATTCACGGGCGTAAGGAATCAAAGATGGCGAACAGTATAGGGTCACAGGAAATACTTTCTTGAACAAGACAGAAATTTGATAAGAAACGTTAGCATGATGGGAAGTAGTCTTATATCAACCTTCTTCGATATATACCCTTTGACGGAATTCATATTCTTCTAAGCATATTTTTATCGTCTTCGACATGTATTTCAAATACATTTTCAACAAAGTGGTGAATGATAAAAAGAAACACTTTATCTATAGCATATTAGTTTATGAAGATCCACATGAATGTATTGCTCATCTTCATCGATATGCGATTCATAATGGAAAGACAACTCAGTAGTAGCAAATAAATGTGTTGCCAAAGGTTTCAAAGGACAACTTTGAATTTTGGCTAAATGTTTTAACACTCTCTCTGAAAGAGCCATAATACAAGTAGAAAGCAAAAAAAAGAAGATAAAGAAAAAAGGAGGCAACGAAGAACAAATTGTTCAGTCAAAGATATTTATGGACAAATTTTCAAGCCTTTACACTTTCTCGGCACTACAAATAATAACTCCTTATAGGGAAGCCCAAACGACATTCTGTTATTTTTTAAGTATTATTTTAAGGAAGTAAATAGTATTTTTCATTTATCAAAACAAATAACTTTTCTATTTCCACATAAATGCTTTTTTTCAACATTGTAAGGGAGAGTGTGCAGATTGAAGCATCTGAATATTACAAGAAAGACATCTAATAATATTGAAGGCGCACTTGGTTAAAAAAGTATGCACAATCAGTTATGAAAATAGGCATGCATAGTTATAAAAATAAGCATACTTACTTACAGAACTTGTGTTAAAGTCTCATGGAACATATTTACCACCCTCCCAACCCCATATTAGAACGCCCTTATAAATACACAAAAATAACAATAAAATCCACTATTACAAGTAAACAACCATATATATATATATATGCAAACACTGTCACTTGAACAACACATAATACTGAATGCATACTTGGTTATAATCGTAGGTACACTATGTTATAAAAGTACGGATACTAGATTATAAAAGTATGCACAATGATTTACAGAAGTATAACATCTTGTTAAATTATCAAGATACTCCTTCCCACCATATTGGAATACACAAAAGTACAAATATACAATCAGGGTATCATAAAATACAACAATGCAAACAATAAAATCATCTACATCTATATATATATATATATATATAAAATGTCACTTGAATAACACACATCAGATGAAAAAGCATACTCAGTTATAAAAGTAGGCAAACTTAGTTACAAAACTAGGCACACTTAGTTATAAAAGTAGGCATATTGTTTTCAGAAATTAGCAAAAGAAACCACAAAATAAAACATTGTACCAAACAAAGCCTTCAAATAATGAAATATCTACATAAAATTTATAAATGTTTCCGAAGTACTTAAAGGTTCCACATTACTACAGTTAGATATTCCTAAACTAGGTTACACTCAGTTATAAAAGTAGGCATACATAGTTGTAAAATTAGACATTCTCAGTTATAAACGTAGGCACAACTAACTACTGTAGTTCAAATATATGATAAAATATAATGAAACAACTCCTGCCATATTAAAAGTAATATAAGATTGAAAGTACGATGAACCTTTACATAAAAACTAAAAAAAACATCTAAAATATAGAAACAAAACAGAAAAGTTGAATGCTCCACTGGTTATAGAAGTAGGCATTGTTACTTATCAAAGTAAACACACTCATTTATAAAAGTAGGCATACTCAGTAAAAGTAGGCACATCTAACTACTCAAATTTAAATAGATAAAGAAATATAATGAAACAACCCCCACCAATATTAAAAGTAATATATGGTTGAAAGCAAAAAAGAACCTTTACATAAAAACCAACAAAAAACATCTAAAATATAGAAACAAAACAGAGGAGTTGAACGTTTTACTAGTTATAAATATAGGGATTGTTACTTATCAATATGGCACACTCAATTACAAAAGTAGGTCCACTTAGTTATAAAAGTAGGCACAACTATCTACTGAGTTCAAATTCATAATAAAATGTAATGAAACAACCGCCATCCATATTAAAAGTAATATAAGATTAAAAACACAAAAAAAATTTATAAAAAAACCATCAAAACATATATAAATATTGAAACAAAACAGAAAAGTTGAAAATTCCAGTGGTTATAACCATAGGCAGACCTAGTTATAAAATAAGATACACTTTATTATAAAACTAGGCGTACCTTGTTATAGAATTAGGCACATATACATGCAGCAATACAGAAATCACAAAATGTTTTACGTGAAACTCTTTCCATCTATGATTATGAAAGCATCAAAACACCATCTTCACACAAGAAATGGTTGAAAACATAACAATTCAGATTCTCCACATCAACAGACGATACGACAACAATTTTTTCACAATTCTCTATCAAAAAACAATTGTTGACCGCTGCAAAATAATTAACGAATAATAAGAAAGATTAACACACCGGTGTTAAAGGAATTTGGTTGCATAGATCGTGATAGGCAGAGATCGCGGAAGAAGGGAAAGAAAAAAAAATCAAATTCCTTTACAGACCAAAGGCACGTGAGAGAGAAAAAAAAAAAAGCAATTTTAATTAGAATTAAATTATGAAACCTACTCAAAACTACGTAGTTTCACTAATTGAATGTACCCGTATGCTCGGGTCCATAGAATAATTTACCGGTGGGGAGTGGGGACCAATACCAAACTACTAAAAGTTTCCACCGTGTAAAAAACCTGTGGTGCCAAAGTCGTTTCTGTGGTGGCAAAACCAGCGGCAATTTATCCTCACGCGACCCGGCCCGGCCGTTTGGGAAAAACTGAAAACGCCCCCACAAAAAGAAAAAATTCTAAGAAACCCCACAAATATGTCCTTCTTGTTTTCTTTCAATTTTTTGAAAAAAGAAAAGAACCAATCATTCTTTTTTTAAAAAAAAAAAAAAAGAACCGGTCATTCTTTGGATACACTAACTGTGCAAAAAAAAATCTTTGTTTTTTCATGTAAAAAAATAATATTTAATAAACATTTTCTCTTTATATCTTCGTATAGAAAATAAATGTTAATCGCTTTTAAGTATCCTAACATTGAAACTTATAAAGTAACAATAAAAGGAGAGATTAATTTGAAAGAGATTAAAGTTTATACAAGAAAAAATATTTAACTTTTCTAAATTTAGGAGTAATGTTTGAAATGTTACGAATAAAAGTAATTCATCGCTCTATGCTTAAAATAAAAATGTCACTCAATTATTTACATTTGTTTAAAGTATACATAATTTTTTATTTCAATTACTAATGACCATAACTTATTCTTATTTCACTTTTTCTAGCATCATAAATGGTTATTTTTTGGCTGCAATGCACAGAACAAATTTTAAAGAACAAACTCGTTAACTATCTAAATTATTTTAGAGAAATTCATGTCATAGAATAATTTTTGTCCCTTAAATTGATCAAGAGTGATATATATGTATGTATATAGAAGCAATCACTATTTAAAGTAAGTGTTGGGTGAATATTAAAAAATATATGAAAAATAATTATATGGTACGAAAAGTAAAAAGAGTTATTATGACTGGGAGGAATTGAAAATTGTTTAATGAGATTTAAAATTATTTTCTTAATACTTAATTAAAAATATTAAAATTTGGTAATGACGAAGAGAATAGTAAATTAATTTAAAGCCAAAAAAAAAAAAAATGGTCCGAAGAAAAATAAGAACCGGTAATTCTTAGGATGATGGGATCCACTAGCTAACCCACTTCCACTGCAACAATGTCCCCATTCATTCATCATCATCATCATCATCATCATCAAAACGAAAAGCCCCAAATCATGAAAACATTCAAAAGCCCGAATGATTGAAAATAATTCCATCTTCTTCCCCCCTCGTCATGGCACGAGGTGGAGGCACCCACTCAACGTCCATGTCCTCTAATTCTCCATCTCTCCGCTTATTGGGCTTTTCATTACAACCCGAACCCGACCCTCACAACTCCCCCTCCTCCTCCTCTCCGTTCGAGCTCGACGAAGGTGACGTCGTTTGGTCCTCCCACGATACTGACTCTCGCTCCTCCAATTCCCCCACCAACCTTCTCCGTCCACACCAGAGTCCCATCGGACGGTCGAACTATGGCCTTTCAGCTGCTCTCTCCGACGACCACCATCCTCCTCTTGTTCGCCGGAAATCTACGCTTAATCCATCCCTCTCGGTTACTTCTGCTGCCAAAATGATTCCCCCCGTCGTTAGATCCGATAATTCGAATCATGGCGTACGGTTCCCACAATCTGCTCCAGTGAATGTGCCGGTCTGGCCAAAGAAGAAGGCGGGAGAATTCGGTAGTTTAGATCAGTTGGATGAGCAGCTTGATGATGAGATAGATGAAGAAGATGAGATGGTGCCGCCTCATATCATCGTCGCCAGGTCACACGTTACGTTCTCTGTTTTTGAAGGCGTTGGAAGGACCCTCAAAGGAAGGGACCTGCGACGTGTCCGTAATGCTGTATTTCAGCAAACAGGTTTTATTGATTAAAGTTAAAACAAGGATCAATCTACTTTCCTTCTGTTTATTATATATAACTTTTCACATGCTTCTGATTTATTTACTTTCCTTTTCAGAAATAACTTCTGTATAATGTGTATGAGATATGAGCAAATTTTGAACTTGTAAATAACCTGTGGAACAATAAGAATCCTGAATGTTATGTGTTCTGGTTTCTGCATTTTTGTCACAAACACTTTGATCTTTCTAATATGGTTTCTTATTCCAGTAAACTTGGATATACTATTGCATATTTCTTTTGTAAAATTGATTGTGATGGTTCTTTCTAGCAGCCCGATTTCATAGTCTAAAGAAAAGGAAATGGTACTAATGGTTTAACAATTTTAGCATCCGTTTCATTCATGTGAGGCATCACAGATGACAAGGTAATATTCACATCAAAATAGGAGATGTTGATATTGGTAAAATTTTCTACCCTGACTGAAGGGATGTGAAATGATCTTTGCCCTAACATTGCAGAGTAAAAGAAAACCCACAATGATAAATAAGCCCGTGATTATGGCTTTTCAACAAGATGGCATGTTTTTGCTATAGTTAATAAGCATTCTTATGGAAAGGGCTCTGAATGACATTGTCAATTGTAAGGAACATTTTGTAACAGCTAAAAGCTAAACTCTACCAAGTATGTTTGTCTGATTTTATAAGAAAAGACTAACACACTCCATGGTAATTCTGAATAATTCAACACAGTTCATTGGGATAGTGAATCTTGCTACTTGGTCAAGTAGTACTTGGTACTTTCATGTATACTCTGAAGCCTTGAGATTACAGTTGAACATATTCATGCTTTGAAATTGCTAGTTACTATTATCTATAAATCTTCTTTGTATATTGGATAAACTTTTGCTGAATTTTGGAACTGCATTTGGATGTCAGTTAAGCATCATGGTTCTTACCTGCAAAGTCTTTCTGTGCTTCTGAAGTCTCTCTGATTAAATATACGCAAAACTAACATGCCTTTTATACTTTTCAAGCATGATAAAGCAATCTTGGAAGGCTCTTAAAATTGGATAGTTAGACACAACAAATTTCCTTTCTAAAGTTCATTATTCAATAATCTGCTAGTAGAAGAGAGTTAACTGATTTCCGAAATTTAACCTAAAGCCTGATTTTATCCTCTTAAGTTTAGGATGTTATATACTATATCTATTTTAATAATTGTAAGAGTTTTCTTGGTGTCATCAAACAATGGATATGTTTATAGGAACACATTCAATTCTTGAAATTTGCTGGAGAGCTGCTATTACTGCTCTGCTGTATTTGCTTGCTGAAATTGTTATAGTAAATTATGAATAGCTGCAGTGGATTGCTCTGCATCATAAAACCTGTGAGCTTAGTAAATTGAAGGATTATCCATAATAAAGAAAACGTAATTCAACTTTACAACAGTTGGAGAGATATGGTAGGTGCAGCAGGGTAGGATCAGGCTTATCTACAGGAGATAAGAGAAGGGGATCAGTTTTCAAGATCTCTGAAGTTATGGCTGATTTAGGGATTAAATGAACTCTTGGGATGGAAGAGATTGTTATCTTACATTGTTTTTTATTGATATAGTTACATTGTTTTCGTATCCATCATTAATATTGTCCTTTAACTTGTATGTTTGTGGCCATTGAGTTCCGTGATCCATTCTTTTGAGATAAATTGGTATCAGATGCTGAGCAGCTAGCCCTGTCATTTCCTTCCAAGCTTGATGTGAGCTGGTATAACAAAAGGAGAATAGGATTTGAAGTTCTTTGCCAGCAGCATTCGTGTTTGGCATGTGGATTGTTTTAACCTCAGAGAATAAACAATACCTTTTCTAGTGTCCTTAAATCTAGTTTAATATTGAGATTCTTTTTTTTTTTTTTTTTTTATTAGATTTCATAAAGTTTTATAAAAGGAGATGTGGACCTCAAAGTGAAATTGTTGTATGATTGAGATTGGCACGACCTCTAGACTATGCAGCAGTTAATGTAGTGATCAAATCTTAATCGGGTACAAATTGTTTCTTCTGGTTACTATTTGTGAATCAGCCTGTTTCTGAAATATGCTTTCAGATTTTAGCATTGAAAGGGCGGAAATGAATGTGAGACAAGAGGACTTGAAATAACTTTTTGTTTGGAATTGGAAGCTTTGGTTTGCACAAAAAAAAAAAAAAAGATTAAAACAAAGGTACTACTACTACATTTAACATTACCTTTTGCTTTGGTTACCTTGACATGATCATCTATCTGGTTGAAAGTGATTAATTTCCGGAATGTGACATACATAATAGTAAGAGTCTAAGGGGGAAGTAGACAAGGAATCTGAATCGCAAGAATGGAGGAGACTCAAAAGTCGACTAGATCAAGATCCTAGGTTGTTGTACCATTTCTCATGGCTCATTACAACCACACCACACCAAGGGTGAATCTATCTATGTAGTGGTATCATGGTCCCATGGCATCATATGATTATTGTCTTTGATCGTTTTCTTCCTTCTAGTAACTTTTGATGTCCGTGGTGAACGCATATAAATCAATCATTCTGTTGTTGCTAAGTTCGATGTCTACTTCCTACTACTCCACTTGGAAACTATAAAAATAGGCAAGTTTTTTTCCCCATATCAATGGTGGAAAAAGATTTATGGTCCACTCAAGAGGCAGGGCAGCCAACCTTTTTGTGTGACAATTCCACATTGTGCTGTTCAGCTTTAGTTCGGAAGATTTTCTTATTCCTGTAACACCCGTTCCCACTATTATTTTGGATATCCATTTTAACATAATTATGATTGTTAACTCTATGTTGTTACATACATGAGTCGTATTCTTGGACCTGCACATACGAAATTTTGCACGATGAGAAATACTCTAAGTTTAGTACCTTGTGAGGCCACTAAGACTTTTAAGTGGTGAATATAACACTACTATTACACATGAAATAAGTATAATGTGTTAGTATAAATTATAAATATGAGCCAAGAATATTCATGATCACCTTAAAATATCGATTTTGGCATAGATCCATAAATGCGCTTATATCCACTTACTAAATTGCGTGGCAGAAGCATGATGTTATATGGCTTGACTTTGGCAATGTTTGTTGGTCCATTCTGGCTCACAATCCCTCAGATAGCCACAAACTTGCAGTCAAGTTTCAATCAGCATGCCTGTAATATCAAGACTAGAAGTCAAAAGTTAGTAACGTTTATCTATATATAACTGTAGTTTTCCAGGCAATAATCCCTGTCCCATTTGAGCAACATGCATGGATCAGAGCTTATACACTTTTTCAATATTAAAAAAAAAAAAAAAAAAAAAGAGCTTATACACTTTTCAAGGGCTCTCAAATACACTAGTATGTATTACTGTTTAAGTTCTCTGTTACATATGGAACCAAGAAACTATATTTTGGCTATATTGTGTTAAGAACTATAAGGTTGTTTACTTAACCAGAGCCTAATTACTATACTGTTTCAATAAGCGCGATATGAATAATCAGGAGGTTGTTGTTGGCAAAAAACTCATACAGATTGGTGGTCTTATTTTGAATAAGGCAAGAACAGATGAAGGTAGAATCCACAATCCATCTCCACAGATCAAACCTGATGCAACTGCAGGAACCATTAAACTTGCCTTGCTGCGATTTAGCTTGTGCCATACATATACAATTAAGCTGCCAACGCACATGTCGATTGCAAAGTAAGCACCAACAAGGAATGGAACTGCCATTGCCATTGGAAGTGGAACCAATTTCCCAACCTTCTTTGGCAATACATCTCTTGCAAAATTGGCTAATATTGCAAAGGCAAAAAAACCATAACAGAGCTGTAAACAATGATGGGGTAGAGCAGCGAAGCCTTCAACGCCAAGAATTGCCATGTTTCTATATATGAGTGCATACGGAGCTTTGTATTCTCCATTTGGATTCCCAACATCAAATGCTTGATAAAAGAGGAAGAATGTAAGAGGAGCTACTACACATCCAATGGCAGTCCCAATGGCTTGGCTGAGAAGCATTGATCGCGGTGAAGTGAGAGTGAGATGTCCTGTCTTGAAATCATGCATTAAGTCTGAGGAGATGGAGACGATAGATTTTATTAAACCACAACCAACAAGTCCAGCTACTACACCGTTGTTTTTCCCGGCCAAGGCAGCAAGAACAAACAGGGCTACTTTTCCATAATTGTATGCCATATTCATATCAGTTAGACCAGCACCATAAGCATTACAGAAGCTTAGAGATGGTGCCAAGATATAGGCAACAAGAACAAAATACCACTTCAATGGAGGGAACATGAGAGGAACCACTATGATGGAGATGACAGAAAACACTATGTACCCTGCACAAGCCACCCATATGGGAATGCTTTCTCTCATGAAAACTTCATTTCTTTGTTGATCATCAAGGTGTATGTTTTTATCATCTGAAGTTCCTGTAACAAGAAAACCATAAAAGAGCAAAATTTACCTTCACTTGATGATAATTTCTTACCATAGAGAGTGCATATTAAATATAAGTACCTGTTCCAGTATACTTCTTGTTCAGTGCAACATATATACTTCGGCCAGTGAAGAAAAGTGTCTTAAGAAAATGATATAAACCATCCCCAAGAATAAGAGAAATAGAAATAAAAACCTGCATACAAGCAAATAAATTAAAGATTTTCTCATGGATGAAACAAGTAAGAAAATAGAGACTTTTGCCTTTTGCTTAAGAAAAGAGGAAAAAAGAAGAAAAAAGCGGCTGAATTGCAGTAATCTGACTGTACCTTGTAACCATTTAGACTCTTCATACTGCTTTCTGGTAAAGTTGGGGGGAACCATTCTCCCTTGCGCTTGTCTATGAAAGGCCACATTATTCCCCAAGACAAAACAGCTCCAAAAAGCAAAGAGAGGTTGACAAGGTGGGAACAAATCATTCCTGCCCCAATATAAGTCATGCTGAAATCAAAATAAAATCTGAAAACAAGATCAAGTTACAAGGGAATTAGTGATGATTGAAGAAAAATGTTCATCAGATGAAGAAACATGTAAAAAGAGAGTTGAAAACACGCACGATTGTTTCCATGCTTTCAACCCAAAGGTAGGAAAGTTGACAAATCCACATGTACTTCCACCAGAATAGAACCATTGAAAGAAACCCCACGCGAAACTAACTGAGAAGAATTTCATGAACCCATGAACCTGTTTCCTGAAAATGCAATTTTAACATTAGCCTTTTTAGTGGGGTTTGTTATCCATCACGATTTGTGTGATCATCAAAAGACAAGAAAATCAATTGTCAGCAGTTTTGATCAACAAAAACCATACTTGCCATTCTTATCCCCCTTAGGAGTGTGGAAACCATTGATGAGCACAGCTGTAGCAGTTCCACTTGGATAAGATAACTTATAATCTATTATCATGATCTACAGAACAACAAAGGGAAGCATGAATAAAAGCCAAAGAAACTCAAGATTGTTGAAATGTCTGGGAAAGTAGGAATGAATTCTCAAGAAAGAACAGTTTCTTGTAATCTAAACAGGGTGGGAAATGTACCTTGCGAAGAGGGACTAATGCCAAAAGACCAACAAAACTAACAACGAAAAGAAAACCAATCATCCAATCAAGCTTAGGTTCCTTGTAACTCCCGGGTGAATTTCCATCGGTGTCAATTCCAGCCTGTTCATAAGTCCGCTTGTTCAATCCCAACAGATAAGATCCAAACCCACCTAAAATTTCATCATGATAATTTTTAATAATTTACCAATAGACAATAATTTTACAAGAAAAAAGAACCTTTTTCATCATTTCTACCTCCAACAGCAATACTGTAGCAAGCAACTGCAGCAGTTTGAATAATTGTATTCTCCTGCCTAGTGAATGGAGCAGAAACAAAATTGGCCTTGTGAAGCAATTTTGTCCATGTTTGAATTAACACATAGGCAAGAAGAGCAGCAGAGACATTGAGATTAGGAACAAGCCCAGTTGTAAGATTGAGTTTCATAACAATCACGCTGTAAATGATTCCAATCACTATGCTCGCAACTATTCCTCTTATGGTGATTTGTCTCGTCCATGGAGGAATTCTTTTGACTTCCTCTGTCAATTGTTGTCTCATCACTTCTTCCAAATCTTCTCTCTGAATCTCATTAGACTCTTTACTTTCCGAGTTCCCAACTTGAGTTATCCAGGCGCTCATTCTGCCAAGTTTTTTTATTAAAATCAAAACCCATCTAACAAATTATGATGTATTTGAAAAAAACAAAAGTACAATCATCGAACTTACCTGGGAAAGTTCTTTCTTCAGTATAGGAGACGAACTGAATGAATGCAAATCCTTTAGTCCCTCCAGTTAAGAAATCGCCAAAAAGCCAAAAGACCCTCCAAATTAAACCCACTGAACGATGGAAACAGATACTGGACAATCGACTATAGCATTCTCTAGCTCACACCGGGAAGCTATACAAGACATCAAAGAAATGTTCCAAAACCAAAACCCACCATTGAATTCTTCTCTCTTTAATTTTCAACTTATCGACCGGAAAAAATACTGCTATTACGCAGAGAATTTAAAGAACCCAAATGCAGGAAAAGCTCACCAAACAAAGAAGGGAAGGAAAATCCAACTTGTAAAAGACTATTCATTAATTGTACTACTACAAGATTAGGTAGTACAAAAGAAAACCCATAAAGTATTTTGCAGTACAAATTAAAGAAAAATCACTCAGCCACAAAGAGAAAAGAGAAATGGAAGTAAACGAATCAGTACTACAATCTTTTTTTTTTTTTTTCTTGGTTAAAAGATGGTGGGCTTTAGAATCATGAACTTCCGTTGACTCCTATCTCTTCCCATAACTTCCCCCACCGCGCAGATACAGACACACGTAAACCCCTGAACGAGAAAATCAAAAAGATAAAAAAGTTCGAAAGATTTGGATGATGATGATGAAATAATGGAAAATTCTTGTTCAACTAAAAAGATGAAGAAAAAGAGGATTGCCTTTCGGGAGTGTGGTGTAAACATGGGAACATCCAACTGTAGCTTTCTTTCCGCTGTGGTCCTTTTGGGCTAAGCTATTGTGGGGTCAGCTGGAATGGTTTTGTTAGTTGACCAATAGGTAATCTTTAATCAATCCAACGGCATTCTAAGTGCTACGCTGAATAATTAGTTAAATTAGAAATGAAGCGAAAATTTTTTTTTTGGGAACGCTGAAAAGAGAAATTATTTGTGTGAGAAAGTACGAGATTTGAAATAAAAAATATAAAAGAATAATTTTTAAATTTGAAATTATTTGTGAGAGAAAATACGAGATTTGAAATAAAAAATATAAAAAAATAAATTTTAAACTTAATCCAAAAGGACTTCTAGTAACACAGAAAAAAAAAAGTTAGTAACACAATAATTAAAGAAGGATTTGATATGTGTTGATATAGATTAACTTTTTCTATTTAATATATAAATTTTTTTACTGTTCAACTATTTTTATTAAATTTTTAGAACTTACAAAACTTTTAATATATATATATATAATTTAATTATATATTGTAAATTTCTATCCATATTAATATGTGTCATATGATATGAACACATATTAGACGGACTTTTTAAAGAAAATTATGTTACATACTAGATATGCAGGGATATAAATTGTATTATAAACCACATATTCATTTAGTAACTATTTATGTTTCAAATCTATTAGACAATATTGTTATACCTATAGTTTTAATAAAGTCTTAAAACAAAAAGAGATGAAAAAGAAGATAAAACTTTGAAATATGAAATTTATTAAATTAATATAAGAAAATTAGATATATTCTATTTTAAAAAATATATTGATTTAGATTTTCTTAATCCGTGTAAAATATCAATATCTTTCCTCATAATATGAAATGAAAATACAAATATTTTAGAAATTTTGTTTGTGTAAACGAGTACAGATCAACAAAACAAAAGGGATAGAGAGATGATATAGTAGTCAAAGAGGTGCATGCCCTACTTGTGGACCAATTGCATAACCGAACTTTTCATTTATGTTATGAATTTGGTGTTTTCCATTTATGTTATGAATTTCGTGTGTAAGTAGGAACATGAACTTTTTGAATTATATTAAATTACATATTCATGTAGTTTTTTAAAATATAAAAGGTGGCACACTTAGTGAAAATTATATCATAATAAAAATGAAATGACAGTTTTGTTAAAAAATAAGATAATTTCTACATCTAAGAGGAATCAAACTACTAATCTTTTAAAGTAGAGAGGCCTAACCTCTTGCCATTCGGATAAAGCCTACACTAGATTATATCTTCAGCATTTTCATAGGTGAAGATATGGACCATATGGTCCGCAAAAGAAATCTAAATATTAATAATATAGATGATGTGATTTAGTATGATCCAAAAGTTCACATCCCTATACATCAAGAAACTACATAAATAAAAGAAACGAGGTTGGACTTCTACTTCCTGCATAATTTTATTTATTAGTAATTCTAATGTTTAACGTCATTTAGAACTATGTTCTTGTTTTTTTCCAAATATTTAATGTATACTCCAACGAAATTTAATGAACGTGTGGACTACACAAGCACATACAGAATGTTGGTAGATTCTATCGCGCGGGATTATAATTATTGTTATAATTAAATTAAAAATGTTGTATTTTTAATTAATTATTAATTAAGTATTTAAACTTTTAATTTTTATCAAATATTTAAATTATGATTCGACATTCATAAAAAGTATCTAATAAACAATGAGTTCAAAACTCCAATGCATGAAAATGGAAAATTTTATAATCCTATGTTCGGTTATAGAAAGATCCCTTGAATTTAGAATTGCTTGTCATTCTCTCACGCCTTTCTTCGTTCATGGTTCTAAGCTGCGCAAGAAAAGTTCAAAGTCAATCCCAGCATTCGGGGAAAAGCCATCTTTTTCTCAACAATATCTTTGTCAAAATTCGACTTTCTAATTAAAAATTGCCCTCAAAATATTTTTTTGGTTGTACAAACTTAAGAGAACTGCCTCAAGTAAAAGCTTCAACAGCGGGCTGACCTAAAACGAGGATCCCAAATTACATAAAAAATTAATCGCATCAGAACGTTTCAAGGCCAAAGGGTTCGAATCCCTCTCTTTCCTCTTACACAGATGACTTGGTTTTTTTTCAAACCTAAGAGACTAGCTAGAAACCAACAACTAACATATTAACAGAACACTAACTTAGACACTTGATTGTAAAAATTAAAAGTTGATCAGTTATTACTTTTGACATACCTCTAATTTAAATATTTAATTCTCAAAATAAAAAATTTAAATACTCAATTTCTAATTAATTAAAAGTACGAAGGTGCTTTTAGAATTAACTCTTATTATTATAATGTAAATGTATTACCCAAGATTATTGAAGCAAACTAGGTGACATTAAAATTGTGACAATTAATTAATTACTTAATTAGAAGATTGTTTTCACCAATTATTTTTAACATTTATAAAATTCAACATATAAATTTCAAAATCAAACTTTATTAAACATACATTTGATCTAATTATTAATCAAAAGACTTTAGTAATACTTCTTTTGGTCTGATAAAGATTAGTAATAATTTAACGCTAAAGAGATTTCATTAAAATTTACTAAAGGAAGAACTAAAAGAACCTATTATTTTTAGCACATACACATGCAACATTAATTATTACATAATACTATATGTAGAATGATTCTCATTTGTACACGCAAGAGAGGAACACACATATTGAAATGTTTTATGGTACTCATCAGAGCCGACGCTACAACTTAAATCTCTGAGGTAAAAATTTAAATACAACAGATTTAGTGTATAATTTTAATTGTAAATTAAATTTTTTTGTATTAATTTAATTTAATTTAATTTTTATTTATTTGAGAATTAATAATAAAAATATTTATTAATTTTATACAAAATAAATATAATTTTATCACCATATAAATTTTTTTCAAAAAGGAGATGGAGTCTTTTTGGGCCTCTTAATAGTTTTGACGTGATACTCATACTACATTCTTTAATATGTTTCTTTAAATAATAATTTTTGTTTAAATTTATCTTTAAAATATTATAAAGTATTAAAAGTCGTATAAAACGATCGTCCGACCTTAATTTTAATTTGACGAGGTAAAGGAAAGTCAAGTGAGGTGATGTCTGAGACGAAAAGAACAAAAGCCTTATATATAAAACCATTATGGATTAGATAAGAATTTATACTCTTCAATTTAATAAATAGTCTATAAAGCATAATTCCAGTTGTCTTCCTTCCCTCAGAAGTAAATTTTAAATTAATAAATTTATTCTATAATTATTCTTTGTAATCTTCTTCTACGTCTTCCATTATTGGTGGTGATTCGTTCTGCGTCGTCATCACAAGTGCCAATAAAGGAAAATAGTAAGCAACTAGTTAATTATTTATTTTTATTTGATGTCGAAATAGAAATTATTTTAATTTAAATTTTATATATATTAATATGTATTTATTATATAATTTTTAATTTATTATTATATTTTTTTTCTCTTTATTCATTAAGAATAACATAAATATCTTACATAAAAATTATATTATTTTTTTAATCTTTAATTCGTGTACAAAATTTAAAATGACTTATATTCTTAATGGGGATAGTATTATTTCTAAATCCTTCAAATATCCCCAAAAAAAAAAAAAAAGTAAAAAACAACGGATTCCTTTTATTTATGATTTATTATCTCTGATCATATTATTCCATAAATAGCTTGGGTAACTTTGCCTTTCAGCTGATGGTGATTTTTGGCGGCAATTGCGTGCAATTTGTTGTGGGTCTAATTCATCATATATGCAGAAAAAGTTAAATGGCTTTTGCTTCCATTTTCAATAATAATGTGTTCCATTCACAAAAATAGCAACGAATGCGCATTCAAGGTATCTTTACCATTTTTTCTATACTGCGCCCGTTATTAAAAATGCACATCTTAAATAATTGGAATAAAAATTTAAAAATCTGAATCTTATTCAAGATTAAGATTTATTTTTATATATTTTATCAAAAATAATTCAAAATTTTGACCTCCTAATAATATTAAATTAGCAGGGTGCTTACGTAATGCGACAAGCCATATCCTATTAGTCATTTTATCATTTTCGTATCAGGAAAAGAGCACTTAAGATTCTCTTATTATAGTATAATTTCATTTTATGGTAAGCAGAAGAAAAAAAAAAAAAAAAAGGAAACTATTGAGATGGAAGGTGGGCCGCCGACAGCTTTAGAAGGTAATGGACTGAGAATGGGGAATAAAAAGAAAGGGACAAGTCTAGTTATAGTTGGAATCTTACTATTGGGCCTTGAAGTGAACATAGGGCGGCCCATCATTATCCAAGCGTCAGTGAGAAGCCCATTCAAATACCGGGTCGTCTATTCCTCTTTTCTTTATTGATAATCAAGAGTGACTACGAATTGCGAAATCTCCTTTTGCTTTTTGCCTCTCTCTCTCTCTCTCTCTCTCTCTTCTTCTTCGTTTTCTCTTCAACGCCGACCTTCCTTTCTTCTAAGAAAAAAACAGTTTCCCATATTTTCCCCCATTCTTCGGAAAAAATTAATTCAAAGCCGCCGACGATATCATCATATTTATTTGGAATCAGCAAAACCAGATAAGGGAAGCAAATAAAGCAAGAACAAGATGAAGAGCAATTCGTCGGAGACGAAATTTGTTCAAGAGCTGATATTATACGCTGCCAGCGCCGCTCTTAGCTGTTTGGTTTTGTTCACCGGCCTTCGATATCTCGACCCTAACCGCGAGGCATCCAAGAAAGCCCTTGAACACAAGAAGGAAATCGCTAAGCGTTTGGGTCGCCCTCTTATTCAAACTAATGCCTACGAGGTCAATTTTGTCTCTTTTCTTCTTCTTTGCTATTCCAATCGCCGCTTTCGTGTGTTTATGACATCCTGATTAATTATTCTCCCTAGTTTTCCTTTAGGAAAAATTTCAGTAATCACTTTAAGTTAGTGATATCACCAAGTTTAGTGGATTATTTTTCTAATGAGATTTCTCGCAAGCTAAATTTTTGCGTTAGCTAGTATATGAATACGCTGATAGCCTTGCTCATGTGTATGTGGTCAAAGGTTCAGCCACACCTTATCATCATGAAAAATGGATATAACTTTATTTAAGAAGATGGATACTAGTTCGAACTTTGAATGAGTTGGGGGAAAAAGAAGAGCTGGGGATAGTAACAGAGATGAAAACTTGAATTAAGAAACTAGCTAAGTTCTAGTTTCTGCTTTAAGTCAGGCCCTTTTAGTAATTGGTGTATGTTATAAGTGCATAGTTCCACTCCCAGAGACAGTAGGATAAATTGCTCTTAACAAGATTGCTTACTACTTCCAATTCCCGAAAAGACAAAAAAGGTAATTCTAATGCAACATGGAAGATTTGAGCAGTTGATATCTTATTTGAATTACTTAGAAAAGAGCTACTATGTGGCATTTTCTTGGGCAATTAAATCCAAATTTACCACTTTACTGTCAGGGGAAGTTTAAGTTCCACAAATCGAAGGAACCAGCAAAAGCTTGTTTAACTTTTCAAATTCTAGGTGGAGAATAGTACCACTTCACTGTCAAGGGAAGTTGTGTGATGCAATAGCTGAATAACTTGTCATGACTCAGTTCTGTAATAGTATATTGTGTTGGATATAAGAAAATTCAAAATTGGATTCGCTTAGCTGAATATATACCCTTGACGAAGGATAGCAGAGTTTAAATTAAGATAATTTCAACTCTAATAGTAAAAATAAAGGAATTGATTTCATTTCCATTCGAGGTTCATAGATTGATTGTTGACCAATGTATCTGATATGCTTTTCCTGTGTCCAAGAAAAAGGAATGAAAATACATGTAATATATGGCCTGAGCTAGCTTGGATGCTTGTATATATGGTTTATAAGCTTTGTTAGAATTTTTTAGATTTCCTTTCTTGGAGTTTGTACCTAAAGACTAGTTAATTGCTCTATGCTTTATATGCAGTGAGAGTTGAAATAAATGAAACTGTAATTTGAAACTTTTTTGGTTGGCGTGCACTCTTGTGACTTTTGATTCTTCTCTCAATCTTATGTAGGATGTAATTGCTTGTGATGTCATTAATCCCAACCACATTGATGTGGAGTTTGACTCTATTGGTGGATTGGAGAGAATCAAGCAAGCCTTATACGAGTTAGTGATCCTTCCCCTACGTAGACCTGAACTATTTTCTCGTGGGAAGCTTCTTGGTCCACAAAAAGGTGTCTTGCTATATGGACCTCCTGGCACTGGAAAGACTATGCTTGCAAAAGCGATTGCCAAGGAATCTGGAGCTGTTTTCATCAATGTAAGAATATCAAATTTGATGAGCAAATGGTTTGGTGATGCTCAAAAACTTGGTGCGTATAATTGTTCCTTCTTTTCACGCCTTTGCCTTTTGGTGTTGTTTCATATTTGATAATTGTGTTGCATCCATGTTTATACTTCAAAATGAAAATTGCATCTTATTTCCATATGCATTAAGAGACATGTACTGGTAACACTTCTTTGTTTGTTCTTTGTGCTTTATTGAACGTTCAATTTTGTAATCTATTACAGTTGCTGCTGTATTTAGCCTCGCATATAAGCTTCAGCCAGCAATTATTTTCATTGATGAGGTGGATAGTTTTTTGGGTCAGCGCAAGACCACTGACCATGAAGCATTAACAAACATGAAAACGGAATTTATGGCTCTGTGGGATGGTTTCACGACAGATCGTAAGTGTGCTACTTCCTCATTATTATTGAGATGTTTTGGTTTCTTTGGTTTCTGCTGATGTTGAAAGTTATGGAAACTTCATGCATTCACCTATAACTCTTATTAGGTGTTTGTATCTCAGTGGATTGTTGTGTTTTCTCTTATTTCTGTTTAGATTCCTATTGTTCTAACTGCTGGTGTTGCTTTTGTAGAAAATGCGCGTGTCATGGTTCTTGCTGCTACTAACCGTCCGTCAGAGCTTGATGAAGCAATTCTTCGGCGCCTTCCTCAGTCATTTGAGATTGGGATGCCTGATCGTAGAGAGAGGGCTGAAATATTGAAAGTAATTCTCAGGGGCGAGAAGGTTGAAGCAAATATTGATTATGACCGTATTGCTAGTCTATGTGAAGGATACACTGGTTCAGATCTTCTTGAGCTCTGCAAGAAAGCTGCCTATTTTCCTATCAGGGAACTACTTGATGAAGAGAGGAAGGGAAACTACTCTGCGGTTAGTATACTATGTTTTACTGATATAAAGCATGTAATTTGCATTGTGATTCTGTCAGATCACTCAGTTAAGATGTCAACGGATTTTTCCAATTTGCATAAACTGGTCTTCTATGCTGTTCTTAGTTCCCTCTTAAGGCTTGAGAGAGATGGAACGTTTGCATACCCATCTATACTAGATGGCTTAGTTTAGGAACCTTGTTGTCACTGCATGTGCTCTTATTTATTTTATTTTTGCGGAAAGAAAGCTTAGTGTTTTTTTCATATTTATATTGTTTTAGGAACCGAGACCATTATCACAATCAGATCTGGAGAAAGTTATTGCAACATCTACTAAAACAAACATTGCTGCAAGTGAATATACCAGACTAAGTTCACAATCTCCAGGATGGTCAGGGCAAAGCGATGATTATGTACAAGTTGCGATCAGTGAGCTCTCTAAACTTGTGGCTTCCCAAATTTTGAATATCCAGTCTGATGCTCAAGATCCTTAATTATTTCTTCCCACCTGTAGACTAAGAGGTATCTTCAATTTTATGCCGACTATGTAACTTAATTGGTTTTAATGTTAGTGCATAAAGTTTGATGTTTTAAGCATCTATCAGGCATTTATCTCATTTGAGCATTACGACAGGAGTTTTTCAGTGAGATGATGTTACCTTATATTAGCCTAGTTCAGATTCTTTATGGTGGAAAATGCTTCACTTTAGCTTGATATGGCATTGTCTGTTGTGTGGCCGTTTTGTTAGTAGTGCTCTACGTTATCTACGTCTGCTGGCATTTGTATGTTGGGTAGGTTAGGGGTTATTGGACGAGGAACTGAATGCTCATCTAGAGAGCTCTCTAACTGTTTGTGGTTTTGGATGGTTGACAGGAAAGCCTGACCATGTGGAGGCAGAGTAATGGTGCTTTTAGTATTTACTTGTGTAGATCTGGAGTTCGTATAGAGGCTTGTTTTCTTATTTGGAATTCATTTTGACTCCAATATTTCACGACCGCTAATTATTGAGATAGGATGATATGAATACGGAGATTCAGGAGCATTTGGGGCCTAGCTTATTGTTTGTGAGAGCTCACTACCGGTTCCGGTTTAGGGAACTCTTAACCAGATGGCCCTCTTTAATGTTCCAGCAAGAGATGATTGTCTCCTCTATAAACTAGTATTATTTGTTATAATGGTGACTCGAGCTAGTTTCTACGGTTAAGAAATGTGGCATTGGACATTATGGTGCCCTTTTTCGTCCTCCTGTAATATGTTGCTGACAAGAGTTTAGTCTTGTAAGTATTCTATGTAAGCCTATTCTTTTCGACATGAATTGCTTTGGGTAATATAAGGCAAACTTCTGAATCAGAATTTGTGTTCAAACTTCAACTATTCAAATTTATCTGAAAAGTCTGAATCACTCAAAGGTAATGTATGTCTGTCTAACGCCAACCTTGTTCGCTTGCTCTTATTTGTGTGTGAAGCAGCATTTGAATACTACAAGAGTTTACTTTTCTAAGCAAATTTTAGCTGATACTTCAAAAAGTGGGTGGTCTTCTTTTGGTGAGCTCTCTATGAGGCGATTTTTCTAAATGGAAAACGTTTCTTTGAGAAATCGGCTGTAAATATCCCTAGCTTATTTTAATCCCTAAAAATAAAAACTTTTCTCATTTTATCTGTCACTCTTAGTTTGTCTTATTGCATCTATAAATTATTATTTGTCATTATAGTCGTCAAATTTTTTTCACCTCTAAAGTTCGTAATTTTACTCACGCCAATAATTATAATTTAAAAAAATACATGTGAATAACATATGCTCGTCTCTTGGTATTTTTATCTACTATTATTAATTTAACATGTAAAGTCATCTAACTTTGCACAAGTTAATTTGTTAGGTTTTTAAGTATTAAAAATAAAGCTTATGTATAAGATAAGAAAAATTAAAATAGTTTTAGGGTATTTATATCTATTTATTTTTTCCTTTTTAAAAAATCTTTAAAACATTGGCAAAAAAATGTCCTTGTATAATTTATGTCTTATCATTTGAGGAATTATTTAATTCATTAGCAACTTTCGTCCACAACTTTTTTATAACGACAAAAAATGGCCTTATACTGCAATGATGGGTGATATTCGGTCAATTTGTATCACGTAATATTCACATGTCATCTTTATGAATGAAAAAATTGTTCAGTCACTAAGCTAAGCACTAACCAACAACTGTAATAGATCGAAATAACCTGATTCATGAACTGATCAAAACTATTGTCAAGTTATTCGACTCATTACAGTAGCGGGCTTGGACTTAGATTAATGGTTAGACCATTTTACTCTATATTCTATTCAAATTTCTATGCTTATTGAGACTTTAAGCACTCTAAGCATGTGCTCAGAAGCTCCTGCCCCCCCTGGCAGAGATACTTTCCGAATTCTGAGGCAGCCCCTTTAGCCTCGGCTAGGGTCACCTCTTCAATAGTGGAGCGCCCTTTTCTTGCAGGGGAGTCGCCTCTACCGTTGGAAGCGCTTGCTGAATGGGGGCTTTCAACGCGGGGTCTTGCGAGGTTGGACCATGAGGTGGCATCGGCCCCTCAACCGAAGGCTCCGCCTTATGCCCCTCTATTGAAGGAAGGGAGGAGACCGAAGGATTAAAGGAGGGAAAAGGTTCTCCCGGTTTGTGGGAGGACACTTCCCCTGGGAGAACACTAGAAGCAGCACCACCTGTTTCCCTGACAAAATCAAAATATTCAAATAACATGCGAGTGTCGCGTAAAATAAATTAGCTGAAAATTATCTATAGCCCTCGTAAAAAATTATTAGGTACAAGTAACTAATAAAATAAATAATGTACTCAAATAACAAAATGTAAATTATATAGAGAAAATTGTCAATTTCTGAGAATCTTTTTCTCTGTTATAGGAGATCTGATTATAGCTTTTTGTGCATGTAGAAGAATATATAGCTTGTAGTATTGATGATATATAACTTGAACTAATGTTTGTAATGTTTATAACTATGCAAGACTTAAATCTTTATTTGCTTAAAGAAAAAAGACTTAAAAAAGCTTTATTTGGATTGCTTTTTAGTTTGAAAAGGTAAATATTCTATGGTTAAAATTTTTGTTGAAATATAAAATGAAGGGTTTATAATAAAATCAGAGAATGAGTGGGGGAGGAATGCTGAGGGTAGTAATAGTTAGGTCCCCTCCCAGACAGATTGTCCATATTCGGACATGATGATGATAAGGTCCAAAAACAAAAGAGAGTCATTCACTCACCTGCCTGCCCGGAAAACTATCCCTTGTCCTCTTCCCACCAACCCCCCATAGCGCCCAGAACGAGCCAGCCAGTTCCCTCACTCGTATACTATATCATATACGTCCCCCAACCCCCCACCAAATATATATATATATATATATATATATTATACGCATAACAATTATCACGTGTACTCGCATTAGTAGGAATTACTATATATATATATATTAATTCAAAATTGAAGATTATACTAACATGACATGAGGAAACCATTTTGTATATGTACTATAGGTTTCGGAATATTTTCATAATATAAGAATTTATTTCTTGACATATATAGAAGGAGACAATAATAAAACAAAGTATATTTGTGTATAATTAATATTTAGCAAGACAAGTCTATGATTGATATAATACCAATTACCAAATGAGGAGTCTACAAAGAGGTACCAGAGAACTGTTTATAGTATTTAAAAATCATTGGCCTAAAAGTTCATAAGTTTTCAAAAAATAAAATAAAATTATAATGGTAATTTATTATCAAATATTAAGACAATAATATCTTTCATCACATAAACAATTAGAATAATAAAATTTTTTTAGGAAAGGGTATTATGGTGTTAGTAAATGGTAATAAATAAGAATTGAACACGTGAAATAATATTTTAGAAAATTTTTAAAGTCTTTTGCTAATAAATTATTATTTTTTATAATTTTTTTTACTTAAATTAGTTAAGAATTATACTTGATAAAAAAATTAGCTTTTTTTAAAAACTAATATCATTTTTATATATTTATAGATCTCGAGTCTTTTTCTACGTAAGCTTGTACATGATGCGGTATATCTTCCATCCAAACTTGAAGGTTTGATATGGTCACCTATTTTTGCTGACATATGAGAGCAAGTGTGTTGGCTTGTTTCCTACTGGTTTGCAATCTGGGTCTAATAAAGAACGATAAGCACCCCATTAAACGCTACATATTAAAATACGTCTCTCTCTACTCGGAGACAAATGAGTAGTCAGTCAGTTCACTCCTTGTAAAGGAATTTTTTTACAAAAAAACAATTATTCTTTTTTTTTTTTTAAAAAAGGAAAAACAATTTTTCTTGAACACGTACTAATAATATGCATTAATTTTTTAATTTTGTAAAAACTTTTTTGAGAGAGAATAATATTGTAAATTTAAACATTATAATTATTTAAATGGCAATTTATAATATAAATTCGGTTACAACTAACATGGTATACTCACTTATTAAAATTACTTCGTTTTAGTATAGGTTTTATTATTTAATCATAAGTAAAATCATCATTGATTTTACAAATCCATACATCTCAATGTCGAAGAAAATCGAATTTTTTTTCCTTATTTTCTGCGATCTCTTCTATTTACACGAATCTCGGCTGCGCAATCTCATGGATTCCCAAATTTTTTTTCATGTGATTTTCCTTCAATTGATCATCGTTAATCATTTACAATTTTTATTTTTCAATAGAGAATTATGAAGAAATCAATATTCTGCCGTTTGTTGATATGGAGGATTTGAATTATGGTGTTTTCAATCCTTCTATTTGTGAAGATAGCGTTTTAGTAATGCCAGAATCATTGGAAGAAGGAATTTCGCGTAAGATTTTTTTTTTTTTTTAATTTAGTTGTTGTTTTGGAGATATTGTACTGCTGTAAATATATATGCATAGTTTTATAATTAGGTATGCCTAATTTCTCAACTAATTAAGCCTATGTTTTATAACCAGCGGAATTTTCGAATTTTTGTTTTACTTATGTTTTTAGACTTTTTTGTTGGTTTTAATATAATGTTTGTTATGCTTTCAAGCTTATTTTAATTTTAATATGGTTGGGGATCGTTTCATTTTATTTGTATTATGTATTTGAATTTTAGTAGTCCGTGTGCTTACTTTTATAGTAGAATGTGCCTATTCTTTTTGACTCAGTGTGCTTACTTTTGAAACAGAGTGTGTTTACTTTTATATATAAGTGAGATACTAAAATTCTAATATGTTTTCTATACTTTATATGATTTTTTTTTTGTTGTTTTAATGTAAAGTTATGTTGTGTGTTTTAAACTTATATTGATTTTATTACGTATTTTTGAAGTTCAATGGTTAAATACATAGTGTGCCTACTTTTATAGCAGAGTATGCTTACTTTATTAACTATGTGTGCCTACTTTTATTATGAATTGCTACATTTCCAAAGGTGAATATGGCACCAAACATGAAAAATAGTCCGCTGAAGGTATGTGTGTCTATTTTTGTACATGTGTGCCTAATTCTACAGTTGATTGTGCCTACTTTTTAAACTATTTGTGCCGACATTATATCATACTCAAATTGAATTATTTTATATATTTATGCCTTTTTTAGAACAGTTTTTGTCTAATTTTATAGTTGTGTGTGTCTATTTTGTAAACTATTTGGGCCTACACTACATCAGACTCAAGTTGAATTACTTTATGCATTTGTACCCTTTTTTACAACCGTTTGTGCTTCATTTTTTATGTGCAAGGATACAATTATTGCATATCCAATAGTGAATATGGGATCAAACATGCAAAATGGTTTACTGAAGATAATACGCCTACTTTTGTATACCTGTATGCCTAATTCTACCGTTAATTATGCCTACTTTTTAAACTATTTATGCCACATTATATCATACTCAAGTTGAATTACTTTATACATTTGTGCCCTTTTTTACAACAGTTTGTGTCTAATTTTATAATTTTGTGTACATATTTTGTATACTATTTGTGCATACATTATATTAGACTCGTTGAATTACTTTATGCATTTGTGCCCTTTTTTATAATCGTTTGTGCTCATTTTTATGTGCAGGAGGTACAATTGTTGCATATCCAAGGGTTAATATGGCATCAAACATGCAAAATTGTCCATTGAAGATAATGTGCCTACTTTTGTGCCTAATTCTACAATTGATTGTGTCTATTTTTTAAACTATTTGTGTCTACATTATATTAGATTCAGCTTGAATTACTTTATGCATTTGCACCCTTTTTAACAACATTTTGTCAATTTTATAGTTGTATATGACTATTCTTATAACTATGGTTACTCATTCTTTTTTTTTTTTTTTTTTTCATATCCAAGTGTGATTATGTGATATGAACTTTGTTGTACAAAGATCAAAATCATTCAATTAAGCTTCCAAGGATCTTTTGCCTTCAATATGACTTGAATACTCTCCATCCTCAAGTAACTCTAGCCAATCCAAGGACCTCTCGAATCCAAGTTGAATGTTGATGAAATTGAGAGTTTTCCCTAATGGCTTCTGGGGTTCTTCAACCATCTTAGTTAGCTTCTAAGGGTTTGCTTCCTTAGTTTGTGAGTAATTGATTACTTAGTTTGATGAATCTATGGAAATTAATTGATCATTGCCAATTCCTTATTGATTGATTCTAAGAATTCTTGTTTCTAGAGTAAATTAATTTGGGCCTTTTAATTTATGTAGTTTGAGTTTTCTAATTTAGTTTCCCTAATGTTCTTGCTATCAAGTTGGGAAAGAATTCATGCTCTTAGTATTGGGTTTATGTTGCTTAGTTCTTTATAAGTTCTTTAGTAGTGTGTTTGAATTACAAAATTTTCAACAGTTACAAAATTTTCCATAGAAATTCTTCAATAAAGAGGTGATCTTGAGATGGTGATGAATTCAATTTGCAATCAAATTGGGATTCACGTCATTGTGATATAAAACATGCAAAATTGGTGATTATAAGTAAGTGTATCTATTTTTATAACTTGACATGTCTACTTTCATAATTGTGGTGCCTTAATTGAAATCACATTTTCCTTTCCTTCCAAGTTTATTGCATTTTACTTGTAACACTATTTATAAATAAAATAAAAACTCCTTCGTCTTAACTGTTGTCTGAAACTGAAACCGGCCATTATTGTTTCTTTGTTTTCCAGACCCAATTCCCCATTTCTAACTTCACCTGCCCACACAAATTCGATTAAGAATTCCAAGCAACCAAACAAGTTCAAATGATCCAAGAAAATCTACTTTTATAAAGCACAACTTATGAATTTACATATCATCAACAATAGTAGCAAATAACATATCAATTTTACAATAAATTTTCAATAACAAATTACTAAAAACAAAGAGATTAAGGAAGATTTTCCCCAAATTAATTAAGAATGTGTGATAATTAAACGAATTTTTCAATTCTGACGCCCCACACCATTGCGACAGGAGGGGGCTACCCATACACCCACTGCACGGGTGGAATACTACTTAGTCAAGTAAAAAGGCCAACCTGAGAGCGAGGCAAGCCAGAACAGGCTATCCATGAGCAGGTTAAAGCTTGGGCTCATGCCTTATCGAGCATGTTATCTAGCGCAGGTGGCCCTCTAGAATGGAGTCAAATTCTCGCTTCAGCTCGACTCATCAAAGGAAAAATTCAACTCTTAGCTTAATTCCATAATTATAGGAGGAAGCCATTATATATATATATATATATATAGAGAGAGAGAGAGAGAGAGAGAGAGAGAGAGAGAGAGAGAGAGAGAGAGAGAGAGAGAGAGAGAGAGAGAGAGACTAGAGTCTATTTCTGCCGCTACCACCATTTTTCAGTGAAATTGATGAAGAAGATGAGGCGCGCACCACCATGTTTCAGTGAAATTGAAGAAGAAGAGGAGAGGCGCGTGAATCAATTGATTAGGGTGAGATTGGACTTGTTTTTGTCATATTATGGAGATTAAATAAAACTACATAGTTTTGGCATTGAGTACACCATACAGGGTGTAACCGGATGCATGGTATGACAACTGCATAAATTATATATATATATATATATATGAAAACAAAGAAATCCTACGTGGTTTGTTTTCGCCACTTGGCATCCAGTGGACACCTTCTCCCATTTAAATTCCATTCTATTATAAAAAAATAAAAAAAGATAATAATGGATTTGATATAGATAATGATTGGAGAGTTTTTAGTTGATAATGATAATTGAAGAGTTTTAATATGATAATAAAACTTTATTTGTTGATGATTTGAAAATTCTCCGAAAAGCAAATTAATCTAATAAAAATTAATCTAATAAAAGAAATTCGAAAACTTTAATTTCCAAAAAAATTTAATTTGCAACAAAAAACTACCATATTTTTTAAAATATATTAAAAAATAAATGCAAAAAATTTAATTTCTAAAATTGAGAAAAACAAAGAAAATTCAAAAATTAATTTGAAAAGTTTAATTTAAAAAAAAAGAGAGAGAATAATAAATATTAAAAATTAATGTGAAAACTAATTTTCGAAGTTGAGAAAATAAATTTGAAAATTTTAATTTAAAAAAAAGGATAATAATGATTTGATATAGATAATAATTAAAGAGTTTTCATTCGATAAGGATAATTGAAGAGTTTTAATTTGATAATAAAACTTTATACACGGATAATTTGAGAATCCTGCAATAAGCAAGGTAATCTAATAAAAAATTGATTTCATAAATTATAAATTCGAAAACTTTAATTTTAAAAAAAAAATTATTTGCAGTTGAAAAACTACAATATTTTTTAAAATATATTATTAAAAAATAAATTCAAAAAATGTAATTTTAAAAAAGATATAATATTGAATTTGATATAAATAATAATTAAAAAGTTTAATTTTGTAATGATAATTGAAGAGTTTTAATTTGATAATAAAACTTTGTTTGCTAATAATTTGAGAATCCTGTAAGAACTAAGTTAATTTAATAAAATAATTTCAAAAGTTTTAGTTTCTGAAAAATTTAATTTGCAGCCGAAAAACTACAAATAATTTTTTTAAATGTATTAAAAAAATAAATCTGAGATATTGACAAGAAAATATTATATATATATATTAAAACAAAGCCCTACTAAGTTCATAAGAGTACCATTTGGCACCTTTCTTTTTTCTCCCCATGAAAAAAATTAAAAAATAGAGAATATAAGAAATAATTAATAGTGACAACTATCTTCCTACATTTAAGGTGGGTTACATCAAAATTAAATAAATTAATATCCTGATAAGAACAAATTAGTGACAAGAAAAAAAAAAAAATATAGTACATGAGATAGTTAATACTAATAACTATCTTTCTACATTTAACGTGGTTACATTAAAATTAAATAAAATAATATTAATCAAATGAATATTATAAATTAAATAAATTAATATTCTGATAAAAAAATTAATGACAAGAAAAAAATATATAGTACATGAGATAGTTAATAATCTTCCTACATTTAATGCGGTTACACTAAAATTAAATAAAATAATATTAATCAAATGAATATTATTATAAGAACAAATTATTGACAAGACATTTAAGATGGATTACATTAAAATTAAATAAAATAATATTAATCGAATTAATATATATATATATATATATGTATGTGTGTGAAAACAAAGAAATCATACGTGGCTTACTTTTGCCACTTTGTGTCCATCTAGACACCTTTTCACTTTTTTTTCTTTCTTTTCTATTATAAAAAGCAAAAAAGAGATAATAAAAAATTTGATATAAATAATAATTAAAGAGTTTTAATTCGACAATGATAATTGGAGATTTTTAATTTGATAACAAAAATGTATTTGTTAATGATTTGAGAATCTTGCTAGAAGCAAGTTAATCTAATAAAATAAATTAGTAACTTTAATTTCCAAAAAAAAAAAAAAATTTGCAGCTGAAAGTTACAATATATTTTTAATTATATTAAAAAATAAATTCAAAAACTTAATTTTCAAAATTGAGAAAAACAAAGAAAATAAAAAATATATGCAAAAAATTTAATTTTAAAAAAAAGAGATGTAATAAAATATTAAAAAATAAATGTGAAAATGAAATTGAGAAAAAAAGAAAATGTGAAAATAAATAGAAATAGTAAATAAAAAAAGAGATTTACTTTGCAATTCTTGTTTCTTTTCTCTTGGACTATATATATATATATATATATATATTTTGTTTAGATATAATTTAATGAAGAACTAATATAATTCTTTTTTCTTTCTTTCTCTTTTTTATGTATTTAATTTGTTAAAAGATTGGATCTTTGTGACCTGCTATCAATCTAATTTTTCAAGTACTTTTTTTTATATTTTTGGTAAAATTATATAATACTTGGCTACTAACATTTTTTTTTTTAATTTATGGGATTATATTTGTTGAACTTTTAGTTGCTAATATTAGAGTGGAATCTAATGAAATATATTTGGGTATGTCATTCTCTTAATATTATCTGGTTTTTTTTTAAAAAGTATTATCTAACTTTCTTTTTAAAAGAAACATTACCTGACTTTTACATTTAAGTTTATAGATTTACGAAGTCCTTTATGAATCTAGCTGTTTTCTTTTTTAGATTGCAGATAATTGAGTTGAAGTTAATGAGTTCATCAATATATATATATATATATCTTCTTCTTTTAAATTCAGGGTTATCCTTCTTTTTTTCGTTTTATAGAATCCTAATTTGGATGCTTGATTGTCAAAATTAACCGTGAATTTTTTTCAACAGTTAATTTCTTTTTACAAAATCCTTTGGGTACTTATTTTCAAATTAAAAGTTTAATCACTCAATTAATATTTTGCTAAAAATACAAGGTATTTTTACAAATATTCGTCCGTACTTGAAGCACGAAAACGTAATTAATGATATATGGTGATAGTATATTTTAACTATAAATTAAATTTGTTATTATTTATTTATTATTTTTTTGAAAGGAAAAGATTCATCCTCTATTAAGTAGAAAATTGATCTACTATGGCACAATTTACAGAATTTTGTAGCTCTTTCATCTATATTTGGACATTTCAAATATCACATCCATATATAACTAGTATATGGGTTGGTATATTAACATCTCTACTAATGTATTGTAATCTAGATTTAAATTATTTATAATTAGAATACTAAAAATGAGAGTATTTTGTTAGGATTATTCAAAATCTTGCAATATATATTTTATAATTTTTTTAATAATATAATGTTTAAAATTTATCTCTAAAATTGTAAGATTAATTAATAAAGTTATTATTAAAAATTATAAGTTAGGCGATCTTAGGTACTAAGCCTCCTACAGGTGTAGGCACCATCCGAAAGTCAGTATTTAATCTCTTTGTTTATTCCTTCAAGTTTTTATTTGACAGGAGTGGTGATGGTGGAGAACAGTGTCACTTGATAGATAGGTGCAGTGCAGGGGAAGAAGGTCCAAAAAGACTGAAAAGAAAAAAGGAAAATACCTTCTGAGGGAGAATCGTTTTTGCCTTTTGGGCTGTTTAGATGTAAAAATCTGCACAAATCCGAAAGATTAGGGATTAAAAAGAAAAAAATAGTATTAGTGAGATTCAAGAATATCAAAAAGCAGCTGAGCTGTGGAAGACGACATGGAATGGAAGTTAAAGCAATTGTGAACAGTATTTTTTATCTCCGTCTCCCCACCCATCATTCTTCTTCTTTAGGATTATATCCCTACCCATTATAAACAATTCATTATTACCTGAGGAAGACTCTGCATTCGATTTAATGTTTCATTTTACTGTTTAATGTTTAGTCCAAATTTTCAATCTTTTTTTTTTCAATTCTTATTTTATTTTGATTAGATTTGATTCCATTTTACTCTTATCGTTTTTTATTTTACAAAATCTATTTCTAATTCTACAAAAATTTACCAATTCATCTTTAGAATAGAATTTACGACACTTATATCTTTTTAAAATTCACTTGCACCTCTCTAATATTCATCCAAACATTCTATTTACAATTCATGACACTTTTTTTTTTTTTTTTCTTAATTGACGTTCATTTTCTCTCTCTAAAATTAACGCTTATTTTCTCTCTATAAAATTTAAGATACCTTCTATAAAATTATCACCCATAATTTTTCTCTCTAAAATTCACGACACAAAATGTGAATTTTGTAAAATTAGAATTGATTAATTTTGTAAAATTAAAATTGATGAATTTTGTAAAATTAGAATTGAATTTTATAAATTAAAAAGAAAGAACAGTTTGAATAGAACTGAATCAAATGTAATGGGAAAAAAGTTACATTTTTAACTAAGAAACAAAATAAAAAATAAAAAACTTCTAACCGAAAACCAAAATAAAAATTGAAAATGTTGACAAAAATCGAACCGTATTAGATGCAGCAGCCTTCATTTTAACAAGTCACTGGATATTCTGATAGTCCTCCAATCGGTTTCTGAAAATAATGGGGACGAGTGAGTGAGAGGGAGGGATGAAGAATGTGATAAATACATCCAAAGTGAGTTTTACATATTAATTATGGTTTTAATTAAGGGGAGCAAATTATACAATGCAACCGCTATACCTTTTCTTTTTACATTGTACAATTTGTCAGAAAATCTGTATTTTATTACTACAAAACCCTAACACTGTAATGTACACCGTAACTAAAACATAGAATTTATGAAATCAGTGTTAACCACAACTACTGTATTTTTACAGTGTGATATATATACATATAAAAGAAACAAAAATATCAAAATAATAGTTAGGAAATAGAAATAAATCCCGCGTCTTGAATAAATTTTAATTTTCTTAAACCAGATTCGTTCTCTCTACCAGAAGTACAAGAGCTGTGTTAGAACGTCTGTTTCCCATAATAAAACGGATTTCGAAAAATAGTTTAGCACTTGAAGCTGTTTTCTCTTCAAACTTGAACAAATTGATGATGAATAGGAAGAAGATATATATATATATATATATATGCAGATTAAGAGAATATGCTAGAAGTTGCAAAGAAAAATTTCTTATGTCTTCTGCTGAGCCAAACAACAGTATTTATAGATGGAAAAATCCTTCAATTGTTATATTGAATTAGTTCTATACATTGAATTCACCCTTCAACAACTATATTGAATTAGTTCTGTACATTCAGCAACTATTAGAGAAATGAATATGGCTGTACATTGAACTCAATAGAAATGAATATGGCTATTCATTAAACTCAACAGCCATTGAATCAAGACCAAAAAAAAAAAAATGGCAAAACGTGGGTCTGATAAGGCCCCCTGTTCTTTTTCAATGTGGGATTCGAATCCCTTACTTGCCAACCTTTTCCTCTTTAATTTTTTTTCATTCACTTCCTTTTTCCAATTATTTTCCAACAATCCCCCACATGAATGATAACAAAAAAACTGTTTTGACTCATAGTTTATGTTCATCAACTGACTTATGCATAGGAAAAGTAGGTATTCACCTTTGAACGTTCCCCTTGTAATATACGTATACTTTAGTAGCTATCTAGTAGACATAATGTCTTTAAATTGCCCTACTTTCTTATATAAAGAGTCGATATATCTTACACATAAATCATTTATTTGTTCAGTTCTCATGATTTTGTTCATTTTGGCCATGAACACATCCTGAATCTGTAAGAGTTTCTAAAGAATTGAGCCTAAGCAATTCTCTTTGAAAGCAGCCCCACTTTTCTCTCACATAGGTGATTTCTTAAATATATATATATAAATATATTAAGAATCATTAAAGCAACATAATGCTAACCTTAATTGTTCCCACAGTGACACACTAAGTCTTATAATTAGGATGTCCCTTTGAACCTAGATCTTAGGATCTCCAGCCAACTAGGTAGGGTTTTCATTTATAAACTTTATCCTTCATAGGCTTTTACTCCCATTCCTTTTGTTAGTCTTTCAACTGCCTCTCTATTTAACCCTTTGGTTAATGGAGTCGCGATGTTTTCTTTTCACTTTACATAATCAATCGAAATAAAACTCGACGAGAGAAGTTGTCTAATGGTATTGTGTCTGTGACGAATATGTCTAGACATACCTTTGTAAATGGAATTATGTGCTCTCCCTATTGCTAATTGGCTATCACAATAAATGTAGATAGGGGGCACATGTTTTTCCCACTTAGGAATATCTTCCAAGAAATAGCGTAACCATTCAGCCTCTTCCCTACACTTATCTAATGCAATGAATGAAGATTCCATAGTAGATTTGGCAATCACTGTTTATTTTAAGGATTTCCATGTTATAGCTGCTCCAATCCTTTATATCTGATATCCAGTTAGCATCTGCGTAACCTTCTAACACAGTTAGATATCTGGTATTGTGTAGCCTATAATTTTGCGTATACCGAAGGTATCTCAATACTCTTATTGTTGTCCAATGTTCTGCACTAGAATTACTCGTATATCCACTCAATTTGCTTACTACATAAGCAATATTTGGTCTAGTACAATTCATTAAATACATTAAACTTCTAATTATCCTTGCATATTCAACTTGAGAAACACCTTCTCTTCGATTCTTGGATAAATAAAGATTCGTATCTAATGACGGCCTTGCAATTCCAGAATTATTCTTGTTAAATTTTTCAATAATTTAATCTACATAATGAGTCTGACTTAAAACTAGTCCATCTGCCATTCTTATGATTTTAATACCTAAAATCACATCAGCAAGTTCCATATTTTTCATGTCAAATTTTGAATTCAACATGTTTTTAGTAGATTTGACAATTTTGTCATTACTACCAACAATGAGTATGTCATCTACATAGAGACATAAAATGACATATTCATTTTTCGTCTCTTTGATATAAACACACTTATCACACTCATTAATCTTAAATCTACTAGAAATCATTGCATGGTCAAACTTCTCATGCCACTTGTTTTGGCGCTTGTTTCAAACCATACAATGATTTAACCAACTTGCACACTTTCTTTTCAGTACCTGGAGATCTAAAACCCTTAGGTTGCTCCATGTAAATTTCTTCATCTGGCTCCCCATTCAAGAAAGCTGTTTTAACATTCATTTGATGTATATTTAGATTTTTTAAGGATGCAATAGCAAGTATCATCCTTATTGAATTTATTCTCGTCACGGGAGAATAATTATCGAAGTAATCTAAGCCTCTTTCTGTCTATATCTTTAATGACAAGCCTGGCTTTATACTTATCAATGGAACCATCTGGTTTCATTTTCCTTTCAAAAATCCGCTTAGACCCTAAGGTCTTATATCCAGGTGGGAGATCCACTAACTCCCAAGTATGATTCTGCAGAATGGAATCAACTTCGTTTTTTATGGCTTCTTTCTATAAATGTCTTTCCGAAGAATTCACTGCTTCATCATAAGTTAAAGGCTCTTTTTTTAACAAATAAGTCTCAAAATCATCTCCAAAAGTTTTTCCTATTCTTGGCCGTTTGCTACACCTTAGTTCAACTTCTTGAACTTCTTCATTAACTTGTTTTAATGAACTTGATCCACTTAAAGACTTGCAAGGAAATACAAAGAAAGATGCATTTCTCGACTCCATAACTGTGTTCTCGTATATATCCTAAATTTTCGAATCATGCACAAGAAACCGATATGCAGTACTATTATGTAAATACCCTATGAAGATACAATCTACTGTTTTTGAACCTATCTTTATTACCTTAGGTACTGGTACAGTCACCTTTGCAAGATATCCCCACACTCGCAGGTGTTTATAGGATGGTTTCTTTCCACTCCATAATTCATAAGGAGTTTTATCTTGTTTCTTGTGTGGTATCCTATTCAAAATATAATTACTAGATATGATAGCTTCACCCCACTTGTTTGATGGTAATCCTGAACTTATCAACATCGCATTCATCATTTCTTTTAAAGTGTGATTCTTACGTTTAGCTACTTTATTAGATTGAGGAGAATACGGTGCAATTACTTCATGAACAATTTCATGTTGTACACAGAAGTCACCAATTGGTGCCTCATACTCTCCACCTCTATCACTCCTTAATCTTTTAATCTTTTTTCCAGTTTATTTCAACTTCATTCTTACAAATGATAAACTTTGCTGAAGCCTCATCATTACTCTTTAGTAAATACACATAGCAAAATTTTATACTATCATCAATAAAGGTTATAAAATATTTATTACCTCCACGTATTTGAACATATTTCAAATCACATACATCATTATGAATCAGTTCTAGTAGTTTAGTGTTTCTTTCAATTTTGTGAAAAGATGTTCTTATCAATTTTGCTTCAATGCAAATTTCGCATTTATGTTTTGAATCGATTTGGAATGTTGGAATACAATCCATATTAATTTATCGTCATATTGAATCATAATTAACATGACCTAATCTACCATGCCATAAATGAGAAGGCTCAAGTAAATAAACAGAAGGAGTATTTTTATTGCTCATGGTCATTACATTAAAATTTAAACAACCCATCGGTTGTATACCCTTTTCCTAAATACATTTCAGACTTAGTTAAAATGACTTTATCAAATTCAATCGCAATATAGAATCCATGATTGTTCAATAAAGAACCAGACACAAGATTCTTGCGAATTTCTGGCACATACAACATATTTTTAAGTGTTAAGACTTTACCAGAAGTCATCTTTTATAACACATTTCCTTGACCTTTGATAGCAGCTGAAGCAGAATTACCTATGTAACTCATTTTCCCTTGAACTGGGGTTCAAAAGTTGAAAATAGGTCTCTGTTTGTACAAATATATTTGGTGGCATAGGTGTCAAACCACCATTCCTTCGACTTGGAATAAGCCATGTTTACTTCAGAAACTACTGCAACTAAAGTCAAGTCATCCACTTCTTTATTAATGTAATCAACCATAGTTGCTTCATGATGTTTCTTAGAAAAACGACAATCAGAAGACTTGTGACCTAATTTGCCACGGTTAAAACAGTTTTCTTTAAATTTTTGTTTTGGTTTGGAAATACCACCGGATGCACCGATCTTGCCCTTAGTTTTGTGATTATTGAACTTGGTTTTATTTTTCAAATTTTTACCATGTTCAACAATATTAACCTTCGGATTTGAATAGCTCATCATTTTATGATCGGTATTTCTGTTGTCTTCTTCAATACAAAGTCTAACAATAAGATCTTCCAAAGACATTTCCTTCCGTTTGTGCTTGAGATAGTTCTTAAAATCTTTCCAACTAGGGGTAGCTTTTCTATCACATCAGCCACTTGGAAGGCTTCACCTAAAATCATTCCTTCTGCAAGTACTTCATGCAAAATAATTTGCAATTCTTGCACTTGACTTATTACAATTTTAGAATCAACCATTATATAATCAAAAAACCGTCCGACTACAAATTTCTTTGCGCCAGTATCCTCAATTTTATATTTCCGGTCTAATGATTCCCATAGAGCTTTAGCAGTTTTATATGCATAATACACAGTATATAATGAATCACTTAATGTATTCAAAATATAATTACAACACAAAGATCAGAATGATTCCATACATTTATAGCAGTTACCGTTTGTGCATCATCATTATCCTCTGCAACCACAGGAGCTACCTCTGTTAAGAATTTTCCCAAATTCAAAATACTCAAGTAGAAAAGCGTTTTCTGTTGCCATCTTTATTTTACTGATTTTTCCAATTGACTGGCCAGAATTGTTGGCAGAGCAGCAACAATAACAATCGAGACATTTCTCGAACCAAAAGTAGCACTATTCACATTAACAGTGTTTGTTCCAGTTGCCATTTCAGCAGGAGCAGAAAATAACGATTCTGTTTTAAGATTGTTAACAACAACTGTTAAACACAGTGTGCGATATATATATATAAAAGAAATAGAACTATAAAATAGAACTACCAAAATAATAGTTAGGAAATAGAAATAAAACCCGAGTCTTGAATAAATTTCAATTTCTTTAAAACAAATTCGTTCTCTCTACCGGAAGTGCAAGAGATGTGTTAGAACGTCAGTTTCCCAGAATAAAACGGGTTACGAAAAAGAATTTAGCACTTGAAGTTGTTTTCCCTTCAAACTTGAACAAATTGATGATGAACAAGAAGAAGATATATGTATGCAGGTTAAGAGAGAATGTTAGAAATCGCAAAGAAAAATTTCTTATGTCTTTTGTGTGGAAAATAACAGTATTTATAGATGGAAAAATCCTTCAACCGGTTACATTGAATTAGTTTTGTACACTAAATTTACCATTCAGTTGTTACATTGGATTAGTTCTGTACATTCGAAATGAATGTGGTTGTTCATTGAACTCAATAGCCATTGAATATAGAAAAGAAAATTTGACAAAATGTAGGTGTATTCAAATCTCTTACTTACCAACCTTTTCCTCTTTAATTTTTTTCATTCACTTCCTTTTTTCCATTTATTTTCTAACAATCATCACAAAGAATATACTTAGCATTGTGACACAAATTTTTGTCTTAAAATCTTTCCTCTAATTATATTATCAATAAGAAAGAAATTGTGCTTGCATTGTTTCAGTGACACGAGGTAAAATAAAATTTTTTAACAGTAATTGAGAGTTCAACTTTTGTAACATAAATGTTGTTGTTAATAATGTTTCTTCTATATGGTATGCTATAATTCAAGTGTATAAAAAAAATTTTCTTTAATATAGTTGTAATTATGATTAATATGTTGCTTATATATTTCTGTAAATAATGTGACAGATATCGGGTTTAAAAATTAAAAAAATCTCTTTCACCAAAAAACACAAAGGCATTGTAGATTTGTAGATATTTGACTAAGATGTGATTGATATGTTTTGAGATTTTTTTTCTTTAAATAACATAAAAGTTGAGCTGTTTTATTATAACAACTAACAAGAAACGTGGATTGGAGAGCGAGAATTTTGTTGAAATACTTTTATAAAAAAGGAAAGCTTTCTATAGAGATACACCATTCAGCCATTTGGTCCGTTCATGCATTACTCAAAATAACATTGGAAAGTTATTAATACAGTGACTATTATTGACTAATCAAACCAATCCTTCCCTTAATTTAAGAGACATAATTACGCAAATTAACTAATCCTCCTATTAGAAAACATCATTTATTACTTATGTTAACAATTAATTTTTCTTTCACAAAAAAAGAGTACTACTCCTATATTTTTTTATCGATACTAAAAACACCCTTATACTTTTAATTAATTATTAATTTAGTATCTAAATTTTTAATTTTGATATTTTAATACCTAAATTAAGGTTCAGCTAACAGGCATAACCATTGAACCCTAATATGGATACTTTAATGATTAAAATTAAAGTTTATCTTATTGGTGTAATCCTAATCTGAATATTTGATTGTCAATATTAAAAGTTCAAATATATTTAATGGACAATTGATTAAAAGTACAAGTATTTTTTTAATTAACCCTATTTTTTTAAAAATTATTAGTTTTTTTAATTCCTCTAAGAGGTGCCAATATACAGAGAGATGCATGATCTTTCTTTTAAAATTTTTTTTTATATCAGAGATACATTGACTTTTCTAATTTGATTTTTACTTACAACACGTTCAAAGTCTAACTCTTATTCAGAGGTCATATAGTCATATTCAATTTTTAAAAAATTGGCAGAGTGCTTACTTACTCCTTACACAAAATGACCAAAATTTTGTTTTAATTAGTTTAATAATAAGGGATTGAATTTTAGAATTATTAGATTACGTTCCAAAGGGGATATTAATAATAAATCAAGAATAGACCAAAATAGTCGTAAAAACACAGCTACTAGTCACACAAATTCTTCGTCAGACACGGAGGTACCATACATTCATTTTCCTTTGTTTTGATTTTCATTATTGACCAATTAAACTAACTCTGGCCTTTGCCGTGCCGGCTTTAGCCGTCTTCCTAATAATCACCCCCAACACAACACAACCATTTAAAAAGCCCACCCCCCACCCTTCTAATTTCCCAATTCCCATATTCCTTCCCCACACCACAACCCCTCTTTCTCCTCCTCTTTCTTCTCCTTCATTATAGTAGTAGTTTTACTTGTATTACTCCTACTTTGTTTATTCCCATTCAATTCAATATCCCCCATTCTATTGCTTAGGTCTCCTCTGCTGCAGCCTGCAACACTATACATAACTGCCAGCCACCATCATCATGATTCCATCTTTTGGTAGATGATGATGATGATAATGATAATGAATTAGACCGACTCCCATCTCCCCTTCTACTCCATCATTTCAACCCATTCAATTATAATTCTTTCTTGCTTTTTTAATCCCAATATATAGCCATACAACCCTACCCTTCCTCTTCTTTGTGTCATTAATCGTTCGCCATGTTTCTTTTAAATCCAATATTATTTTGTTTGTTTATCATTACTTCATGTTTACTCATTAGATTCTTGTCCAAGACATCTATTCTGTATATTCTCAAGACTCGATTGCAGTTTTTAGCAGACAAATTTTACGTTTACCAGTTCTACAGGGTCCCGCAATTCAATGAACACATTCAGGAAAATCAGCTCTACAATAAAGTTTACACTTACCTCAATTCGTTGCCATGTGTAGAGGATTCCGATTTTACCAATCTTTTCTCAGGCGACAAGCCGAACGAGATCAATCTCGTTCTCGATCCTAACCAGGTTGTAATTGACAACTTCCTCGGAGCCAGAATGTGTTGGATTAATCAGAAATGCGAGAAAACCGGTTCCAAATCTCTGGTATTGAAGTTCAGGAAGTGCGACAAGCGCAGAATACTTCGTCCCTATCTTCAGCATATCCATACAGTTTTTGACGAAATTGAGCAGCGAAGGAAGGAGGTTAAACTTTACATCAACGTAGACGATGATCCGCAGAGAAATGGAAGGTGGATTTCGGTTCCGTTTACGCATCCAGCGACGATTGACTCGGTCGTGATGGAATCCGATTTGAAGAACAAGGTCAAATCTGACTTAGAAACCTTTCTCAAGTCCAAACAGTACTACCACCGCCTCGGCCGCGTTTGGAAGCGGAGTTATCTCCTGTACGGTCCTGCCGGTACCGGAAAATCAACATTCGTCGCTGCTATGGCCAAATCACTAGGTTACGATATTTACGATCTCGATTTATCCAAAGTATCGGACGACACAGATTTGAAATTGCTTCTGCTGCAAACGACGACCAAATCTCTGATCGTGATCGAAGATCTGGACCGTTATTTGGTTGAGAAACAAACAGCCGTGAGCTCCTCGGGGATTTTGAACTTCATGGACGGGATACTCTCCTGCTGCGGAGAAGAGCGGGTGATGGTCTTCACAATGAACTGTAAAGATCAAGTTGATCCGACGGTTCTAAGACCCGGAAGAATCGATGTCCACTTGCAATTCCCTTTGTGTGATTTCAACGCGTTCAAGAGCTTGGCCAGTAGTCACTTGGGCTTGAAGGACCACAAACTTTTCCCACAAGTAGAAGAAGTTTTCCAAACCGGGGCGAGCTTGACTCCGGCTGAAATAGGTGAAATCATGATAGCGAATCGGAGCTCACCGAGTCGGGCATTAAAATCGGTTATATCCGCATTGCAAAGTAATGCTGAAGCTAAAGTGGCAAATCGGATAGCACAGAGACTGAGCGGTAGCGGGTCAGTTCGGGAGAACGGGTCGGTTCGGGTTGTGGAAGAGTCGGGTGATTCGGGAATATTTTGCAAGGAAAGTATTCACACGGTAAAAGAATTTAGAAAATTATATGGGTTTCTGAGGAGAAGCAAAAGGGAGTCGATGGACTTTGTTGATTCGGCGGAAAAAGAAAAGGAGAATTCACGACATGAAAGTTGAAACATTTTCTCAGACAGACCAAAGGGTCTAATTAATTAATGTTGTAATTTAATTTCCATTTTTAAGGACCACTTTTCATGAAAAGATGATTCAATCATACATTTGTTTAGTACATAAGACTGAATTATTAAAGAGTTTTCCAGTTTTTTTTTTTTTTCCTTTAATTTTTTCAAAAGAAGAAAAGAAAAATAAAAAAGAACACTTGGGTGATGGTGGATCCCATCGCTGGTTAACTAACTGGGTTGGACAAATGGCATTCATGATTACGCCGCGCAAAAGCCGAGGATACTGTTGGTGGTTATTGATGTTGTTGTTAGCTACCCAAGTTGGTTCCCCCGTTTGGCATAATTTGCGCAAATTACATCATCGGAACCCCGGAGTGTAAGAGGCACGGTACACACTGCGTGAAATGATACTGTTCTCGGTATCAAATGGACTTCTCAAATGATGTAAATTATGGGAATTTGACTATGCAGATTAGAGGTCAAGCACTGATAATTAATTGAGCTACGCGCATGCAACTTTAAAATATACTATTCTCTATTTAAAGGATGGAGGAGACACAAATATATAGGATTTTTAATTCACGTGCGTGTTTCTTTCTCATTCTTTCATATTTGCGAATAGTGAATCTCTTCATTTCTTTCTTTCCTAAATTTTCACCAATATTTTCCAATCAAAACTTTATTTTCATATTATTTGATTTGTTTTATCTTATTCAATATGTGTGTAAGATAAATTTATGAAGAATTATAAAAATCATTAATAGAGAATATGGAGGAAGAATTATTTTTTTCTTGTGTTATTGATTGTTTTCTGGGTGTTAAAGTTATATGTCATCGAAATTACGGAGTTCTATATTTCAATTGCTAACATTCCATTGTAATATAACTATAGTTCTGTATTTCAATCGCTAATGATCCATTGTAATATAATTATAGTTCTATATCTTCCATAATGGCAGTAGCAACTCTGTTGTTTCTAGAAAATTATGGGAAAATCGTTATTTGAAGAAGATGAGAACGTACAGAACATATATTTTATTCCCATAGAACATTAACACATAATCCCGGTCAAGAATATAAGTCTTTTTGGACTTTACGCACGAATTAAGGATTAAGAAAAGCTACAATCTTTTATGGAAGATATCTATTTTACCCCTCAATAAATAAGGAGAAAGAAAGAGAGGAAGGGGAGATAATAAATGAATTAAATGGGGTAGAATTGGAAACTATAAAATAAATACAAATTGAAATATATAAAAGGACTTATAATTTGGACCATCTAATTTTGGCTAAAATGACTTATGTTTTCGACCGGAGGTAGTACAACAAAGCAACCTAGCACAAAACTCATAAAAACCTGTAGAGAACTAATCTATTATATTCTCATATATTATATTTTAAGAGAATATTAACACATCCATATAACATCAGTACTATTTCTATGGAATATCAGTATTATGTCACTGGAGTTATGGAGTTCCTTATTTCAAATTTTAACGTTCCATGGGAATATAAATATAGTTCATAATTTAATTGCTATTGTTCGATGGAAACTCATAGAGAAATTATGAAACATTTATTATATTTCCATTATATTTTAATATAATAGTAATACATAATCCATGGAACATCAGCACTATGTCACCGTAGTTCGGTATTTTAATTTTTAATGATCTATGGAAATATAATTATAGTTTCATATTTTAATTGCTAATGTTCCATAATGGAGTATTTTTTTTTTATATTAATGATATTTTTCCAATGAAATTAATATTTTTCAATTGTTAATGTTTCATGAAAATATAACTGTAGTTTCATGGTTTAATTGCTAATATTCCATTGAAATATAACCGTAGTAACCGAAGTCGTGATGTATTTTATTTTCAGCATACGTGGATGATAAAGTTATATGTTACTGATTTCACCTAATATATAATAACGTAGAATATCATTACTATAAAGCAATCTTAGCACAAAACTCATGAAAACATGCATATGATAGACCATATAATATATTTTCATGGAGCATTAACACATTACTCAAGGAACATTAATACATAATTTATGTAACATCTCATACGCATGTGCATGACTTGCTTCTGCTGCGACTGGGATGATTTTTCACTTTTTGATGTTTTAGTGAGACGACGTTGTTCCTTTACATAGTATACTTGGGTGTATGATATAAACACTGCATAATTTAGTTCTCACTATTTTTTAAGACAAATATAATTTTCGCCTTTTTAATATTAATAAAAATAGGATTATAGGTCGGAATGTTTTTTAACCAAATTAAAATACATTAGGATCTTAAAATAAACCTAATTAAAAAATGAGTTAGACGGTTGTCTAATCAATTTACATAAAATAAATTAAAATAATGGTCTACGTTCTAAAGAAAGTTGGGAATTAAAAGTTCTAAATTTAGAGAAGTGATTGTCACGAAAAAAATACTTTCTAGGTACTTTTTATCAAAATTCTTTGAAAAAATAACTTTTATAAAATAATAATGCATGGATTGGAGTATAATTTTATCTAACAAATAAATAAGTTGGTGAACTCTCCCAAAATTATCACTTATAATTGAAGTTAGGAATCATCAAATTATCTATTGATACGGTTGAAAATTTGTTTACATTAAATAATAATACATATTTGTTATTTTAATTTAATTAATTAGTATCATATTGAACTATAGTATCATCTATCTAAAAGATAAGGAAAAATAATTTATTTGTAAATTAAAAAATTGAAGTAAAGATAATATTAATGTTTCTTTATTGATAAGTAAAGTTTTTTTGGTAAAATTTTTAGAATAAAATGTATATGTTGCGACAAAATACATTCAGGGAGACTATGAGCATTGAAATTAATTTTGGTGATGGGTGATGACGAAAATTTTAAGAATGCTACTAAGTAAATGACAGAAGATTTTTTGTTTTAAGAAAACGTTGGTGGAATGTTTCAGATATGGGGCGTTATTCCAACAAAGTGAGTAGTATTTTCCTAACAAAAATTCATAGTTGGAATGAGTCGAAGTGCGAAGCTGAGGTCCCATTAAAAAAATGTGATTGATTTTGACAGAGTCTCTCATTTTGACTATTCTGAAATTGAACTCTTAGATAGCCGAAAAATACCATCCAAAATCATGACTTCTTATTCTTGTACCTCCTCAAGTTGAATTGAACCAAGGGACCAAAAACAGAAAGAAAGGTTGTTTAATAGAGACGTGCGTAAATATTTATAAACTTATATTATATTTAATAATTTAAATATAATAAAAACTAGTTTAAAGATTCGTATAATGTCCAAAAAGAATTTTATTAAAAAAAATAAAAATTTATTACTACTATTTAAAAAACATACAATTAAGTTTCTTTTTATTATTGTCGTTCCTAGTAAGTATACTTATGACAATATTCTAAATAGACAATATTCTAAATAGAGTAACCAAACCCATGAAAATTTAAAGAATATATATATATATATATATTAAAACAAAGCTATACTAAGTATTATTAAAATGCTACGTGACACTCTCTTCATTTTTTCTCTCCATGCAAAAATAAAAAAAGTTAAAATAAGAAATAAGTAAATAAAATATGTTATTAGTTGTTAAAGAGGGTCAATAAATCTAACTCGGGAATATATACATATGTATAGCACGAAAAAATTCTAAAAATTTCATTTTTCTATATAAACTTTCTCTCTTTTCAACAAATCCTCTTACTTCTCTCTAAAACTTCAAATTTCAACTTCAAATTTAGGAAGATTCGATAGTTGTAACTCGAAAAAAATGTTAGTACTTCGATCTATATTCATTTATTTACATTTTTATCAGTTGAAAATTTGAAAATAATCATTGGATAGAAAAACAATGATTGCTTTTGCATAAAAATGTTTCTGGCCGGAAATGCTCGGGTCGCCTGGACCGGCGATCGGAAATGCAACAGGTCACCCGATCCAGAGACCGGGATGGTCATTTGATCACGCGGTCCAGCGATCGCACTAGAAACCGACCGCCCGGTCTAACGATCCACTTCGTTCGCGGTTTCCGGTTCATGCGGCAGCCCGATTTTTATTTTATTTTTTATTTTTTATTTTTTTAATTTTTTAATTTTATTTTTTTATTTTTGCTTCTTTTATTATTATTTATTTATGTTTTATTTATTATTTATTATTTATTTTTATTTTTTGACATTTGTTTATATGTTATTTTTTTAAAGTTATAATTTCGTTTATGTCTATTTGTTTAATTTAGAGTCTATATTATGTTATTTAATTTGTTTAATTTGTTTTATTTTTTTAACATTTGTTTATGATTATGTTGTTATAATTAATGATGATGTTAATTTTTTTAAAATTATGATTACGTTTATGTTTATTTATTTAATTTGGAGTTTATGTTATGTTATTTAATTTGTTTAATTTTTTTAGGATTTGTTTATGATTATGTTATTATAATTAATGATTATGTGATTTTTTAAAAATTATTATTACGTTTATGTTTATTTGTTTAATTTAGAGGTTATATTATGTTCGGCATAATTTGTTTATGTTTATTAGGGTGCCTGTGGATTTGATTAATTGTATAATTTTGTTTATTTAGAGTTTAGGGTTTGTATGAATAATACGACTTTATAAATAAATGTCATAAACAAATTGCATAAATAAGGGTTTATAAAATTTGGGTTTAGGGTTTTATATTGAAAGATTTTATGTGTTTAGGGTTAACACAATCTAATAAAAAAGTGTGAAGTGTTCAAATAGGGCAATAAATATAACTAAAATGAATTTAGCTTAATGCCCGCCTTAAATTAATAGTATAAAGATGAAGAAAAATACTTTACTTGTATCGTATAAAAATATGATGAATTAGACAAATATGATGTAATGTCATTGAGGAAAATGTTTGATAATTTGTTTATATGGTTTGGCCCGGAGCACGTAGGGGTGATGATGATTTAGGTCCGGTGACAGACAGGATCGGTCGGGTTGAAGGTCGTGCAGTGATTGCGTCATCCCGTGGTGTGAAGGGACGCCACAGTACTTAAGACATACTGTCCATTTCTGCACCTATTGGACCGGGTATGTATTATGACCCTGGTGTATTGGGGTCTTCCATCCAGCCACCCTCTATACTGTTTAGGACTCGTCCTCCTACCACATCACACCATCCGTACATCCTCGTACCCTATGACCCTTATGGATATTCTCAGCCACGACAAATATCATATGATCTATATGCACATGCTCCTTCTCTGCCTATCCGTATGCCTGGCCTGGATCCGACACAGTATTTTTCTAAAACTCAGATTCTATTAAATAAGGTCAGTGGTTTAGGTTGCAGTTAGGTGCACAATTCTTCGAGCAGTTTGCTGGGTTCGTCCCGATGGACTCATCTTACAGCAGTGCTAACTATGAAGTAACTGATTGTGGCAATCCCTCATCTGATGCTGGGTTGGGTAGGGATTCTGGTACATCCCGGTCTGAGGAGGCTGTCAAGGTTAGTTCCCTCCGCATTCATAGCGGTGATGACGATGAGGATGAGGGTGAGGATGATGGTGACATGATGATGATGATGAAGATGATGGCGACGGTGACGGTGATGATGACGAGCTTGTTCCTGTGGCTCAGGCCTCATCGTCCGACCATAGGCCTGCTCTGGATAAGGGGAAAGGGTTGGCTAGCAGTTTCATGTCAGTGATGAGTAAGATTGCTAGGTCGCGACAGAAAAGACTGGAGAAGTCGTGTCCTCCTACAAACCCTACGCAGAGGAAGAAAGCAAAGAATGACCGTTGGGAGCAGACCAGCTGATGGAGGTCCACAGTTTTCAGTCCTTGTCCCTTTGTATAGTGGTCATGTCGCTAGTAATATATGGCGTGGACATGTAATTTGAATATTTTGTTTATTTTTTATTTCTGGTGTTTAAATTATTATTTTTGTTTAAGATGCATGATAGAGGCATTTTGAAGTTGAGATCCTGTTACGTGTCCCTGACCAGTTGGACCCCTAGTGATCCTGCAGTTGCACAGTTGGCGGGGGAGACAAGACTATCACATTTGAGGTCCTGCATGTTCCAACGTCCGAACTCCTCCTTGCTATTTGCTTTTGTAGAGAGGTGGCAACCAGACACCAACAGTTTTCACATGCCCTCGGGGGAGATGACAGTTACATTACATGATGTTGAGTTGATTCTGGGCGTATCTTCTTACGATAACATCGTCGACCATCATTATTCTCGGGAGTAGTTGATTGCAGTTATCCAGAGTAATCTCGATATCTCCAACTACAGTATCTGCATAAATGGTCAGGATTTGGCGTCAGTTGCTGAATCACCTAGTAGTAGACTGTGTACAGAGCAGAGGGCCGTCTGTTTACGTTCTATATTTACTTGGCAGTTTGCTCTTCACCGACAAGAGTGGAAATGATGTCCCTGGGAAGCTGTGGCGCTCGTGAAGAATGTTCGTTCTATTGGTGGATTTACATGGGGTGCTGCTACACTTGCATACTTGTACCGGAGTTTAGGGCAGGCCTCTCGTATTGATGCGAAGGAGTTGTCTGGTTGCTAGTCGTTGCTTGAGGTAGTATCAATATAATCTTCATCCTGTTTAATTATTGTTTACATTTTAGGGTTTATTTTTGTCTAATGATAGGGTTGCTGATTTTTTAAAAATTTTTTTAAAGACTTGGATATACATGTATTTTCCTCTGTTTGCACCTCCGATGAGACCGGGAGCGAAGTTGTACAAACCGTAAATCGAAAGGTTTGTGATGTTGGGTCACAAAATGGAGCACAAATTAATCGACTTACGCATTCATTTAGACATGATGACTGCTGACGAGGTCAGGTGGACTCCGTACAGATCTGATGAGATTACTGTTATATGGGTTTCTACATACCATGGGATGATTGCATACTTTGATTGTGTTGAGCCCTATATGCCCGATAGGGTTATCAGACAGTTTGGGTGGGTTCAATGCATTCCAACTCCTCCTATTCGTCCTTTGGAGCATCGTAGGCTAGTAAATAACAGGGTGTATATGGTCAAGAATGTGTTCATAGAGGCATTGTGGCTGGAGGCACCGTCTCATCTGTGTACGTCTACATGGACCAGTATACTTTCTCTACCTCCATCTCGGTGCGCAGATGATTACATGCCTTGGTTTCTCCATGGCACTCATCCAAGGATTCAAAATCCAGACAAGCTCCCCCGCGGCGGCGTGCAATTGCTGACGCAACTCCCATTACACCGCATGTTCTATTGGATATGATATCTCATGAGTTGGACCATGACAATATTGATGATACTACGAAGCTTGGTAGGGCTTCCGACATGATCAAGAAGTATTATCAGACTCGACATTAGTTTGTTATTTTGTGTACTTGACTGGTTGTAGTTTATGACGTATTTTGTAGTGTATGACTTATTTTGTAGTGTTGTTGTTATTTGGTTGATGGAATTTTTTATGCATTCAGTATTTTTACAATTGTAATAAAAAAATATAAAGCACCATAAACTCAAAATACATTAAATATAAAGATATTGAACCATACAACGAGTTTACATTAATAAAAAACTAGAAATATACCCGAAAAGTTAACGTGTATATGTTTTAAAAATAAGTTTAAAAAGTTCGTACATATAATTTTTTTAATCAAAAAATAAATTCCTCTTTACTTTCTATTTCTAGCAATCCTCGCATTCCAATCTACAATCCTCTCCTGATAAGAATCTATCCAATTGCTGACTCGTTCGGTACGATAATGGATCCATTGAATGTGTAAAGGAGGTATCGGACACCCATCATGCATCTGTAGTTGTGTTAAACAAAGAGAAATATGTAAATGTTAGAAAAACCATAAACCCAAACAAAATATAATACAGAACAACATAAAAACTCTATTAATATTCGACACTTACCTAATAAAGCGTTGTTTTTCTGTCAAGAGACTAATAACCAATATACCTCCTGGATGATCCGAATATGAATACAAAGGTAACACAGTCGTAGAACCAAGCTGTGCAATTATTATCACATACAGATTGAATGCATTTGCTATAACGTAAAGCGAATAAGGTGTTTCTAACCAATGCTCGTACGGCGCAGGTCCATCCTGCCACCGAATCCTATGAACGAGCCCATTAACACGTTCTGCTGAACCTCAAAAAATTAAGATACACATTCTTCGAATGCTCCAATTCATAAAGCATTCGTCTACGAACCTCTGGCCATTGATGTTCATCACCGAACACAAAATCTGCCACAGCATTATAACCACAATTTCCATCACCGATCACATTCTTCCAATTGCTGATGAAAGGATGAATGAAAGCAGGGAAAGTGTTTGTATAAGGGCATGTGGAACACGAAAATGCATGTGTCACAGACGATAAACTATTTCGGCCACGGTCGTGCCCTCTGCCCCTTCCCCTAGGAGATAGTGGCAGTCTCCCTCTCCCACGAGATCCCGACCCAGAACCCGAACCTGACCAAGACCCAAATCCAGAGCCAGAACAAGAACCAGATCTGCTTGAGTTTTGTATCTTTCGATGAGCAATTAGCATGTGCTCCCAATGTGACTTGTCTCTTTTTGTTGAGTTCGTCTTCTTCTGCCCTTTAGTGACTGCTACCTCGGGAGGTGATGTCAATGTCACACCCGGATCTTCAGGCAAAACCGGACTCAATACCCTTTCGTAAGACGATGCATCTCTCTAACTTTGGATATGGGTCGTGTACTTATCTGATGCAAGAGGTCAGTTAGAGAACGCATCTCAGAATCTATGTCCCGTTGCTGGGCTAAAGGATGACGACCGCCAATTTCTAGTGTCTTCCAAAAGGCCTCAATATCAGATAACTGTAAAGGAAGAACGTGATCGAACCGTGTAATCAGCTCCCAAGTACAAGGGAGGCCATGTGATGTCTTCAAATAGTATCCGCACTTACTTTTGGGATCATCATATATCCTGGCAGCTCTCGGTATCTCAGACCATATCTTTTTCAATGCCAAGTGACTGATTTTATTACTTACAAAAAAAAATATCTGATTACTCTTCGCGTTAAACTTCTTTTTAGTCTTGGAAAACTCTAATGATGCCTTAATATGTGCTATTTGACCTTCAATAAGCGAGTTAATATTAAGGAACATAGTATCTAAATCACCATGGCATGTTGAAAGCCACAACTTCAGCACTGAGTGTTCACTCTCAGCCCGGTTGGTGGTCTCCACCCCAAAATGCATATGACTCTGAGTCCAACATCTCACGAATTTATGAGCAAAGGGATTCAACTAATTGTTGAACAAATAGTGTAGGAAGTCCGGCCTGCTCTTCCACTTCGTCTTCAGAGCATCCAATTTCCTTAAGTATTCCTGCTCATCGATTTCATCCAACAATTTCTTCCATGACCCATTTACAAACCATGATGCAACCTCTTCATGTTTTGTCAACTCAGTTAATTTGGCTAACACGTTCTGATTGATGTGCCTTTTATATAGCATATGGTACGTTGTATTGAACACATCGCTGATCACGAGCATTAAACCGCATTCCCTGTATGTAATAATTACCTTCGGCTCATGATCACAAGCATCTTCTTGATTTTCTGTTGACATAGCATTTGAAAAGTATAGATGCTTAATCTATTGAAGAACCCATCTATAGTCGTAGCCTACTCATTTCGTATAAAAGCAGTAGTCACAGTGAAATTCTTACCAGTCGAGGTCATCCCTACGACTTCGAATAGTGGCAGATTGTACCTTTTTAAAAAAAACACATAAAGCAGATAACTTGTTTAGACACTAAACATAAAACCCAGTAAACTTAAACCAAAACTGATTAAATATGACATATTTCATTCAAGTATTCATCAAATATTAACTTAAATATGCAGGGTCAATCCTAAACCGTATTTATAATATAACTTTAAACAGTCAATATGCAAATAACACCTAAATGTACAATTAATATAACAAATTTAATATAACTTACTTGTTTGTTTTATATGTCGTATCCATTATAAGTACATATGGCCACGTTCTCCTCATTTCAATTGATGTCAGGTGTGCAACGACAATGTCACTGGGCACATTGCTATCCTCACGGTTTCTATAGAAGACCGTGTAACCCCGTTTAGCACTTAGGTAGAGAACTTCTTAAATCGCGTTTCGCCCCTACATCCTATTCTTCTTAATCTTCGCAATGACGTTATACATTTTCTGGGCACTATAAAAAATCATACAAATCATATTATTAGAACCTCAATTTAAACCCTAAACATAAAACCAGGATACATTAGAGTTAATGCAACATACCTGACAGCACAACGAACGTTTTGTTCCCGAAAAAATCGTAAGATATTACAAGGTGGCACATGACTCTTCCTGAATCGCAGTCTGTAGCAGCTGCTCCTCCTTTAGTTTTGCTGCCTGAGCGTGACTATGAGTATATACACCTATTGCATGGTTATGCCTCCCATCGTGTACGAATACTTGCCAATTTTCACACATCGCCATTTGCTCGCCTTTTAATTTGAAGGGACAACCACACTTTTTAGTCCCATAAGGACCTCACCTTTTTACTTGAACTTCTTCTTCTTCATCGTCAACTATGGGCTTCGTTCTCGGTTTATTTGCACCTCCACGCTCGCAACTCAATGTGACATACGGTCGGCGGTCGGATGTTCTTGAACTTAAATACCGAGTGACAATCAAATACGTGTCCACTTCCATAGCTGTTTCTTTTGCCCAGTTCACCAACTCTGCTTTCGAATTAAAGATTCGATCAATTGCAAATAAATGTATGTGATCTACGTATTCTTTCGGTTCCAAAAATTCTTCAAATGTATTTGGATCACGTCGTTCTATTACGATATAGAATGAAAAAATTAAAACATGAACGCATTATATATTAAAAATAAAATTGTAAAAACAGTGTAATAAACAAAAATTTCATATACTAACATTTAAAAAAAAAATTTAAGAAAAAAAAAGCATAAAAAAACACAAATTTCATATAGTAACATTCTAAAAAAAAAAAAAACCCTATGCTCAGGTCGCCCAGGTCGGCGGTTTGGACCTGAGCAGTTCGTGCCTCTGGGCGATCGTCATTGAAGATGGACCGCTCGGTTGGACGAACGGTGGACGTCCGGGTCACTAGCCCCGGCGATCTGAGCCCCAGTGGCCAAAAAAATTAATATGAACTTTTATTACCTCAAAATCAATGTTTTCTTCTACAAATTCTTCATAATCATCCATATCTACTTGCAATACAAGTTCAATGTTAAAGATTACAGTTTTAGAGTAGAGAGAGAAAAGAGAAGTAACACAGAAATTTTGTATAGAGAGAAAAAGTAGGGAAGAGAAGGGAAAATAATGAATTTTTTTGCGCTATTCGTATAGATTCCCGAGTTAGGTTTATCGACCCCCTTGCTAAATATCTACCTGTATATTAAATAGAGTGATATAAATTTATCACATTCTAAAAAGATAAGTTCGCATAAGATAAAATATATCTATCTCATACATGATTCATTTCAAACACTTCCAAAGTTACTAGGATATCTATTCTTAAAATCCCATTATAAGACTAAGCCTTATCACTTCTCCTCTTATATATAAACATTAAAACATTTGGACCTCTACTCTTCGCCACTCTCAACCGCCGGGCGCCTTGAACACTGCGGCACACACTGCCCCTCCTCCTCGGACTTCAATTTCTGCATCTGCTCAACTCGATTGCTCCTGCTCTTTTCTGCAGAAGAAAAGAAGGTAAGTTTTGCAATTTTCCTTTTTTCTTTTTTTTCATTTGAAAATTGGGGTTCTAAATTCTACACAAGGTATGTCCTTATAATTTTTTTTTCATTTATTTACTCAAATATTCTCCTGCATTTGGGTGATTTCTTCTCCCTCTTTCTCTTTTGAAAGAGATCCATTCGATTTCTTGTATATGAAATTGTGTAGTAAAGGAAATCAGTAAGGGTGAGTGGAAGGAAACTTTTGATTTCTCTTACGCATATAGATTTTTTTATGTTTCTTTAGGTGCCAAAGTTATTGAATACTATATTTTCTTTCCCTAATTCTTCTCTCTTTCTCTCTTGAAGTGATTCATCTGATTTCTTCTCTAAGAAATCAAGGGGTAAGCTTCTGTTTCTAGGGGAAGGTAAATGCATATAGTTTTGGGAGTTTCCCCTTGTGATACCCTCAACCCTGCCACTAGGTTAACTGCGGCTAAGTAGGGTATCTGCATGCCTCTCGGCACTAAACTATAAGATCCAAAACGAGAGCCCAACCCTGGGGCAATACTTAGAAGTATATATATGATACGTAGCAGAAAAACTAACTGAATACTAATAGCACGCTTAGAACACGAGGTTTAAGAAAACTTCTTATGGTCATTTTAATACAAAAATACGAGTATCTTACATCAATAAAACCTCACGACAAAGCAAAAATAAGAACTTTTCAACCGGCTCAGGTCTAAGAAAAACAAAACATAAATACATATCCTTCCAGGGAAATTTGGTCCAAAACTCCATACCCAAACTTCAGCAGCTTACCGTGCCTCTATCTATCCTGAGTTAATCTGAGGAGAAAACATGATATGGAAAACGTGAGCGTGAACGCTCTGTGAGTCCACGTGTGTGTGCATCTCAGTGATTTCTTTAAAACAATAATGATGCAGTTTCACGAAAACAGTTCATGCATTGTTATAAGAAAATATTTTCTTTTATTATTTTAACAAAACTGATGCTTAAACCCACATGAGGGTTTTGAGTGTAGCTAGAAAGTCTGAGCGAATCAAGACATATAAGCGCAGCTTCTACAACTGAATTCAAAGAAACATGTAATGTCACAGTCGAGCTCCACGGACAAAGTCCTGATCCCAAAACGAGGTTATCGAAATTGAGTTCCGGCATCTCGCAGTCGATACTAGCCAAACACCATATGAGGGCTTGCTTACCAAACAACCGCACTCCCATATCACTGGTCAAAACATGCTACAGATTCCTAGGGCACCTACCAGGTCTGCCCTGGGGCCAAACTTGGTTTCAAGTCCCTCCTGACTCTCCACTAAGCGGCCGAACCCCACCGTAGAGCATGATGCGGTATCCACGTAGATCGATTGGGCCACATTCTCCACGGTCTACATCCCTCTTCAAGTGGATCCACTCTCCCGAGTCTAAAACACCTACACTATCGGAAAAGGCCCTCGTACAGGGACTAGCCACGTACCATGCAATCCTCTGATGCTTCTGAACACATGATCATAACTAGAACTGTAAACCTGGTCAGAATAGAGTTCTCATATGTGTTTACAAACAGAAAGACCATTTGTCCGGCCGACAGGTCAGAATCAGGTCATAAATATTTTCAGCAAAAAATCCCCATCCGCTAGTTCACCACATGCTTATGCAAATTCACACATGTATGCCTGATTTATACTCATGCATATCAAAATAGTGTAGCTTTTCAAGAATAAGGCATTTTCCAACATATAAATATTCCCAGAAAAACCTGCGTATAACTAAATTCTGCTTTACAACAAATATAAACTGTTTTGACAAGACAACACCTATATGGAGCACTGCTCCTATGCATTTTCTAAGAAACATGTAACTCATTATGGAGAACATCTTCGAAAAGCATGCTAAATTGTAACATGCTGAACATAGTAAATATTTTGTAACAAAATTTAGGAAACACATTTTACAAGGCCCGCAATATTTGAAAATAATATTAGAAGATAGGGTTGTGGACTCACCTGGATACCAATAAAACACTTAATTATACATCCCAATATTTCTATTTGCTACCGAAAATAAATAAAAGAAACATATCTCCCTATGAACCTGGGATATTTCTATACACATACTAATCCTAGGAGCCTAAACTTCTTAACTCATCTATACTAAAAATAACACAAACCTACCAGTGATACTAAAATTAAATATATATGTTATCGCCATATACAAAAATAACTATGTATATATATATATCAAGATTAGTCACAAAAGTTAAGTATACCAAAACTATATATAATATATATAACCATAAATGTAAAAATCATTTTCAAAGATCATTTATACTAAAAATACGTATAAAATTATGAATACTAAAATCATTAACAAAAGTTGTATATATAAAAATATATACAAAGTTACATACTAAAATATATATACAAGACTTTAATACTAAAATTATTTATAAAAATTCCCATATATACTAATATAGATATATATATACCAACTATATATATTAAAATCATTCACAACAATTATATATACCACAAATATATATACGTATATATATAAACTGTATATATACAAAAAAAATACGTACACTAAAATATATAAAGAAAAATGCACTAAAATTATTTACAAAAAATTACGTATACTAAAATCATTTTGGATAAGAGAATCATACTAAGGAAATTAAATAAATAAGTTTATATAAAATTAAATAAGAGAAACCAAAACAAAAATTAACCAAACTTTAACAAAATTATACCCTAAATAGCTCATCTCAAGACTCTAAAATCAAACTCTACAACCCATCATCAAAGAGGAGAAAAATAAAAAAACATAACTATACCAAATAAATAGGCCAACAAAGCTAACTCCAACTTCTAGCTTAAAAAAAATTAGAACTTATAACAACATATATATAAGTAGGTATATATATATATATATACACTAACTAGTAACCATTAAAGCCTTCATAATACTACACCATACCAAAATTACACAATAACGAAAAGAAAGTAAAAGAGAGAGCAAGACAAAATTAACAAAACAACAAAAGAAAAAAAAAAACAAAAAATGGCAGAAGAAAAAAAGGGCAAGAAAGAAAGGAAAAAAAAAATAGGAAGAACCTTACCTGTTGCATACTGAAGCTGTGAGGAGGAAATACATCAGCAATTTTTCCCTCCTCAAGTCTTGCACACATATACATATATATATATATATACATACTCAACATGATCATGCAAAGTGCCAAGTGGCGCAACACTCTAGACAAGTGGCAATCTTTTCCTTTTTTTTTTTTCAAACAACCATAATAATCTAAAATATATAAAAAAAATACTAACAATAATATTAATAATAAAAGATAAAATCCTTCCATAAAATTTAAAAAAACACCACTTTAAACCTTATACGAGACTACCGAGTATTGTAAATTGCTAAAAGTGCGCGCTATAAATTCTTAGATTTTACTATGTTAGACCCTGACTTCTATGTTCACGACAAATGCCCTCTAGAGGTCGCCCAAGATGCCTACTAAATGGGGCATTACACCCCCAAGTGCCTAATTTTTTGGATTTTTCTTACAGATTAATCAATTGTTTAGGAGTGCTTCTATATGGAATGATTATAATAGAGAATGACGATGCTTCGATTGGAGAAAAATTTTATATTTTTCAGTAAAGGTTTTGAGTTTCCTAATTATAAACAAATTTATTGAATTGCTATTGAAAAAGTGTTTTTATTTTATTGATGTTGATTAAATGATACTCTAACATATTGATTTTTGTTTAATTATTTGCATATGATTGTCTTTTCTTTTTCTAATGTATTATAAACTTTTGCTTCTTTCTGTAAGTCTTTTGTCTTATTTTTTTTATATTTCTTTTTGTTTCATTTCATTATGTTCCACTATGCATATTGTTTAATGTCCTAACATAGGTATGATTTCATTTTTTATTATATTTTGAATACCAATTCTTAGAGCAATAAGATGCTATTAATGTATCATGTATGTTCTGTCTCTTGATGCAGGTGAGTTTTTATAAATTCCAAGATCTAATCTTCAGGTGTATTAAAAAAATCTCACTCCGATTTCATTCGAGAGGATTGGGATCATATAATTAATGTTACTATTAGGACAACCTAGAACAGAAGATTTGATCTTATCAATCTAAAGTTTAAGATGTGATCAATTTTTTAAAACCGCAAGTAAGTTGATGAAATGTGATTGAAAAAGATGACAAAAGTAGTGTTTGGGATTTTCCTCTTACATTGATTCTAGTAGACTTCCCATCACTTTTTTATTCCATTTATTCTGTGTTTCTTTTTAAATTCTGGGCTGTGACCCTTAATTTGAATTTTTATTGTTGCGTTTAGTGATTTAGCACTGACTTGAGGCTGTCCCTGTAATGATGATAGTTTCGTTGTGTTCCGATAGGTGGTGTTAAGGCTGTGACCTCCTTTGTGTCTTTTATGTTCGTATAAACTGATTTAGGCATGGGTTCTTTTTGTCTTTGCTATCCTTTAATTACTGTTGTTTGTTTCTGTTTTTTACTATTGGGGTTGTACCCCTTTGTTGTTGTTTCTTTTCGGGGATGTGATTCCCCTCTCCTTGATGATTTGTGTATGTTATTGCTTTCCAAATGCCCAATAATAAGGTTGGCAAGCAGGCTGCCTTGCCTAGAGCTCAAAACCAAGTGAGAAATTCAGAGTTGGGAAAGAAAGTTGTTGAGAACATTGTTGAGGAAGTTCCAGAAAACTAAGCACTTAAGTTTGAGTTTAGCAATGTGAATTCCATATGTGCTTTTGACGAAAGTTGTAGATTTCTTGAGGGAAAAAAAAACTAATATATGTATACATAGAATTCAAGTTGGTGGTCTTTGGGAAAAAAAAAAAAGGATTCAAGTTGGGGGAAAGGAATTCAAGGTGACCAGACAAGCCAAAAGCTTGAAGAATGGTGGTGACCGAGGACTGAGAAATAAAGTAAAAAGTGGGTAGGAACTTGCTTGGGGTGTTATATCAGATGCCAAGGACTGGCCAAAAAGTAATAGTCAAATATTATTCCCAAATACACAAAGGTACCACCTCCATCCAAACATGGAGGGGTAAATTGATATGGCCTTAGCGGCCAAAGAATGCATCAGTACATTGCCTCTGCATCCTATAAAAGATAAAGAGATCATCAACCGATCAACTAAAGAGAAAATTCGCCCCTGTATATGCCCTAAAGAACTAAGGGTGCCCGATCGAGACTTAAGTTGATCGATAACCCCTTTATAGTCACTTTCAAAAATAAAGCTAGAATAACCAAATCTTTCCGCCAAACAAAGACCTTTTCGAATAGCCACAACCTCAGAATGCTACGATGAAGGCAACTGTGCTAGTTGTCTCGTGAAAGAGAGTCGGACTCGCCCCTGGTGGTCACGAATAAGTCATCCAATACCAGCACTATCCTCATTCTAAGCAGCGTCCATATTGAGCTTGAGTTTCCCTTGATCTGCCGGCCTCCAATGACATCCATCAGAAGAGCGTATGTCTCCAGCTCTAGATGACTATCTGTAATGCAAGTCCGAACTGGATGCAGGCTTGCTAGGTGCTCATTTAGAATGGCCTTCCCTTTGTCATTTTATGGCATCGACAAAATATTGGCCGAAGGTGGACTAATAATCCGACTATCCCCTGGTGGATGGTGCAATCGCAGGTATTCATCCGAGAGACCCGAGGCCTGCAGTGCGATACGGGAAAGGACTATAAGAATTTGCTAGAATATTAAGTTAATCCTCTCATTCAGATGCACCATAGCAAGTAGGTAAACCAAAACTGTCAGCAACTGGCAATTCCATCATGCACTCAAGAATGGCCGTAGCAGAATTATGCAACATGCCCAATAGATGTGAGAAAGAAGAAAGCAGCCGACTTTCCTCCACTAGTTGACGTTGAAAGAAGATATGCTCAATATCCTTCACTCAATCCGAACATACATAACAGGTGGGCTAAACAAAAAGTATCCTTGGGTGTATATTCTTGCAAGTGGGGACAATATTATTATGCAACCTTCAAAGAAAGATCCTCACCTTTGGGGTGACATACAATTCCCACAATTTGCTCCAAAATTGTACTGTGTTGACGAAGAAGAATAGCCACCACCTTCGGAACTAGCTCTACCCTGAGAAACAAGTTTAATAGAACGAGCGCACATTAAACTACCCTGACCTATTATATGCCCAGATTTGCTCATCCCAGGGCTAGTCTTCACATAACGGGACCCTTTGTACTGTCTCCGCCTCGTATGAATTAAGTGTTGCTAAATAGCTTCACACTTCCATACCCCTCGGCCAAAGTCTATGAGTTGGGAAACTAGCAAGACACGGTTAAAAGCGGACAGGTTAGATGGGGGAGACAACCTAAAACCATGGGGGTATTAAGCCACTTGTCCTACCAAACTCTAACCGTGCGCCCATTTCCAACCTGCCATCTCATTTCTTGCAAGAGGTAGGGACGGGCAGTAAGAATACTTCCTAAGATATATGAGGGGCGACGTCCAAGTGAGGCTATGGAGAAATTATTCAATGGATAGTACTTGAACTGTATAACACGAGATAACAGAGAGAAAGAGTTCTTTATAATTCTCCACCCCTGTTTACAGAGAAGGGCTAGATTAAAAGACTCAAAATCCTGAAACCCTAACCCCCTTTTAGTCTTCAGTTGGCAAAGATCCCCCCAATATTTTCAACAGATCTTCCCCGTGCTTTTCATCCCCCCCCTCCCCCCCTCCTCCTTCCCAAACCAAAAATTGCGAATAAGGCCTGTAATAGAACATATGATAGATGATGAGGAGGAAGATAAACATGGTGTACGTTGGGATAGCCTATACTATGAACTTAATCAGTACCTCTTTCGCAGCTTTAGACAAGGTCTTCTGTTTCCAACTATTTAGCTTTTTCCAAACTCTGTCATGAAGATAATTAAAGATCTCCTTCTTTGATCTACCTATCATGAAGGGAAGACCCAAGTACTTATCGTTCCCCCATCCTTCTGGGATCTGAAGAAAAGAACAAATTTCTTGTCGTAGAGCATCCAGGGCCCCTGCTAAAAACCAAGTTTGATTTGTCATAGTTGATGGTTTGGCCAGAACAGTCCTCATAAATGGCAAATATTTCTTTAGCTTTCACTGCCTGCGACATATGTGCCCGGGCAAAAAGCAACGAATCATCCGCAAATAGAAGATGAGAAATTGATATCCCAGCACCAAAATCAAACCCCTTAAGATCCCAGCTTCTTCTGCCGCACGTAAGAGGGCCAAAAAATCCTCTGAATATAGGATGTCGAATACCTCGGGAAGGTGTGAAGTATCTACTAGGAACTCCTTTAAGAACCGAGTAAGAAACAGTAGTGATACAGCTCATAATAAGGTGCCAAAATTGGATAGGGAACCCTATCCTTCGAAATAAGATCTCCAAAAGGGTCCATTCAACACGGTCAAAAGCTTTGCTTATATCCAACTTTAAGGCCATGTACAGATTGCGCTTTGAGAAGTTTGTGCTGATGCTATGAAAGGCCTCAAATGCTATAATTGCATTATCAGTGATCAAGCTTCTCTGGAGAAACGCATTTTGTGCTTCATCAATAACTGAGTTCATCACTTTTTGCAGCCGATTAGACAACACTTTTGAAATTATTTTGTAAAGGACATTATAGAGACTGATGGGCCTATAATAAGACATCAAGGTTAGAATTTTTATCTTTATCTTCAGGACAAGAGAAATATGCGTATGGTTAGTGGTCGAGAGATCCAGGCCTTCATTGAGCACTTTTAATGCAAAAAACACAACGTCATCTCCAACAACTTGCCAAACTTCTGGAAAAAAAAAGCAGGCATACCATCCGGCCCAGGCGTCTTCTGTGGATACATACTAAAATTTGTTTGTTTCACTCAACTTAATGGAGTTAATATAGCTCTACCATAAAAATAATGGAGCTATACAAGCTTTCTTTTGTGAGCAATAATAATTACCCTCTCTTTACCTAATTAGAGTAGTTTCATTTTTTTTTCTTGCGTAATCTAATTTTATATTTTTAAATTTTATAATTGAATTTGAGATTAGTCTAACTTTTGATGGCTTTTGAAAAACCTCAGGGAAGGGGTGAATAAGATTTTTGGCTAATAAAACACTTTTTAAACAATTTTAGAAATAAAACCACTTTCTAGAATAAGGATTATATAGTAAGCGTACAAAAGGAATATAAAACACAATGAAGAGAGACAAGCTATTTATAGTGGTTCACTCTCTCAAAGAGTTACATCCACTACCTTGAGACTCAACTCAAGGATTTCACAAATCCACTATTTTTAAAGTTGATTACACAAAACACAACGAGGATCACCCTTCAAGGGTTTTACACAAAAACCTCAAAGTTTACACAACACAACAATACAATAAATTATCAAAGGATCACCCAAAGGGTTTTCCACAAATCCTTGATCACAAGAAAAGAATGAGAAGAGTAAGGAACAATGTTACCAGATGAGCTTGAGAAGGTAAAGATACAACTCAACAATTGTTTCAACAAGCTTCTCTTTTCTTTCTTGATGAATGATCAGTAATGAAGCTCCAATAAGATTTTTCTTTTAGATTTTGTGAGATATAGATGTTTGAAGAATGAACTTTAAAGCTCTTTAAATGTTCTTAAATGATCTCAATTTTATTTTCGCAACTTGCATTTACTTCAGATCAAATCCTCTATTTATAGAAGAGAGAAAAAATGGCAATTACTGTCTGTGTAACAGTAACATTTTAATAGTACAAAACTGGAAAACCGGACGACCAGTTTCTAAAAATGAACGTCCGATTTTCTCGTAAAAGGAAAATTGGATTAGCCCTTTTTAAAATAGGAAGACCGGTTTTTGATTCACAGAAAGAATTGGATGATCCCTTTAAAAAACGGACGACCGATTTTTCTATAGCTAGAAAAATTAGATAACCGATTTTAAAATAGGACGTCCAATTTTTCTTTTCCTTTGGAAAAACCGGATGACCAGTTTTAAAATCGGATGACCCTTTTTTGAGAAGGATTTGACAACCAATTTTTTTTAACAAAAAGAGCTTTCCTTCACATTTCAAAAACATGTATTCTTGATACTCTTTAAAGATAAGTAAACATTAGAAAACATCAAAATCTCCATCAAGAATTTTTAGTTTTTTTAAGAATAGTTTGTAAAATATTTCATTCAAGGAGCTTCCATACTTGATAAAAAAAATCAAAGATAAGAGTCAGGGAGTTTTACAAAATACCTTAGCATATCCTTAACTTAAGACATAAGTCTTCAAGATCTTCAATGGCTTGATATTTTCTTCTTTACTATGCTTTGATCTTGGGATAGCTTGATCTTTTCTTCTTCATTATGCATTGATCACCAAGATCTTTTGCTTCTATGTAGTGTAGCCTTGAGACTGTTAATCAGAATAAAAAATCATATACAATAATGCCCTTAGGGCTAACAATCTCCCCCTTTTTGATTATGAAAAAAACATATGCAAGAGGATAACCAAAAGAACAAAAGAGCTAGTATAAAAACATGGTGATGCTTCAAAGAATTCATCAATAAGAGCAAAGAATATCAAACACCATAAGAAAGAGATAACTCCCCCTATAAATTTGAAAACATGCCAAGGGTTTGAAAGATAGTTTAGAAAGATAAGCTCCCCTAAAAACATGCTTCACAACAAACATGGCATAAAAAATTATCAAGATAACTCCAAGCCATATAGCCCATAAGATATGATGCATAAAACCTTATAAAGCAACATCAAACCTTCTAAAATATATAAGGCACCAAAGCACCATATCAACTTATCTAAAGCATATCATACCTATTAATCACATAGCTTGCCATAATCATATAAAGCAACAACATATAACCACATATCTTGGACTTAACAAAATTGTACTTAACAACATTTTTTCCCCTTACTCCTTGCACATATTTCTCCCCTTTTTGTCATAAATAAAAAAGGCACTGAGGAGAGTTTTTAAGGGATCATAGAAAAGGAAACTACAATTGGACTTTCAACATTAGCGTATCATCATTAAGTCCATTTTAAAGGAGATAACACATTATCAAGATAATATATGGAAAGATTAAACCAAAGAAAAACATAACATAGCATACATCAAAACATAGTTCCAAATAAAGAAGCATGATCAAAGAAAATAGCACAAGAAGATCATAATCAAGTTTGATAGAAGACAAAGAAAACAAAGGAAAGAAAAGAAGTTTTAAGAGAAAAGCCTCAATCGCCTTCATCTCTTCCTCCTCACTCCAATTTCATAACCTGGTCTTGAATATCCACAATCTTTTCATCGATGTCATCAAGGCGGTTGTGGAGCCTTTCATCTATATCGTCATGTCGGCCATTGAGTTGCGATTGCATTGTGATAAGCATAGCCATGATTTGAGTCATGTCCACTGAGGATTAACCTTCTTTCGTTTTTTCTTGCCTCTTCTTTTGTCTTATTTCCCCTCTATGAGTTTCTACCTCCAGCTCTGTGTCACTTTCTTCTTCATCCATATTCATTCCCTCTTGTTCCTTATTTTCTTTATCATCGTCATCGTCTTCACCACTGTCATCTTGACCACCTTTTATGAATTTCCCTTCATCATTTTTCTCAAAACGCATTCTCATGAATATGTGCTTGTTATATATCTTTCCCGGGCCAATGTGATCACCAGCTCCAATCAAGTTGAACACAAAATGATGAAAGATCTTGGTAAGGAAGCAACTATACAACAAACATTTGGTGGATGAAGATTATGTAGCTAGCATATGCTCTATGGCTGTAAACCCACAATTCATTCTCCTATGTTTGTGAAGCGCTAGCATAACAAACGAATGCATATTCGTGATGGATGATTTATATCCAACATTGGGAATGATGATTTTTGAAATCATGTGATAAAGTAATCTTCCATAGGCATCAAGTTTGTTCACATTCCTATCATCATGCCTTTTGAGAACTTTTCCTTTAGTGAATATCTCCTCAAATCTTCTTCCACTATATAGATTAGGTTAAAAATATTTCTTATTCTTAGTATAAAATCTTATTCCATCTTGAGGAGTTTCTAATATATTATTCAACAACTTATCATCAAAGACAATTTCCCTTCTTCTAATTCTAGAAAGTACCCATTGATGGGTTATACTTCCAACTTTTCAGCTCTCCCCTTATGAAGATTTGCATAAAACTCATAGATCATTTCAGTGTAATATATTTCATCAACAGTGAGCAGAGATACCCAACCAATATTATTGAAAAGATTTGGAATAATTTCCATACCTTCCATATCATTTAAGTCCACTATGTGGCCTGGAGCAATCTTTCTTCTTTTTCTTGTCCATTCTTCAAAGTTTGTTGCTTCTCTCACAGAGATGAATCTGTCTAGAGCCCTAACTCCAGATAGCACCCTTTTTCCTTTTCCTCTTCCTCGGCTGCTTCCTCCTTCTTCAACATTCTCACCTCTATCAATATTTTCGTTCTTCGTTTTCACCATTTTTGGAGGATTTTCAACTTAAGGTTTGAAGATTGAAGTTGAGGGTTTTAGATAGAGAGAGAGAGAGAGAGAGAGAGAGAGAGAGAGAGAGAGAGAGAGAGGAAGAAAACTGAACGGTTTTCTTGCTTGAGGAGGAGAGTAATTCGAAAAATTTGAGAAGAAAAGTGAGAGTTGGACTTTGAAAATGGTCGGGCTTGTTAGAGAGGGGGTTTCGGATGAGAGAGTGAGAGAGAGTTGTAAAAATGAAATGAAAGAATGAGGAATTTTTGGTTTTAAAAAAACACAAAACCCGACATTTTAACAATAATCGGTCGACCGATTTCTGAAAAAAGTCATCCGGTTTTCTTTAAAACAAGAAACTGGACGTTTAATTTTTATAGGAGTCATACAAATGTCTTGGCTTTTTGTGAAGAAAAAATTTGAAATTTTCAAATAGAAAACAGACGTTCGGTTTTTCAAATGATCATCCAATTTTGTCGTTCGAATCTCTCAGTTTTTTGTGAAGAAAAATTTTGGACATTTTCAAATGGAAAACGGACATCCAGTTTTTTGAATTGTCGTTCAATGTTATAGGCTTAAGAATAAAGAAGAAGATAAAAACTGAAAACTCAAAGAACACACATTAGTCATGAAATTTACCAATACCAGCAATTTTCTCAAATAACAAAAGCGTTCTTCAGAAAGGGTTTTGTAAAAATATCAGCAATTTGATCCTCTATGCAAATATACTCTAAAAGTACATCACCTTTAGCAACATGATCTCTAATAAAGTGATATTTAATTTAAATATGTTTTGTTTTTGAATGTTGCATAGGGTTTATGGAAAGATTTATAGCACTAGTATTATCACACAAAACAGGTATGTTTTTAAAGAAAAAACCAAAATCAATCAAAGTGTTTTCATCCAAAGTACCTGTGCACAACAACAACTGGCTGCAATATATTCCGCTTTGGCAGTTGATAAGGATACCCATTATTGCTTCTTGCTGACCAGGATACTAAGCATCCTCCCAAGAATTGGCAATTTCCACTTGTACTCTTTCTTTCTACCTTACATTCGGCATAATCTGCATCGGTGTAGGCAATAAGATCAAAGCAAGATTATTTAGATTTCCATAAGCCATAATCATATGATGAAATCAAATATCTCAAAATACATTTAATAGATATTAAATGGGATTCTTTGGGTCAAGTTTGGAATCTAGCACACAAACATACTACAAACATAATATCCGGCCTACTAGCCGTTAAGTAAAGCAAGCTACCGACCATACCTCTATACTTTTTTTCATCAACCTTTTTAACTTTGTCATCCTTGTCAAGCTTTAATGATGAGTTCATTGGAGTGTCAATACCTTTTGCATCGCTCATCCCAAATTTCTTGAGAAGTTCCTTAGTGTACTTCTCTTGATTGATGAAGATGCCTTCTTTGGTTTGCTTGATTTGTAGTCCAAGAAAGTAGGTCAATTCTCCCATCATGCTCATTTCAAACTATTTTTGCATAAGAGAGGTAAATTCTTCACATAACGAAACATTAGTAGCACCAAAAATAATATCATCAACATAAATTTGGATAAGAAGAAGATCATTGTTACAAGAGGTTTTTGTAAAAAGAGTAGTGTCCACCACACCTCTTGAAAAATTGTTTAAAAGAAGAAAACCACTTAATTTTTTTATACCAAGCTCTTGGAGCTTGTTTTAAACCATAGAGTGCTTTTGAAAGTTTGTAAATATAGTTTGCATATTTTTCATGCACAAAACTGGGAGGTTGTTCAACATAAACTTCCTCCTAAATATCACCATTTAGAAAAGCACTCTTAACATCCATTTGAAAAAGCTTGAATCCTTTAAAACAAGCAAAATCTAAAAGCATCCTAATGGATTCAAGTCTAGCAACCGGAGAAAAAGTTTCATCAAAATCTATGCCCCCTTCTTGATTGAATCTTTGGGCAACAACTCTAGCTTTGTTTCTTATAGCTTCTCCGGATTCATTTAGTTTATTTCAAAAAAACCATTTTGTACCAATGGTGGGGATGATCATGAGGAGTCTAAACTTTGTTTCTTTCAAATTGATTTAATTCCTCTTGCATAGCAATAATCCAAAACTCATCACACAAGGCATCATCAATAAACTTAGGCTCAATTTGAGATAATAGATAAAGTTCTCAATAAAGTACCTCCTTGTTCTTACCCTTTGTGATACATCACTAATGATTTCATCCTTAGACTGTTCTTTTAGATATATCACATCTTGAGGAAGACTTTGAGCTTCTTGATCATTTTCTGATTTTTCCTCAATCTCTTCTTCCTCCTTAACATGTTCTTCCATTGCTTGAGTGTTCAATTATTGGTAGCTTAAAGAGTTATCTATGTCATCATTATCTTTCTTGTAAAAAATGTTAGTTTCATCAAAATTTACATGAATAGACTCTTCAATACACAAGGTTCTTTTGTTATAAATTCTATAGGCCTTTTTGTTTGAAGAGTGACCAAGAAAAATTCCCTCATTGGATTTTCTATCAAACTTTCCAAGATTGTCCTTGGTGTTTAAAATAAAGCTGTTACATCCAAAAACTTTGACATAGCCAATTGAGGGGGTTTTGTTAAAAATGAGTTCAAAAGGAGTTTTCTTTAAAAATGGTCTTAAGAGAACATGATTCATAATGTAGCATGCGGTGTTAACGGCCTTGACCCAAAAATATTTAGCAAGAGAGTTTTCACAAAGCATTGATCTGCCATTTATTTTAATGTACAATTTTTCCTTTCCACAACACTATTTCGTTGTGGGGTTTTAGCAGCCGAAAAATTGTATATTATGCCAAAATCACCACAACATTTTGTAAAATCTTGGTTGTTAAATTCTCTCCCATTATCACTTCCCATAAAGATTAATTTTCAATCAAGGGAGGTTTGAACCTTTTTGAAAAGTTTGACAAATTCTTGAAATGCCTCATCCTTTTGGCTAAAAAATAAAGTCCAAGTAAATCTTGAGAAGTCATCCACTATGACAAAAGCATACCTCTTACCACCAAGACTAGTGGTCCTTATTGGTCCAAATAAATCCATGTGAATGAGTTCTAAAGGTTTTGAAGTTGAAATCATTTTCTTTGGTTTAAAAGAGGTCTTAATTTGTTTTCCAAATTGGCAAGCATCACAAAGTTTAGTTTTCTCAAAATGAAGTTTTAGTAAACCTCTAACAAGTTCTTTTGAAGAAAGTTGGTTCAATAAATCCATACTAAGATGACCAAGTCTTCTGTGTCACAAAAATGCATCATCATCATGAACCGAGAGACACTTTAAGTTTTGAGAAATAAGATCTTCAAGATGAAAGACATAGACATTTCCAACTCTTTTAGCAACAAAAATAGTTTTATTTTCATGCTTATCAATGATAGAAGAAGACAACCTTTTTCCCATTATCACACAATTGACAATCAATTGAATTTTAAACAATCAATTAAAAGAACATCCTTAATAAAAGGAGAAGAATCGTTACTAATGTTACCTATACCAATGATTCTTCCCATCTTCTTATCTCCAAAGGTGACAAAGCCACTTTCTGTTTCTTTAAGCTCGCTAATAAGAGATGCGCTCCCGGTCATATGCCTTGAGCAACCGCTATGAAAATACCACTTAGATAAGCTTGATTTGTGTTCCCCATTTTCTAATGCCATGAAGCATAGGTTGGCATTTTCTTCGCCTTCACTTTCACTTGAGTCTTGATTCCAAGCTCCTATTAGGCCCTTGCTTTTCTTCTTTTTCTTTAATGCCTCAAGCTTTGCTTCCAAAGCTCCTTTTCCTTTTTCAATGGCTTTGGAACAATTGGCTACAAGATGGTCAGTGCTATTACATTCAAAGCACCTAGCCCTGAAGAGTGATTAACTTTGTCCTCCTTTCTTGAATGGAGGTTTCTTTCCTCTTTTGTTGAAGCCTTTTAAATTTCCTCATTACCAAGGCCATGCCCTCATCATCATCAATCATCTTCTTTGTTTGATGAGCATGTTTGATCATCCTCATTCACTTTGGGTGCTATGCTTTTTCTTCCTTTGTCTTTATCTTCTATTTCATTTAATCTTATTTTTATCTCATAGGTGAGAGACATCTTATGAGTTCTTCAATAGGAAGTAGTCTTAAATCTTTTGATTCCTCAATGGCAAGAGTTTTTGGTTGCCATGCCTTTGGGAGTGCATCAAGAATCTTTCTATTTACTTCTCCCCTTGTGTACTCTTTTCCGTATACTTTTAGGCCATAGTGATGTTGGTGAATCTTGTGAACATGTCACTAATTCTTTCATTTTATTTCATCATGAATAGCTCATAATCTCTCACCAATATAGCCAACTTTGATTCCTTCACTTGATTGGTGCATTCGTGAGTTACTTCAAGTAACTTCCATACTTCATGAGTCGAATCGCATCCGCTCACTCTATTATATTCATTAGCATCCAAGGCACAACTTAATATGTTCATAGCTTGAAAGTTTAGAGTCATCTTCCTTGAGTCCAGCTCATCAAATTCTTCAACCTTCTTGACTTTTCCATCTTTTTTAGGAAAATAAGGTCCTTTCTCTACAATGCTCCAAAGGTTAAAGTTAATAGAGCAAATATAAATTCTAATTCTTGACTTCCAAAAAGTGTAGTTAGTTCCATTAAAAAGAGTAGGCCTATTTGTAGAAGAGCCTTCTACATAGGGTAGGTTTGAAATACTAGCCATTTTGAAAAGGATCTTTTGCTTCTTAGGATGTTAAGCCTTAAAAGAAGACCTGCTCTGATGCCAATTGAAAAACCTTAGAGGGGGTGGGGGGTGAATAAGGTTTTTGGCTAATAAAACACTTTTTAAAACAATTTTAGAAATAAAACCACTTTCAAGAACAAGGATTATATAGTAAGCATACAAAAGGAATATAAAACACAAGGAAGAGAGACAAGCTATTTATAGTGGTTTACTCTCTCAAACAGTTACATCTACTACCTTGTGACTCAACTCAAGGATTTCACAAATCCATTATTTTTAAAGTTGGTTACACAAAATACAACGAGGATCACTCTTCAAGGGTTTTACACAAAAACCTCACATTTTACACAACACGACAATACAATAAATTATCAAAGGATCACTCAAAGGGTTTTCCACAAACCTTTGATCACAAAAGAATGAGAAGAGTAAGAAACAATGTTACCAAATGAACTTGGGAAGGGAAGATAAACTCAACAATTATTTCAAGAAGCTTCTCTTTTCTTCTTCCTTGATGAATGATCAATAATGAAGCTCCAAGAAGATTTTTCTTTTAGTTTTTGTGAGATAAAGATATTTGAAGAATGAACTTTAAAGCTCTTTAAATGTTCTTAAATGATCTCAATTTTGTTTTCAGCAACTTGCATTTACTTCAGATCAAATCCTCTATTTATAGAAGAAAGAAAAAAATGACAATTACTATCTGTGTAACGGTAAAATTTTAACAGTAAAAAACTGAAAAACTGGACGATCATTTTCTAAAAATGGACGTTCGATTTCCTTGTAAAAGGAAAATCGGATGAGCCCTGTTTAAAATAGGAAGACCGGTTTTTGATTCACAGAATGAATCGGGTGATCCCTTTAAAAAATGCACGACCGATTTTTCTATAACTAGAAAAATCGGATGACCAATTTTAAAATAGGACGACTGATTTTTCTTTGTCTTTGGAAAAATCAGATGACCCATTTTTGAGAAAGATTTGACAACCAATTTTCCTTAGCAAAAAGAACTTTCCTTCACATTTCAAAAACATGTATTCTTGATACTCTTTAAAGATAAGTAAACATTCAAAAACATCAAAAACTCCATCAAGAATACTTAGGTTTTTCAAGAATAGTTTGTAAAATATTTCATTCAAGGAGCTTCCATACTTGATCAAAAATCAAAGATAAAAGTCAGGGAGTTTTACAAAATGCCTTAGCATATCCCTAACTTAAGACATAAGTCTTTAAAATGTTCAATGGCTTGATTTTTTCTTCTTCATTATGCCTTGATCTTGGGATGGGCTTGGTCTTTTCTTCTTCATTATGCCTTGATCACTAAGATCTTTGGCTTCTATGTAGTCTAGCCTTGAGACTCCAAAGATGCTTCTTTTGTTTTAATAATCATCACACAAACATATGTTAATCATAATCATAATCATATGCAATAATTCCCTTTGGGGTAATACCTTTTAGTGGCCTAAATTACTAATTCTGAGATCTCTCACTATGTTTTTTTTTTAATATTTTCATGGCAATTTGATTGGTATGCATTTGAGTTTTCTTCAATAATCAGAAATAGGAATTCTTTATTTGATTAATCATTTGTACTCGTGCATTTCTTCTTGAATTATAATTTCTTTATTGCTTGATATTTTTGTAATTGTTCTTTAACCTTTGGATGAGTACAAAAAATATCTTTTTGCCAATGGTCTTTTTGTAGCTTTTTGGATATGAGAGACTCTTCATTTATTATCTGGAGCAATTGGTTTGCTTTTGGAGGCATATCATGAGATATTATAAGATGCTTAATTTAAGTAATGTGTTTAAACTATTTTACTGTCTTACTGTTTAATTGTTCTATTCATTTTTCCATTTCCCCTTTAATGTATATATTTTCTTTTTAAACAATAATTTTGTTGCATGTGTGACTTTATGGTGGCTAAGAATGGTTTTTGAAAGAGTGAGAACAGCCCCGAACCTCCTATTGCTACTTATTCTCATAGTTGGCGCGAATTTAATCTCGGAGGTGGTTATCTTTGTATCAAATAGATTGCAAGATGAGGTAATTATAAATACATTTATGTTGTGTCACATTTTGATTATACTCATCCATTTGATGTCTATGATATTTTCTATTTATATGAGTTTCTGGAGAGTTTCATTATTAACTACAGTATTATTCTTTTCTTTTTAACCGGCAATAGAAGAAACTTGCCTATTGATTTTTCAAGGTACTATCTCTCGATGATTTTGATGAGTTCTTCTAAAGCTATAATATCTTTTTAGGAAGAAGCAATCAAGATTAATTGGTTACTAAAATTTCAAGAAGCAGAGTGGCTACTAATCTTACCCAAATGTAAGTATAGTGGCACCACAGGTATTATGATCCAAATGCTTTGCCCTAGGCCATCTGCACCTCTTCGTAAGTTTTTCTTTTGGATTTTATTGATAGCTCTTGTTCCTTCCTTTATAATCGATTATCATTTGTCAATCTTTACTTCATTTGAACTTTTCTTTGATTATCTAAATATCTCTAAATTTAACTGTTGTTTGATTATCTTCTTTTGTTAAAGTTCAAGAAAAGCTCTCAAGTCTCACTAGGTAGTGTCTCTTGATGGTTTTGATGAGTTCTTAAGTTATAATTGCTTTTCAGGAAGAAAAAAAAGGCAATCATGAGTAATAAATAGGTTATTAAATTTTCAAGATTTCTCCTAGGGATTGCTTGAATTAGTTTTTAGTTATTTTTCATAAATTTTTGAAGCAATTAATATGCTTTTCAGGAATCAAAATTTTATTTGAATCCATTATTTGGTAGATTGATCACAAATGACTTTGGAATAACATTTGTTGAAGCAAGGCATTAGGGATTCTCGCTATGTTTTTGAAAAATTATAAAGTTGAAATATTATAGGATTTTTTTTATTAGCATATGGAAGGCATTCTAGTTTTATTTGGTATTCAGTCTTTCATATTAAGATCTATCTTTTTGAAACAAAATGTGTGACATCCCGTCTAAGCACCTCAAAGTTAACATAGGTCGTAGTAAATTCAAACAAAAGTTTCGGGGTTAGTTTATAAAGAATAGAAAGCTTTAGGATCATTTGGTAATTTTTATAAAAATTAAGGAAGAATTTTTTGTTGAAAAACTTTTTGAGCATATTTTAGAATTATTAGTGTTTAACGCTTTAAGTTGGAGACTGATATTTTAAGTTTAATATGCATTTCAAGTCATTTTTAAGAGTTAACGTAGACACCCTAAAAATTTGGAGGACTTTAGTTCAATTATGGTTATTAGTTGTGCCAAGCGGGGTGGTCAATTATGGACATAAAGCTAAACCATGCACACATGGCTACATAAAGGGGTTCAAGGGGAAGAAATTTTCTCATCCATTTCCTCTTCTCTCTTTCTTCCCTAATCTCTCCTCTCCTCTCCTCTCGGTTCTCTCCTCTCTCTTTCTCCCTCTCACTTGGCAGCCCACTCTCTTCTCTCTCTCTCTCCCCGCTTTCTCTTTCTTTCTTCTTTTCCTTTTCTTTCTCTCAGATTTCTCTCTCTCTCTCTCTCTCTCAAGGTAAGTCTTCTTTTTTTTTTTTTTAAATTTATTCTATTTTTATTATTAGGTGAAGTTTTTATTTTATTTTATTATTAGGTGATATTTTCTAAAATAAAATTAAGGTTTAATAATTATAGATTTATTTTAAGAACCCATAATTTTTAAGGAATTATTATGAAATTATTTTGGAGATTTTTTAGAATTCCTTTGAGTTTAGAATAAATTTAGGTACACCCTATGGTCATCATAGGGTGATAGTTATATTTTTTATGGAGTTATTTGATTAAGTTTGGAATGATATTCTTTGTAGGTTTAACTCATATCGCGGCTCCAGGTGAGTTCACCTACCCTTTTCTTTTGAAAGAAGATTTAATTATTTTTCTTGAAAAGCATATTTCTCTGTCATTGTTCTTGACAAAATGCACAAAATATTTACCGGTGGTATATTACAAGTTATGCTTAAAACGTAGTAAGTTATTAAAATATTCATGTTTTAAATATCCTTTTATGGCACTAATATATGTTTTAAGTTAGTGCCATATTTTCATGATGCTTTTACTAGAAATATTTTTATAATCCTTTGATTTTGGATTTTGAGTTTTAAAATTATTTTGGGAAATTATTTTCAAAATATGTATTATTTCTTTTTGGAAATAATCTCTCTAAATATTTTAAACTCACTTAAGGTTTTGAGTTTTAAAATGATTTTGAGAAATTATTTTCAAAATATTTACTATTTCTTTTTGGAAATAATATTTTTAAAATATTTTAAATTCTTTTAAAGGTTTTGAGTTCTAAAATCATTTTGAGAGATTATTTTTAAAAAAAAATATTTATTATTTCTTTTTTAAAATAATATTTTTAAGTACTTTGAGTTTTCTTAAAAAGATTTTGATATATATTAATTATTTGGAAAAAATTATTTTTTAAAAATATTTATTATTTCCTTTGGAAATAATATTTTAAATATTCTTATAAGATTTTGAGACTTAAAATTATCTTTAAAATATTTATTATTTCTTTTTGAAAATAATACTTTACATATTTTCTAAATATTCTTATGAAGGCTTTTGAATTATTAAAATATGTTCATAATACTTTTATTTTAAATATTCTTATATTATTTTAAATATTCTTATATTATGATTTCAAAAATATTTACTATTTCTTTTAAAGAGGAATATTTCTCTACAGTTTTATCCTTATATTACTTTAAATTTTGGACGTATTTAATAATTTCTTTCAAGAAATATTTATCATGATTTTTGGTACGCATATTGTCATAACATATTTTATACCCAGTAATATATTTTAAAGCTTACGTTCCAAAGTCACATATGCATGATTTCATGGTGAACATGATTTTGAAAGATAAATGTTTTGTGAAAAACAAATGTTTTCATGACTCTTACAAAATTGTATTCATGATACATTTGTCATGGTTACGAGTTTTGCCCGGCAGATAGGGATTTTCGATACCTGAAGAGTTTTGTGTGGTCAAGAGATGGCCTATGATTTTTTATCAACATGTCGAGAGGACTTGCACTGTGCGTGGCTAGTCCCCGGTACGAGGACATCTTCCTAACAACATGCTTGGTAGTGTTACTCTTGATCTGGATCCACTTGACAGAGGATGTAGTACCATTGGAGGGTTAGGCCTAAGGTGGTATTGAGTTTGACTCTGTATCATGCTCTGCGATACTGGCTACTTCCTAGCAGGTTGGGTCAGGAGGGGATCACCGACTAGGGTAGCACGGGGCGGCCTGTTAGGTACCCCCAGGGCTCGTTACCTGTTGGTGTATATATTGTGTGAGGTTGAAAAATTGAACGTTCGTACAATGTGTAATACCCCGAACTTTGCCACTAGGTCAACTGTGGTTGAGTAGGTATCTGCGTGCCTCTCGGCACTAACCTATAATTTTTGAAACAAAGGTACAACCCGGGGATAACACTTGTAAGTATAAAAACAGTACACAACGAAAAAAACTAAGTAACTGAATATTAATAGTCCGCTCAAAATATGAGGTTTAAGAAATTTCTGTGATCGTTCTAATGAAAATGTCTTACATCCACAAATCTACACAACAAAGTAAAAGGAAGATCTTTATGAACGGCTCGAGTCTAAGAAACTCAAAACACAAACACATGCCCTCTGGGAAAACTTGGCCAAAATCTCCATGTCCAAAACTTGGGCGGCGTACTGTACCTTTGACCGTCTTGAGTTAATCTGAGGAGAAAACATGGTATAGAAAAACGTGAGCGGGAACGCTCAGTGAGTCCACATGTATGTGTGGGCTTTATTGATTTTTTTAAAACAATACTGATGCAGTTTCACGAAAACAGTTCATGGAATGTTATAAGAAAACATCTTTCTTTTGTTACTTCAACAACACTGATGCTTGATCCTACACAAGGGTTTCGAGCGTAGTTGGGAAGTCTGAGCGAATCAAGACACATCAGCGCAGCTTCTACACCCAATTTTGGAAGAACATGTAATGCAACAGTAGGGCTCCACGGACAAAGTGCGAATCCCAAAACGAGGTCATCGAAACCAAGTTCCGGCATTTCGTAGACAATATCAGCCAAACACTATATGAGCGTTCGATTTCCAAACAACCGCACTCTCCATATCACTAGTCAAAACAGGCTACAGATTCCTGGAGCACCTACCAGGTCTGCCTTGGGACGAACCTTAGTTTCAAACCCCTCCTCGCTCTCCACGAGGAGGCCGACCTCACCGCTGAGCATGATGCGGTGTCCATGTAGACTGGTTGGGCCACACCCTCTGTGGTACTACGTCTCTCTTTAAGTGGATCCACTCTCCCGAGTCTGAAATGTCCACGTCATTGGAAGACGCCATAGTACGAGGGACTAGCTACGTACAGTGCAATCCTCTGATGCTTCCAAACATATGATCATAACCAGACTGTAACCCTGGTCGGAATAGGGTTTTCATATGTGTTTATAAACCGAAAGGCCATTTTCCCGGCTGTTGGAACAGAATTGGGTCATAAATATTTTTAGCAAAAATTCCCATCTTCCAGTCACCACATGCTTATGCAAATTTCACAGTTATGCCAATGCCAGATCTATATTCATACATGTCAAAACATGTAACTTTTCAAGCTAGAGAATTTTCTAGTTTATGCATATTTACAAATATACCAGGTCTACATTTATGTATATCAAATCTTATAATTCTTCAAGACTGGAGCATTTTCCAACATATAAATATTTCTAGAAAAAAAGACTGTGTACAAACAAACTCTTCTTTGCAACAATAATAATTTGCTTTAATAAGAAAATACCTATATGGAGCACTGATCCTATGCATTTTCTAAGAACGTAACACGTTGTGGAGAACATCTCCAAAAACATGCGAAGTTATATTGTTCCAAAAGCAGTAAACATTTTGTGACAGGTTTAAAAAAACATATTTATATAACCCGTAATGTTTGAAAGAACATAACAAAATGGGGTTTGTAGATTCACCTAGATGCAGATCTGATGCTAAGATCCTACAAATATAGTAATAAGAAAATACTTAATATTCGGGTACTAGTCAAATAATTCTATTTCCTAAAAAATATCGAAATCCTACAAAATGAACTTAGGATGTATATATACCTATATTGTATATACTCTTAATAATTCTTGAAAAAGATCGAAAATCCTATACCCTTAAGAATATGCTCTCCTATGAAACCATAATTAACTATTTACTAAAATCCATTTAAAACATTTAAATCCTAAAACCAAAACATAACTTGACATATATATATATATATATATATATAACCCTAACTACGAAAGAAGAAAAGAAGAAAAAAGAGAAAATATGAAAAGTTTACTAACCTCAATTATGAGATGATTATGGCTGCCAAACAACTTGATCAAAAAAAAAAAAAAGAAGATATGTATATATATATATATATATACGAAATAAGGTGGTTAGGGGGAGAAAAAAGAAAAAAGAGAAAGCAAATGGTGGTGACAACAGGTGGATAGGCAGGTGGCATATATTTCTTAATTGTGAATTTTTTTTAAACCTTATATAGGAATATCAAGTACTTGAATTTCTAAAATACAAATACTAGGTATTCTTAAAATTCCCACTTAAAGGTACTTATAAACCCCCACTAATAAAGGCTTAATATAATAAAGTTTTATTCTAATTCCTAAATATCTCCAAAATAACATTAAGTGTCAAAATGCTATACTCCACTACATCAGATCCCAAATTCTATTTTTATAACACCTGAAATTTTAAAGTCATGCTAGGTGCTTACTGGGTAGGGTGTTACATTTTACCCTCAAAAGAAATTTCATCCTCGAAATTTAATAGTCACGTACCTATAAATTATGGATACTTCTTCTTCAGGTACCCCTTAGTTTCCCAGGTTGCCTATTCAATTCTATGATGCCTCCATACAACTTTACACATTGAAATCTGTCTCCCGCGTAACTTTTTTAAGCTTCGTTCTATAATCTTAGTTAGTTTTTCTTCGTATGACAGATCGTTTCATAATTCTGATTACTCATTATTGAGAACATGATTAGGAGCAGGGTAGTACTTCTTCAATTGTGATACCTGAAACACGTCATGCATACCTATCAGCTCACTCGGTAAGGCTAGCCGATATGCCACTTTACCAATCCTGCCAATAATTTCAAATGGTCCAATATATCGGGGGCTTAACTTTCCTCCTCTAGGATATCTAAGCTTTCCGCAGTGCAGTGTAAGTTTTAAGAAAACTCGATCCCCCACACTAAACTCCAGATCCCTTCTTTGATTATCGGCATAGCTCTTCTGTCTACTTTTAGTTGTCCAGAGCTGATCTTGAATTATCCTAACTTGTTTATGCATCTCCTCCAACTCTGGTATCAAGTTTCTTTGTCTCTAATGGGATCGAACTCCGACTTCATCCTAGTACAGGGGTGTTCTTCATCTTCTCTCATATAATGCTTCAAATGGTGCCATTCCTATCAAAGAGTGGTAGCTGTTATTATAAACAAACTCAGCACAAGCAAGATTGTCAACCCACTTGTTCTTAAAGTCTAAGGCGCAAGCCCTCAGCATATCCTCTAAGTTTTGAATTGTTCTTTCGGATTGTCCATCAGTTTAGGGGTATGTTGTAGTACTATAACTTAGGTTAGTTCCCATAGCTGCCTGGAACTTAGGCCAAACCTTGAGGTAAACTTTGGGTCTAGGTTGGATACAATATCAATGGGCACTCCATGAAGTCGGAGAATCTCGTCTACATAGATTTGCACTAACTTGTCCAAAGGGTATGTCATATTAATGGCAATAAAATGCGCCACTTTTGTTAAACGATCACCCATATAGCATCCTTATTGTAGCAGTCCTGCTGACTTTTGATGCTCTGCCTTAACCCTTTGACATGTAAGACAGGCTACTACATACTCCACAATCTCTCTCTTCATTCCATTCCACCAAAACTTTTGCTTTAAGTCTTTGTACATCATATTCTCCCCATGATGCATTGAATACTTACTTCTGTGGGCTTCCTCTAGTGTCTTATGCTTAAGTTCAGTTTCATGGGGTACACACAACCAATTCTGAAAGTATAGGCTCCCATCATCTTCTAATGTTCGAAAACTCTCCAGTTTCTTAGCTTCCACATGGCTTTTAAACTCCCGGAACTCCTTATTATTCTTTTGGGCGCTTTTAATATCCTATTGTGGGGTGGATGTTAGGCTAAGACTTGATATCTTTGCTTTTCTACTCAATGCATCTGCCACCACATTCGCCTTTCTTGGATAGTAGTTAATTGGACATCGATATTCCTCCAGTAGTTCCATCCATCAACGATATCTCATGTTCAAGTCCTTTTGGGAAAATAGGTACTTTAAGCTCTTATGATCAGTAAATATCTCATACTTGGCTCTATACAAGTAGTATCACCACTTTTTAAGCGTAAACACAATAGCTGCTAACTCCAAATCGTGTGTTGGGTAATTTCGTTCATGATCCTTCAGCTTCCTCGAAATATAAGTGATAACCTTCCTATCTTGCATCAACACAACTCTTAGACCTTCTCCTAAAGCATCTATATACAGTGAAAATTCCTTGTTCGGATCGGGTAATGTTAACACTAGTGCTGAAGTCAGTCGATTCGTCAATTCTTGAAAACTCCTCTCATACTTCTTCGTCCATTCAAACTTAGTTTCTTTTCTGGTTAATTGTGTTAGAGGTCCAGCAATCCTAGAAAAGTCTCTTATGAATCTCCGGTAGTATCCCGCCATACCCAAGAAACTAAATACATTGGTTGGTGTTTTTGGTTACGCCCAATGGGTCACTGCTTCTACTTTCGCTAGATGTGTTGAGATTCCTTTTTATGTTATAACGTGTCCTAGAAAAGTGACTTGACTCATCCACAACGCACATTTACTAAACTTGGCATACAGCTTATGCTCCCATAGGGTTTGCAACACTTTTCGAAGATGTTGTTCATGAGCTTCAGGGTTGGATGAATAAACAAGGATATTGCCAATAAAAATCATTACAAACTTATCTAGGTAAGGACTAAAGACTCTATGCATCAAGTCCATAAATGTCGCAGGTACATTAGTCAATCCAAACGGCATAACCACAAACTCATAAAGCCCATATCGTGTGTTAAAAGCCGTCATCGCAATATCCTTCTCTCTTATCCTGACTTGATAATACCCCTGTCTTATGTCCAATTTAGAAAAGTATCCTGCTCCTCGGAGTTGATCAAATAACTCATCAATAGGTGGAAGTAGGTATTTGTTCTTGACTGTCACACTATTCAATCCTCTGTAATCTATACACATCCTGAAGGTTCCATCCTTCTTCTTTATAAACAAAACTGGCGCACCCATGGAGATGTACTTGGACGGATGTATCCTTACTACAACAGTTCTTGTAGTTGCTTTTTCAACTCTTTCAACTCTTCATGTGCCATCCGATATGGAGTTCGATATATTGGTTTAGCAGCATGTATCAATTCTATGCTTAACTCCATTTCCCGATCTGGGGGCAGCGTCGTTAACTCCTCAGGAAAAACATCTACAAACTTCCTCACTACGGTTATTATCTCTAACTTTACCTCTTCTTTATGCTTGTTAAGTAAATATGCTAGGTACCCTTGACATCCTTTCTATAATAACTTTCTGTCTTTCATGCCAGACAAAAAGGGATTCTCCCATTTCGTTTTCCTTGGAACACAAGGATTGCCATACTCGGCCAGCTAAACTTAACCGACTTCCGCCGACAATCTACTTGGGCATAGTGTTTAGACAATCAGTCCATCCCAAGTATCACGTCATAACCCTCAAATGGTAAGGCAATTAAATCTCTAGATAAAACCACACTCTCGACACAGATGTCACAATCTAGGTGCTTTACCTCAGTTATCTTATTCATGCCCATAGGAGTACTTATTATCAACTGATAATGCATATCAACAGAAGGTATAGGAATATGTTTTATGAAATGCAAGCTCACTAAGGAATGTGTAGCTCTAGGATCAATAAGTACTCTTGCTGGTTGAGAAAAGATTTGAATCATACATTCAACTACTTCCGCTTTGGTGTCTAAAGGCAGTCCATCCAACGCATAAATTTTTGCTTTCACTTGTGGCTTATTATTCCTTCTTTCTGTGGCTCTTCTCATAGCCGGGGGTTGGCCTGTTCTTCTAGACGTCTCCGGAGGTGCTTGTTGCATCTCAGGGCACCATTCTTTAACATATCCTGGTTTCCACACCGGAAATATAACCTCAACTTCCGATAACATATTTCTGCTACATGTCCACTTCGTCCACAGTACGTACATACTCTATGGACCCCTACGGGTGTTAGGGTTTGTCTGCCTCCATTTCTGGTCCTTTGCTCGCTACGGGACCTCTTGGAATTTGTAGGTTTCCATGGTCCTCGTCCAGGACGTTTATATGGGGTTGCGGCTGAGCAAATAGTTCTTTCCTCTATATAACCGCTTGATCAGCCGTCTCCGTCCTTGTGGTGACTTTAACTACTGCCGCAAATCCCATCGGTGGCAAGGGAGCCAATGACCATTGCAGCTCAACCCCTAATTTTTTTACAAACTGTCGCGTCTTGTTTTCATCAGTGTCTATCAATCTTAAACAATACTTATCCAACCTATTGAATTTTGCCGTATACTGGGCAACTGTCAGGTTACCTTGTCTCAGTTGCTGAAACTCATCTTCCCGTTGCTCACGAACCCAAAGAGGTATGTACTCCTTTTTGAATTCTTCTTGAAAGTTATTCTAGGTCCATGGCTGGTCCTTAAGTGCCCGAACTTCGAAAGCTCTAAGCCACCAATCCTTTGCCATTCTACGGAGTCTAAAAACTGCGAACATTACCTTCATAGCATCTTCATACTTAAGGGTATAGTAAATGTCATTCAGCTGCTCGAGTAATAGTTCAGCTTTGATTTCTTGTTCAACTTCTCCATAGTACTCCGGGGGTCAAAATTTTCGGAATCGCTCTAATGCTTCATTTGCTCCAGTGGCCGATACTCGTTCGTTCCTTCTTGTGGCCATTGAAGCTTCTAACAATTCTGTCATCTTGATCATGAAATTCTCCATTACCTTGTGTATGGCTTGTTCTGGACCAAGGTGTGGCCTTCCTTATGGGCTCAGACTGTTTGTTTTGAGAACTTTCAGACACAGCCTCGTCTGCATGATTGGAAGATCGTGAACCTGACATGTTTCTAAACAACCAGAAAGTTCCAACACTAATAAACCTCTAAGTTTGCAGATACTCCATAACAAGTAAATATAAACTTATCACAGACACCAACATCAATATGTACATATGAACATATATATATATATATATATAACCCAAAATGAGGATTTTTAGTACAAGTGGTATCAAAATACAAACAGATCATCCTGGTCCTATCACCCAAAAATATGTGACCGGGTTACTATATACCCAAAACCCGGGGACCTTATATCCACGATCCTAAGGCTACTATGCCAAGTACTAACCAAAAAACCACTCACACCTATCCAAGTAACTAGATATACAGTTGTCCTTGTATCCTATCCAAAGTCTATTCCGCCTATTGGTGCTGGGTACCAGAACATCCTGGCCGGGACTCCAACTCAGTACAAGCTCTATCTACGGAGTCTCTAGCAGTGCTAAAAAGCTGGGCGTGAAAATGCCTAAGCCAGTCCCGCTCATGGATCAACTCCAGAATCTCTCTCTCCCGGGCCACATGCGCCTTCCGCATCTAGAATAACTCCATCTCTAACATTGCAACTCTTGTCATTTCCTGTCGACATGACTGGCGACCTGTGTAGAATAAGGCGTCCATCCGAGAAATCTCCTCCCTCAACTACGCAATTTGCTGACTAGCGGCCTCAACACGCTGCTTACGCCACAGACAATAGCCACAGATATCTTGCTCCCTGAACTCATCCCAAAATAATGATAGTAATGCTGGAAAGGAGGATACAGAGTCCACAGGTGGAACAGGGTTAGGTGATGCTGCTATCGGCAAACTACCTGCTACAAAGGTGTCCATGTCCCCAGCATCCGCCGGTGCCACTCTCTCCGGCTCGGGAATCATCTCTAAGTTTGACTTGGGCTCACTAGGATCCTCTTCTATCAATGCTCCAAGCCCTATCTTCAGTGCCATTGGTCCCTCTATTAACTCACTATCGAAAAGGTCAATCACCGGAATCGGTTCCCTCTCTGGGACAATCTCCCTAAGGGAATACGATGATGATGATATGGTCCTGCTGGGCCCGCCCACGAGCGTGTCCTCCTACTATATCCATCTATGAGAGGGGAGTACCATCTAGTACCTACAAAATAGAATCTTAGGGTCAGTACTAACCAATAAATCGTATGGTTGCCATCAATGTTTAAACAATTGACACTTATAGGTTGTCTAAAATCCAACAATTCAACCCTAGTACCGAACCTAGATGCTCTGATACCGCCTTTGATACCCCCAACTCTGCCACTAGACAACTGCGGATGAGTTGGGTATCTGCGTGCCTCTCGGTACTAACCTGTAAATTTTGAAACAAAGGTACAACCCTGGGATAACACTTGTAAGTATAAAAAACAGTACACGGCGAAAAAAACTAAGTAACTGAATATTAATAGTCTGCTCAAAACACGAGGTTTAACATATTTCTATGATCATTCTAATGAAATGTCTTACATCCACAAATCTACACAACAAAGTAGAAGGAAGAGCTTTATGAATGGCTCGAGTCTAAGAAAATCAAAACACAAACACATGCCCTCTGGGAAAACTCGGCCAAAAACTCCATCTCCCAAACTTCGACGGCGTACTATACCTCTGACCGTTATGAGTTAATCTGAGGAGAAAACATGGTATGGAAAAACATGAGTGGGAACGCTCAGTGAGTCCACGTGTGTGTGTGCTTTAGTGATTTCTTTAAAAAATGCTGATACAGTTTCACGAAAATAGTTAATAGAATGTTATAAGAAAACATCTTTCTTTTGTTACTTTAACAACACTTAAGCTTGATCCTACATAAGGGTTACGAGTGCAGCTGGGAAGTCTGAGCAAATCAAGACACATCAGCGCAGCTTCTACACCCAATTTCGGAAGAACATGTAATTCAACAGTAGGGCTCCATGGACAAAGTTCGGATCCCAAAACAAGGTCACAGAACCAAGCTTCAGCATTTCGTAGTCAATACCAGCTAAATAATATTTGGAAAAAATTATTTTTTAAAAAGTATTTATTATTTCCTTTGGAAATAATATTTTAAATATTTTAAATATTCTTATAAGATTTTGAGACTTAAAATTATCTTTAAAATCTTTATTATTTCTTTTTGAAAATATTACTTTACATATTTTCTAAATATTCTTATGAAGGCTTTTGAATTATTAAAAATATTTTCATAATACTTTTATTTTAAATATTCTTGTACCATGATTTCAAAAATGTTTACTATTTCTTTTAAAGAGGAATATTTCTCTAAGGTTTTATCCTTATATTACTGTAAATTTTGGAGGTATTTAATAATTTCCTTTCAAGAAATATTTATCATGATTTTTGGAATGCATATTGGCATAACATATTTTATACCTAGTAATATGTTTTAAAGCTTACGTTCCAAAGTCACATATGCATGATTTCATGGTGAACATGGTTTTGAAAGATTAATGTTTTGAGAAAAACAAATGTTTTCATGAGTATTACAAAATTGCATTCACGATACATTTGTCATGGCTACGAGTTTTGCCCCGCGGATAGGGATTTTCGATACCTGAAGAGCTTTGTGTGGCCAGGGATGGCCTATGATTTTGTAAAAATAAATTAAAACTCTAATCCGACAAAAAGGGGCGTGGTATATATTTTTTATCAAGATGTCGAGAGGACTTGTATTGTGTGTGGCTAGTCTCCTATATGAGGGCATCTTCCGAACGACATACTTGGTAGTGTTACTCTTGATCTAGATCCAGTTGAGAGAGGGCGTAGTACAGTTAGAGGGTTAGGCCCAAGGCGGGATTGCATTTGACTCCGTATCATGCTATGTGGTAGTGGCTACTTCCTAACAGGTTGGGTCAGGAGGGACTCACCGGCTAGGGTAGCATAGGACGGCCTGGTAGGTACCCTAAGGGTTCGTTACCTGTTGGTGTATATGTCGTGTGAGGTTGAAAAATCGAACGTCCGTACAATGTTCTTTGGATTTCAGGCTGGTATTGACTACGGGATGTCGAAATTTGTTCCGATGACCCTTTTAAAGATCCGGATTCTGTCCGTTAAGCCTATCATGGTACATGCATGATTCTAAAAGTTCGAGTGTCGCGGCAGCACCGATGTATCTTCATTCACTCAGACTTTCTGGTTGCGTCCAAACCTTTCTGAGAGTTTATAACTTGCATACAAGATATTTTTATGAAATTATTTCTTTTCTAGTATGTCAAACTGTTTTATAAAAAATATTTTTCCTGTATGGAAACTCACGAAAACTACACGTGCACATGAACTCATTGGCATCCATCGCTCATGTCTTTCTATTGTTTTCTCCCCTTTTTCATATGACTCGGAAACCAGATCTGCCTAGTTGAGCCAATGTGGGCCCGCTGGATACTTTAGACTTGGGATCTTCCACCTCTAGCCATAAGGTTTTGATTTATGAAGATTTTGGCCTTCACGGCCTTAAACATATGTATGAGTTTTGAGAAGTTTTCTTTTATCAAGATATATTTACATTATTCTGTCTTTCTCCTTCTGCTGTTTAGTTTAGAGAGACACATTCTAGTTCCTCCCTGATATATAGCTTTATGTTTTTGTAAGTCCAGTGCCGAAAGGCACGCAGATATCTTACCCAGCCACAGTTGACCTAGCGGAGGGGTACGGGGTATCACAAGTGGTATCAGAGCTCTAGGTTCGACACTAGGTTCTCTAGATCTTTGATGAGCTTTAAGAGCTGACCTCTTTGACTCTAAGTCTTGGAGATTTCGTAGTTTTACTCATGTTATCTGGTTAGACAGTTAGAGACTGCGGGTAGGTTGACAGCTAAGGTAACACTGATGAGAGGAACCCTTGAGGCTCAACAGTAGGATATGACTCGACGACAATGGGTGGGATCGGCGAATAGGTCGGTAAGAGACTCCGGCAACGGTTGAGGCTCGCCGAAGAAGATTTAGTAGTTGTTTTCCCTGACAAAGTTAAACTCTTGACAGAACATTTTATGATCTTAATATTTGAGTAGTAAATACTAAATAAGCTTGATGCCTTTGTATTTGGTGTAACCTTTTTAGCTCGACTTGTGTTAGATTTTCTCTGTCATCTTGGGTCTTTTGAGGGGATAGGCCTAATAAAGTATGGTTTCTGTATGATTATATATATATATTTTTTTTAAGTTTTGATATCTCTTTTGATTATGGGATGTTACGTTTAAGCTATAAATTCAACTCAAGGTTCGCACTCCTAATTTTGATTAGATTCGAACTTACCTTTGGTTTAGAAAGATGCCAGGATCCCATCCCCAAGTCACAAAAACGAAGCTATGCTAGAAAACTTGTCTCACGGACCAACAGATACTGCAAGTCATGAAATAATAGGAAATTTTATGACAAAAATGACTGAATTGCTGGAAGCTACTTTTGCAAATCGAAGAGGAGAACGAACCCAGAATACTAGTAACGACGAGGCCCTGGAACGATTCCTAAGATTTCAACCCGAGGAATTCCATGGCGAAGTTAAACAGGAAGCCAAGGCAGAGTTATTTTTATAACAATTAAACGATATATATGATACTCTGTAATATGATGGTGCCAATAAAGTAACTTTTGCCGCTTTTCGACTTAAGGGAACAGCGAAAGACTAGTGGTTAAGAATTTCCGAAGCCCGAATAAGAAGAAACCAATTATAAACGTGGGATGACTTTTAAGAGGAATTTAAACAAGAATACATACCCCGCTGGATAAGAAAATATCGTGAGGACGAATTCCAACAGCTGAAGCAGGAAGAGATGATGGTAACACAGTATATTGCAAAGTTTATTGTCTAGCTAAGTATTGTTTGCGTCTTATAGACACAAAAGAATATAAGACACGCCAGTTTGTGAAGGGGTTGCGTGTAGAACTGCAAAGCACACTAGCCCCTCTACCACCAACAAGTTTCGCTGCTACAGTTGAAGCGGCTACCAGGGCCAAAATAGCTTATCAGATGGCAAAATAGAGAACGGTGACAACGAATGTTTCATCCCATCCCACAAACGACCTGGACAAGAATGCTGGAAACCCCAATATCTAAAGGATCCACGAAATAATAATCAAACGGGGAATGGGAATCGTCAAAATCCTATGATAGGGAACCCTCATCCGAGTTATACTTACTGTAGACGTGAGGGCCACATGGTAGAAGTATGTTATAAAAAGATAGGAACATGTTTCTATGTGGAAAGGTAGGACACTTTGTGAAACAGTACCCTGGAACACAACCAATAATCTGAGGAACACCCAGAGGAGTGGGACGACCACTAAATGCGGGACGGGCATCATAGGCTGAAACAACAAGCCATAGGTTAGAGCCAAGGTCTACACCTAGATGGGCAACCCTTGGACGGTGAAATAAAAAGTAGTTGAAGGCACTATCCTTATCTTCTCTCACGCTGCTAAGGTATTAATTGATCCACGAGCTACGCATTCATCGTGAGTATGATTTCCATAAAATATATCTCTAAGATCCCTGTTAGCATGCCCTACCAATTGATTGTTTGCACATCTATGGGAGTGAGTAGGGTCATTAAGGAAAAGTACCCCGATTGTGAGATTTACATAGGGAGCGCGATATTACCTGGAGATTTGATCACCTTATCTTTTGAGGGATATGATGTAATATTAGAAACGGATTGGTTATCTAAGCATTAAGTTTACCCGACCGGAGATGCCTACCCTAGAATTTCAAGGAGATAAAACCAAGAAGGAATACCATTGGATCTCCGGTATTACAGCAAGAAAGTTTATCAAGAAAGAATGACAATGGTGTTTGGCATACTTGCTTAACAAGATGGGAGAAGAAATACGAATGGAATGGCTTGAAGAATACTGATGCCTAATTAACTATCACTCCCGGAAAGAAAATGTGGTAGCTAATGCTTTAAGTAGATGTGTCAAGTTAACAAACCTCACTTCAACTCAACCTTGCAACAAGAGATTAAGGAAGCACAAAAGAGTAATGAGGAATTTCAAAGGCTTAAAACTCGAGTGTAGGCAAAGAAATTAGACAACTTTCAAGTCTTGGGTACTGAAGCTTGTACTTTCGAAATCAGTTATGCGTACTAAATGAGGGGGAGATTAAATGAAGGATTTTGGAGGAAGCACATAAACACAAGTATTCCCTACACCCTGGTGAGAACAAGATGTATCAGGATCTCAAGAGGAAGTTTTGGAGGAATATAATGAAAAGAGATGTGGCGGAGAATGTGGCCACTTGTCTAACTTGTCAAAGGTTAAAGGCAGAACACAAGAAATACACAGGACTCTTACAGCCATTACCTATCCCTGAATGAAAATGGGATTGCGTTACAATGGACTTTGTCACAGGGTTGCCATGGAAAAAAAGTTACAAGGACGCCATTTGGATCATAGTTGATCGTTTGATGAAGGTGGCACATTTTATTGCTATCAACCTAACGTACTCTTTGGAAAAGCTAGTCCAGCTTTATGTAGAGGAGATTATAAGATTTCACGAAGTACCTGTAGACATTGTATCAGACTGAGATCCAAGATTTACTTCGAGATTCTGGCCTAAGTTTCAGGCTGTATTGGGAACTAATTTAAGCTATAGCACCGCCAGATACCCCCAGATTGATGGACAATCAGAAAGAACAATCCAAACTTTGGAAGATATGTTGCGAGCATGTGCTTTAGAGTTTGGAAACAAATAGATTGATAACTTGGTCTAAGCAGAGTTTGCCTACAACAACAGCTATCATTCCTTAATCGAATGGCGCCATTTTAAGCTCTATATGGGAAGAAATGTAGAATGCCTTTATATTGGGATAATATTGGAATTCGCTTTCTTTGGAGGCAAAAGAGTTAGATGCCAGAATTAGAAGAGGCATAGAAACGGGTAAAAGTAATTCAAGAATGGCTTCAAGCTACTAAAAAGCCCACAAAAGAGCTACACCGACAATCGACGATGAGACTTAGAATTTGAGGTGGGAGATCGAGTTTTTTTAAAAAGTCACACCATACTGTGGGAACCCCAAAAACCCAAGAAAAGGGAAATTAAGCCTCCAATACATTGGACTATTTGAAATAAGTGACAGGACTGGTGAGGTAGCCTACAGACTAATGTTACCAGAAGAATTAACGAGCATTCATGATGTCTTTCACATCTCCCAGTCAAAGAAATATCGACCAACGGCCGAGCATGTACTGAAGGACGACCCATTGGAATTGCAAACCAACTTGTCATACGAGGAAAAGCTTAATAGGATTGTGGAACGACGCGTAAAGAAATTATGCAGAAAGATAATTCCGATGTGCAAGGTGTTATGGAGACACCATGGCATTAAGGAGGCAACGTAGGAAACCGAAGCATTTCTACGTAGGAAATATCCAGAGATTTTAGGTTACGAAATTTTTCTAAAGGAGGTAGAATGTAATATCCCGTCTAAGCACCTCAAAGTTAATATAAGTCGTGGTAAGTTCAAACAAAAGTTTCGGGTAAGTTTATAAAGAATAGAAAGTTTTGGCGCCATTTGGTAATTTTTACAAAAATTAAGGAAGAATTTTTCGTTGGAAAAATTTTTGGGCATATTTTAGAATTATTAATGTTTAACGCTTTAAGTTGGAGACTAATATTTTAAGTTTAATATGAATTTTAAGTCATTTTTAAGATTTGGAGTCAACGTAAAAAACTCTAAAAATTTGGAGGACTTTAGTGCAATTATGGGTATTAGTGGTGATAAGTGGGGTGCTAAATTGTAGACACATGGCAAGTGAGTACCATGTGTCTTGACCACATAAAGCTAAGTCATGCAAACATGGCTATATAAAGGGGTTCAAAGGGAAGGCATTTTCTCATCCATTTCCTCTTCTCTCTTTCTTCCCCAATTTCTCCTTTCCTCTTCTCTCGGTTCTCTCCTCTCTCTTTCTCCCTCCCTCTTGGCAGCTCATTCTCTTCTGTCTCTCTCCCCACTTTCTCTTTCTTTCTTCTTTCTTCTTTTCCTTTTCTTTCTCTCGGATTTCTTCTCTCTCTCTCTCTCTCTCTCTCTCTCTCTCTCTCTCTCTCTCTCAAGGCAAGTCTTCTTTTTTTTTTTTTATTCTATTTTTATTATTAGGAGAAGTTTTATTTTATTTTATTATTAGGTTATATTTTCTAAAATAAAATTAAGGTTTAATAATTATAGATTTATTTTAAGAACTCATAATTTTTAAAGAATTATTATGAAATTATTTTGGAGATATTTTTAGAATTCCTTTGAGTTTAGAATAAATTTAGGTACAACATAGGGTCATCATGGGGTGATGATTATATTTTTATGGAGCTATTTGATTAAGTTTGGAATGATATTCTTTGTAAGTTTAACTCATATCGCGGCTTCAGATGAGTTCACCAACCCTTTTCTTTTAAAAGAAGATTTAATTATTTTTCTTGAAAAGAATATTTCTCTGCCATTGGTTCTTGACAAGATGCACAAAATATTTACCGGTGGTATATTACGGGTTATGCTAAAAATGTGGTAAATTATTAAAATGTTCATGTTTTTAATATTCTTTTATGGCACTAAAATATGTTTTAAGTTAGTGCAATATTTTCATGATGTTTTTACTAAAAATATTTTTATAATCCTTTGATTTTGGATTTTGAGTTTTAAAATTATTTTGGGAAACTATTTTCAAAATATGTATTATTTCTTTTTGGAAATAATATCTTTAAATATTTTAAATTCACTTAAGGTTTTGAGTCTTATAATGATTTTAAGAAATTATTTTCAAAATATTTATTATTTCTTTTTGGAAATAATATTTTAAAAATATTTTAAATTCTTTTAAAGGTTTTGAGTTTTAAAATCATTTTGAGAGATTATTTTTCAAAAATATTTATTATTTCCTATTGAAAATAATATTTTTAAATACTTTGAGTTTTTTTAAAAAGATTTTGAGATATATTATTTATCTGAAAAAAATTATTTTTTAAAAAATATTTATTATTTTATAAGATTTTGAGACTTAAAATTATCTTCAAAATCTTTATTATTTCTTTTTGAAAATAATACTTTACATATTTTCTAAATATTCTTATGAAGGCTTTTGAATTATTAAAATATTTTCATAATACTTTTATTTTAAATATTCTTATATTATGATTTCAAAAATGTTTACCATTTCTTTTAAAGAGGAATATTTCTCGACATTTTTATCCTTATATTACTTTAAATTTTGGAGGTATTTAATAATTTCTTTCGAGAAATATTTATCATGATTTTTTGTACGCATATTGCATAACCTATTTTATACCCGGTAATATGTTTTAAAGCTTACGTTCCAAAGTCACATATGCATGATTTCATGGTGAAAATGATTTTGAAAGATAAATGTTTTGAGAAAAACAAATGTTTTGATGAGTCTTACAAAATTGCATCATGATACATTTGTCATGGCTACGAGTTTAGCCCGGCGGATAGGGATTTTCGATATCTGAAGAGTTTTGTGTGGCCAAGAGATGGCCTATGATTTTATAAAAATAAAATTAAAACCCTAATTCGGCAAAAATAGGCTTGGTATATATTTTTTTATCAACATGTCGAGAGGACTTGCACTGTGTGTGGCTAGTCCCCCATACGAGGGCATCTTCCGAACGACATGCTTGGTAGTGTTACTCTTGATTTGGATCTAGTTGAGAGAGGGCATAGTACCGTTGGAGGGTTAGGCCCAAGGCGGTATTGCATTTGACTCTGTATCATGCTCTGTGGTAGTGGCTACTTTCTTGCAGGTTGGGTCAGGAAGGGCTCACCGGTTAGGGTAGCACAGGGTGGCCTGATAGGTAACCCCAAGGCTCGTTACCTGTTGGTGTATATGTCGTGTGAGGTTGAAAAATCGAACGTTTGTACAATGTGCTTCAGAGTTCAGGCTGGTATTGGCTACGGGATGCCGGAATTTGTTCTGATGACCCCGTTTAAGGATCCAGACTCTGTTCATTGAGCCTATCATGGTGCATGCATGGTTCTAAAAGTTCGAGTGTCGCGACAGCGCCAATGTGTCTTCATTCACTCAGACTTCCTGGCTGGGCCCAAACCCTTCAGAGAGTTTATAACTTGCATACAAGAGATTTTTATGAAACTATTTCTTTTTTAGCATGTCAAACCGTTTTATAAAAAGTATTTTACCCGTATAGAAACTCACGGAAAACACACGTACATGTGAACTCATTGGGAGTCCATCGCTCATGTATTTTTAATGTTTTCTCCCCTTTTTAGATGATTCGGCAACCAGATTTGGCTCGTTAAGCCAATGTGGGTCCGCTGGATACTTTAGACTTGGGTCTTCCACCTCTAGCCATTAGGTTTTGATTTATGAAGATTTTGACCCTCACGAACTTAAACATATGTATAAGTTTTGTGAAGTTTTCTTTTATCAAGATATATCTACATTATTCTGTCTTTCTCCTTCTATTGTTTAGTTTAGAGAGATACATTCTAGTTCCTCCCTAATGTATAGCTTTATGTTTTTGTAAGTCCAGTGCCGAGAGACACACAGATACCCTACCCAACCGCAGTTGACCTAGCAAATGGGTACGGGATATCACAAAATAAATTTATATTTTCCAAAAATAAATCTCCACAATCACGTAGGGAGTGTCATTTTATTTCTTTTTAGTTCACAATAAAATAACAAATAAAAAAATACAAAATAATTGTACAAAAAAATTGATGTTTAAAAACATTAAATAATTTATAAAAGTAAATAATTAATAGAGTAGAATTCTAATCAAACTAATCAAAAGAAAATAATAGACATTACTTTTTTAATTTTTCCATTAAATTATTAGTAAATGAACATTTTCAATAATTTAAAAAAAAAATAAAATTAGGAATGATTTGAATATCTAAAATGAATCTATGGTTTTTCATATTCATAAAGATATTTGTTCTCTAAACAATAACTATATTTTTGTTCCTTTGCTTAGTTCTTTATTGTTTTGAGAAGATTATATTTGTTCCAAAAAAAAGAAGATTATATATGATAACCATATTTGTTACATAACAATCATAACTTTTGTTTAAATTTAACTTTAATAATTTATAAATATTGCTATGTGTTCTCTTCTTTTATATTTCTCTCTTTGTGAAGGATATATTAGTAAAATATTTCTTTGATTTCAAAGTCCTGTATTTATGTGCTAAGAGTTAAAAAGACTTTTATTTTGAAATAGAGGGAGTAACATTTATATTTTTCTTAATATAATATCAATAATTTATAAATTTCCACCCGTGGTTCAAGCACGAGGAAAATAGCTAGTAAGAATATTAAAGAAAATAATCATAACAAAAATGAAAAAAATAAATACTAAAGCAAAAGACTATAGGGATGCATAATACTTCTCTGTTCCTATCCTTGGAAATTAGATAAAAATTTATAATTAATATCCCTTCCCCACCTATGATCCCATTCCCCTCAAAAAAAAAAAAAACTCTTCTATTTCATCCCTACCTATCCTTTACTACGCCTAAAAATTAAACAAAAATTTCTAACTAATATCTCTCCTTTCTCTTGACCTAACCCCCCCTCCCTTAAAAGAATATCTTTCTCAAATCCTCTAATTCTCCTCTTCTATCCTCAATAATTAAACAATCCTCGATAATTAAACAAACGTTTATAAATAATTTCCCTCCTCCTCTCATGACCCATCTCTACCCCCACCACCAATCCTCCCCCCTCCCCCCCCAAAAACACTTTCCCTACCCCTTCTCTCAAAATGTTTCTCCAGCGTATATTTATTATTTTTTTTATGAAATTATTTCTAATTTAATTATCGGCAAATTGAAAAATTCCTTCGCCTTACTCCTTTAATTTGTCAATTATTTTCTTTTTCAGTTAACAATTACAGGATAAAATCTTCAAGTAAAATAATTCAACCCAAAATATCTAATTTTGTTTTAATTTAAAATGCTCAAAAAGTAATTTTACTTTGTACTATCTTCCCTCTCTCTCCTTCCCCTTTTTTAGTCTTCCCCTTCTTCCTCATCTTTCTTAACTCAATTTGAAGCTTGCAACTCTAGCAACTATCCTCCCAAAATTCCACCATATCTAAAATTCCTTACCAAAAAAGAAAAAAAAACCGTGGATTCACCCAAAAATCATAATAATATTTTGATTGATTTTGAAAAGAAAAGAATAAAAAAAATTATTGGTTAAAAAACTGACATTTAAAAAAAAATTTAACCTAGTATTTGACTATATGGCTTTCTCGTTCTTACCGACACCAAAAATAAAAGTTTACACACTTACTTAAAACTCATTATGGATATACCTTGTATATCTTAACATACTCAATGATAAAAATAAAAATAAAAAAACTTAACATACTTAGAACCTTCTAGTACGAATTTTGTACTATAAGAAGCTATTAGAGTTAGTAAAGGTTTTACATAGTGAAGAACAAAATATCACATATGAGAAAAGTGCTTGAAAGATCAAACAACCAAAATATAAAGATACATTTATGAAATATATTTATCCATTCCATCAAAAGCAATATAGCATTTAGAAAAAAATTCTCATGCGTGGACTAGGTATGGTTTGATTGAGATTTCCTTCAACAGCATTGTAGAGCCTTTGGAACAACTGAGAAGAAATTAAATTGATTAAGATCATGTTATTATTGATAAACATATGAATTTAACCAAATGAATTAAGATTGGTAAAGAAGAAAAAAATTAATCAGTGTAATCAAGAATATATTAGAGAGACAAATATTCAAAATAAAATTTTGAAAAAAAGATAGTAAATTTTGGTATAAAAGTTTGCAAATACTTTCATTAATTGTTAAAGCTGATCATTGAAATAGGGAAAAAGAAAGTTCGTGGAGAGATTATAAGGGAATTAATTAAGGAGTTGGGGTTATTAATGGGGTGGTGACTAAGCTTAGAATTGGTTAATGATTAGAAGTTTTAATTAGTGGGATAGCGGCCGCTAAGGATCAAAGCTTTTAAAATTTAGAAATTAAAAAAGATTTCCATTACCAGAATTACTCCATTATATATAAGCTTTAGAAAAAAAAACTCTAAAATTTTAGAAAAATGAATCCAACTTTTAAAGGCCTCTCCCTCCTGCTACAGTACACATATTCCCCTAAAATAAAAAATAAAAAAGGAGAAAATTACAAAAGTATAAAATAAAAAAAACAAAAATGTTTCCTAAAATTAAAAAAAATTAAAAAAAGAGATGCAAAGAAAGGAAAATGATGATAAAACTTACTTTAAGATTTGAATTAAATTCAATGCACATTCCTTACCAAGCATCATTCTTAGTCTTCCAAACTCTTCGAATTGAGGAGCAAATTAACCTACAATTAACAAAAAAAAAATGATAAGGATTAAACGTGGAAGATTAAAAAATAACATATATATTCAACAAAAATAATAATAATAATAATATAATAAAAGTAATAATAACAACCCGAATGCATTTCACCATGGAGCAATGGAAAAATGTTTCCACATCTAATCTAACTCATCAATATATTTTTAGAAACCTAATTTAGTGAAGTGTAAGCAAATTTAATAAATATCATAAAGATAAAAAAAAATTAAGGAGAAAATTACTAATATAGGAGTGCAATCGGTAGAAGAAAAAAAATGCTAACATTACAAAAAATGAAAGAACAAAAAAGGAGATGGAATAATCTATATAAACAAAAAAAAACAAGAAAAATTGAAATTAGATAGACAAAAAAAAAAAAAAAAGAAATGAACGTAGAAAGTGAAACAATTATCTCTAAACTGGGGAAGCAACCAGGGATAACAATGTTGTTGAAAAGAACCAATATCCCTTCCTAGAATGCATATTTTTTGTTTGACTATTGTAAGTGGGTTTTAAAAAGTAATCAATAAAATGTGCATGTTATTTTTTTTTATTTCTAATCTACGCATATCGCGTATGGCATATGTGAAATGTTCAACAATATCGCATATGCCATATGCAATATTTATAATTATTTCGTTAATTTTCGTTTAGCTGATATCGCAAGTTCGCATATGGTGAATGCGATATACACAAGGATTTCGCATATGTTGTATGCGATATTCATGGTATTTTGCATATAGTGTATGCAATATTCCTATATTTTTTTAAAAAAAATATTAAAATGAAGGAATGAAATTGTTGTTTTTTTTGCGAAGATAAACTATTTTTAATATTTTTTTCCTAGTTTATGTATTTCTTTTGGCATTTTCAGGTTAAAAATCACTTTGATTTTTTTTTTAATTTTTGAAAAAGAAAGACAAAGTATTTTATGTTTGTTTCACTTTGTGTATGTGTGTGTGTGTGTGTTTTTTTCATTTTTTTGTCTTACTTTTTTGTGAAAAAGTAATAAGTACATTAAAACTATAAAAGAATGTAATTAAGAAATAAGTAGTAGTAACTCCAAAATAAAAATATCATTAATATAGAAGACAAATATTACAACACTTCTAAGAGAAAAGAAAAAGAACACATTTCTACTTGAGTTAGGGTTAGAACAATTTTTATTATTATGCCCTGGCCTTCGGCATCTACTACACTTCGGGGGAGAATCTGGGTTCTGATAGTCTATCTCTCCATAATACCTTGTGCCTTGTTTTCGACCGCGTTTATTCTTCATGTTTGGAGGATACCATGTCAAGTTGAAAGGGGTCCGTTACCAAAGATCCTCATGCACAACTGGATAAAAGTTAGATTCGTAAGTGCTTAAGTAAGTTTCCCGCCAAAATATTCCCGGACAAGACCATGGCGTGTTGTTCCATTTTCTTTACAAACAGCAAAAGCATGTGAACATGACAATCTGTAGACCTGGCATTTCCTGCAAGTGCAGGAATTTGATTGCATGCGCAAAGTATAAGTATGGTCACCTCGACTATTGCCCCTTAGACCATACTTCACATTGTAAATGCCCTTTTGTGCATTAAAATGCACAACTGTGTGATCTTGATTTGACTTTAATGTCTATAAACTTGTCAAAAAACTCTCTTAGGGAACAGATTGATACAGCTTCGGGCTTCCTCACAGTGTTCATCGAAATATCTAACAAGTTTATTGAACATCACTTCAACTAGGGCTTTCAACAGTAAAGCTCTAGCTTTCTTAAGGACACCGTTCAGTGAGTTCGAAATATTTGTAGTAATTATCCCATACCTACACCCACCATCATAAAGAAGTGTCCACTTTTCAAAGAGGATCTCAGTGAAGTATTCTCATGCTTTTACATTTTTCATCTTAATTTTATTCAAACAAATTCGAATTTTCATATCTTTGTTGTTGTGCCTCCATCCCACATTAAACTTTTCAATGTCGAGTCCTTAAATTATTTGTTAAAGTTCACTCGATCGTGGCGAAGACAGAATCTACGATTGGCAAGTGGAGGTTTCCAATATGCTTGTCTTTCAGTGGCATCCATACATGACGATCGGATATCAAACAAACTCTCCTATATCCTTCACCACTTCTGAACGCAACAATGATAAGAACCAATTCCAACTTTTTTTTTGACTTCTTATCCACAATGGCAAATGCTAGTAGTAACACATAGTTGTTCGCATCCCACGTGCTAGTAATTAGGAGTGTGCCCGTATAGAATCCCTTTAGACGAGTGCCGTAAATGGAAATGACTGGTCGACAATATGAGAATCCATCTATAGAAGGTTTGAAGGACCAAAAAAGAAAGCGAAAAATATTGTATGTTAATGACGTGGTATGATGTAACCAGTGGATAATGGTTTGTGGATTGGAATCTAACATAGCTTGGAGGGAGATATCGAGGAATAATAGCAAAAGTGGATTTCCAGTTCCCGAACACCCTTTCTATTGCTTTCGTTCGAGCAATCCAAGCCTTCTTGTATGTGCAAGCAGTTTGATATAAGGATTGCACTTTGTTCATTATGTTTGCCACCGGAATCTCGGGATCATTGGCAAGGATATGACTTATTTTACTCGAAATAAATTTTGTCATCATATTTCAATGACGGTTTCCTTGAACCGAATAAACACATGTGTGTACCTCTGAAAATAGTGATCTGCTAAAGACGTTGAGTTTCTTTTTTCTTCATTCAGATGTACCATTAGTAATCACTCTTATTTTTATGATAGCACTTTGCTACCTACTGGTCACTCCTGCTTGTTGTGACTCTGTACTCTCATCCCATCCGAATTGACCACTTTTGAACAACATAAATCACTTGATTTTTTTACTGGAACCTCATTCCTCTTCAAATATCAACTATTGCCTCATTCCAGTCATCAAATTAGATAGTTTCTAATTCGAGAAGGTCATCTATTGGCTCTCCTGAACCCATATCTTGAAAGGCTCTGGACAATGTGTAATTATACGGAGCATCCCATTCATTCTTTGCATTTGATTCATTGTTGAATTAGGGTTTATGGGGGGTGTCATCATCAGTATCATCATCACCATCATTCATTGTTATTGTCTAAATCATTTGAATAGTCATCATCACTTGTGGAATCCACATCGTCTTCTTGTATGTCTCCGTATAACATTGATGGTGAATCGTTCACCATCCTTGTTACATAAGAGATTACAGACTATTTTAGGTTTCTTGACATGTCGGGACGTGAGTATAATCATCGTGTGCTTGTCTCTGGTAACTGCATTGCTTCAAATTGAACCAGAACAACGACACCATTAATGGCTATTTCAGGGCTAAGTGTCCAAAGGTACCCCATTTGATCATTATTATCCATACTATTAAGAGTATAACGAAACATTTATACCTTTCATAATAAGTTGGCACCCTCATTGTCATGCGAATTCGCCGTTCATTTGGAGGTTTAGAATTAGGGTTAAAAGACAAAGATAAAGAATTAAAAGATAAGTCATGTCAATAATAATATGTACTATCGTCACATAAAAGATAAAGCATCACAATAATACACAAAAATATAATATACATCATAAATGTTTATGACTAGACATAATCTGATGGAGTAAATCGATCACAGGCATGAGAATCACAATGAGACCTACGGATTGGAGGAAGTGTTGTGAAATAATCTGGGGGGCTGGTCTGAGACATGGACGCATGTTACCGATCGGGCTGAGACGGGGAGGCGCGTGAAGAATCAGGCCGAGACGTGTATGCATGTGACGAAACGGCCTGAGATGTGTAGGCATGTGACAGACCGATTTGAGACGTATAGGCATGTGATGGAACGGTCTGAGAAATAGATGGTGTCATGGTGGAAAAAAGTGCAAGTGAAAACATGTCATAGTTGTCACCATCCCGATACTCATGTACAACTCTGCATCTCTCTACCCCCTATATCCATGAAGATCCAAGTCGTAGTCGTCATCATCCCAACCCTCCTGTACATTTGTATCTCTCGATGTCCTTCCATTAGGATCCAAATCATAGTCATCATCAACTTGGTCCTCCTCTACAGCTCCAGAAGCTCTCGGGTTAGCTCTAGGGGATTGTACTGTACGACCACATCCTCCGTCCCTTGTATCTCTCAGATCGGCCCTGGGAGCTCGTCCTCGGCCCTTCTTTACTATACGTGCTCCCCGATCAGGTATAGGCTCTCGAGGTCAACATCGTGCCTGCTCAATAGGAAATGTCTCATAGTCCTTTTGTTGAGATGGTATGCAACCCAATATACCACCTACAAATGCTAAGCATTAGCGGACCTCTATCCTTACTCTCTCTGCGAAGGACTGACTCCGAGGAGAAGATGATGGTACACTCGGCCGTGAATCCATCATATCGTCTATGTGATGCAACATGGATGCTTGAAAAGAAATAACAATTAATTAGTTAGTGAAGATGCATAAAATATAAACTGAATAATAAAATACTTTCTTACCATCATCCATAGGTCGACCCCAGATGGCTGGCATCCAGAGGACTAGAGATTACGAAGAGATGGATTACCAATATATAGTCTCATGATCTCCCGATACCACATCATATAATCCTGCTGACAATGTCGGAGCTGTTGAACCGGAATCTGTCTCGCGACGAATGTATTGTCTCCGCTGGGCCCACAAAGTAACATACTAAATGTGTCTCGACTCACAATTTGTATGTTCTTGCCCTACCAAAAATACATCATGTAGATTTCTTTGATCAACCAAAGCCTTTGGGATGTGCTGATCATAGCCGAACTGTCTCATAACCCTCCTAAAATAGTGAAACTCCACTATCTCGAAGCATATCAAGGGGACCTCCGCGCACCAAAAATTGGAATCCTTTATAATATGGCTCTGATAAGGGAGTCAGTCAAACTACAAAGGTGATTTTAAAAAATAAATATCAAATACATGTCAAATAAATATCAAAGATAAATAATAAACTTTACCTGATCGCTGGACATGAAATCTAACTCATCCCTATATGCTATTAGTGTATGATCTGGAGTAGAAGTCATGTTGAATGGTACAGTCAACCTAGCTCCAAAAGAAGCACGCTCGTCATCTACCTCAGTGGCATGATCTAATCGAGGATGAATAATAGGAATAAGCGGCCATACCCATATCTAAAGGAGAAAATGGGTATGTATATCTCCCGTATAGTGCCCAAACATGATCTAGATATGCATCTATACAGGAAAGCAAGAACAGCACTAGCCTAAGTAAAAGATCCAACTGCATCAAAATCTTCCAATAACCTAAGATACAAATGATGAATCATATTTCCTGATCCATAAGGAAACAATGATCCTCCGATAAGTAAGAAAATCATTGCACGAGCTCGGCAAATATAATCCACATCTGTAGCAGAATCAGACTTATCCTCTATAATCAAATCTTATATAAGTCTCTTCTTCACCCTATGCCCAGATAATTCTCCCACTGGGAGACGAAGTACAATAGATGCTCAATCATTTCTAGCCATTGCACACTAGATAAGGTCCAACAGTCGCCATTCACGGGGTGCCCCATCTATCCGTAATCCCCATAACACCTCCATATGCTGCAGTGTCTCAGTGTCCTCCCAGGAGGTCAAGTGGAAGGTATGGGTCTCAATCCTCCAACACTCGACCAAATCAGTAATATGATGATGGTCTAGAAATAAGTAAACGTACCTAAAGCTCCTCTAAAACTAGCCTTATCAATGCATTCAACCACCCTAGCTGGAGCCACCTTATAGCAATCAAGAACAAAGTGCGAGCGAAGCATCGATACATAATGTTTTCATGCCCATCCCAGATGATTGAAGACCAATGTTCGCTCTACCTAGTCAATACACTAGCATCTAATGGTCCAGGATGCACATCAACAATCACTTGTCGCAAGTCCTCCATCTATATTTCATTGTTTTTGATAATTATAGTCTTATACATAAGATATTGTTAGCGTTTAGAATTATAAGAATTTAGTGTTTTTGGGTTGAGTTTCTAGGTTTTAGTGTTTATAATTTAGGGTTTAGTGTTTTTAGGCTAATTTTTTAGGGTTAGGGTTGAGTTTTTAGGGTTTAGGATTTTGGGGATTGTGGTTTTAGTGTTTAAAGTTTAAGTTTTGAAATTTAATGTCTAGGTTTTTATAATTTAGGGTTTAGGATTTAGGATTTTTTGCTTTTAAGTTTAGTGGTTTAGGATTTTAGGATTTTAGTTTTAGGCTTCATGGTTTAAGGTTTTATGATTTTAGGTTTATAATTTTAGGGTTTAGGATTTTAGGGTTTAGGCTTTTAGGGTTTAGGTTTTATAGTTTTAGGTTTAGGGTTTAGGTTTAGTATTTTAGGGTTTAGGGTTTTAGACTTTTAATTTTACTGGTTTTAGGGTTAAGGTTTTAGACTTTTAATTTTAGTGGTTTTAGGGTTTAGGGTTTTACAGTTTTTGGGATTTAGGATTTTAGGGTTTAGGGTTTTATGGTTTTAGGTTTAGGGTTTAGTTTTAATTTTAGTGGTTTTAGGGTTTAGGGTTTTAGACTTATAATTTTAGTGGTTTAGGGTTTTAGGGTATTAATTTATAATATATATTAAAAATTTTAAAAGTATCTTTATATTATGAAATATATAAAGTGGTAAATGATTTATTCAATAATACAACCCTAAATCACTACACCAATTTCACAAAATTCACACTAATTCGAACAATTCCTCAAAACAATCAATTTTTTCAAACTAAAATCAATTCTAAAACATTCCCAAGAACAAAAATTTCAAACTCTAAATCACTACGTCAACTAACACAAATTTCATACTAATTCTAACAATTTCTAAAAGCAATCAAAATTTTCAAACTAAAATCAATTCTAACAAATTCACAAGAATAAAAAATTGTTAAAAACCTAGATAACTACACTAATTTCACCAATTTCAAATTAATTCTAAAAATTTCTAAAAGCAATCAAAATTTTCAAACTAAAATAAATTCTAACTAATTCCTAAGAATAAAAATTTCAGACCCTAAATCAGCACACCAATTTCATACTAAAAATTTCATCAAATTACACAAATTTTACACCAATTTTACCAATTTCTTAAAGCAATCAATTTTAAGTAAATTGAATTCGAACAAACCCTAAATAACTACACCAATTTCATAATAAAAATTTCAATATTAGATAATGTAAATTCATTTGATTTCATACCAAGAATAGATTAAGGATGATGCTGCTGCTACTCTACCATCGATAATGCTGCCGCCGTCCATTGACCGCTGCCACCGTCCATCATCGTTCACTGCCACGGCTTCTCTCTCCACTCATCTACTTTCTTTCTTTCTCCCATCTCCTCTCCTCTCCTTTTTTTCTTCTTCCTCTCCCCTTTCTACTTTTTTTCTTCTTCTTCCTCTCCTCTACTCTTCTTCCGTCATCGATTTTTTTTAATCGACTATTACAGAATAGAGAGGAAAGGTTTCTTTTTTTACTTTATGTTTAGTCGATTTTGCATATAGCGTATGCGATATTCTAAGAATACGCAAACAACATATGTGATATTCCTAAGAGTATCGCATACACTGTATAGAATATTGCCACATCATGCCACATCGGGCCTCTTCATGCCACGTCAAATTACTAAACTATTATTAGTTTAGGATTAGGAATATTGCATATGGCATATGCGATATTGCTGAACATTTCGCATTGCCATATGTGATATGCATAGATCAAGAATAAAAAAATAACATGCATATTTTAGTAATTATTTTTTAAAAACCACTTAAAAGTGGTAAAAAACCCGCAGGTTTTCTTACTGTTGTCTCCAAGGTGGATTGATCCTATTCATTCTCTTAATTGTTCGATATTCTCTTCCATTCCATGACCAACAAAGCAGATGTTAGTATTACCAAAAAAACTCCATAACTAAACAGTGTGTTTTAATGGATATCCTCCCCCGTTCCATTGGAATGATTAAGCAATGATCTTCTACATAAAGAACAATTGTTTCATATTCTTGTTTCTTCAAATGATTGATGATGATAAATGCCTTCACATCAGAAGTATATGTTGACATCTTCCCGAAAGGAAAATAAGAAGATGGAAGATCTTGCGAGGAATTGATGATGATTTGATTAATCTGTGTAAAAAAAAAAGAACATAAAAAATTGAAAATAGACAAAAAAGAGAAGACTATAGAAAGTGAAAAAATTACTACTACCTGGGGATGTGAGGTTATAGAGATAGCATCCTTGCAATTATGTGTGTAACAAAAGAAAAAATCAAAAAACTGAAATTAGATTAAAAAAAGAAAAGGAATGTAGTTACCTTTGAATTGGGGAAGTGATTGGGATAATATTCTTGTCAATTAAATAAATTTTCTGCAAATTTTGCAAAAAAAAAAAAAGTGTGCATTTCATGAATCTGAATGAGTGTTTCCTTTGTGCAAGAAGTTGGTGAGCATTATGAGTTTAATTTGAAGTAAACCAATGATCCTATTATTTAGGAATATGGATAGGAAACTACTATCCACCCTCCCCACTTTCTTTTATTTGAATAGGACAAATCAAAATTTTTTTTTACATTTAACTTATATAAAAAATAAAAAATCCAGAAAAATTAGAATTCAAAGAGGCGTTAGAACTCTCCTTCTGTAATACATTAATAGACTAGTCTAAAAGCAGTGTTATGCACGGTAGAGATATTAATGAACAGGAAAGACCCTGTTAGTAGAAAAAAGAAAAATTATTTATATTTAGAAAAATATTAAATATAATAATAATCTGAAAATGATATTAATCTTAAAAATTAATTATAATACATAATTTTTATTTTTGAGTAAAAGGAAAATATTATTTTATTAAAACCCATAAATATTATTTAACAATAGACACATACACTTTTTCTTTCTTTTAGAAATGATACTTTTTAAAAAAAAAAAAAAGATTAATAATAATAAATGAATTTGAAAAATATATAAGGATTAACAATACTTACCATTTACTATCCCTAGAAATTAAGTAAAAATTTGTAATTTGTGACTAACAGAAAGAAAGAAAAAAATAAAAAACCCCAACCTCACCTTCACACACACACTAATAAAAAAAAAAAAACCTCTTCTTCTCCCTAACGTTTTCGCACCCCCACCACCAAACAAAAAAATATAATAATAACCCTACTCAACCCCTATACTTACTCTAACAAACCCCCCTCGCCCCCCCTCCCCCTTCCCCCTATTCAATCCATTACACCCCTCTCACCAAAAAAACAAAAAAAAAAATTTCGCTCACTCTCTATACTTCTCCTTTTCTACTCATAGAAAGTAAGCAAAAATTTGCAACAAATTTCATATGTGTCCCGTGCTTCCACCCACCCCATCCTCTTCTTGTCCCTCTCCCCCGCCTAACTCCCACACCCACTCCTCGAAAAAGAAAATTTTAAAAGAACCTCCTACCCCTTTCTTTCCCCTTATTCCTCCATTCTCCCGGAAAAGAAAAGTTGAGTAATTACTCTCATAATATTAAAGTTTCTAAATTGACCACTTCCCCTCTCCTTCCCTTGAAAGGAAAAAAAAAAAGATCCATGCTCACTAAGAACACCTCATCTCCTCCTACCCTACCCCTCCTCCTCTCTCCAACCTAATGGAAAAAAAATCAATAAAAAACTTCATAAAAATCCCTTACAAAAAAATTATGTATTAATATCCTTATAATAATTGATAGAATTACTATGAAGAAAATACGAAAATCCAAAGCATGCTTGAAACACCATCCACTAAGCCATATTATGCCACCTTGTTTCTCCCTTGATCCTTCAATATGTCAAGAAATAGAAGAAAAAATACAAAAAGTATATCAACATTTTACAATTTCTCAATGAATATTAATTAATTTTTCTTTATCAGTTAACAATTATAATCATAAATATTTTTTTAAAAAAAAAATCATTTAGACAAAAATATATATGTCTAACTTTAGTTTTAGCTTTAAAACTCTAAAAATTAATTTTAGTTTATAATATATGTCCCCTTCCCCCCCCTTCCCATTTGTTTTTTTAATATTCTTCCCCTTCTCCCCCATCTTTCTTAACCCCCATCAATTGATGGGCTACAATTCTAGCAACCCTTCCACCATACCTAAAGTTTCCTGCTTTAAAAAATGTATCTAACCAAAAATATCATATATATTTTCTAACAAAGTTTCTCAAACGATTTTCTAAAATGCAAATATCTTACCTCCTTAAGTAAGTTTGTTTCAATTGGCATTTCCTTTCGCATACACTATATGAGTTTCTGAAATCGACAAAATAAAAAGAATCTATATAATCAAGAATATCATAAATGAGAGAAGACAATTACATTAGAAAAATGAAAACACAGAAAATAAAAAACATAAAAGAATGAAAAAACCTATGCCACATGGCTTTATCACCTAAATAATTAAGATGACAAAAACTAAACCTGTAATTATAACAAAGAATAAAGAGCGATGAAATAATACCTGAAAGAATCAAAAATTACAAAAAAATAAATAAATAAAATACCCTTGAAATTAAAGATTTCAGTCGGGAAAAATGAAAAATGGAAAACAGTAATCAATTGTTTAATCACCTAAAATAATTAAAATTACATAATAAAAAAAATGAGAATTCATCCAAAAAAACACAACAAATATAAAAAATATAAAAATAAACAAAATAATCCTAAAAATTAAAGAATTCAATTAGAAAAAATGAACAATGGAAAATAATACTCCATTGTTTAATCACCTAAAACAATCAAAATTACAGAATTAACAAAAAGAAATGAATAATTCATCAGAAACATAAAATTTAAATCATAAACATTTGGAAGGAGAAGATTAAGGGGAGAGATGAATGTTAAAAAAAAAAAAAATTGTCTTTCTCAAAGCTTACATCTCTATACTTGTCATATTATACTCTTACTCTCTCAAGAAAAAAAAATGAGTGATAGTTAGTTAAGGAGTAGGAGTGTTAATTAGTGTAGGAGTGGTCAAGGAATTAGTATTCAATTTTTAGAGGCTTTAGAAGGATATATTGTAAAATTATCAATAATCAATATTTGGAGAATTTAGAAAGTCTTATTTCTCAATGTTAATCATGGACGAACTTTCATATATCATATTCAGAAGACTACCTCAATTAGGAATACAAAGTCTATTAGGAAACATACTAAATAAGGGAACTACCAATTAGTCAATCAATTACAATCAAAGATTATCAAAGACTTAACAAATATACAAATTGTACATAATTAAAGAATTAATCATCAACATATATATATACACAATTGTAAGAGGCACAATCAAACTTACACAAAGTGATGATTACCTCTTTTTATGAAATTTACCAAGTCTTCAAAAAAAAAAATTTTTAAATTCTTGAAAATTATACATACAAAAGGGAAAAAGAATTGGTAACACTATATTGATACAAACACCAACCAAAATTACCTAGCACATGCATATTCTTATCAATTAGTTCAGATCAAAGTGATAGAATACCTTTCTTCGAAAAGAAAGAAAGAATGCTCTTGTCGTAAATAATAAAAAGAAAATTAATATATATAAATGAAAAAAAATCGGCAATGCATATTGAATCAAAAGATACCTTCTCAATATCTCATAATGGAAAATCTCCTAAATGAGAGTTAATATTTAATCATTCCATAATGGATGCTTACTCTGCCCAGTAGGCTAGTTTCATAAGTGGTTATGATTGTGTAGTAAAATTTTATATCCATGACATAACTTGGTTCTAATCAATTATGACCATTTAGAAATAACAAAAAAAATGGACGGTTTGCATATTAGGTATTAAAAAATTGAAGACCCAGTTGAAGATGAGTACCATTAGTTGAAGAAGAAGAAGTGGTAAGCCCTAATAGTCGTAATTACCTAAAAATTTGCATCTGGTGGCCAAGTATATATCTATATATATAGAACTATAGAACCCCATGAAGTTACGTAAATCTAAATTTTTAAAAGTTAGTAATTATCTTTTATGAATCAAAAGTTTTAGGGTATGATAAGGTTTATGGGAATATATCCCATTTTGAATGGATATGGAGTAGTTGTTCATTAGTTGTAGTTAGAGGTTTTTCAAAATTTAAAAGTACATATTAGATTTTCAATTAATTTAATGTATAAAAACCTTATAAACCAATGAAATGTTTTCAAAATATTTAAGGAATTCAAAATTCAAGATAATAGGATTGGAGGCTTAGAGACTTGAGAGGGCTCTAAACTCAAAAACACTCTCTTGAGTAGATATAATTATTTATATTTATTTACCTTAATTGTGCTAATAAAAAATTTATATTGTGCCATTCAAAATCTTTATTAATTAATTAGTGTAAAAATTTATATGGGTGATTTAGCCATAATTTGGTTGGGATGAATTCAAAGAGGGTAATAGAAACGTAAATGTCCTATTTACGCCATTTGGTTTCAATAAAAAAGTGTCCTATTTACGCCGTTTGGTTTCAATGAAAAAGTGGATGAGATATAAATATGTAGAAGGAACTCTCCCCCTCCACGTCAGCAAATAAGTCCTTCCCAAAACGGCTAATGAGGACTTAAATTATATTAAAAAAGATTATTTTATCATCTTTTAAATTAGTTTATAACAAATTTATCATAAACTAAACTTTTACCATATATATAACATTATTAAATTTGTGCAATTGATATAATAGTAAATTATATATAATAAAAATGATTTACCTTCCATTCTTACCCAACCAAACAAAGGAAAGCAAATTTGATTTACTTCCTCTTTACCCCTATCAAACAATTTTGAAGTAAATAATAATACTTCCTCAATAGAAGTAAATGGTGATATTTCCCTCCACTTTCCCCTCGGTCTCCTTCGCGTACCAAACTAGTGCTAATGAGATTTTATTATATTTTAATTACTAAATATAGAGTAGGGTTATCTGTATTAAAAGATGCTATAGGAGAAGTGCTAGACAAATCTGAAAAAAAGTCATTAAAGGAATCATCAAGAGACACAATATGGACGCATTAGGGCATGCGTGATGCACTTCTGGATTTTCGATCATTTGCGGAGCGCAGTTTAGAGTGAAAACCAAAAAGGTCTTCGAAGCAAATTCCCGGGAAAATTTTCAACACTGGGAGCGGGATTAGAGCAGTGATGTTTCGACAGTGTACCACTCTGAACCATAGTAAATGGCTCATCCAAGCCGTGTTCGGAAGTCACGGGACTGCCAATTGGTCCAGAAACTCTAGAGCTTACAGTGGTGCCGGCGGCGGCGGCGGTTATTTGCACAAACCGAAGCGAGTAGGCACTCACAATGGAAGCTTCCATTGCGACGAAGCTCTGGGCTGTTTTATGATTCGGCTTACCAACAAGTTCTCCGATGCCCAAATTGTCCGCACTCGCGACTCCCAGGCATGTATTGCGATTTCCATCCATAATATTTTTTGCTCTCTGTCATGTTTATGGACTAATTTTTGAAAGTTCTTATAGATTTTGGAGGAGCTTGACGCGGTACTTGATGTTGGAGGAGTATATGACCCCAGCAGAGACCGTTATGATCATCATCAGAAAGGTTTTGAAGAGGTTTTTGGTCATGGCTTCACCGCTAAACTGAGCAGTGCCGGTCTTGTCTATAAGGTGTTCCCTCCTCATTTCAACCAATTCATTCTACTCTGCGCACTTATAATAATGCTTTTTTTTAAATGATTTTTAACGTTTCTTTGATTTGTAAGATTTCTGTGTCACTTTCTAATAGAAGTGTTTTAAAGCAGAGCTAGAAACTTTTAACATGTGCTTGAGATTAAATATAAAGGAACCATAGTGAATAAAATCCTAAGTCACAATTTTCTTTTCCCAGCATTATGGGAAGGAACTGTTAGCAAAGGAGCGTCAGCTTGATGAAGGGCATCCAGATGTACATCGATTATTCTTAGCTCTTTATAAGAATTTCATTGAGGTATGATTTCTTACTGCGGCTTTTTATTCTTAGTACTACTGTATATCTTTATGCCATGATTTCCTTCATGATCTGCAAACTTGATGTACTTTTCTGGTTTGCTATTCAACTGGAGAATGTAAGAGCCTGATTCCAACTCCTCAGTTCAACTTTAAAAGCTGCGAATACCAGAGAACAAATTCAGCCTTGGGCAACATGTTTATTGTTATTCCAAAAAAATTAGATGCATGTCAGTATTGTTTTTGTTTTATAAAACCTCCCTTCTCTCAGACCTTTAATTACCCACAGATAATTTCCTCCACCACCAACCAGAAAACCAAAGCACATATAGTTTGTTCACGACGATTATCCTATTATTTATTGTTTTACGACAGGAAAACAACCGGAAGCTAAAATGGGGTGTGCAAGGTTCAGGTGGAGAAAAATAAAATGAAAATTGACTTCCTACTAGGACAAGTTAATTCAGTCCTTCAAACACAAACGAGATACTCCTGTGATATTTATATAACATGTAAGTTGAAATTGCCTTATTTACCGTCATTAACACTTGGAAATATTGGTGATGCAATATATCCATGTTGACTGGAAAGACTTAACAGAGTCTGGTCAAGTCTTTTATTAGTAAAATGTGAGGAAAGATAGCAGTTAGTGCTGATTGTGCTAAATCTCTATGGTTTCCTTAGGTGGATGCTTATAAACATGTTTTAAAATAGTTTATTTGACAGGCAGTTGATGCTATTGACAACGGAGCTAATCAATATGATGTAGATCTACCTCCAAGATTTGTGAACAATACAAACTTGTCATCCAGAGTTGGGAGACTGAATCTGGATTGGACTGATCCTGATCAATCATCCAGACATGAGAATGAAGCCTTCCAACATGCAATGATGATAGCTGGGAAGGAATTTACGGAGGTCATATTTTCCTGGATTCTATGGTGCATTAGTTAGGCTAATGTTTGACTTTGGAGTACATTTTAGAACAACGAAACTGGTTGCTTGTGCACTTGGGATTACAAACTGCAAGTAGATGCCTCAAATAAGACATGTTAACAAATCAAGGATTTGGTATTCTTTTCTGCAGAGCATTCAGTTTCATGCTAAATCATGGTTGCCAGCTCGCTCAGTTGTCATGCAATGTCTATTAGCAAGAGAAGAGGTTGATCCCACTGGAGAAATCATTGTGCTAACCAGATCTTGCCCTGTAAGTAGAAATTGGTTCTTTCTACCATGGACTAATAACCAAATACTACTTATATTCTGTCTAGTTTGAGCTTCTATCTTGAACTTCTTCAGATGTGTCATATTGATCTATCATCTATGCCATAATTTCCTTCTACATATAAACAATGATAAGGCTGTAATCACCCATGCTTACAGTTATTTGCTTTTCTTTCAGTGGAAGCTTCACATATTTGAGCTTGAGGAAGAAATGAAAATCAATCCTTCCATTAAGTATGTTATTTACCAGGTAGTCATCATATTCACCTACCTCCTTCAGTCTTCACTGATTTAGAAAGAAAAGAGTGCATATTTCACTAGTCCTCTTTTATGAGGATGCTTATTTGTTAGTCCTGTTCCTTTTTGGTATAAACCTTAGAAAAATATGGTTCTACCCCCGCATAGTTTATCAGAATTATTTACTTTTTCTTTTTTCTTAAACAAGTCATGGGTTGCAAAGAAGATAATTCTTTTTAATTATTTTATTAAAGGAAAAGTATTGTTGAAAACCTAAAAATTTTCAGTCTGATCATTTATGTGCTCTTTGTAGGATGATAGGAGTGAAAATTGGCGTGTGCAGGCTGTAGCAGTCTCAATTGAAAATTTTGAAAGTCGAAAACCTCTACCTTCTCTTTGGAGGGGTCTGGCGGATGAAGAACTTTCTGAGGCTGCAGGAATCCCTGGCTGTACTTTTGTACATATGAGTGGGTTCATTGGTGGAAATCAAACTTACAAAGGAGCTCTTTCTATGGCAAGGGCTTCTTTGATGTCTTAGGCGAAGAAGTATGTTATGCAAAAGATATTCTAACTTAATCTAGATTATTAATGCAGGAGGAAATCTAGTACATTCCTCTTCTCACAACATTATGGCATTCATCTATGAGTTCTTGGTTTAACTTAATTAACGTCTGTGGTTGTGGTCTATCTGATTGCTGGGCATTCCAGAAGTAATGGTCTTTCGGAGTTAAGTGCTCCAAACTATCAAAGGTAAATTTTCAATCTTTTAATTTGGCTGCGTTACCACTGTTTGGTTGATGCATGAAGCCTTTGGGGATCCTGAAATAGAGCGAGCTAATGCTAGGAGTTGGAATATTAGAACTTCTCCCTCTCAACATCTCTTTTATTAGAGTCATCATGAAAATATAGGAACATTTATCAACTATTTGTCAATTTCTGCCTCGTTCTTTTTGTGTGTGTGTGTGTGTGTGTGCGCACGCGCAATGCCTTTGATCTGCATTTTTGGTCCATGTGATTTGGTTAGTGCTTTGAATATTTTTAATGAGCTGGTAAATTCTATTTGCTTTCTTAAGATTTCAACTTTTAATGTGGTTTCAAATTTTAGTGCACCTCTGCACTCATTCTTGGAAGTTCTGTTGGTTCACTTAGGAACCCTTGAAATCAATAAAGAAAATTCCACACCTGATTCAGGTCCTATATTTAGGAATTCACTACCAGACAACAACTGTTTCAAACTAAGTGGCACCGACAAGGCAATTCATTAATAATATGACAACTGAAAATGATCCTATGAAGAAGCGTACTTTTGAGTAAGTTTCATTCTTCAGAAACTGCAGGTAAGTCTTCTTTAAACCAGTTGTACAGTCCACCTTCTAAGTGATAAACGTTGGAATAACCATTGAGAACTAGTAAGTAAGCTGCTATGAGTGACCTGCAGGAAGAGAAGTAGATGGTTACTTTTCCTTCCTTTCATGGGTATGTAGTGTTTATTTACATATGAACTCTGTTGCACTTTCACTATTTCTCATCTCTCAACCCCGTTCTTTATTCCGAACTTATTGACAAATATTCTACTTCTGTGGAATTGGACATAGGAAAGAAACCATAAACATGCAGAGGATAACGAACGAGTAAGTGTTATACCTTGACTGTTGCCCTTCTGGAAGATTTTGTGATGGCTTCATTGTGCCCCCAGAGGAGCAAGCTACTATAACCTTAGCATCCTTATCTATTTTTGATCCCACACCTGCTTTCAGAACACAGTTAGTTCTTACCTAAGGATTTTTGAACTATAATCCTTATGAAAAAAGATGAGTAAAAATCATACCTTGGATGAAGTCAGGGTTTTCTTCTGTCCCTTGGAATATTCCAAAAAATGCAAATGCCAGCCTCCTGGCAATGTCCCATGCAGTCCACTCCTTTATAAGCCTATATACCTCAACATTAATTGCACCTGGTGGATGGATCTACGGCAAGAAATAGTTAGCCACGTCAAGCCTTCTAGTGTTATTGGTAACCTAGCTAAGTTGAAGCCAACAAATGAACATGCTTTCATTAGAAGTTTAGTGCCTGGAATCCAAAAGTTTTGCAAGTTTATCTGTACGCTGAATGAGATATTGCTTAGATTTGGAACCAAATCAGTTGACAAAAGTTGCAAAACTTAGTTGCCTTGGCATTTGTCCATCCTAGGACCCTTAGTAGGTGACCTGCCTAACCGAATGTGCCTAGCCCTCTTGAGTGCTATAAAAAGATTGCCACTATACATGCATAATGTGCCATGGAAGGGGTTGATTCCAAAGTGGAGATCAGAAATTAATGATACTCAAAGCTTATAAGTGGATTTTTGCCTTTGTGTCTTTGTCTTAAAATTTGAGAAGTTTAGCTACTTGCTTTCAGGAAGTGGCACACATTAAAGACTTTGGGAAAAGGAAAAGGAGGAGAAAACAGACCTCTTTGAACTCTGCTACTGGGCGTACATCAAGAATTACAAAGTTGTTTTCTTTCTGAAGTCGCAATGCTTCTTTCACTTCCACACTCCTTACCTAAACATTTCTGCCTTGTTAGACCTCAATCAAAATTTTTTCATATTTGTGAGAGCTGGCATTGTGCTAAATTCTCGTTTGCAATTTCCAAAATGATTTCATGCTGATACGATAAATGCAAAACTCAGATGTGTTTTCATTCAAAGTTTTCTGCAGATTCTTAATGATGCAGCTTATAATCATTGGGAAGTTTCTTCTGAAAAACTGACTTTGCTACTGCTTGTTTGATTTTATTTGTCAGAGATAGAACTCTTACCTTTTTCTCTAGCAAATACTTTCGCTTAGTTGACCAGTCTTCTTCAGCTAATCCCTCCAAATAGCAAAGAAATTATTCTGAGCATGTTTGCTAAAAGTCTATCTTGCACAAAATCAAATTATTTGTTGTATATCATGTTAGCCACTCTTGATCAAGGAAGAAATAGCAAATACCTGGTGATTTTGCAGGTTTGGTTGCTGCACCTTGAATTCTGAGAGGCCCAAAGTTTGAGGAGCTTCTCCTACCCAAGGATCTTAGGTCTCTGGGAGTTAAGTAACAGTAACTAACTTCATTTGTATAGTATGGATTGTGCGTTAGGCGTACAGAATGCAAGGTGTGGCACAAGGAGGAAGATGATTGTGGCGTGAGGGAAGTAAGGGCGGACATATCCGCAAGCTCCCAAAAGTTGCAAAGAGCAGAGCAAATGATGTTAGTGTCACCTGCTCTTAACAGTCTTGAGTTTGATTCAGATTATGATAGAACAATGTGGGAGTGGGAGTTCCCTTCTTGCTTCGGGTCTTGATTTTGTTTTGTTGAAATGTTTTTATTGGCATCTAAGTTTTGGGAAGTTGGAAGTTAGCGAGCGGAACAAGTGTGATCTGTGGATATTTTCTGCTTTGGATAATCCAAGGTTGTGGCTACGATGCAAATGTTATTCTGACTTGGCTTTCTTCCATTCGTCCAAAGTGAAGGTGGGTTCTTTCTGGCTATGATCTCCGATTTTTATACTTCATTTATTCCCTTCCCCCACTCCAGTTAAATGAGTGATCCGTGTTGTATTATTTACCTGCCCATTGCCATTTACCATCTGTTGTAGTACTATTATATTGTGTGCTGTGTTGGAATAGAGTTTGATTTTGAAAATTTTGTATTGAGTTTTAAAAAAAATATAATAGTTTGTATATGGATGGTAAAATTGAAATTTGAATAATGTTTATTTCCCATGGAATTTGACATTTGGATGTAATTAGAAAACGTGCATTTGGGAGCAGAATGCCATCATCATCAGCCGCTGCTCCCTTCCTCCTGTGGCCGACTCAGAAATTCTCTTTGCCGACATTTTGAGGACCATAAAGTAACTGAGGTCGTGAAATATGGGCTTAATCAATTTTCTTAAACAATAAAAAAAAGATGGTTTTAATCCCTTTGACCTTTCTTTATAGATATGATTAATGCTATCGATATACTAGTAGTTGTGTTTAATTTTTATGGTACTGGCAATATAGAGTGCTAGCAACTAGTCCCTAATTAAACTAGCAGCAGTGTGAGAGTAATAATGGATTATTAATTGGTACTTGCAAGTATGGATTGGCGATTCTCCAATTAGTAGTAGTGTATGACCATTACTACAAGTACAGGCCCTTGGCCCAACCAAGTCAACAGTCCATGGATCCGTGTTTGGAGGCATCAAGTCGCAATCTTTCTTGGCATTAAATACATCACAAGAGGGGCCAAGGTTCCTCACTGAGAGATGCGTGCATCATTTATTAATTGGACTTATTTCTACTACATCTATGCTTAAATCCCACAAGGTGGGTGATTCACTGAAGACACACGATACCAGCCTCTTAAATCCCCTCTTCTTATTTGGTTATTGGAAAATTCTTCCCTTCCTCCTAATCTTTTCCTATAAGTCTTCTTTTCTTTTATATATGTATATATATATATATATATATGGTAGTCTCTTTGTAACATTTTTAATATATTATTTTATTATAAAATTTATCAAATAAAAAAATTAAAAATTTCAAAAATGTTATAGAGAATGTATCTCAATGCTTTTTGTGCTCTCCGTGATCGAGTTTTATCCTTTTTCTGCTACAAGCTGCAGAGAACATTGCTTTTTTTTTTTTTTTCCTTTTTAGCCAGGTGAAAAAAAAAAAAAAAAAATTTGCTGCTGCTCCTTTTAAAATGATCTTTTACATAACTCCCATAAAATTCAGAAAGGGTGACGGGTTTAGATTAAGTGAAATATGGTCCTTTGTCCTCCAAATTAATGTGTGCTTTCTATTCCCACCATGATATATGATATGATATTGACCCACGCCAGTAAATTCATAACTGATTCGCAGCAAACACGTTCCTTTTGCTCCCCGCCCCCCCTTTCCATATATAAATGCTTTTTCTGCTACACTCAGTTTCTTTTTTCCTATTATTGGTGTGTTTTGTTCATATTACTAATATAAGTTTTTTTATAAGAATATTGCTAATATAATTAATGTATTCAAAAATAATTTAATTAAATATACGATTTTTTAATACAGTTTAGTAAAGTAATAAAGATTAAGGTGAAAATTCTAAAATTGTATAATTCGTAAACAAAATATAGTAAGGTGCAACTAGTTCAAAATTTCACCTCGTTTTGTAAAGTACAAAGCATGTTAAAAAAAAAAAGTATTGTACTAATTAATTATAAAAATTATTTTTTTGGAAATAAAAAATTACTTATATTATTAGTGGCAATTACATTAATATCAATCAAAATTAAGCATAATACTAATATATGAAGAAAATAAACATTATAGAAGATGAAAATGACATTAATATCAATTAAATTAAGTACAATCTTAATAATAGGAGGAAATATTATGAAAAATAATATCAACATGCATAATATAAGAATATAAGAGTTTAATTTTTAACGGCTATTGTCTTATTTTTAGTTAAAAAAAATCTTAAGGCTTTATGTGTAATTAAAAAATACTTTTTCCTAAAAAATAAATAAATAAATGATTTTAAAAGTATAATAGAAAGAGTGCCGAACAAATCATACAAAAATGTCGAAGGGAAGGAGTAGCATCCCGTACGCCCAGACCCGTTAGATCTCAAGGGCCGTATAACCCGCTAAACATAGGGCCCACATACTAATCTCCCATCCCGATCGGACGGCTACGGTGGTTCTACAGTCCTCAGAATGAGCGCCATTTGGATGGATAGATAGTCATCTCTCTATTCTACTACTAACCTTGTTAGAGTGAACTGCTGTCCTGCAATACGAGAACCACCGACAGCCATCGGACACACTAGGATCCACCACGTGTCACTAAGTTAAATCTAACGGCTGAGACCCCGATTCATCATTAGCATCTTGGAACCGCGTCTCTTTGGTTGTATAAATACCATACCCACCTTCCCTGAAAGCGTACGTAAAAGATCTTCTTGCTTGGCTCCCTGAGGGAATTCTCCTGTTGTACCAAATTGCTTCTTAAGTAATCTCTTCTCTCTCTCTCCGTGGTGTATGATCTTCTGCGTAGGGCGCAGATCTCCGAGATTTGCAGTGTGATTTTTCAGTTTTGAGGAAAATGGAGTTGTTTTATTACTTGGTGTTTGGAGGATTAGCTGCTGTGGTGGCAGTTTTGGAGCTCAGTAAGAACAACAAGGATCGCATCGTCACTTCTCAACCTTTTAATTCCTTCAAGAACAATTATCTTCTGGTTTACTCTCTCATGATGGGTACGAATCAGATCTAGCTTTTACTATTAATTGTACTCTGCATCACGTGCATTATTGTACTCTGTACTCTAAATTGCTACTTTGTTGTTGTGTTTTCCTGTTTGTCTGATCTATCTGGATTGCGCGATGCTTGATAATTTGGAAATTTGCCTCCTTTATTTGCTAGGATCTGTATATTTGAGGAGGATATCATCTTGAACATCATTGCATGTCTTTGCTGGATCTGGATCTCGGTTCTAGCATGTGAATAATCGTAGTTTCATTTGATTTAACAATGTCAGATGACAGAAAAAGTTGAATTGTATGAAATAGATCTTCATAATAGGCGACATTAAGTGATATCTTCTGTATACGTGTAATGTGCTTCTGTAGTGGCGAAGCTAATTGGAAACTTTATTCAACTTGGATCAAAATCTCTTACTGTTTGATATTACTTGTTTAGTGTCCATGATCGGGAATGCAGATTTGTGTTTATGCTAAACATGCGTGGCAATTTGGTTTGATTTACCCCCTAAATCTTGTTGCTGCTGGTGCCTTGTGCTTTCAAAACACATATATTCTGGAGAACTTCTCTGACTCACGGGATTTAATGAAAAAATAGAGAGTACTATTTTTTTCTAACATGAAGTGAATTCTATACTTTTCATAACGTGAATTCTATACTTTTCATAACCTAACTTACTGATTGAAACCTTACAATAAAGTCATTAGTGGAGTTGGTTGACAGTTTAGAATACATAGGAGGTCCAGCGGGAGGTGCAAATTACTTTTTAAACTTGTAGTTGCTTTAGCTTCTGCTACCTGCATCACATGTGAAATTGTCTTCTCCCTGATTCTTTGCAGTTTAGTTGTGTAAATGTGGAAACAGTATCATTTTTCTTTCTAATGGTGTCCTTCATGCGGCAATAGCCGGTGACTGGTTGCAGGGTCCATATGTATACTATCTTTACACGGTGTATGGCTTTTCGAAGGGGGAGATTGGACATCTCTTTATTGCTGGTTTTGGATCATCCATGTTGTTTGGGACAATTGTTGGATCTCTTGCTGACAAACAGTGAGGCTTCCTTCTTGAATTTTTGCTGTAGTGGCTTGTTATTGAGGCACTAGTTTCTTATTTAGGTACTTGATAACATTTCAGGGGACGAAAGAGAGCATGCGTGACTTATTGTATCACTTATATACTCAGCTGCCTCACTAAGCATTCCCCTCAATACAAAGTTTTGATGTTGGGACGTGTTTTAGGTGGTATTGCCACTTCCCTACTTTTCTCAGCATTTGAGTCCTGGCTTGTGGCAGAACACTTCAAGGTTTGAAACTTGTGATACAACTGAGACATTCTTATATAATTTGGTTATAAGTTGTGAACTAGTTTACAAAAGTTAAAGATGTGTAAATGAAACCCACAAGAATCTTATAATTGGATCAAACCATCCGAAAATCTTTACCGCATAGTCTTTTACTCCTGCTTAACATGACAAATGAAATATTATTTTGTCATCTGGACTTCGCCATAATTCTGTTGTTGGGACTTTACTGGAGTAATTCATTCTACACCCTGAGATAAATCTAACACTACCCAATTATGTTAACCTCACATTATCAATTAACTGAATACAGTTTCTAGCTGTTTTCTTTTCCTCATTTCATATAATGTATTACCTAACAAAATATTTCCACCATTTACTCTTTCTTCCTAATAATGGAGTTCAGCATAATCTTTCTACTGTATAAATTTGTATTTGTGTTGCTTTCATTCTACTACAACTTCCTCCTGTCCTCAAATGATTTTCTTATTGAAGTGCACCCTTATTCTAAACTGGAAGTATCAGTTTTTATTCATTAAGTTTCATTGAACAGTCTTTTCTAAGTGTAAAATATTTTTGCCTCTTTATGTAAGCTACCTCACATGAAGGATTGGTTGTAATGTGCTGTGCAGAGAGGTTTTGATCAGCAGTGGCTCTCTTTCACTTTCTCGAAGGCAATATTTCTTGGCAATGGCCTTGTTGCTATCCTTTCTGGATTGTTTGGAAACATCCTAGTCGAGACACTAAGTCTTGGGCCTGTATCACCCTTTGATGCTGCTTCCTTCCTTCTTGCAATTGGAATGGCTATTATAATGTCAACATGGACCGAGAACTATGGAGACCCTTCAGAGAACAAGGACTTGCTTACTCAGTTCAAGAGTGCTGCTGTAGCAATTGCATCAGGTAGATTCAATTACTTTTTTTTGTGACAACACGATTTTGGATTACAATAGCTGGTGAATTTTCATGCTACCATCTTGCTCTAAACATTTAACCTGCTTTTTGGATACATGATTCAATACAGCGACCAAGAAAAAGCTATTCGTGTTTATTTTCAGAACACAATAAGGGAACATAAAACTACTTGACATCTGGTCTTTTTTTAAACAATTCAGCACACTTCATTCTAGATGGTCACAAGTGGCTTGTATTCTGTGAGTTTCAATATGCTCATGTTCTTTAAGAAGACTAATTGCTTTGTTTTGTTGTTTAGATGAGAAGATAGCATTGTTAGGTGCAATACAGTCTCTATTTGAAGGTTCGATGTACACTTTTGTTTTTCTGTGGACTCCCGCTCTGAGTCCAAACAATGAAGAGATTCCCCATGGTTTTATTTTTGCCACATACATGTTGGCTTCAATGCTGGGAAGCTCAATTGCATCTCGTCTTTTGGCACGCAATACACCTAAAGTCGAGAGCTATATGCAGATTGTTTTCGTTATTTCTTCTGCTTCTCTTCTGCTACCTATTATTACAAGTGTACGTTTCGCAGCCTATTTGTTTTGTTCCTTTGGTATTATTTTTTTGTGGCGTTTGTCTCTGATCCTTCTCTCTTTGCAGTTTTTGGTGACTCCTTCAAAAGTAAAGGGTGGAGGTATCACATTTTCCGGTTGCCTCCAAGTTCTTGGGTTCTGTACTTTTGAGTCTTGTGTGGGTATTTTCTGGCCATCCATCATGAAGATGCGATCTCAGTACATTCCGGAGGAGGCAAGGAGCACTATTATGAATTTCTTCCGCATCCCCCTGAACATCTTCGTGTGCATTGTGCTATACAATGTATGTTACGCTCCCTTGTTCTTTTTTTTTTTTTGTTAGTAATGCATTACATTTCAAACGGGCTAAAGAGTGTTATTCTTTTTTTGAGCATCTTCTGACTACATAGTGATGTCATTCACTTGTTTCTAATGTTATGTTATTACATCTTAGCTTCAGATTCTTGTTTCTGTACTCTTCTGCTTGGTGTAACTTGTTTCTATACAGCTCACGGATTGCATGTATTATTATCTTAATGATATTACTCTCGTCATTGCCAGGTTGAGGCATTCCCCATCACTGTTATGTTTGGTATGTGCTCGATCTTCCTTTTTATGGCATCCGTTCTGCAGAGACGGCTTGCAGCAATTACAGATAAGCCAAGTAAGTAGTATTATATCTCTTAATCTGTAATTCTGCACTGGAGCTATTATAAATTTTAAGTTTCTATACAAGATGGACTAACACATGATAGAGAATTAGCAGAGTTTGATCCATACCTGTCAAGAATGCACTATAAATATGTGGGTTGGATAGTTGAATTATTCTCTCATGATTTTCAAAACATTTCTGCAGAGACAGAAGTTTGGACAGATATGAAAGAAAGAGATACAGAGGTGGAGCCACTGAATGTTCCTTGATGCCAGTAATTCAGACTAAACTAAAGAGTCTTTTGAGGTTGCATACAACCCACCTACCTAATACCATAATCCATCCTACGGCCTGATAATTGGGCATACCTTTGATTCCTTAGTCACTTTTCAAAGACTGCCCAAAAAAAGTAGAGAATGGCGAGGCAAGATCAGAAGAGGAGGAGGAGGGTGGCAGAAAAGTTGAATGCTGATATAGCTGTCTTTGTTAGTCTTTGTTCATAGTTATGCAAAGACAAAGAATTAACTTCTGCGGATATCTCAGCCATTGCTGTTAGTGTATTTGGTTTAAATTTGTTATAGTGTGGTCTCTCAGGTTAAGATCCTGTTCAGGCCTTCATTTTTGTATTCCATACATTTTGTCTTATTTTGACCTATTAAGTTTCTTTGCTATTTATCATTCTTTTATAACATAATATACATGGTTTTTCCCCCTTGATGTTTAATTTAGTTTTTCAAGTCTTTTGGCCATGTTTCTGTTTAAAGATGGCATTTGAAAATGCTACCTATACCAATTAAAAATGCTTCTGGTATGTAGGTCTAATAGATGTGAAATCTCGAGTGTTTGTGTGAGACGTCGAATCTGGGGATTGCATTGCATTCAGCACTTTCTTCTTCTATTTCATTCGGAATAAGACAGATCTGGGAACTCCATTCAAAAGATAGCAAGAGAAACTAGAAAAGTTTCTTCCGACTTAAACATTATTTTAGGGACCTGGATGTTCCCCTCCTGATACATGGAGGAAAGTAGTTCGAATCAGGTCTCTCGCAAAGAATGCTTCTACTTGAACTAGTGCCTTTCATACAATTGCCTTTTGTAAAGTAGGATCTTTCTTTTTCCCCTTTTGTTGATGCAAATGGAGTTACTTACTACGTTTGGATCAGTATGCAATGTTATCTTGTATGGAAAAATCTTAGAGGGCAATAAATGTCTCTTTCCATTTTAGATCAATTCAATAGAAGCTATCACACACGCTCTAAAACAACAATGTTAAGACATAAAAGAATTCAACTATAAGAAAAGAATTTTTGCAGAGGTCTATAAAGAGAGATTACAACATACAAATGGACTCCCCTTCCTTACCAGAAATGTACAGCATATCACTAGAAAACTATCTACAGATCCGACTGCGCTTTGCATGTGTAGAGGCTGCTTCCATGTCCCCAATGAAGAAAAGTATTTTGTCTAAAATACCTGAACGGGGTTCGTTGCCACCTGAACAATCATCTACATAACCAGCTTCAGTTGAAGCATCAATTCTACCTGTTTCAAGGCTTCTTGTACCCAAATACCTTTGAATCTGGCCTTGGTGGATGAGGTAGTAATCATCACCTTCTCTTATGATCTTCAGACCCCTGGGGAATAATAAAATTTGAACACCAAAATAAGATTGGGATCTTGATTTCTACAGCCATAGTTGGAAGGTTTTGGGTATCTTTAAGAGACATAGCTTAGCAACAAAGAGCACCAGATCACAGTTTAAATCCGACCAAAAAGCTACAGCAGCAGGTGGCATTTAGAGATTCATATATTCAGCTTAGGATTCAAAGAACATGTAACTGCAGTTTTAAGCGTGCACCCTATGCAATAATCACAAATTGGCTAAAAAATACTATATGAAGTCTTAAAGTATTTCAACTTACAATCCAAACCGATCACATCGGTCTTGCACTATATATACATCTTTCCATGTCTTTGAATCTATAGGAGCATAGAATGTGGCACGATCTACTCCCCATCTTTCTGTAAACAGGTTAGACCATAAAGTGTTGTCTGAGGCTAGGTTTTTCCATTTCCTGCACACTTCAACGTCAAAGAAATCAGTAATTAATGGGTGAAAAAGAATCGTACCAATGCAGAAACTTGATGCAAGCAAGATCCACTAAAATCATAATTTACAGAAAAAATTGAAGCTAAAAAATGTTTAGATTCAACACAGACACTTCCTTATCAAAGGATTTTCTTCCTTTCTGGAAGTTTGATAAACCGAATTCTCTTTAATTAGACAGAAAATTATGAATTAATTGGATGTCATCAACAGAAAACAACTGTCACTCATGTATTTGCTCATATAGAAACAAAATTGATAAACCAATTCTCTTCAATTAGACAGAGAAAAAACAATTCAACAGCGAAAAGTGCTAAAAACATAGGCTCGAAGTTTTCCGTGAATCATTACTCGACATTTCCATAAACCGTCGAACATTACGCGATTAAAATGGAGAAGCTCAGATCAGATGCTATCAAGGATTAAACATATAACAATACTGGAAAACAGGAGAGATTGCATCAAACAGAGAATCGGAGATACATGAAAGTCACGAATTATAGAGATTTCTGTTGGCACTGACCTGATTGAACAGTCGCAAGATTTTGGTGATCCAACAGACAGAAAATCTTGAGACACAAATCCACAGGCAACCTCTCCATCTTACATGTACATCAGCAATTCTTACTGTGATATCAATTTCAGACCTCACATGCAGAGAGAGAGAGAGAGAGAGAGATCAGATCAGATCAGGTGAGCATTTCGTCGGTTGGAAGCGACTTTTTCTGTTCCTTTTGCGTCCTCGGTTGGAAATTCGGGTGGCTTCCCTCGGATGAAATTTGCATCCCCACGAGTACGATATAGAAGTGCACTCGCCCATCTGTATAGTTAAATTTTTGGAAACCCACGCGCCACGTTTTTACCGCCAAACTCAATAATTTTCGACTTTTTCCTTCTTTTATTTTATTCCTTAAATATTGGAATTTAACTTGGCACAACAATTTTAAAAAGTTCAGTTATATTCAAAGGAGAAGTTAGCTGTAAATAGTGATGAATAGCTTTTAATTTTTGAAATTCCAATTAAAACTTACTTTATGTAAGTTGGATATGACAATTTTTATCATGTACTTGAATACACCTATTCAGTGTATTCAATTAGTGAAATTACGTAATTTTAATTAAAATTATAATTTGATTTCATTTGTATTTTTCTCAATCCTATATTGATTTTATTATGTATTTTTAAAGTTTAGTAGTTAAATACAGAATGTACCTACTCTCATAACTGTGTGTCTATTTTAATGATAGAAGGTGCCTACTTTATTAATTATATGTGCATTCAATTGAAGCCATGTGATGTTATATTTTTTTATTCATGTATTACCTTGTCGTTGCATCTGCCAAAATTTTGTTGTCTGCTGGTACATCAATAGGTACATTATTGTGAGATTACTAGCGTGTGATTATGGAATAAACCATGAAAAAGGTCACTGAAAGTAGATGCGCCTGTTATTATAAACTAGTGTGCCTAATTTTGCGGGTATGTGTACCTACATTTACAACTATTTTTTTTGCCTAAAATGAATGGCATTAGTGGTTAAATTACCAACATTTTATATTATTTTTATATTCAGGGGTACAACTCCTGCATTTTCAAGGGTGAATATGCTACCAAACATGAAAAATGCCTAAGTCTATAGTTGATTGTGCCTACCTTTTAAATTATTTGTGCCTACATTATATCAGACTTAGGTTGAATTACTTCATCATTTATGTCATTTTTTACAACAGCTTGTACTAATTTTATAGTTGTGTGTGCTTATTTTGTAAACTATTTGTGCCTACATTATATTAAACTCATGTTGAATTACATTATGCATATTTTGTGCCCTTTTGACAACAATTTTGTCTAACTTTATGTGTAGGGTGTACAATTACTGCATACGACACCAAACATGAAAATTGGTCCATTGTAGATAATGTGCCTAATTTTCTACACTTGTGCCTAATTCTAAAGTTGATTGCGCTAGGGACGGACCTACGCACGGGTTCGGGTGGGCTCGAGCCCACCCGGGAATTTTTATTTTTTTTAAAAAAAATTATATTTTTTACATTTAAGCCCCCCCAAAATTTTTTTTTTCAGTTTAGCCCCCACAAAATGTAGGGACTGATTTATAAAAAAAAAATTAAAAAAAAACCCTCGGCTGCTCCAGCAAAAACAACAAAATCAATTTCATTTTTTTCTTCTTCTCTCTCTCTCTCTCTCCCCGATCTCCTCCCGCACCAGCGCACAGCGCAGCAGCCCCCTCCCGGCCCGCTCGCTCCGCTCCCTCCGCTCCCCCTCCCTCTGCGTGCGACAGGAAGACAGCTCACGCTCACCTCACAGAACAGAAACCCTCCCTCCTCTTCTCTTCCTCCTCCTCCTTGTCGGACTCCGAGCTCGGCTCTGCGGTTGTCGACAAGTCGCAGCAGCGGCGGCGCCAGCAGCAGCAAGCAACAACCGCGGCGGCGGGAAGAAGAAACGGCAGAAGCAGCAGTCTCTCATCTCAGCAGCAGCAGTGTCACAGTGTGAAGTGAAGCTAGCTAAACATCTTGAACAAAAAAAAGTAAGTTTTCAGAAACATTTTTATTTCTATGATTTTTTATTTTGAGTGCTAATTTTTTTTTTTTTTTTTGTAAATAGATTTTTGAGTGCTAAAATTTTTATGTTGTTATTTTATAGTGAAAAAATTTCTAGGATTTTTTTGGTAAAATATGATTATTATGTAATTTATAGACTAATTAATTATTATGTTATACATGAAATGTGTTGAATTGTGAATTTAAAATATTTGAATATTATATAGGATTTTACTATGGAGAAATATATTGGAAAATGGAAGAAGGGTCCTAAACAGGTTGAAGAAAAATCAGCTAATAAAGGAAATGTTAATATTGAAGATCATGGGAAAAAGCCTCGGGTAGGGGTAGAGTTTTCGGATTTTGAAATTATTGGTGATCCAGGATTGCGTAAACCAATTGATAGTTATCCTTATGAAATTAGAGATGAATTAAGGAGACATTATGTGGCTAAAGGGCCAACTCAACCATGTGATCATAAATTTCCGCAAACTAATTTTGGTGAAATTAGAAGATCGTTTCAGAAGCTATGGTTTAAAGATTTTACTTGGTTAGAGTACAGTGTACATAAAGATGCAGCATTTTGTTTCTGTTGTTATTTGTTTGCTAAAGGTCAAAATCACAAACATGGTGATGATATATTTACAGAAGTTGGTTTTAAAAATTGGAAACGTGCGAAAGAAAAATTTAGAAACCATGAAGGTGCTCCAAATAGTCCTCACTCTGGTGCTGTAATTCAGTTGTTGGGTTTCAAAAATCAAAGACATAATGTGGAATACGTTTTAGCGAAACAAAGTAGTCAAACTGAGATTAACTACCGTGCACGACTGACTGCTGTTGTAAAAGTTATTCGATTTTTATTAAGTCAGGGTTTAGCTTTCCGTGGAAATGATGAGTCGATAAATTCAATCCGACGAGGTAATTTTCTTGAATTAACAAAATGGTATTGTGAGGAATCGGAAGAAGTAAATAAGATCATGAACTTGAATGTTCCCAGAAATAATCAGTTGACTTCTCCTAAAATTCAAAAAGAAATTGTTAATGCTTGTGCAACAGAAGTGAGGCAAGCTATTATCAATGAGATTGGTGACAAGTTTTTTTCTCTTTTGGTTGATGAGGCTCGAGATAGCTCTGTGAATAAGCAATTGTCTATAGTTTTGAGATTTGTTAATGATAATGGAGAAGTGGTATAGCGTTTTCTTGGAGTGGTACACGTGAGTGACACTTCTGCATGGACTTTGAAAAATAGTATTGATGATTTCTTTGCAATGAATGGATTATCAATTTCATAGCTCAGAGGTCAAGGTTATGATGGGGCGTCTAATATACGTGGCGAGCTTAATGGATTGAAACAAAAAATTTTAGATGAAAATAAGTACGCATATTATATTCATTGCTTTGCTCACCAACTTCAATTAGTGCTTGTGGCTACTTCAAAGAAAAATGCTCACGTGTGTAGTTTTTTTGAGTACCTTGCTAAGATTGTAAACATTGTTGGAGCTTCATGTAAAAGAAAGGATGCTCTTCTGCAAAAGCAGTATGATGATCTTGTAAAATGTCTAGAAAGTGGAGAATGCTACAGGAAAGGGCAAAAATCAGGAAACAAGTTTAGCTTGGCCAGGTGACACTCGTTGGGGCTCTCACTTCAAAACAATAACTCGGATTTTGCATATGTGGGATGCAGTGACACATGTGCTTGAAACCATATATGAAGACGCTGATGAAGTCAATAGTCGAGGCATTGCTCGAGGTTTGATTGATAAAATGTGACAGTTTGAATTTGTATTCATTGCTCAATTAATGGTAAATGTATCGGCAAAAACAAATACATTGTCAATGTGCTTGCAACAAAGGACTCAAAACATAGCCACTGCTGTCCGGATGATTAAGACAATAAAGGAAGATTTGAAGAAGTACGAAATGATGATGATTATTGGGAGGAGTTATTGGGTGTTATTCTTGCATTTTGTGTCAAACATGATATTTTCGTGCCGAACATGCAAGATCCTTTACCGAGCCGAGCTAGATTATACGAGAGTGTGGATGGGCAGCCAAAGACTTACTACCATTTTTTTTCGTCGAGACATCTTTTTTGAGGTAATTAATTTCATTGTTTTTTTAACTTATTACCTAATACTCAATTATTTGTAATATTATAAATTATTAACTGTTCTTTTCTCTATTTAATGTTAGGTACTTGATTTTATAGTCAAAGAAATGGATGATCGTTTTACGGAGTCAACTTCAGAGCTACTTATTTGCATATCATGCCTTGATCCCAGAGATTCCTTTGTGCATTTTGATCGGGGTCAGTTACTCCGTCTATCTGAGTTCTATTCAGATGATTTTTCTATCTCTGATAAGTTTGAGCTTAAAGCACAACTTGATACATATATCTCTTACATGAGATCAAGTGATGGGGCAGCTTTCTCTGGCCTTACTGAATTGGAGATTTCGCAAAGAAGATGGTTGAGACGAATATTCTCAAGTTTTTTACTTTAGTTTTTTTTCGACTAATTGAGTTGGCTTTAGTCTTGCCTGTTGCTTCAGCGACCGTTGAAAGATCGTTTTCTGCTATGAGAACGATTAAGAATGATTTACGCAATAGGATGGGAGATGAGTTTCTCAACGACAGTTTGGTTTGCTATGTGGAGCAAGAGATTTTTAAGAGTATTGAAAATGAAGACATCTTGCAGCGGTTTCAAAATATGCAAACCCGAAGAATAAAATTGCCATCTTAATCATTTCATTCACATGTAAAACTCTATTTTAAATCATTTTTCAGTAGTCATTTCTTTTTCATTCTTTGCATTGGGATGAATGTTATTTGTTTTTATATTAATCTTCTAATGTTCTAAATCAATTGCAGGTCATATTGGATTTCGTCTTCTGATCGTGTTTATCTCATCTGTTATCTCAAGATTCTGATTAAGATTCTCAACTTTGATAGAGGTATTTATCCCGTGAGTGATGGGTAATCATTCCTCGTGAGTGATGGGTGATCACTTCTCATTGGTAATGAGCGATTACCTATTCTTTTGTTTTATTATATGTAAATTTAGAATTTGTAATGTTTATCCCGTGAGTGATGGGTGATCACTCCTTATTGGGCGATTACCTATTCTTTTGTTATATTATATGTAAATTTAGAATTTGTAATGTTTATCCCGTGAGTGATGAGTGATCACTCCTCATTGGTAATTGGCGATTACCTATTCTTTTGCTATATTATATGTAAATTTGGAATTGTTTGAGTGTCTTTTGTACATGGAATACATCATTTTATAGACGAAATTCTGGCAAAATTTTTTTTTCCTCTAGCCCCCCCCCCCAATCATATTGTTCTGGTTCCGTCCCTGGATTGCGCCACTTTTAAACCATTTGTGTTTACATTAGATCATGCACATATTGAATTACATTATGCCTTTGTGCTCTTTTTGACAATTGTTTGTGCCTAATTTCATGTACATGTTGTACAATTGTTGCATATACAAGAGTGAATAAGATACCAAACATGCAAAATAGTGTACAAAAAGTAATATGCCTATTTTTTTTATACTTGTATATCTAATTTTACAGTTGAATGTGCCTAATTTTTAATTGTGTCATAAATCACAAATTTTCATATAAAGACGCGGTCATTGTGTAATAATATCCAAAAATATATAAAAATTGTACAAGTAAAGCCTTTATTTACACAAAAACTTCAATATCAAAGTACATAATACACTTCAATCGCGAATACGTAGAATCTAGAGTGGAAATGAAGCGTGGAACAAAATTTGTTGATCTAAGAAGTAATTGTATTTTTGCTCTAATTGAGTGCGCGAGGGTTTGAAAGGGAAATAGATGATTTTGCCTAAGTTAGCATGTGTAATACAAACACGGATTGATAAGAGGGATTTATGCGAGCACCAGGTGAAGAAAAGGGAATCGTTTTGTTTATTTTTTGCACAAAATACACCTTACATAGTATATCCAAATACATGGTATAACAACCAGTCTGATATGATTAAGACCCCTAGAAACAGAATGTGAAGTGGAGTGAAATGACAAAATTATCTTTCATTTTATAAAAGACCATTTAAAATCAAATTTCATTATATATTTATTATTTTGAGAAAAATAGTCGCATTCAAAAAATTTATAACAAAAATAAATTATGATTATAAGCCAAAAAGTTAAAATGGTTGATAACTCTTTATAACAAATATCTCCGTTCAAATTTCACTTCACTGCTAGCTAGGGGTTGTATTGTATACTTGTATCGAGTCATATTCAAACAAGGTAAAGGTTGGGTGACTAATGATAATGTAACTTTCACTAATGACATATCACCTCTTTTTGTAATAAGAAAAAGAAAGAAAAAATCCAGCCTCAAAACAAGAAATTCTCGAGACACCCACCCCAAAGCAACAAAAGAATGAGTCAATCAGGGAGAGAGAGAGAGAGCGAGAGAGACCATCAGTTGGAAGCCATCACAGACAGAGCAGATTGCACCAAATTCACCAACCTCCCTCTTAAACTGAAAACACTATTCAACAGGCATTCCTTGCTCATCATCATGCCTTCCCAAGATGATTCACCATCATCTTGTGCCATAATCTGATGGAGTATATCTTGCAAATACCTCCTAAGACTTGCCTCTGCAACATTCACTAAGCTAACTGAAGCATTCGTATGCATCAACTTTGTGACAAGAAATCCTGCTAGAATTAGCTGGTCAGCCTTCACTAGCTCTGATATATAACACGGAAAGAGAAGCCTCGTGAAAATAAAAACGAGGTTCCTCTTTTGTTCATCTTCGTTACTCGTCATGCTTGTATGACTTGATGATAAGTATGCTTCCTGGCACAGACGAGAAAATTTTCCAACCAGATAGCAAAGGTACGAGAAAATGGTGCCATATGAAGATCTATTAATGATCTTCGTTATGATTCCAGAAGATAATACAAGGACTAATAGTTCATGGTCATGGCCAACTTCATCTGATATACCTCTTTGTTTTATCATGTTCTCTACTGCATCCAAGCACTGCAGCTGTACTGCTTCAAATGGAAATAACAGCATCACTTTAAGTGCTAGAATGCAATCAATGTCCAGGGTAATTTGGCTTAAACAACGAGCACCATCTTCATCTAGTAGGATTTGCATGGTTTGACCTCTGTATTGATCGATCAATTTCAGCAATTCTCTACAACTAGAGAGCACTATCATCTTTTTGAAGATCTCCAGCCAACATGCATGCAAAGGATGAACAGAAAGAATGCTGTTATCCTTCATTTCTTTCTCCTTGAGTTCTTCCTGAAAGCTTTCCCATCCCTCGTCCCAATCATCATTGCTCCAACCATTTCCATCATCAGATAACTTGGGAGATTCTGTCCTTGCATCCACAAAAAGGCCGTCCCACTCCCCCAGCATAGCCACCAAAGCATCGACATGGGATTTAGAAGTAGCAGAATTAGATACTTTTAGGAAACAAGAAACTGCTGATTCAGTGGTCAAAAGATCTTCTGTTGTAATCTCCATGCTTGGTGAGATAACTGACAACAGCTGAGACGATTTGAGGGCAACAAGAGTGTTTTTAAACCTGTTGGATGTGTCCATGATGTTTGAAATCTGATCATCAGTGGTCTTCTCACGGTTAACTGTTGAATTCTGTAAATCTTCCCATCCTTCCCAAGGAAGAACACTGGCCTCTAGTTCAGAAGAATGTCCTTTTACATGTTTCCCTGTTGCAGCAATGATCTGCATAAGCTCCAGGATATAAACTCGAATATGGCTGGGCAGCTGCAAGTTATCAGAAACCTCAGCGATCCTCTCCCAAACAGCATGCCTGACTCTCTTCAGTTCCTCCAAGTTGCCTTCCAATTTACTCAAAGATGACAAGAAGAAGTGAAATTTCTGCTGTTGAAGGGATCCAGTTGCCAAGTCTGGCAATACTGTTTCCAGTATACTAAGATAGAGATGTGGAAGGTCCTGTATGTTTACAGAAGTTTTCGCCGGGTTTGATACCATTACTGATCCAGGCGGGAGTTGACCTATTGCATCAACAAATACTTCTGCGACAGATAAAAACGTACAGCCTGAGAAAACCATTGCTCGACAAAACTCAAAAACTTCATCCAGAACACCACCAGTAAGGCCACTGCTAATGAAAGCAACCACAGTGCCCCAGCCTTCACGCGGAGAGACCTTCCCCTCTATAATCAGCTTCACAAAATCCTTGAGACATGCAATTAAACAATCTGAAAAGATTTCATCAGAATTTTTATAAAATTTAAGTTCCCGGAAATCATATGCAAGTCTAAGCCACAAATTCAACAGCATGATGAGACACTCCTGCCACGTTGAGTCAAAAGATATATGCCTCAAAGGTTTCTCAATGCCAAGGATTATTGTAAAGAATTGTTTCATCAAGTCCAAAACATGTGGAAATTCCATGAATTTCACGTACTTATGGCAGACACCATACGTTTGCTCAAGCTCACCTAAGAAGGAACGGATGTTCTGGGAGCTCTGAAAATCAATCTCTGTTTTAGATCTAGTTTCTAAAGTTGTCATCAACTTGAACACGTGATGTCTGTAGACTTCATGCCATGACAAAATACTTTTAGGCACAGAATCCCCATAAATTCCAAGTAGGTTATGGACCATATTTGCAAGAGCTTCCACATTACTTTCATCAATGTGAGAACAGATTTCACCATTGAAGCTATCCCAGTTAAGATCATGTAATCCTGCGATTCTTTTGAAGTTCAGGTCCTGTATAAAGGAAACCATATAGCATTCTTGCTCGACAATCTTGCAGAAATGAGCCAAGTCCATGCTGTTTGTCTGGGGCAGATCCTGATTAGTAATTGCCTGCGGTTCTTTTCGTTCTAGCTGCAAGTAGCATTCCGAAAGTAGACCATAAATACAAGCAAGCCGCTGCTTGTCATGCCCATCAATCATAGGGTAGACAGATAGGGTAATCACTTCTATAGTTTCTGGCGCAGAAGCAAGTAATTCATTTTTTAGTTCTGAAAGATCTACTAAAACATCCTCGACCGGCCAACACTCCGAAATAAGTATAGAACTCATATAGTGCAGTAACACCTGAAAACAAATAAAAGACATATCATGAAAAACCAAAGGTACTTGGGGAATTATTAAAATCTAATTAATTAGGCAGCTATTGTGGAATTTGTGCAATCTCATGTCAGTGGCTAGAACATTGTCATGTAGTTTAGATTCAATGCTCACATTTCAAACACATGCATACCTTGGTTTTATCCAAGCCATAGGTATCTACCAACTTCGTGACGTCCTTCAACATGTGTTTCTTCTCCAGTTTTAGAGATTCAATAAGGAAAAACACGACTTTCTCTATGTAGTCCATGTCCCCTGACAAAAAGCGAGCAGTCTCAACGCCAGGAATTATTTGTTCCAAAATCCTTGATTGATCTGCTACTTGCTTTTGTTCCTCCAATTTCATTTTCCATTCTTTCCAGAATGTCGACTGTGCCTTATCTAGTTGATCCCTTTCATCTAAAGTTTGGGGTTACAAAAGAATGTGAGAAGCAACATGAAGACCAAAACTTAGAATTAAGTTATCAGAAATGCAAAAAACACATACAACAGATGCACGTCCAATTGTTCCAAGAATAACATGGACTCAAGAAAGAATAATGATTCTCAAATCTAGATGATTAAAGGATAAGGAGATAACCTGAAGCAACTGATCTTTGATTCTGCTGAAATTCCCCATGTAGCAGCATCCTCCTCTGACCAGGATCCAGGCATTCAACTCCACGGTTATTTAACAACCCATAGATCATGCCCATATTCATGATGCTATTGATTTCATCATAATTATCCCTAATTTTCACAAATTCTTCAATTACGTTCACCCCATAAAAAGCATCTACAAGATTTAAAAGAAAGGAGCATCCTAAGATGTCTTCCTCCTTGGTAACAGGAGGCTCCATAATGGATTTAGCAAGGGAAGCGATCAAGTCATCTCGAGGAGCAAAACCATTCATTGCCAACCACGAAATAATCGACAAAACTGCTTGTGTCCTGATGCTGACATATTTCTTTGACAATAAGGTGGGTATATGTGTTGTATCTATTTCTTTACTACTACTGAGTTCAAGCAACCACGGAAGTTCTGAAACAGCAAAAGAGAAAATTTTCCCATTATCCCTGAGAAATTCCCATTGCTTAGGATTGTCAGGCGACAAATCTTTGGCTATTACAGAAAACAACTCTTTTATCTTGCTAAATTGTGCTTCTTGATCACCAGATTCTACGTCATTCACCTTTCCTGGACAAACTCCTATATCAACCGTATGCAGACTACTGTGTGATGGATCAAAGATGTTTGAGGAACCGTGAGCCTCAGGAGGCTCTCTCCCTGTCATCAGCATCAAAGATTCACACTGTCCTTGCATATCTAGACCTTTCCATGCATGTAATAGCTCTCCAATAGATTTTTCATCACAATGGCTCAATGCAAAGCCCAACAGATGTTTCCGAGAACTAATATCCATGTTCTCAAGGGCAGGACCTTTTGCAAGAGCAGCACACAAGTCCCAAACAGAGCCATGTCCTTTTTTAGCCAAAACAACACACAGATCAAAAGCCAGTTGAAAATCTCCAGCTACTGCTGCTTCTCTTGCAATTGCTTCTTGTACAGCTAATATGTCATTGGATGAGTTCAAACCAAGAAGTTTGGCGACTTCAATAAGTTCATCAACATTGAGATACGCACCAGGTTGACTTGTGATTGCCCTCTTAATTATTTCCATTGAATCTTTCATTTGCCGAAATTGCACTGGCAGGATATGCACTCCAAGGTTTGGAAGCTTCATGGTAACAGCGTCAATGATATCAATCTCTGCCCTGACATTTCTATTGCCACATGAGAGTTTTAGACATTCCTTCGCCTTCCATATCTGGAAAAAGTCCAGCAGTAAGCATATTTTATCAAGACCACCAAACAAAAACCACTTAGTCATGAAGCAAATAGTATCTATGGAAATATGACAATCAAGGATCCTTAAGACGCTTTGCAAAAAAAAAATTGCTAATGCAGAGAATGGCTGCATGCATGCAAGGCAATTGGAAGACTGAATTATAACCCAAAACCAGAATACCCTCAGGAAGAGATAAACATATAAATAAATTATAAGATACAACATCCTAAGAAACTAGGCAACAAACACATTTGTGTGCTCACACTCAAAGCCTCCCAAGTAGCACACCCAATAATGGATTTCATTTGTAGAATAGAACTTTTCATATATTTATTGTGATATACTTTCTCATTTCCACAACTCAAAAACTCCCAGTCCAAGAAATATTAACAGAAAATTCCCTAGCTAAAAGTTTCATTACGATTTAGTTTCTCATTTCCCCCAAAAACTTTTTTCAAGCACATAGGTTAAGACAGACTCATTCACCAGCTACCAAATTAAAAAATATCTACATAACCAGTTCTGATAGTATGACCAAAAGAAATATAACACATACTTCTTGGCTATCTAGACTTGATGCCGAGAAGAAGTATTCTCTGGCAGCTTGAATTACAAGATTTTCCCCCTTATCTGCAGCCAAACGTACTGAAGCAGTGCCACTCAAATAGTTACTTGCAAGTGAAAATTTCCCCGCTTTCAGAAGTCCCCTGCAGAACTCTATCAATACATACTCCAAATCAAGGAAGGGAAATGCTTTTTCTTGCAAAGAAACCAAATCATGCCACATGTTTGTCCAATCATTGTCTGATCGGCCCAGCTGCCGGCGAATAAATTTGGAGAGAATGAGACGGAATATCTGTTTTACACCTTTCTCATCTAGGTGCGCCTCCAGGAAAAAGTTAATAGGCTTCGGAACCTGGCACAATTACAAATTAAATAAAGGCTCTCTACATGAATATCAACCTTCAGTTTACTAATACTCAACAGAGGATATCCAACAGTATACAACACTAAACGTGACACATATATTGCTACCCAGAAAAGTCCAAAAGTAATTATTTGTAAGTGAACTGTCCACAATGCCATAGTACCAGATAAGCAGAAATATGATTCAGTCAAAAAAATAATAATAATAAAAAGATGAGCAGAAATATGGCTTAAGTTGATATGTAATCAAGAATCATATCAGCTAGAACTTTTTCTTAGAAAGAGTTCACACTGCTCATTTGTAACCATATGTAGTGAAGGGGTGATTGCCACAACAGAGTTACGATTCACAAAACAAATAAATCAACGCAAAAAAAACTCTAGATTCTACATCTAATTCATAACAATGCTGCAAAACATATGCAATTCTACAGTTACAAAAAGGCTAAACACACAAACTGAAGTTGGTGGTTCAGCTTTTCTACATCAAATTTGAAGTTAGAAAAGAAAGTGGAGCAGGAATACCGCGTTTAAAACTGAAAGTGTACAGAAACTTCACAAGTAGCAAAAATACAGAAATTCCGTCCAAGGTTTTAGACAAGCACAAAGCAAATAGAAATACATCAGAGCAGAAAGCAGCAGCATCAGCCCAAGGTCCAAGATAAAAGAATTAAGCAGGAAAAAGCACTTCATTTGAAATCAAGCGAGAATAGTCAGAGATAACAGAGGCCAAGAAACCTGGTAAATTGACAAAAGTCTTCCTGCTTCAATGTGGCCTTCAGCAAGTTTGAGTCTTGACTTGAGGACCTCATAATCAGAACCTGTAATATAACAAATATGTTACTTTTCATACAGAAAATGACACGATATCATGAATTGGAATGTTCTAATGGAATTCAGATAAACAGGAAAAGACAATCTCTAGAAAGAATATTTTTGGATACTTTTACAGAATAATTACTGTACACTACTGAGGATCCAACAATTTCAACAGTACTTTTTAAGAAATACTTTATTCCTAATCAAGCATACACATTCTGACCCCTCCACCGACCATTGCAAGGTGAGTACTTTGACCAGAATTCTACAAAAAGCACAAAAGAAGCCAGAAACAGTTTTCCGGTTAATCCATTCAGTGAAGTGAAGATGCTAATACATTTTTCTGTGATTAGAAGTTGCTAACAGTAAACTAAGCCCTTCTGTTCAACCTTTTACTAGCTGATCTTGTTAGCAATATGATTGGTTACTAAATTACAACAACAATAAGAAAAATACTACCAGGGTTAGACATGATGATAAGACACCTACCAAAGAAGAAACTGTTCCATTCAATGCAAAGAGAGAGAGAGAGAGAGAGAGAGAGAGAGAGAGAGAGAGAGAGAGAGAGAGAGAGAGATGAACACTATTCCCCATGCTAAACATGATGTTCAATTGTTCAGATATTTAATCGGCATGCTAGTAGGACAAACAGTCGTTCATGCTCAATTGCAATGATGATACAGTCAGCAGAGCTAACCAATTCTGCAAGTTTCTATCAGCAAGATAGACCTTCTAAAGGATCCATGAATACAGCAAATGATTTAAAAGAGACAAAACAAATCCAGATAAATGTTAAAGCAACTAAACTTAAAACGAGCACATGAAAATTAATTTACAGATGCCATAAGGGATAGAGATCCTTGAATAGCCCTTTAACTCTTTTTCTAGGAGGGGGAGGGGCGTTGGAGTACTGACATTCCAAAAAGACCTACCGGTTAAAAGCGGAAGTTTAGATAAAATGGAGGACATGGTATTCCATCTGTCTGTGGCTGAACACATGTATATGCATTGGAGAGCACAATCTACCACTTCACTCTCGTTAATGAAGCAATTATGTTCCACCCCAGTGAATCCTTCCCCAATTACTATCAAGCATATTTCTAATTTATTTTCCGAAGAAATCTCTTTCAGCCATTGAACAAGAAACGATTCAACTATTTTTTCTGTAGTAGAATTGCCAACCATTAAAGTATCTTGAGACTGTGTGGTGTTAAGGCATGACCTCCTTTTCATGAATGGGATTGCACTTTCCTGTAACCTTTTAAGCACATTTTTCTCTTTTACACCCATCAGCATCATTTTAAACTTTTCATAATCAGGCAGTTGCTCCCACGCACTCAGGGTCATAGAAAGACTCACTGTGTCTTCCTGATCATCGGAATATATAAGCTGGTGCAAATAAGTGATATCTTCAAGAAACTGCTGTAATTCTGAGATCCCCTTTCGACAAGCCATATCAATCAAGCACATGGAGTTGTCAAGCTGCCCACTCAAGGAATCAATCTCCCTAGCTCTACTTTTGTACCACAGAGAGAGATCAGAAGTTGATGGCCACTGAAATACTGTGTATTTCCTGACAATAGGTTCAGTTCTAATCTGAGGGCTACTGCTATGATGCTTGGGTAGTCTATCAATAAATGAAATCATTTTATCGCATTCAACCCAGTCTTCTTCCCTCAGGGCATTACTTGCAGGAGGAGAATTTCCAGGAAGCAGCTGTGCATAAGTTTGAACTGGAACCGTCTCAGGGATAGCAGATAAAACATCCAACATAAAAGGACTCAGAGAAAAAGGATGACGCTTGAAAAGAAGGTTTAAGGCCCCAATCTTCCCTTTCTCTGCAAGTGGAATGGCAGCTTCATTGATTGGTGAACTACGAAATTTGTTGTAATCCTGCACAGAAAACCTACAAAATGCTAAGTCGTTAAGTTGCAAGGCAGCAGGAATAAAAAATTTTGATATCTGTAAAATCAAGATGAAACAATGAGGAGACAAAATGAAGCCCACATTCAGGTAGAATGTGCAAAGTAAGCATCCCAAATTCAACAAGTAGAACTTCATACTAGAACACAATAATTAACTATTCCAGAACAGGGAAAGACTAGAAAATCCAAAAAAAGAGACATGCTGAAGATCTGAATTGCTATTTCCTTCATGAATCTCCCATTCTAGCCTCTGCTTATTAGATGTTACTTTGTCTATCTCCTCATCAGCAAAGACTGAGTAAGAAGAGAAACAAACGAAACAGAAGAAAAAGAACAAGCAAGCACTAAGGAAAAAGAAAAGAAAAATCAAATACATGAAGATGAAAACAATTTAATAACAACACTGGCAGATTACTGTAGAAATATATATGAAAAGCAGTACACAGTTTTTCTAATGTAAAGGAAAAAGCTGTTTCTCCTGCATCTAAATGACAAAAACAAAATTACCTTCCCATATTTATACCAAGAAATGTTTCCAGCCGGTCTCTAAACTGTAGTAACTTGAGTCTTGCCAGGCGAAAGTCCCAAAAATGGCTGCACTCATCATCTTCTGAGACACAGAATTTATAGCGGTCTGTTAGCCGGAGTCCATAAGCGAGTAAAACCTTCATTGCATCCTCTGTAGGTCCTATGCTGTTGATACACTCAGAAAGAACAAAAGCTTGGTCCTTAATGGTTGAGAGCAATGTGTTTATCTCCTTTACTCCTTTTCCAGACAACAACCACTGCGACTTCAGCACCTCATCTTTATTCAACCCATGACGATCAGCAAAGCCAAGAGCATTCTGAAACTCTTTATTACGAATTAGTATATCATACATTTCAGACACGGATGTCTCAGAAAATGAGACTAAGTTCCATGACAGCCTAGCACAGTCAAAGTGCTCCTTAAGACAAAGGCTGATTCCTGCCCTTTCCACAGATGATTCAGCGTCTCGGGAAGATGGTTTGCTTTCCAACAGAAACAGGTGTCCAGCCAGCTCTGGTACCCTTTCTAAAAGGGGCATCGTGTAAACAGGATCATTCTCTGACAGTTTAAAACCAGTGCAGACATCGAACACAGTAAACGTTCCATCCCTTCTCGCCACAGCAATGATATCATCAGACCACCAAGTAAAATCCAAAGTATCCTTTAAAAATTCTCTCTCCCTACTTGACATGTCAGTTTCAATTTTTGGATTGTGCATCTTTCCAGCAGAAAAACTGGAAAGAGAACACTGTTCTTCATGAAACTTAAAAATAAGTAAGAAACCTCTAGCATCCAAACAAGCAATAAAATTCCGCTGCGGTGAAATTAACAACTTCGGATATGTCAACCAACCCATATAATCTTTAGCCACAGTATATAAACCTTCAAACTCGGTGGAAACTATTAATTCTAAATCGGCGCAGCTACTTCTTCGCCAAAGTGAAAGACAGAATAATCCTGCAGGAAATTGTGAAACACTTACACCTAGAACAGAACTGACTGTTACGTACAAAATTCTCAGAATGATAAAGATGAGAAACTGCATCTGGTGATCGAAGTTCTGATTTAAAAGAACTGTCACTCAATCAAGGACCTTCTAAGAAGACGGTTGGGGTTTGGCAGAAAAATCCATTCTCTTTTGGTCCATTCTCTTTTTGGCGTGCATTACCAAACTCCAAGATACAGTTAAGTAAACCTTACTGAACAATTAAAAGAGCTGGAATTTTTTTTAATAAAAAAGAAGTGTCATATGACAAAAAAGGTTAATTTCTGAAACACTTAACATATTTAGTTCCACCATTTCTTCACATAACTAAAAGAAGGATCTTAAGGTTCTGAACCTCTCTGTTTATAGCATGTTCTGCAAAACTTCTATAAATGATTTATTCTAACTTTGAGTACTATAGAGCAGCATGTTTAACCTGGACTGTGGTTACTTCGGTTATTTCTTATATTTTGGGCTCATAAGTCGAGAAACAAATGGAGTTCTATTTCTTCTCTCCCATTTTAAGCCTAATAAGCAATTATCACCCTAAAAAAATTTGAAAAAAAAAAAAAAAAAGTCCTCTACAAAGAGAACTAATAACTCATCTTATAAGATTAGCCAAATTCACAAATGACCATCTTTTCAACCACTGATTTAAAAATATAAGGGTCCACTATTTACAAAATAGACATAAGAGATCTACTGTACCAAAAAAGTGCAACCAGCATTAAGCATCAGAATATTTTCTCAGACTAAACCTTTCACCAACCTGGATGATCAGCTGTATTAGAAAGGGGGACACTACCAGCAGTACTGACTGTAGCAAACAAAGAAAACCTTGGACTATAATCCAAACAGAAAACCTGCTTCTTTAGCAGCATTCCGCTTCTTGAAGACTGTGCTGAGAACACACAAGCACTGGGATCTTGACTGATCTCAACATCATGGAGCAAACCATCTGATGTAAGAATGCTAAAGGTGCACCTGTAAAAGATTTTGTCCACTCAAAAGTAGACCAAGTGGTTGATTAGAAAAGTTGCACAAATTAATCAGTCAAGAGACGGAACTTTAAAACAAACACTGATCTTACATGCAAGACTTCTTTGCATCAGTTTCATCCTGCAAAATCAAGCCCAAGATTGGCAGGTACATCTTAAGATGCTTCTTAGTGATTCTGGTAATTTCTTCACCGTTGGTTTTAATAATATAGACAGTATTCCTATCATCAACAACTGCAAGAATATCATGAGCTTCTGACCATGCGCCACAAACAAACACATTGGTGCTCCCACCTAATAGACACAGGAGAACACAGGAACAGTGTTGCCAATGAGATTCAGGGGTGTCAGAGAAAAAACGACAATAATTGATTAAAATTGTTTTCCAAATTTAAATTTCTAAATAGGGACAAAAGAGCTCAAGGAATACTAAATCATAAAAGTCCACATTTTGAAATTCTACCAAAACTGTCCAATTAAAGCTGGTTTCCAATGCATGAAAAGAAGAAAAAGCAACATGCATTTTCAAAAACCATAGTCCCAAAAATGTAGATGAAACTTGAAGCAATAACTTTGATGGATCCAACAATATTATGATATTCAATGACAGAAAATCGGAAAAATGAAAGAAATTTATGTCACTTCTTCCTTGTACACATGCTTGTTGGGTATGAGATGAGAAAAACCCAAGTCAGGATCAGTTCCCATCATGTAAGAGTAATAGAAGACAAAGTTGAATGCCCAACTAGTTGACGAAGTAATGGTCATTCAAACCTCATACTCATAAAATTAAAAAATTAAAAAAAAAAACCAATATCTTAAAAATGCAGTTGAAAATTGTCCATCTAGATAATGGAAAAACAAAACCTATTGTCATCCATCTTGTACTTCTGAGGTCCAGTGACTTACTGTTAAAAGTTCCAGTAGGCTCTTGATAGTCATTGTCTTTCTGCAAGAATGTTATCTGGTTTCTGAAAGCCACAGCCACATGATCTGCAGTTGGGGAGACAAACAAGGATGCAAACTTCTGCAATTTCCTTGGATTCCTGTACTCCGTCCATCTCTCCTTAAGTTCAACTATGGCTTCAATCACAAAGGAAGTAATATGGCACATGTTAGAGAACAAAAAATCTGAAATGTAGAAAGAACACAGTAAAGCATCAGCACCAACAGTGTCATAATATTACACGAAAGAAAACCAGAGTGAGAGACAGGTTTGTTTCATCTCACATATTAGGACCATTTATTAGGAGAATGTACAAATGTTATCAAGTATGCTTGAGCTTGCAAAGCTTCAAACTATAGATAAGAAAAGGAAAAAGAATCATTGATAAAATATCCAGAGAGTTCCTTATGGCTCAATAATTCGTCTCCAAGTCACCGGAAAGAAAAATGTGAACTTACTACAAGACGTATGGTCAATCTGAACGGAAAATCATGGACAAGGAAGTGCCAAGCATCAACTAACTAAGCAATATGATGAAGAATGAAGTGCATAAAATTGAAGTACTTTTAGATAGTATCCACAATAAAAATGTTATCAGAACTCTGAAACAAGCATTCACACTAGGATTTAATAAATCACTCTCTACGAGAAGTCAAGCCAAAAGTAATACCAAATAGAACAATCAAGAATATGATAGTTCAGGAAAGTTTACAGAAAGCATAGTAATATAACTAGATGAGGGAAACTCTGGTGGGGAAATGAAAAAATGACAAGCATCAGGCCTTTGTTCATCATACAGCAACTCAAGGTAGTTGCATAGATGCAATGGGAAGCTTCTTCTACTTATCAAAATTTCCCAAATTAAGATTACCAAATCAACTCTGATCAACATGTGAACCATTCCTTGATGTCAAATGAATGAATAAGCAATTGTATGAAAGCAATTTGATCTTTTCTATCCCCATCCTCCCCTGTCTTTGAATAACATAAATAGCTCAATTGCATTGTAAGTCCTGGTACTAGAATGTTTAGTCCTATTGACAGCAGCAAAGTGCTTCATAGTCATAAGCAAACAAGTTCATCCCCAGCTTATGTGTTCAAACTCGAAATCATTTTAAAATTCAACACCTCACCACTCAAGTTGCATTTGAATAAAGACCAATTTGAGATCAATGAATTCCCTTTCACCAATTTATCTGCTAACGTTTGAGGAAGTACAAATCAATACAAGAATTTCAGAATACACTGAACTGGATGAAAATTTGATGGTACCTCGAGGAGAAAGGAAAGAGAGGAAACTCCCTCTGCCCTCTTCATTCGGCTGAATAATCAATTACGAGCAATTAGCAAGAAATTATAACAGGTAAAGCGAGAATAAAGAGAGATGAAATAAGTATAAACTACAGTCCAATAACAGAACCTTCGTACAAAACCGAAGGAATAGAAAGTCGACCTGTTGAAGAGCCGGAGGGTAAGTGAAGTAAGTTCCAGCAGCATGGCGGCGAGTTTTGAAGAGAATTTCTCGTGCTCTTTCCTCCATTACTGTACTGGAATAAGTAGATTTACTATTATTATAATCTAAAGAATAAGAATAGTGTAGTATTCATATTACCAACCAAAAGAAAAAAAGAACCCTTCTTCCCTATTGAAACTCTGCAACAAACCAGTTTAGTTTGAGTGTTTCTGCATAGGAATCCACTGTGTCATCACAATTATATGAAATTTTCTTTACTATCAGTCAGTTAATAAATATAGCAAGGCCAGAGAAAAAAGGACAGCTCAAACACAACCAGAACAAATTGAACCAGAGTAAGAAACTATTTCCCTTCCCATGGTTGTTTTTAGCAAACAATAGCTTTATAAAAAAAATTAAAAAAAAAAAAAAAGACTCCTACAGGGAAGTAGAGGAGGGAAGAAGAGGCAGGATGACCACCAGAAGAGATCAAAGTAAGCTATATATAAGGATCAAAGAAACTACAGGGAAACAAACCCCACAAACAACCAATTAAATCCTAAGTTCAAATTTCAAGTAAAATTGGGGAACTTTTCAAGAATTGGACAATCTTTAGTTCTCTTCAAACAAAAATAAACAAAATCTCCATAGGTCCTTTAATTCAACACAACAATGAAAACAACAAATAACTGCAATGGACGAAATTTTTTTGCTTGGAGTACCTTATCAAAGCCGACTTCGGTGACAAACTGAGTCTCCAGTTCAGCAAACTCTGGATCCTCTGCGGTCGTTCACATACTCTCCCTCTGTTCCCTCGTTAGTTGCAGAGTTTAATCAAGGCGGAAGGAACAGTCGAGTCGATGTGTATTTCGGAGTTCCAGAAGGCTAAATAATAACACATTTGCCATAAAGTTTCATTCTTTGACAAATAAGCCCCATTTTGACACTTCAAGATTTTTTAGTTGAATGGGGTCGAGACGGAGACCTAGTTTGGAATGGTTTATGTCAAGTTCAAGAACTCTTTGTAAGCAGATCAAGGTTTAAGCCCTCATTTGAAATATTTGAATTATTTTAGGGACTAACTTGAGATCCCTGGAGTTCGGAGAAACGTCTCGGTAGCAGTCGGTTCGAGATCAAACCGTTTCCTCAGTTCAAATTTATTTGGGTTTTTTGGTCCGAAATGGAGTCGGTTTAACCGAAGGCAAATTGTGGTCAGTTTGGATGGGTTTTTGGGGTCAGAAGTCAGTTTGGGTTTGGCAAAAACGCATTGGGAACTGGAAGTAACTTTTGCGCTTCTCACCCTCTCAAATTTATTTTTTCAATTGACCTATTGGGCTTAATATCGTACTAAATGACTTATTGGGCCCTTAAAGTTACATGTCATGTCCATATTTGATTTTGGATAAATTGAGTATATATAGGCGTGATTTTTTTTTTTTTTCCGAATAAGTATATAGGCATGATTTTTTTTCCGAATAAGTATATAGGCATGAATTATTACTAACTTATATAAATAATATTTATTATATATATTGTTTTTGAATTTACATTTATACTTATCATAATCATTTGTAGAAAAATTATACAAGACAATTACTATTAGCGTACATCATTATTATATTGCTTGAGTCAATATCTACATAAGTAGGAGCATTAGGTATATGCTTGGATCTCTCAACTTTCTTAGTTTGGAAAAGATACCAGATTTTTTAAATTTAGATATCTTGACAAATAAATTTTTTATTTAATAAACTGCGATTTTTCCCTTAAAAATAAACTCTTGTGGAAAAATTATACCCTACAAATTACGGTTAGGGTGCATGACTACTATGCAACTTGAATCAATATCTACATTTTCTATGATGGAAAAACCAAAAAAAAAAAAAAAATTAGAGTACTATTGTTGGAAATAATTAATAGAATTAAATTGGTTTAAATGAGAAAAATGATTTCTTAAAGGTTGACATAGGAAGAGGAGGATTTGTATTCCTCATGGGAGAGGTAGAAAAATGTGGTTCACTTTATAAGTTAAAGTATGCAAATTATATGTTACACTCGAGTGCACCTTTTGGGTGATGAAATAAGAGTTTTAATTGAAAGAAGAATGAAACGATGTTGTCCTACTTAAAAGAATAATTTATAGGATTTTTCCTCTAACGAGACTTCTTCTCTTTCTTCTTCTTCAATCGCTTCTCCTTTTTCCTTTCTTCGTTTCTTCTTTTTCGTCTTCTCCATCTATTTCTTTTTTACAAGAGCAATTTTTGTAGCAACAACAGATCTCAACGACTATAACAATTATGTTTTCATGTTTTATCATCGACGATAGCAATCTTTTTAATTATTTATTTATTTTTACATGATTTTTTATCTTCTTAAGTGTATTGTGTGAGATAAATCTATGGAAGATTGTGGAAAAAATCATTATTTTAGAGGAGATGAGGAAGAAGAATTATAGGAAAACCATTATTAGAAAAATGAGGAGGAAGAATTGTATTTCCAGTGTAATTGATATTTATTTGGGTATTAAAGTTATATGTCACAGGAGTTAAGAAGTTCCATATATTAATTGCTAATATTCCATGGGAACGATTTTTCAAAACTCCATAGACATGCATAAGAGAAATACTATCCCCACTCGGACCAAGACATGACTTTTACTTGTTCAAATAACAATTAAGGTGAAGTAGGGTCAAGAACGACGAATATAACTATAGTTCTATTTTTCAATTGTTAATATTCCATAATGACAGTATCAACTTTGGGTTCATATTATTTGATATTTTTTTATCTTATTCAGTGTATTGTGCATGGGGGATTGTGGGAAAATCGTTATTTTGGAGGAGATGATGAAGAAGAATTGTTTTCTCTGTGCGATTAATAAATTTTCTAATTATTAAGTCTAAGTTAGTACTTAGGTCCCCTATGTAGTATGGACTAATATTAGCAAGTATGTTGTGTCAGTAGTATGTGCAATAGTAGAAATAAAGACAAGACACACAACATCACAAATGGTACTGTAGTTCGGCCTAAGGCTACATCTGCGTGGTCACGCCCAGAAAAATAATTCACTATGAACTGGTAACACAATACAAGAAGCACTTATCTATTTAACACATCTGGTGTTTTCCTAGTGAATATAATGCAAACTCCCTTGCACACTGCACAGTTGAACTCCTTCAATTCTTCAAGGCTTCCCCTTGGTATGTGGCTGCTTGGACTTGAATTCCCTTCAATCCTCAATACCGTTGAATTGCAACAGGGTTTCTTTCCCAAGAAGCAAGTTGTCTTCAAGAAAAAGCTCTAATCTTGATACTGATAAAACAACACTAAAAAAATGGAGAAAGATCATGGCCTTCAAACATATGGATGTACAAGTTTGAAATCCATGAATTGCCGTTTGTATATTGGATAATTCTTCTGAAATTTGCAAAACGGCTGACCTTAATAAAATTGAGAAGAGAGACTTAAATATTTAGGGTCTTTACTTCTAACAAGGACTAATAAATCAAATCCATAATCTAGATCTTTTAGATGCACCCAAATGTAGATTCATTGTTTGGACATACTTCCTTAGCCAACTGGACACACATAATATTAATGTCCTTACTTAGTATGTATTATTACAGGAAGTATGATTCTAGTGATTTTTTCTAGATATGTTGCGGATTTGGACATCATATAAGATCTCTAAAACAATGCCAACTATTCTTCAAGAAATATTACTAGTGTGTGTGTTGTTATGTTAAAAACAACCATAACATTGACTCACACATCACAACTATGTGACCATACGTAGAGTATGACAATATCCAATAAACTTCCCCTTTGACATTGTTTTTGAGCAAACATGCAAAAACACCGAGAATATGTACATTCAGTGCAGATCAGTACAAGTTGACATGTCTTCATGCTCCATGAGATGAATAAACATAGAATACTAGAGTAAGAACCAGAAAAACCAATATCCTAGAAAGCCATCTATTCTAGTCAAGAACAAACCGAATACTTAAAAAACCATCAATCCTTAGGGCAACCGATCTTTGAGCCTTTGAACTTCAGATTGGAGCTGAATGACCATGGCCATAACTGTGGTCAATTGCTGCTCTATTGATCAAGCTTGTTGAAGAGCTCAGAGGACTCCATAATAGTTGGAGGAGAAGGTGAGGGAAGCTTGACAATTGGAGTGCTTTGGCCAGATTGTGTCCCAGGCTACTTCTTCTTGCCTGTCTTGTTCCTAGGAGGAGCTATGCTTGATCCAATGAGCTTAGGCATGACCATAACATCTAGTTCTCTGACCTAAGAATCTGACGGTAGAGAGAGATCCTTACAACCAAGGATGAAATTATAAATGAGACAGGGAGAGGGAAGGGCAACTTGTATGTTTTTCTTTTGGCACAATTGCCTCAGAATATTAATTAAAATGATAGTCAATAGATTAAACTTCATCCTTGTTGCAAGCCCATATAACAATAGAGCCTTGTTCTTGAGCATAGCAGACACATTGATAGTGGGGATCCAGTTCCCAGAGCAAACTTTGTAAAGTGCCCTGTACTCTGGTAATAGCTGTGCTGATTGAAGGCGATTGGTCTCTAGCCAGTATGCTTCCTCATTTCTTGTAAGTAATTTAGCCACTAAATCAAGGTCGAAATCTCCTTCTAGCCTAGAGCCTTCAAGAGAGGCATATGTTACTTAGAAAATTAGCAATATTGGCTAGAGAGAATGCAATGACCTAACCTCTCACATATACTTGTCCCACAGAAGGGTATTTGGATCATCAATATCTGCTGTAAGGTTGGCATATAATTCTTTGACTACACTCTCATTGTACTTATTTGGGAACACTGCCATCTCCAAACACCCCAGTTCTCTTGAAAGGTCAAAAGTATTATGTATTCTCAATGTGTTGACTCACTTTCTTTTCATCCATGATAGGCTTGCTTTCAAATTTCTTCATCCTTTTATGTGCTTCCTTTGTGTAGAAATATTCATTGAGGGCATTCTTTACTTTCGATGAGGCTAAGACTGGTGCTTTTCCCTTATTCTTTTTAGAGTAAGACCAGCTCTAGCTTGCACTTTTGTGGATGAATGGGTCCTTTTTGTCAGTCCTGTACCAGATGTGACCTTGGTGACATCTACCTCTGATCTTATTTCACCATTGCTTTTTCTTTCTCCTCAACATCTATCTTAACATTTTCTTTAACGAGCATAGTAACTTGTGGTGCCTCAGGTAACGGGGCTAGAATGGCCAAGGGAGCAAATTCATCAGGAAAATAGTGCAATATATTAATATCAAACGACAAATATTCAGTTTCCAAATTCTCAACAGCAGGTAAGGGCAGAGTATTTGTTATGAAATAAGCTGGAACATGTGTATGTACCATGAGTCTAAAATCAAAATTAGCAAGAATAGGAATTTGCATCAATGAACCAGAGAGCAATACTCTAGTGCCGGCTAGGCTCAGTCTAAGAGAATGATGAACACATGTAGACTCACTAAATGATTACCTAGAGTAAGACTTGAAGATATTACCAGTGAGAAAGTCGATGGTCCTACCATTAAATGAGGTGCCACATGTGATGTTGTAGTGCTAAGATGATCCAAGAGAGGTATATAGCATCGTAGGAAGTTTGGTATCTTCATGGTCCATAATCAAATGCCTGCGAGGACAAAGGGGCTGTTCACTGGCCATAGTATGAATGTCTGTGAACCAACTGTTGTTTTTGTCAACTTCGAGTCCAAAGTGCAAGAATTTTGCAAGAAAAGAAGAAGAGATGAGAAAAACCTTAGTTCAGAGTAATCTTTAGTTTAGGAGTTGCAAGAGGGAGAACTTCTTGTTCAAATCAAAAGTAACGAATGAGGAGAGAGAATCGATCTCTACCTGATTTGATAGAAGAGAGAGAATCTCTATTTCTAAGGAATAGTGCTGGACTTAATTTAGAACTCTATATGCTAATGATGATGTTGTGTAACTGAAGTACTAAGAGAATAATACCACATCAGAAGAGAATACCACAAATAGAATCCAAATCCAGAATAATACATTTGTCACACAAGGACTATCACATTAAAAATAGTCCATCAGATGCTATGTGTGTGTGCATGAGAGACTTCACGCCATTCATACTCATTTGTCAGAAGTGACATATGTGTGAGATCAATATCATGTGAGCATGATTAAGAAAGATAGCACAAGAAAATATCATAGTATGATTAATATACGTGACTTCATAGATTCTCAGTGTGAGAGCATTGTTGGATAAAGGGCTCTCCTTCTAGCTATCTGCTCAACAAATAAAAAGAAACATACAATCAGTATAGTGTTAAACAAGTATTCATATCTCATTATTCTAGCACACCGTTTCCAAGGCCTGCTAGAGTTCTTCAAACCTTACAGCATCAAGGGACTTTGTAAGGATATCTGCTAGCTATTTCTATGTGGTACCATACTCCATATCTACCAGACCTTGCTAAATCAATTCTCTGATGAAGTGATGTTTGATGCCGATGTGTTTGGTCTTGCTATGCTACACAAGGTTCTTTGTAATGTTGATGGCACTGGTATTGTCACAATACATGGTTAATTTCTTTTACATTATTCCATAGTCACTCAGCATTTCTTACATCCAAAGTAATTATGTAGAGGAACTTCTAGCAGCAATATATTATGCTTCAGTTGTAGAGAGTGGGATATAGTTTTGCATCTTGCTATGTCGTCATGAGACTAGGTTGTTTCCCACATAGAAGCATCCGCCTGATGCGCTTTTCCTATCATCACAATTTCCTGCCCTATCTACATCATTGTAACCCACAAGATGCATTGTAATATCTTTGTTGTAGAAGAGACCATGATTGATTGTACCACAGACATATCTCAGTACTCATTTCACTGCTTTTCTATGTGACTCCATAGGATTAGCTTGATATCTGGTATATACCCCAACACTGTATGCTATTTCTGGATGACTTGCTGTCAAGTACAGTAATCCTCCAATCATACTTCTATACTCATGCTAGTCTACACTCTTCCCTTTCTCATCTTTGAAAATCTTAAGTGCAGTACTCATGGGTGTTCTCACTATTTTACCATTTTCTAATCCAAACCTCTTCACAAGATTCTGAGCTTACTTTTCTTGTGATAGGAATGTTTCTTCCTTCATTTGTTTGATCTGCAAACCCAGAAGAAGATCAATTCCAAACTATACTCATTTCAAACTCGGTTCTCATCAATGTGATGAACTCATCTGTGAGTTCCTTTGAAGTTGAGCTAAAAACAATATCATCCATATAGACTTGTGCAGTTAGAATATGATGTGTTGTATTCTTCAGAAATATGGTTTTGTCTACATCTCCCCTCTTGTAACCTCTAACTGAGCAGATAAGCCGTTAGTCTCTCGAACCATTCTCTTGGTGCCTGTTTCAAGCGATAAAGGGCTTTCTTTAGTTTGTACACATGATCTGGATGTTCTGAACTAACAAACCCCTTTGGCTACTCAACATATGCTTCCTCTTGCAAAATACCATTAAAAAATACACTTTTCACATCATCTGTGTGATAGAATTGATTTTTAATAAAAATAAACACCTAAAATTTTAATTATTCAATTTTGAAAATATTTTATTTATTTATTAATCATAATTATTATATTTAATTTATTTTATTTATCTTTGTGCACATTTCTAAAAAGGAATGGAAAATAAAGATTCCATATTAAATTTGGTAAAGGGAAGAAAGAGTACACATGGTCATTGGGGAAGAGAATATTAAAAAAATAATAAAGCATATTACCTACTGCAGTAGTTGAATCCTTTAAGAATTAGAAATTTAGTTGAATCCTTGAAAGATTAGAAATTTTTTTTTCTTTTGTCAATATATAGAAGGGCCACACAAGAGGACTTTTACTTCTGCTTTTGGTTTTCTTAAAAAAGGGAAGAGCAGCGACAAACAAATTAAAGGAGAGAAGAAGCTATGATCTATTACAAGAATTTAGTTCTTTCTTTCCCTTTAATTATGAACTAATTTTTTTGTTAGAATCTTAATGAAATCGTAGACATTTAATTTTTTTTATTTTATTTTGGAAGATTTATTATATTATTTATGTGATTACATATCTTGGAATATTTCTTGGTTTGATGCAATTAATTCTTTGTGATTGTTTTTGTAGAATAATTATTTGGATCAGTTGGTATTTTTATCCATGCTTAGTTTTTGTAGTCTTGAGTATGAGAGATATGTGATTTTTGCAAATATACTGTGGGTTTTAGAATTGAATAGTTCATGCTAATTTTAGATGATTTATGTCATGGAATTGAATAAGTCATGTTAATGGTTAGATAGGTTATGTCATGCATTTAAACACAATATATTTCTTTAGTGAATCGAAGCTTGTAGCCTAGATCACCACATAAAGGTATAATCTTTTCTCCTAAATAAAATTAAATCATTGTTATATAGGTTAGTGGTAGATTCAAGGTTCTAAATCATCTTCTTAACTAAGCTCTTGCTAGTTTTTATTTAATTGATTTTATTTATTAGTAAATGATTTAGGAATAATTTTTAGATAATAAAATTTGATTCTTCTTTTTATAATATTAATTTAGGAAGACAATAATTTAAGTAGTTAAGCCTTTCTCTATGGTTCGATTCCCTTATATTGTCGTATTACATTGATCTTGTGCGATTGCAAGTGTTGGATGATCGGAATTTTTATACCAAAGTTTTAACCAAATACTTGCAAGTGCACAAGATCAATATAATACGGAAGTATTAGGGTATCGAACCACAGAGAAAGGCTCAACTACTTAAATTATTATCTACCTAAATTAATTTTATAAAAATAAGAATGAAATTCTATTATCTAAGAATAAGAATGAAATTCTATTATCTAAGATTATTCCTAAATTAATTAAAACTAATGAATAACGTAAATAAACTAAAACTAACGGGACATTAGCCAAGGAAGATGATTTAGAACCTTGAATCCACCACTAACCTATATAACAATGATTTAATTTTATTTAGGAGAAAAGATTAAACATTCATGTGGTGATCTAGGCTACAAGCTTCGATTCACTAGAGAAATATATTGTACTTAAATGCATGACATAATCCATCTAACCATTAGCATGACATATTCATTCCGATGACATAACTCATCTAAAATTAGCATGAACTATTCAATTCTAAAACCAACAATATACTTGCAAAAATCACATATCTCTCATACTCAAGACTATAAGAATTAAGCATGGACAAAAATACCAATTAACCCAAATAATTATTCTACAAGAACAATTACAAAGAATTAATTGCATCAAACCATTAACATCCCAAGATATGCAATCACATAAATAATAGAATAAATCTCCCAAAATAAAATAAATCAAAGTCACATAGTTAGGGTTTCATCAAGATTCTAAAAATAAATTCAGTTCATGGCTAAAAGGAAAGAAGAAACCAATTTATTGGAAGAAATCATGGCCTGTTTTCAACAAAAAATTGCTGCTGGAAAATTTCTGCTTCTTTCTGCTGCTGCTTTCTTCTGGAATTCTGCTGCTTTAGATTTTTCTGTTGCGTGCTGGAATTTCTGTTTCAGCCCAGGAGCTGCTGATTCAGCTGCTAATTTCTCTCTGTTGTTGCTGGAATTTCTGCTGCTGCTGGAATTGCTACTGGAATTTCTACTGCTTCAATTTCAGCTGCCAGCAACAACTTCTTTCTCTCCTCTCAGCTTTCTCTCTTCTTCTTTGTTTTCTTGTTTTCTATTTTTTTTTTCTGCGGCTCCCTCCTTTTCGCAGTAGCTGATTTCTTCTTTTAAAGCTGCTGACTTTACCAGTAACTTCTTCTCTTTCCAAATTCTTGCTGTTTTCCTTTCCAATTTTTGTTGCTCTCTCTTTTTAGTAACTTCCCTTTTCTTCTTATTTTTTTTCTTTCTTTTTGATCCTTCTTTTCTCTTTATTTACCGTAGCAACCCTATTCTCTTTCTCTCTTTTTTTTCTTTTTCCTTGAATTGGGCTACCTCAACTTCTTGGACTTCTCTCAATTAAGGGCTTGCTTGTGGGCTTCTTTCCCTTTATCACCAAAATAGAATAAATTAAATATAATAATTATATTTAATAAATAAAATATTTTTAAAAGTTAATAATTAAAACTTAAAGTGTTTATTTATACTAAAAATCAACTCTATCATTGGGTTTAAAGCTTAGTTAGAAAAATCCCGACCAATTTTTTGGCGCCATTGCACTTCATCCGGTTGATACAAATAGGGGACCGCCATGGGGTCTGCTCACTAACTTTGCCTAGGGTTGAGGTACCTATGAATGAAGTTGAGTTTGAAAAAAAGGGCAGCTCATTCGACTCAAGGATACCGACGAAGACAGTACAACAATGTGTTGAACTACTTCAACAAGTCTGCAAGTGAGATATCCAGCATCTAAGGGCCAATATAGAAGCTAGAAGTAGTAGCCTTATAGCATTCTTCCTATAGCCTCAGATTCCTCGTATGCTCGATCCCCTCTTTCTTTCGAAGTCTTCGAAGTCGTAGAGTTCGGTTATGTGCTTTCCGGAGAAAGGTTAAATTAATTTCTTGATTTATTGTCTCCTAATTTTGTTATTTTGTGTATTTATTTTATTTAATTTTTAATTAGTTTAATTAAGCCCATACCTTTGATTTCTTTTGTTGTCTTTACTGGTTTCAGAAAAAATAAAATTAGAAAAACTAAAAAAGTGTCCTTAGTTGATTTTAATTAATAGTTCTCTTTGGTAAGTTTTTATTAATTTTTTTCTTTCTTTTTTTGACGTTCAATATAGTTTTTTTCACTAGTGGGTCTTTTATATTTTTTTTAGTTATTTTTTTATTCTTTCATTGATTTATTTCTTTATTGTTTGAATTAAGTTTTCTTTCCTTTTATTTTGATTGTTAATGCACGGTCATCGTTCGCTCTATCTTGATTTAAAAGAATTTGATCCTGAGATAGACCGTACACTTAATACACTTAGAGCACAAAGTAAAAATACTGACACTTATGAGGTTAAGATGGCTGGAAATCCACGAGTGTTAAGGGAGTATTTTACTCCCAACACTTATAACTCACCAATAGGTAATATACTACTTGAAATTGAGGCTAATCACTTCGAAATCAAAGATTCTACTAATTCAAATATTACCATCTTTTTATGGGCTTGACTCCGAAAATCCTTATAACCATATTGATGAGTTTTTAGAAATTTGCTCAACTTTTAAACTGCCTAATGTTATTGATGATGCTATTAGATTTTTTCCTTTTTCTCCAAAGGATAAGGCTAAACATTAGTTAAATACACGTGAGAGAGTAAGTATATGGGCTGAAATGTCTAAGGAATTTCTTAAATAGTATTTTCCTAGGGGTAAGCTTACAAGGTTAAGGAAAGAAATAACTACTTTTTCCCAACAAAATAATGAATAATTTCACGAAGAGTAGGGAGAGATTTAAAGAACTTCTCCGTAGTTTCCCTCAACATGAAGAGCGTAAATGGCAACAAATACAAAGTTTTTATTCAGGATTAGACGAAAGGAATCGCCAAATGGTTGATTCATCTTATGGTGGTACCTTTCTTCATAAAACTGCAGATGAGGCGTGGGATTTATTTAAAAATTTAAGTGATAATTCACAACAACACGCCACATCCTCACATATAGGCACATCTAGACAAATAGGAAATAGAGGAGGAATGTATGAAGTTTCTCAAAATATTGATCTTTATTTGAAAGTTGATGCCTTATCTAAAAAGTTTGATGAATTGTTAGCTTTGAATACATTGCCTACTAATTCTCCTAATGTGCAAGGTGTTTGTGCAATTTGCTCTAGTCCTTCCTATGCTATCTATGACTGTCCTAGTCCTTCACTATTTCTAAAATTTGTGCAGGAACAAGTTAATATGGCTCAAGGATTTCATAGACAGAGCGACCCATATTCAAACATATACAATCCAGACAAGAGAAATCATCCTAATTTCTTCAAGAGGCAACAAGGAAGGGAAGGTCAATTAAGCCAAAAAAAAAAATATCAACAGATCAAACAATCTGGTATAACCGCTCCTCCTGGTTTTCAATTTCAAAGGTATGTACCTCCTCACCCTTCCCAAAGTGAAAACTCTATTTTTGAAGAAAAAGTTTTATCTGCTTTAAAAGGTTTGGAAGCTAAGACACAAATTTTAGACTCACACACTCAATCTATTGCTAAGTTACAAACTCAAATAGGGCAACTAGCTAATGCAATAAGTAGAAAAGATGATGGTAAGCTTCCTAGTCATCGAATAGAGAAACCTAGAGCTAATCATTATGAGCAAGCTAAAATTGTAAATTACTCTTAGAAATGAGAAGTTGGTAGATAATAAAGTAGGAGAACATATTAGAGATAGTGAGTTAAATGAAAACAAAAGTGAGGGACTTGATATAGGGACTAAAATTGAAAAGAAGATAGAGAAGAAACTAGCTTCTTCCTCTAATTCTAAGACTCTAGAATCTTCTCCTATGACCTCATACAAACCAAAGGTTCCCTTTCCTCAAACTTTATTACCACCTCCACATTTTAGAAAGAACAATAAAATGGAAGACATATTAGAAACTTTCAAAGAAGTTAAAATCAATCTTCTACTTTTAGACGCCATTAAGCAAGTCCCGACCTATGCAAAATTTCTTAAGGACATGTGCACTTTCAAAAGAAAATCTAAAAAAAGTAATGTTTCTAAGAAAATCTTCTTAACTGAACATGTGAGCTCGGTTTTGCAATATGACACTTCACCTAAATATAAAGATACTGGTGTCCCTACTATTTCTTATCTTATTGGTGACCATAAAATAGATAGGGCACTCTTATATTTAGATTCTAGTGTTAATTTAATTCCTTACACTGTTTATGAAGAGTTAGGATTAGGGGGAATTGCAACCAACTGATATGATCTTACAATTAGCTGATAGGTCTATCAAGGTACCTAAGGGGAGGATAGATAATGTTCTAGTTCAAATTGATAAAGGTGTTTTTCCTGTAGACTTTGTAGTCCTAGATATGGAACCTAGTAGATCCTCCAAAATCATATCCTTGTTATTCTAGGCTATCCTTTCTTGGCTACTGGAAATGCTACTATTAATTGTAGAACTGGGTTCATGGATGTCTCTTGATGAATATGAGAATTAGATTGAATATTTTCAAAGCTTCTTCACAATCTTTTATGAAAGATGATTCTGACTGTTATTTGGTAGATATAATTGATGAATTAACTGAAGAAGCTCTACCTTTAATGTGTTCTAAAGAATCTACTTCGATTGAGAATGAGAATATCATGTGCATTGAGGATGTCAATTCTATTCGTGGATTGTGAATCATGAGCCTTTGCCTTTGCTCTTCGTGGATTGTGAATCATGAGCCTTTGCCTATGTTTGCAAAATGCCCTACTGTACCTTCTTTTGTGTGTCCACCCCAGCTTGAATTGAAAACCCTTCCTTCTAAACTTAAATATATTTTCTTAGGTAAAACTGAAACTTTGCCGGTGATAATTTCATCTGAGTTAAAATCTGATCAAGAAAGAGATTTACTTAAAGTTCTTTCTAATCATAAGGGGACTATAGAGTGATCCATAGCTGATTTAAAGGGGATAGACCTATTTGTATGTATGTATAGAGTACATTTAAAAGAAAATGCACAACCTTATAGGGAATTGCAAAGAAAGCTAAATCCTAACATGAGAGAAAAAGTAAAAAAGAAAGTCGTTAAACTTTTAGATTTTGGTATCTGTTATCCTATCTCTGATAGTCCATGGGGTAGTCCTGTACAAGTTGTACCAAAAAAGGCAGGAGTGATTGTAGTTGAAAATAGAGAAGGAGGGTTAGCTCCTACTAGAGAGGTTACTGGGTGGATAATGTATATGGACTATAGAAAACTGAATACTGCAACTAGAAAAGACCATTTCCCTTTGTCTTTTATTGATCAAATTCTTGAGAAATTAGCTGGTCAAAGTTTTTATTGCTTCTTAGATGGCTACTAAGGGTACTACCAAATTCTAGTGTACCTCGAAGACCTACTTTTACATGCCCTTTTGGTACTTTTGCTTTTCGTAGAATGCCTTTTGGATTATGTAATGGGCTTACTACTTTTCAAAGATGTATGCTTGCTATCTTTTCTGATATGGTTGATAAGGTTCTTGAGGTTTTCATGGATGATTTTTCTATTTTGAACCTACTTTTGAAGATTGCCTTAATAACTTGTCTACTATTTTAGAAAGATGTGAACCAACTAATTTCATTTTAAGTTGGGAAAATAGCTATTTCATGGTTACAGAACGAATAGTTTTGGGATTTAAAGTGTCTAAAGAAGGAATTGAAGTAGATAAAGCTAAAATTGATTTAATTGCTAATCTTCCTCCACCTAAATCTGTCAAGCAAATTAGATCATTCTTGGGATATGCTGGATTTTATAGAAGGTTTATTAAAGACTTTAGTATGATTCCTAGACATTTAACTAATCTCTTGAGCAAAGATGTTGCATTCAATTTTAATGAGTCTTGCATGAAAGCTTTTGAAGAACTTTATTCTCTTCTTATATCTGCACCTATTGTTCAGCCTCCTGATTACTCTTTGAAATCATGTGTGATGCTTCTGATTTTGCTGTGGGAGCTATTTTGGGGCAAAAGATTACAAGAAACCTCATGTCATTTATTATGCTAGTAGAACTCTTACTGATGCTCAAAGAAATTATACCACAACTGAAAAAGAGTTATTAGCTATAGTTTTTGCACTTGAGAAATTTCGTTCCTATCTCCTAAGTTCCAAAGTGATTATTTATTCTTATCATTCTGCTTTAAAATACTTATTGTCTGAGAAAGAGACTAAGCCAAGATTGATTAGATGGATACTACTCTTGCAAAAATTTGACATTTAAATCAGAGATAAGAAAAGTTCAAAAAATTTAGTAGCTGATCATTTATTTAGACTTTAGGGTAATAATCATGATGAATCAGTTGCTTTGAGAGATATTTTTCCTGATGAGCAGTTGTTTTCTTTATCACATTCTCCTACCCCTTGGTTTGCACCTATTGTTAACTATCTCTCTGCAGGTGAAATTCCAACATATTGGAATAAATAAGATCGGGATAAATTTTTTTCAAGGGTTAAGTATTCTTATTGGGATGATCCCTACTTGTTTAGACATTATCCTAATCAAGTGATTTGTAGATGCATACCTGAATGTGAGTTTCATCATATTTTAACTTTTTGTCATTCATATGCATGTGGTGGACATTTTGGAAGTCCTAAAACTGCTGGTACAGTTCTTTAAAGTGGTTTTTTTGGGCCTAGTTTATTCAAAGATGCTCATAATTTTTACTTGGCATATGAAAGGTGTCAGCGTGCTGGTTCTATTTCTAAACGTAATATGATGCCTTTACAATCTATTTTAATTGTTGAGATCTTTGATGTTTGGGGAATTGATTTTATGGGTCTTTTTCCATCTTCTTTTGGTTATAATTACATTTTGGCAGCATTGGATTATGTGTCTAAATGGGTGGAAGCTATAGCTATAAGAACAAATGATCATAAAGTAGTTGTTCAAGTTGTTAAATATCATTTTTTTTTTTTTTTTTTGTAGATTTGGTACCCCTAGAGCTATTATTAGTGAGGGAGGAAGTCATTTTTGTAACCGTTCTTTTGAAGCACTTCTTAGGAAGTATTCTATAACTCATAAAGTGGCTACCCCTTATCACCCCCAAACAAGTGGTCAAGTAGAAGTGTCTAATCGAGAGATTAAATCCATTCTTGAGAAAATTGTTAGACCTGATGGGAAGGATTGGTCTCAAAGATTGCATGATGCACTTTGGGCTTATCGCACAACTTATAAGATCCCTATAGGAATGTCCCCTTTTAGACTTCTTTTTGGGAAATCTTGTCACTTGCCAGTAGAATTAGAACATAGAGCTTATTGGGCTATTAAAGCTCTTAATTTTGATTTGAAGCAAATTGGTTCTAATAGGAAGTTGTAGTTAAATGAACTTGATAAATTACGAAATGAGGCATATGAGAATGCTAAGATTTATAAAGCTAAAAAACTAAAGCTTTTCATGATAGGATGATTTCTCGGAAATCATCTGAACCCAACAAAAAAGTTTGGCTTTTTACTTCTAAATTACGCCTCTTTCTTGGTAAGTTGAGATCTCGATGGGATTGACCTTTTATTATCAAACAAGTTTTTCCCTCAGGTGCTATTCAGATTAAAGATCTTAAAAACAACCGAACCTTGATTCTTAACGGACAAAAATTGAAGCCTACTATTACCAATGACATTGAAGAAAGTAAAATTAAGTCTACTATGTTAGTAGATCCTACATATAAAGACTAGTTGGTGATAGAGAATGACTGAAGACTTTAAATTTAGTGCTTTTGGGAGGCAACCCAAAATTTATTTTGTTTATTTTTCTTATACATTTTTTTATTTGTTTTTATCTCACGTGATTGGTAGAAAGGTATGAAGTGTTTGTCTTGTAGGGTAATCAGACAACTTATCATTATCATGGAGATTACAGAGATGGTTTACTACTCTTGCAGACATGCATTAATATTGCTTCTTCTATTAGGGTGTGTTGTTCTTTTTTTTTTGTCTTTTCCCTACTCTTGGTATTCTTTTATCACATTGCAAACAATGTATGGTCTAAGTTTGAGGAAGAAGATGCTTTTGTTTTGTTGTCAATTTTTTTTATTATTATTTCTTGTCTTTCTTGTCCAATATTTGCTGGATTTATTTTTTTTTTTTATATTTTATATTATTATTTTTTAAAAAAACCCAAAAATATGATTTTACTTGAAGAATAATTCTTTTTTAGTTCCTTTAAAAGTGTCTTGAATGAATTGAGAAAAGTACTAGTTTTCTTGTTTTTAATTAGGGTAATAGACTTGTGTTCTATATTTGTTATAAGTTTTGTACGACTTACACTTGAGCACATGGGTCATTGTTAGTGTTTAATAATCCTTTATTATTTTGAGTTGCATAAAGTTGATGAATCTTTTCCCTACATTTTAGAACTTACTTGAGTACCTCTTGAGGCGAAATAGAAAGATTTCCCTTATTTGACTCAGAGACGATAGTCATAGGCCTTCTTTGAATCGTTTATGCCTTTCAAGCTTACCAAATTTCATGATTTTTACCTTAGTACCCTTTTGAGACTTAAATGTTATTTTCTTTCTTTAAACCACTTAAATAGTAACATTTAATCTTGTAGAGAGCTTAATGCAAGCTTCTAACTTTTATTTCATTGATGGGTCGTTGTTTTTGTGTTATGGAAAGAGAATAAGTTATTTTGACAAAATGGAGAAGAAAAAGAAAAAATATATGACTTGTTATGCTGAAAAAAACAAATGTATTGAGCTAAAAAAAAAAAAGAAAAAGAAAGAAAAGTTAATACATGATTGTTACAAGTCACAAGGTGCAAAGAAAAAAAAAATTAAGAGGCCCAAATTTGTGAATATAAGAAAAAGAATGGCCTTAGAGGAGGAAATTTTTTGAAAGAAGATGGTAGTTGGTGAATGTATTAATTGAAAAAAAAAAAGAAAGCAAAAACAAAGTTGGAAAGTTTGTCGAAATTTTAAAGTATCCATATTCTTTGCACTCTCTTTTCTTTGAATTTGAATTCCTTACCTTCGTTTGATAACCAACACTCTAACCATACATTACAAGCTTTAAAGTCCTACCTGATCTGAGTTGGGTTTGAGAATCCTTGATTAGTTGAGAGAAGGTATAAAGAGTGAGCTTATAGAATGAACTTTTGTTGAGATTTATCTTCTTCGTGCAATTTAGAAATTTTGTTTAGTATTTATTTTACACTCTCCTATGACTATGATCACACCTTACACAAGTCTTGTGTTAGTCATGGGAGATAATTGAATATTTATTTGTTAACTTGAGTTTGAAAATAAGAGGAAGAGTGCTTGTCTTGATAAGTTTGAGATTTTGATGAAGGTTACTTAATTTGGATTGTTCTATATCTTTTCTAAAACTTTTTGCGTATTTGACTTTGTGGGTATGTCGTCACAAATTCTCATGAGACCATACTCATCCACTAAGGGTGACTTAGGGGTTTAAAGGGCTTGTTGCACATGCTAAGTGCAATCGTGAGTCCTACGAAAATGTCTAGTTAGTTTTTCTTTTTTCTTTTTTTTTAATTTTTGCTTGAGGACTAGCAAAACTTAGGTCTGGGGAGTTGACAGATTTGATTTTTAATACAAATAAACACCTTAAGTTTTAATTCTTAGATTTTGAAAATATTTTATTTATTAATCATAATTATTAATTAAATTTATTTTATTTATCTTTGTGAAGATTTCTAAAAAGGAATGGAAAATAAAGATTTTATATTAAATTTGGTAAAGGGAAGAAAGAGTGCTCATGGTCATTGGGGAAGAGAATATTCAAAAAAAAAAAAAGTAATAAAACATATTAACCTGTTACAAAGTTGAATCCTTTAAGGATTAGAAATTTAGATGAACCCTTGAATGATTAGAAATTTGCTTTTCTTTTGTCTATATGTAAAAGAGCCACACAAGAGGACTTTTACTTCTACTTTTGGTTTTCTTTGAAGGGAAGAGCAGTAGCAAACAAATTAAAGGAGAAAAGAAGCTATGATCTACTCCAAGAATTTGGTTCTTTCTTTCCCTTTAATTATGAACTAAATCTTTTTTTTAGAATCTTGATGAGACCCTAGCCATGTAATTTTTGAGTATTTATTTTGGAAGATTTATTATACTATTTATATGATTACATCTCTTGGGATGTTTTTTGGTTTGATGCAATTAATTCTTTATGATTGTTCTTGTAGAATAATTATTTGGGTTAATTGGTACTTTTATCCATGCTTAGTTCTTGTAGTCTTAAGTATGAGAGATATGTGATTTTTGCAAGTATATTGTGGGGTTTTAGAATTGAATACTTCATGCTAATTTTAGATGATTTATATCATGGAATTGAATAAGTCATGTTAATGGTTAGATGGGTTATGTCATGCATTTAAGCACAATATATTTCTTTAGTGAATCGAAACTTGTAGCCTAGATCACCACATAAAGGTCTAATATTTTCTCTTAAATAAAATTAAATCATTGTTATATAGGTTAATAGTGGATTTAAGGTTCTAAATCATCTTCTTCATTAAGCTCTCGCTAGTTTTTATTTAATTGATTTTATTTTTAGTTTTACTTAATTTAGGAATAATTTTTAGATAATAAAATTTGATTCTTCTTTTTATAAAATTAATTTAGGAAGATAATAATTTAAGTAGTTAAGCCTTCTTTGTGGTTTGATACCCTTATACTTTCGTATTACATTGATCTTGTGCACTTGCAAGTATTGGGTTTAAAGCTTAGTTAGAAAAATCCCGACCATCTGTGTAATGTAAATTGCTTGGCACAAGTGATAGCTACAAGCAGTCATACTGATTCAAGGGGTGTGTCTGGTGCAAATGTTTCATCAAAATCCAGTCCTTCTACTTATGTGTATCCTTGTGCAACCAACCTTGCCTTATTTCATGTGATGTTTCCATATTAATCAATCTTATTTCTAGACACTCATTTTGTGTCGATCACATTCACACCATCTGGTCTGGGCAAGAGTTCCCACACATCATTCCGTTCAAACTGTTGCAGCTCATCTTGTATAGCCTCAATCCAGTATTCATTAGCGAGGGCTTTTTGGATATTTTTTGGTCCAATGGTTGATGTATAGCATGTCATGCTTATCATTCTAGCCATCTCCCAATAGTCAACATTCTTCTTCCCTCTTGTTCTTCTACCTTCAGTAATATCTCCAATAATGGCATCAATAGGATGATTCTTTAACACCCTTGACTCTGACTTCTTTAGCTATGTCATTATCTTTGGTCCAGTTTCATTAGAATCACATGTGCCAGTTGAATTACTAACGGGCATGTGACTACCACAGTGTGGTTCGACTATTCTAACTATATCCTCATTTTCGATGCCAATGAACTTCCTTGTATCATTCTTACATTACTCCACATCCTCAATTGTTACATTTTTTGATTCCATCACCACCTATTTGCTTGTTGAACACACGAAAAATATGATTATTGGTAGAATACCCAAGAAATATCCCTTCATCACCTCGTACATCAAACTTACTTAGGTGTTATCTATCTCTAAGGATATAACACTTACTTCCAAACAAATGGAAGTAGCTCAGTTTGGGCTTTCTCCTTTCCAGAGTTTGTAAGTTGTCTTGTTCATTAGCAATCTTAGGTAGACTCTGTTCATTATGTGGACTGCAGTGTTAGTAGACTCTGCCCACCATCTATGTGACAGATTCTTTGCATTAAGCATAATGCGGATCATGTCCTGAATTGTTCTGTTCTTTCTCTCAACAAATAAATTCTGTTGTGGAGTTTTGGGTGCGGAGAACTCATGTTTAATTCCATAACCCTCACTGAAATATGAGAACAGAGCATTTTCAAACTTCTTTCCATGATCACTTCTCAGTCGTTTCAATATTGTGCTCTTCTTGGTCTGCACATTTAGAAATATCTTTCTATACTTATTCATGAGAAAATCTATCCAAGTATATCTTGAGAAATCATCAACACACCCAAGTGCATACCTCTTTCTTCCAATGCTCTCGATCTGTGTAGGTCCGAACAAATGTATATGCATCGGTTCCAGGACATGAGTAGTTTTAATATCTCCAACTTGTTCATGCTTTGCTCTAGTTAATTTTCCTATTTGACAATCTCAACATAGCAATCTGCACTCCTTGTAATGAGGAATTATATGTATTATCTCTTTATGTCAAAGTATACCATCGTGTCTTCATCACCAGCTGACTTATGCTTAACAAGTTAGCTTTCATTCCTTCAACATGCAACGCATCTGTCAATTTTGTCATTCCTTCAACATTCAATGTTTCTCTTCCTATTACCTTATTTTTTACTCTATCGCCAAAAGTGACACTGTCTCTTCGACTCTCAATATAGTCAGTGAGATACTCTCTAGTTCCGATTATGTGTCTGGAACATCTACTATCAAGATACCATACAAAACACATGTTAACTAATAGGGACAAATGTGCCACATTGCATCTCAGTTCATCCTTTCTGACCTATATCCAAGGAGTGATTTTCTCTCATTTTGCATAACTTGAAGCATGTGTTTGAAGCTTCCTCCCTTGCTTTAGTTCTTTTTTTTCTTCAATTGCACTAGTGCCGCACATGGCTTATCATGATACACTATTCACCCACAATTGGTGGCCTTCATGGCTTGTATTTGTTAATCAATCTTCTTCTGTCAGAACTTGTCATGTTTCCCTTCATAAACACACCTTCTAACCTCTCGTACTTTTTACCACCAACTATGTTTAGTTTAACATGATTTCCTCCAGTGTATCCGGCTCCAGTTGTGTGACTACCTTTTACATATCCCAAGCCAGTTTTTACTCCAGCAGGTCTACTAGTTTCAATCATTTCGCCAAGCTTTGCTTTGCCTATGTTCATTTTGGCTATTCCCTCTTCAGTACTGTTCAGTCTTCTGGTCCCATCTTTGACTTGTGCTAATAACTCATAATTTCTCTTCTCTAGTATCTCTTTTTGACTCTGAATCTTTTGTAAGATCTTCTTCAATTCTTTGTTTATCTCAACAAGATCAATCCACTTGGTATACATCAGATCATATTTTTCTTGAAGTTCTTGATAAGATACTTCTTCATCACTGTAAAGTGAGTCATTTTCACTCACATTGTTGTTATCATCGTGAAGAGTTGTGTCGTTTAAGTCTAATACAACATTGAATGCCACACTGTTAGTCTCATCCTCTTCATCCCCATTTGTTTCTTCCTTTTTATCTTCATCAATGAGTGTGACGTTCAGAGATTGATTCCTTTGCAACGTGTTGACACATTCTGCCTGTATGTGACTGAATCCTTCATATTCGCAATATTAAGTACCTTTGCCTTTATGTCCCATGTCATATTTCTTTTTCTCACCATGATTCTAAAATATTGGTTTACCCAACACATTTGTTTCCACCTAAAGGTCTTGCTCCCTTGCCAGTTTTTCGAAGAAATTTCACAAAATTTCTCGTGAGCATCATGATTTAATCTTCTAAATAGGGAGTGACATTGGGTGTGCTTACTTCGGCCTTCAAAGAAATACCTTTGTCATTTGACTGTGTTTCCAGGTTCATCTCATAGATCTATAAAAAACCTAAAAAATTCATCAGGAGCTAGCTTTGTTACATCCTTTGCTTCCTCTATATCATTCACCTTTAGATAAAATTTTGCTGGCAAGGATCTCAAAACTTTAGGCACAAGTTTCTCCTCTGGATACTCCTCTCCAAGTTGAAAAGCCTTATTTACAATGTCTCTTAGTTTCCCACTGAAGATCATAACGGTACCATCTTCTTGCATTGTCAACTCCTCAAACTATGTGGTCATCATTCGCAATATATTTCATTGAACTAGTCCCTTTATGTATAGTTTGCAGTATATCTCAAGCCTTCTTAACAGAAGTGTATGTTGAAATCAACTTGAATTGCTCTTCATCTACACCAAGCGAATATTGTGTTTAGTTCCTTGGCATTTGCTTGTGCCAACTTCCCTTCAACATCACTCCATTCAGTCATGGGCTTTACAACTTCTTTAGCTATCTTTGTTATGGTTTCCTCTACCATTTTTGTTGGTTCTTTCCATTAAGTCTCAACAACATCCCAAGTAGTTTCACCAAGAGATTGTATAAAAATTCTCGTTTTCATTTTTTAGTGGGAATAATTTGCCCCTTCAAGCAGTGGAGGACGTGCTATAGAGTCACCTTCCTTAGTTGACATGATGTCCTAAATATCAACTTCCCACGATCTCACCTGCTAGTTAAATAGCAAAGCCAACTGGTGCCTTGCTCTGGTACCAATTGTAAGTTATTACTTAGGTTCCTTATGTAGTGTGGACTAATATTAGCAAGTATGTTGTATGAGTAGTATGTACAATAGTAGAAATAAAGATAAGACACACAACACCACAAATGGTAACGCAGTTAGATCTAAGCCTACATCTGTAGGGCCAAGCTAAGAAAAATAATTCACTATGACTTGGTAACATAATAAGAAACACTTAGCTATTTAACACAAGTGTTTTCCTAGTGAATCTGATGCAAACTCTCTTTGCATATTGCACTGTTGAGTACATTTTAGAGTGTATTGTAATTGGTCAAACAATCAGCGCTATGCACGAAAATTTAATATTAAATACATAAATGAAAAAGATTAAAACAATAACAGCACATTGATTGGAAAGTATCTACATATTACTTGGTTAGCAAAAGGCCAGCAAACAATTGAGTTCCCAAGTATCCACATAATCAGCAAGTATCTTCCCCGTTTTTCTGTCTCCGGCGACCACGGCATTCTGATAGTAAGTTCTCTAGGAATTTGACCTGTTTTCCCTTTAATTATTATTATAGAGCTCCACAATATAATATGCGTCTATTTTGAGAGAACGCATATAAGCACAACTCCTTCGACTGTTCAAGGCTCCTCTTAGTATGTGGTTACTTGGACCCTTCAATCCTCAACACCGTTGAATTATACAGGCTTTCTTTTCAAAGAAGCAAGTTGTCTTCAAGAAAAAGCTCCAATCTTGATGTTGATAGAAGAATACTCAATAATGGAGAAAGATCATGGCCCTAAAAACATATAAATGCATAAGTTTGAAATATATGAATTGTCGTCTGTATACTGGAGTAATTCTTCTAAAATTTGGAAAACAGCTGACCTTAATAAAACTAAGAAGAGAGACTTAAATACTTGGGGTCTTTAGTCCTAACAAGGAATCCTAAATCAAATCTATAATCTAGATCTTTTAGATGCACTCGGATTTAGATTCCTTGTTTGGACATACTTTCTTAGCCAACTGGACACAAAGAATATTAGTGTCCTTATTCAACATGTATTATTCCAGGAAGTATGATTCTATAGATCTTTTCTAGATATACTATAGATTTGAAAACCATATAAGATCTCTAAAATAATACCAACTATTCTTCAAGAAATATTACTAGCGTGTGTTCTCGTGTTAAAAACAACTCGCATGCCATTGACTCACACAAAACAACTATGTGACCACACGTAGAGTGTGACAATGTCTAACATTAAGTTACACTACGTATATGTGGAAAACTTATGGAAAACCTGTAGAGAACTAATGGAGCATGTATTATATTCGAATGTAACATTAACACATACTACATGAAACATTAACACATACTACAAACCAAACCAATCGAGCACAAAACTCGTAGAACCGCATAGATAACTGTTGGGACATGTATTATATTCCAATAGAACATTAACAAATAGTCCATGGAACATCACTACTATGTCCCCGGAGTTATAGAGTTTCATATTTCAATTGCTAATATTCCATATTAATATAATTATAGTTCCATTTTTCAATTGCTAATGTGCCATAATGGTAGTAGTTTTCATAATATTAATGATATTTTTTCCTGTGTAATTGATTTTTCAATTGCTAATATTTCATGATAATATATTTGTAGTTATATTTTTCAATTGCTAATGTTTCATGGGAATATAATTGTAGTTTTATTTTTCAATTGCTAATATTCTGTATGAATATAACTATAGTTCCATGATTACATAGGTAACCGTACATGAAATATTAAGTCGTGGTGTATTTTATTTTCGGTACATGTGGGGAGATAAAGTTATATATTACTGGTTCCACCTAACACATAATATGCGGAACATCATTACAACAAAGCAAACCTATCAAAAAACTCATAGAATATCATTAATACTATTTTCATGCAACATTCACACAAATTCATGGAATATGCATTATATTAACAGCAATACTTTTTTTCCCTTTTTTTGGCCGAAACCAGATTAATACTTGTTGCAGAGTCAAACATTATATTCTCATGGGAATATAATGCATGTTTCATGAAAAAACATGGAATCCAAAAATAAAAAAAATAGGAAAACGGATGGAACATACATAATTTATGCAATATTAACACATCACAAATGGAACATCAATGCATAACTTATGGAATACCTTATGCGTATATGCATCACTCACTTTTGCTGCGACTGTGATGATTTTTTCACTTTTTCCTAAGCACACCTTGGATTGTGTACATGTGTGCAATATATAACTATGGGTTAAAGTGCTACTTCTGGGTTTTTTTATTTTTTATTTTTTAATAGAAACTCCTTATGGGTTAAAATTGCTAAGTAAGCTCATGCCTCGTGTGTGCGTGGTCAGGGAAAGCAAATTCCATGCTCGATAAGTCCGATTCATGTGTAGGCAAAAGGTGTGTACGATTGAGTTCAAATACGTAACAGTCCGTTCACCCTAAGTTTTGTATTACTCTCTTCTAGCATAGTCTTATATTTTGTTCATTAATATTCTCTTATTCAAGTTAGCCGGTGAGGTTAGTTAAGGTGCAAAACAAACTTTATGTTTTCGTTTTATCTTGGGAGACAGACAGGAATGAATATGTTTTAAGGAATGTACGACACAATACTCAGTTTCATTTTCTATTTTCTTCATTTATGTTCTAATTTCATTACTATAGTAATTTTATTTTGTGCTGTTACAAATGCACAATGTTGCTAATAGTTTTGCGTAACAACTATTTCATTTTACATTATACTATCGATTAATGGTAAAAATAGTGCGGAAAATATGATTGTTTTAAACATATTCTCTTTTATAGTCTCTATATGTAATAAAGAAAGGTTAATTTGACAAAAGAAAATAAATAAAATTTAATATTAGGAGTATAAATTTACAAAGTTTAAGAGAAATCCAAACTTGTTTATGCTCCATATACTTCGGATTTAAGTAATAACCATGGCAGCAACAACCTGCAAATAATATTGTGCAATAGTTATACGCCCGTGGGTGTTGTCTCTTAAGTCTGCGAGGAAGCCTAGCTATTGCTGGTCATTCCTGAAATAGAGAGAGGGCAGATAATATTATGCTATTAGTTGAATATTTTACTGCCATGTGAGGTTATACTTCGGATTTAAGTAATAACCATGGCAGCAACAACCTGCAAATAATATTGTGCAATAGTTATACGCCCGTGGATGTTGTCTCTTAAGTCTGCGAGGAAGCCTAGCTATTGCTGGTCATTCCTGAAATAGAGAGAGGGCAGATAATATTATGCTATTAGTTGAATATTTTACTGCCATGTGAGGTGTTGCGCCTATAATATAGATTTCTTTAGATTTTGTTCCTAGCTCAAATGGTTTGCATCACTTTGTGTATCATTCTCTGTACTATTTTCTAATTTCATATATTTTATTAATAAAATTTATAAAAAAAGGATATAAGAGAAAAAGATAAATCCTAAAAAGAACATATATTATAAAAAGAAAAAGGAATAGAGTGGTACATAAAGTGGTACAGACGACCTAGAGTGCTTTCTTCCCAAAAGAAATAAAAAAGATTCCTTAGGGTTGGATCGGTTTTGACTTTACCAAAACCAACAAATTTGTTTTTCCATAAGCACCATATTTGCCTAAATAAGATTCTTCTTCTCGGTCTCTCATAAACATGGCACATCATCATTTTGATGCTGATGAATATTGAAGATAGATGATAAGACGGGCATCCTAATGTGAAAGCACCCCTCTCTTATTTATATTTGGCTCATCAAGTGAGAGATTTTGAATTCAAATCACTTTAGAACGGTTTCATATCGCATTTTCAATTTTATACTATTGTTGACATTGTGGCTCAGAACCAAAAACGATAAAAGTAAAAAAAATATTGCTACTCAATTACACTTTGATACTTAAAATTAGTAGATTTTAAAAATAATGAGAATCAATGATAGATAATTGATGATAATTTATAATTATTATAAGGGAAATACCCTTTAAAACTACTCATCAATCGTCATGATTTCACATTTGTGTTCATTTCCTATGTAAAATTGTTGGGCTTTAATTTTGTGAGTCTGTTTAATGGGATTAGTTAACCAATCGGCTATCAACTCAACTAACACTCAAACTCAGCTAATATTTTTTTTAGACTTATCTTGATGATCATGTCTTGTGAAATATCTTCTTCTATTCGTTTAAAACCATTTTCGAAAAATAAAGAAGTAAATTTGCCATCTTTTACATAATTAGGTTCCTGCTGGAACTTCTCTTTTTCCTTTTATAATTAATAGAGTAATTAATTATATTATATATTGCTATTTTTTTTTATTGAATAAAAGATTAGGTCCATGCCAAAAGAAAAGAAGAACAAAGGGATCGAACAGATAAAATTCGAGCGTTGTAATGCAGCCCATCCATTGAGTTATTTTAAACAAAAAAACTTGTCCTATTTCATTGCAAATAATAATAATTCTTCGTTATCCATCACTTTTTTCTTTCTATTCTTAGCTAGGAAACCTATGGCTGTGCTACTAATACTATATATACTAGTTTTCTTTTAGTTACCACCCTACACTTTTTTTTGTCCATATAAATAAATATATTTGGTTTATTTAGATTTTAATCTTCATGGAAGCTTTCGAGCTAACCATCTTCATCCTTATTGGGTTTGAAAATGGATTTGGTCTTCAAAATGAAAATCCTTACCTTTTTCTACTTTAAAACTGGATCTTTTCTTACACCCAAACTATTTCACAAATTTCAAAAATAAAACATACACATTTTTTAAATTAAAAACTAATTCAAATTGAGCTTAAAAGAGGCCGAGCAACCATTCATAATGAGAATTTGTAAATTCTATGATTAAATTATGAAAATTGTAATTAAAAATGTCATTTCTTTCTCTCGCCTTTTTCTCTACTCTCTTATCTCTAACTTCTTTCTACATTTCCTATTAAAATTTTGAAGATTTCAAGCTTGAAGATGGATAATTTTTAAGATTTCGTACTTCAAAATGTAAATTTTGAAGTAAAATCGACCCCAAACACACTAAAAAAAAATTGAAAGGAAGAAGCTGGCGCATTAGACCAGCTAGTGCGCCAGCCACTCACGCAGGAACAAGCCTGTGCGTGAGTGGCTGGTGCACCAGCCAGCTTATCCCGTTCACCATTTTTCAATTTTTTTTAAAAATATGTATAGGTTAATTATGTGTTATATTAATTATTTTTCATATGTTATATTAATTTTTCATATTTAAGAAATATGATTATATTATTAGTTATGTTATGTTAGTTATTTATGTTAAAGTTAGTATTTTTTAATATATATGTTAATAATGTGTTAAATGTTTTAGTTTTTTAATTTAAGTAATACTTTTAATTATTTAATTGTGATTATAATTAACATGTTTTAATTATTTAATTTTAATTATAAGTAATATGTTTTTAATTAACAAGTTATTATGTTAATAAAATTATGAATATGTTATTACGTTACTTAGTTTTATTTAGATTTAATATTTGAGTTGTTTATATTTTTTATCTTTTAATATTGTGTAGGAAGATAATTCTGAAGAATATGAGGATATTTTACATACGGAGGAATTCGTAGACCACAGTTATTATTTCAAAAGGATTGTTAATTTAATTCGAAAGAGGATTTGGTTGACTAGGTAAAACATCGAGCAAAAACAATTAACACATATGAGACAACTACACATTGTTTTACAAAAAAGGGGTTAGGCCGTACATTTATATTGGTTACCATCGGGGGAAGGCAAAAAAAAGCAAGGGGATACAGAACGATGAAGAAGTAGAACAAATTCTTGTAAAACGTAGGGGCCCATATGGAACTGAGAAATGTAATTGTCAGTTTAAATTAAAAGGCGAGGAAGATGTTAGTGGAGCACATTGAAAATTATTTGTAAAAGATGGAAAGCACAATCATGAAATTGGTGTCTATTATCAGGATCACTCTCAGGCTGCAAGGCCTACAAAGGAAGAGTTCAAATTGATTGAGCAATTGAGTAGGTGTCAAGTGGCACCTCGTTTTATAATGACGAATTTACGAGAAAATAATCTCGATACTGTTGTAAAGTATGTTGTAGTACTGTTATGTTTCCTAGCTTAACTAAATTCTCTTACACTGAATATCATATTATCTATGTGTTAATTATCTCATGATCGTTAATTTTTGTAGTTCTCGAACTATATATAATGCTCGTGCAAAGATTAAGAAGGATAGGATGCAGGGACGCAACATAGTGGAAGAAGTGCTCCACATGTGTTTAAATCTTGGATATACGTATTTTTGGAGGAATTGTGACGAGAGCAAAGTGATTAGAAATATAGTTATTTCGTATCCAACATCCATTAAGATGTTGAAGATGTGGCCTTATGTGCTTGTACTAGACACAATCTACAAAATGAACAAATAAGTTGCTTTAATAATAAAGTGTTTCATTATTCCATAGTTGTTTCTATCTATATCTAAAATCTCGTGTTAGATTTTTTTATAGGCGCGATTTGTGATTTAGAATTTGGAATAGAGTATGGCAAATCCTAAGTTTGTCTATGAAGTCCGTTGCTACCGTGAGCTTTACGCAATCGATCATCGGATAAATATCTTCATATACCAAACGCTCGTTAATGAGTACAATAGTTCATATCTAATAGATCTTTCCGTTCGAATACTCGAACCTCCAGTCTCTTTAGCACGAGATTTTGAGTCTTGCGCGTCTACCATTTCTGGCCATTGTAGCACGTGTGTCGCCCAGGGCATAAGGGGCAATTTACTTACGATACTTAATTGACATGTGGATAAATTATTTAAAATATGAAGGACGCATGTTAAATGTTATTTAAAAATTAAGATGATTAATTAAGTGTAGTTTTATTGGAAGTTTAGTTTATTTAATTATAATATTTCTATGTTTATTTTTTTTTGTTAAGTTAAAAAATTATTATTCTACTTAGGTACAACATGCCTTTACTTGAGACTGCGGGAATGACACCAACTGGTAAAAATTTCTGCATAGCTATTGTATTCATGTGTAATGAATTGGCTGCTAGAATAGCTTAAAAAATTATATTTTGATGTACCCGAACCGACAGTGGTAATTACCAATAAAGAAACATGTTTGATTCCAATTATATCTATAGTGTTTAACAAATCATACCACATGTTTTGCCGGAGACATATCGAAATGAATATCGAGGGAAAATTAATCCCAGTGATTGGTAAGGAATCAGTTGAAAAGTTTGTACATGGCACATGGAGAATATTGGTGAATTGCCAGGAGTTAGATGATTACTCCAAGGGATTAGAGAAATTGAATACAAACTGGCATAACATGCAGTGGTTCTTGGAATATTTGTATAATGAATAGTTGAACACCTGTGCATTTAAATTTGTTAGAGTGTGGATAGGAAAAATTTTATATTTCAGGTTTGAGACGACTAATAGGGTTGAGTCTGAACACTCGGTGTCGAAGATGTTCCTTCAAACATCTCAAGGAGACTTAGATACTGTGTTTAGTAAGATTGAGTCGTAGATCTCGTCATTAAGACTTCACTAGAATATTCCAGATTGAGGAAGAAAGATAATGCAAAGAGCAATCTTGTGTTTATCGATATTTGTGAAAAAGTGAGTCATTTGGCACGGAAGATTATAAAAGAAGAATTACTTAGAGACGCGAAGATTATGAGTGACCCAAAGAATCTTTGTGGACATTGGGTCCGGACTTCACACGATCTACCATGTTTGTGCGAGTTGATTACTAGATACCGTAAGTACATTCCTTTAAGGCTTGACAGTCTTCACAATTTCTGGTCATCTCTTGTGATAGACGGGGTATCGGGAATGGAGCATCAGGATTCTGCAAACCCTGTGGATGACATGACATACCAGGAGAATGATATCACCGGCATTCTAGCGGAGTTTAGACAACGACAACCATTACATGTATTTTTTTCAAAAAAAATGTCATTTTTGAATTATTTTATATAATTTAATTATTGCAATATACTAATAATGCTTTTTGTCTATATTCTAACAATTGATGGAGTGGGGTCGTGTGACCGGAGTTCAGTCGAGTTATCTGTTATGCCACCGATTAATGGATATACAAATTGTGAGTTCCCTTAGATGAATTCTTGTGTTTTGTATATCCTTTAATTGACAGCTATATGGATCCAAGAGGAGATAGAAACTGCGGGTTTAGGGTGGTTATATTTTATGAATAATAATGTGAAGAAATGGGCCATGGTACGTAAAGCAATGTGGCATGAGATGAGAAGCAATCATGCTTTGTACGTAAGCATACTGGGCGAAGAGCGACTCATACTCGTTCTAGACAGTTATGTGCACTATAAAGTTTTAGTCCCTAGAGAATGTTGGATGAAAGCACCTAATCATCTACATATTGTTGCGAACCTTTACCGGGTATGCATGGTACTCATCGCCTGACATCTTGGAAGTACTACAATATAGCCGTATACATCTGTTGGTAGGCCACCACAGAAGACAATTGTCATTGGGCATATTGCACCTCAAGAACACTTTATTGGGGTAAGCGATTATCTTATATATACTTTAGTTAATTATTAATTATCATATAAATCAATTAATTATTTTTCTTGACAACTACATTTCACGGTTCAGGGAGTGGGCATACACGTGTGCATGAATTTATCCCCCTTTAGGGCCAGTTGATGGGGGTATTATCGATTGATTGTCATCTTTTTTAATTTATTCATGATTATATATCTAATTATATTTTTAATTTTTTATGATATTTATTATCGGTTTATTTTTTTAATTTATTCATGAATATGTATCTAATTATATTTTTAATTTTAATTTAATTATGTATTTTTTCATTTATTTTTTAAATTATGATGACATAAATGTAATAAACAAAACATAATAATATATATGATAAAAACTATACCATGACAAATAAGTACAACGTACTACAACATAATCGCATGGTAACATATGTAAACCTAATCACTAGACAAACGCCATCTACGTATAAGACGACACATCTCTCTGTACCGAGCAGCCTGAGTCTGTAAATCGTCCGGATCATTATCCCCAACATAAGGACCTAAGGAGTCAACCAATGCAATAGATGGTGGCTATGCGCGTGGTAGCAACTCAACTCCGGCAGGAAGTAACTCCGGGTTCTGTATCCTCGGATGACCGTGTCAGGTATAGCACGGCATGTAACTCGGATGGCAAGCATGAGGAGGCATAGCAATATGTGGCATATGATCATCATGCACACAGTGACTCGCAGCGTCTACCAGAATGCCCAGTGAAAGTGTGCCTCACAATATATGATTGGCCTACAGTGCTCGACTGGACTATAATGGGAGCATGTATGGAATCCCCTGAGTCTGACCAAATGGTCGAACACATCTCTCGGGTATGTGCGGTTCTACACAATAAAAGTAAGCTAACAGACAGTAGTATGTAGAAAAATGTACCCCATATATCTCTATTGGCCTATAAAGGGTCCATCGAACCTCAGCAACAGTCATCATGTCTAACCTCATCCGATAGTCAGATAATGCAACCGTACCAGATCTCTGATCCATCAATCTCGAGAACTAAACACGGGCTGATCTGCCTAGCAAACATCGGGAAATATAGGTATATCCAAGCATATAACAGATAAACATGCATATAAGAATATAAATAATATAAATTAAAATAACATAATAAATATTTATGTGATTTTAAAATACCTCAATCAGTGATGAGAACCTCCTAACTCCAGGGCATCCGAACGTGAGGCCTGTCCAATATTCCTGCATAACCACGCCAGATATGTAGCACCCCAAGCCATCTTCTTGCACCTCCTTAGATTTCTAACTATAGGCCGTAACTCGTAGCTCGCTACAGGTAGGCCATTGTTGTCTTGGAAAGAGAGAATTACCTAGAATAGACAGTAAATAACAAGATGCCCTCATCTCTATCGACAAACGGGCTTCACTTCCCCAAGTGGACACAACTAATACAGGAATCCCATGATGTGCATCACTACCCCTGGTAACGAAAAACTAACCCCCAGATTATCATAAATTATTTAGATGATCTGCTCCTGGGTAAAAATCTTATCTAATAGCTCACCATATACAGGTATCCCTAGTATAAGCCTCATATCGTACAATGTGATGGTCATCTCTCTAAACGGCATGTGGAATGAGTTAGTGTCCGGCTGATATCTCTCAATTAATGCAGATAAAAGGGTGGTGTTCCCGTGCTGGAATATGGACGACTTTGGATGAACCAGTCCTGATGTAGCACCCACCCGTCTATCATCAGCATTGCTTGATGTGTAACTAGTAAGTGTCGCATAATGATCATGCAATCTCAATATAGGGTGCTCCTGCGTTAAGACGGTCACATAATAAATTCCATTATAGAAAAATAAGAATATACTAAGATAACATATAACAAACATTTATATTTATTAAAAATCATTAAATAATACATAATAAGATTGTAAAAAATACCTATCCACGCCTCTTCTTTCTACCTGCAACTCCTGAAGGCCTCGATGGCCCTGCAGTCTCACCTTGAACATCCTCAAAGGGTCGGCTCTCTGAAATCCCTATAGACTTGCCTCCCGTTATTGATCGTCGTCAGCTCACAATCTTCACTATTCTCTTTGCCCGCTCGATAAACCCACTTACTCTCCCTAACGCCCTAAAGAGGATACAAGTATAGCTACTCTATCCTCAGAACCCTCCTCCTCTTCATTGCCTCCTCATCCGGATCCCCCTCCTCCTCCTCACCCTGACCATTCCATCCCTCACCAACATCTAAACCCTCACCATCTCCCCCTGTCTGAACAGTCGTCTCATCACAATGACCACCCGGAACTTCTCCAAACCTAGGTGCATAAGATGACATCTGCTCTGATGTGTCATAATAACCCTATTGATACAGTGGGGAATCTCCTATAGCTCTTACTAAAAAGTCATCTAAAACAAATAGGGAATACAGCACACCCAGTGACATAAGAATACGATGTTGATGAATGTCGTGAATGTAACTAGCATCAGGATGGTGTGTCAAAGAAGATGATGCACTAGGGTGAGACTCATGCAGTGGCACTGATGAATACTGGAAGAGTACTGGAGTATGTAGATCGTGCGACATCCGAACTCTAGTGGGAATAGGAGGTGGAGGAACTGATGACCTAGGTGCATCCACCCTATGAAATATCCCGTGGAGAGGTGTGGCAAGTATATCAGATGGGCTGTGCCTACCTCTATGCCCCCTAGAAGAGGCTGTCACCGTACTGTCGTGAGTCCGACCGCTCTTGCCTGCTACCAAACCTAATCTTGTATCTTTGCGTCAAGGCTGCTCCGAATCCATCTAAATGAATTTCAAAATTATTTTCTTAAATTATTTTGTGTGTAAAATTCTGAATATTAATTTATTAATTAATGATTATCCAATTATTAAATTAATTCTTATTTTTATTAATAAGAATATTATATTATTACACTAATTAATTATTTAATTATGGCATTAATTTTAATTATAATATAATTATTTAATTCTTATTCCTTTATTTTTTATGAAATAAATTAGTATCATTAAATCATTATGAAATAATTGATTATACAAATTATTAAAATTAATGCCTGTGATTAACTTAGAAAAATAGTAAGTATTAAACAGCTAGCTTAATTCAAATTACTAATCCTAAAAACCCTTGAAATAATTATAATTATTTAATCTCTTTACTTCCCTATTGTATGTGGAAGTCAAAGTATTTATTTATTATTCAATTATGAAATTAATTCTTATTTTTATTAATAAAAATATTATATTATTATACTAATTAATTATTATTTAATTAAGGCATTAATTTTAATTATAATATAATTATTTAATTCTTATTCCTTTATTTTTAATGAAATAAATTATTATCATTAAATTATTATGAAATAATTGATTATTCAAATATTTAAACTACACTATGATTAATTAGAAAGATAATAATTATTAAACTAACTAACTTACTTCAAATTATTAATTAAAAACCCTTAAAATAATTATAATGATTTAATCTATTTACTTCCCTATAAATGGCTTTAAATTAAATTAGGCATTAAATTAACAAATAAATATGCATTAATTATTTTACAAATCAATAAAACATTTACCTACATCATAAATTAAATATACTACATGAAAAATTCACAATTCATAATTATGACATGAAAAAACATACTAGTAAATGAAATTAACTAAAAAAACTAAGAATAATAAGATCCATTAATATAACAATTTATACACAATTTATTAATTAAAAAATATAAAAATAAAAAATGGGGGTGTGTTGTGCATCACCTTGTGTCGTGCGCCAAGGGCTCGTGCACACTCCTGTGCAGTGCGGCGGTCGGTTGCACACAACCCCATTTCATATCCGACCTTTTTTTTTTTGCTCAAAATTTAGATAAACGGGTATAAAATAACGTACTAACCTTTTTTCAGCATTTTAACGGTTGGGTTTTCCTAAATCTTCCTTAGAAGTTAGAGAGACTTAGAGAGAAAAAGAGGGTAAAGTGAGGAAGTGTGGAAATGAGTTTTTTTCATAGAATTTTCGTAATTTTATCGTGGAATGTATAAATCCTTTTCATATATTTATAGAAATCTTTTATCAGTGTCTATTTAACAAAGGTCCTCCTAGATTAGATTTTAGCTCCACTTTTTTCTTTTTTTTGGATTTCAAAAGCAAATCTATAAAAATTACTTGAACTGGCCCATTTTTTATCTTGAAAAAAAGGAAATGGATCAAAGTATGAGCTTTTCCATTTGTTTTTAACACTTGAATCAGACAAAGTCTATCTATTATAGATATTTCATCAGCAACCTAATTATTACCCCACTTACATTTTGCTATCCCCAAATTGAACACATCTACTGCCATCTTTCGTACACTATCAAATCTCTCTCTCTCTATTCTTCTTTTTTCCCCATAAATCAATCTTCCTAGGCGGAAGGAAGCGATAGAAGAGAATGAACATAAAGAAGAAGAAATGGAAGAAGGGGATGAAGATGAAGAGGACGAAGAAGACGATGATGAAATGGAGTATGATGAGGATGATGACGACAATGCTGACTAAAGAAGTATGGAGTTTTCGAAGAAAGATCAAGTTTTTATTTATGTTATTTTTATATTTGGACTGTTTTTATTTTCATAGGTTTGTTCTTTTTCTTTTTTTTTTTTTTTTTTGATGTTATGTTTTGTATTTCGATGTAATTGCGAAGTTATGAAAAATGTAGTTGCCGAAATCTGGTTTTTCATCATAGAAATGTAATGGCAAAGTTATGTTTTGTTAAGTTTTTTATTTTAATGTAATGGAGATGTTATGAAGAATGTGATATTGCTTGAATTTCGTAGCAACATAAATCTGGTTTCAATTCATATAAATGACAATAGTCAATTTTGTGATAATCACCTGGAATTCGTGTGAAAAAACTTATCATAACCAAATATTAATATTTAGTGTCGATAGTAAATAAATATTGTCAACCATGTTAACACAATGAAATGGGGGACTTAAAACATGTCAATTTTTTGCTTCAAATTTTTTTTTTTCATTTTCAATGACTGCTGCAGACATGATTTGGCATGATTGTGCAGCTGTATAGGTTGAAATGAAATTTTTTAGGTACGTGTACCACTTTTACTTTTTCTGTATTTCTTAACCAAGTAGATAGATTTTTGGTTTTGAAAAGGAATTTCAAAAAATACTTTCCATCTATTTACAATTAAAATGTAAGACCTATTTCTTTTTTTCCTTATTTCTAAACCAAGAGGACCTAAATTTTTAAACCTTTGTAGTACATTTGGATTGATATTTAACACTTCATTTTATTTTATTTTTTCTACCTTGATGAGTCTTGAATCTTGATGCGTGGTTTCTAACCTAACAAGATTCTACTGTTAGACAAGTGTATCTATTGGTATAATAAGGTGAGGAAAGTCCCGGATTGCCGAACTCTCAGGACAACCAAATATTAGTACTACTTACGTCTTTACTGTTTAATTAAGTTAAATGATTTTGAAAGATTTTTAGAAGTATAACAATTAAAAAAGAAATTAACATAAGAAAGCAGTCAAGAGTTTTAAAACAAATTTGGAAAACGAGTGTTTAAATAGTAGAATCCTCGGAGAACCTTTAGTTAATTTTATTTTGAAAATCGTTGTAATTAACTATCAAAACTCATTGATTGGATCTTACTAAAACATCGGATAATACCTATTCCTAGAGCGAAGACCCTCCGATTCACTTAACCGTTTAGAGAAGAATTTCTTCTAATCTTAACCTGATTATGAACGAACTATAGATTATAGTGATTTTAGTGATCTAAGAACAGTAATTAGTACTTCTACTCAATTACCAATTCCTATTATTCAATTTATCCTTAGGTTAACCTTCCTTTTTTAATTCCAATTAATCTTACGAAATTACCAATCTCGTGAAAAACGGCAAACAAACACAACAATTGAATAACAACAAAATAAGAAATTCATAAAAAAAATAACCAAGTATTCTAGGGTTCAACCCCATTCAAACAGAAAAAAGAATTAGCCGCTAAACATGTTTCTAGAATATAAACTCATAGTCAACTCATATAATAAAAGGAGTTTAGGGAGCTTAGGAAAGAAAACAAAGACTCCACAGTTTCGGTGATTATATAAATTCGTCTTCTGAGTTGCTTGAAGAAACTCTGAAAATGCACTGAAAATGGGTCTTCTAATCTTCTTATAAAAATATGGAATTGAAACTAAACCTAAACTTATGAAATTAACTTAGCTAATGAAGTTTATATAGGAGAAAAATCTCCAAATCATACTCGATAATTAATCTAAACGTTTTCTAGAAAGGTTTTGAATCAAATTACGAAAAGGAAGACAAAATAGAGTCAAAATAGGAAAAACAGAAATTTGTATTTTAATTCCTCTGCACGATTTTTAGGATTAGGAAAGTCCAGCTTTCTGGATCTGGAAATCTTTTGAAAAAACTTTCTCCAATGTGGAATTTTAAATACACCCCTCACGCTCAGGCCTGGTCATCTAACATCATGGCATTGATATCATGTTAAAATGAGCCTAATTCACTTAAAAAAATACCTTAAGAGAGGAGGATTACCAAACTTTACAAGTAGCTTATTAATTCATTTAAGTAGCCGATGTGAGATTCTCAACACTCTTCTCTGTTTTCTTCATTTATGTTCCAAAGTGATTCTGACTTGTTTTCAACATATCTATAATCAATAAAAGAAGAAACGATACTCAATAAATTCATTTTAAACAATTAAACACCAAAACAACAAATACTTAAAAGGAAAAAAATTGACATATCAAATCTTGCTTCCTCTCTCACAATATTTAACTTTTCATAAAATTCAACAATAAAAAAAGCCCACTCTTCCAAACTAGAAATCAGTATAAATAAACGCGAGTCACGTGTGGATTTTGTGAAGATCCCTTCATATAAAATTAAAGAATAATGGCGGAAAGGAGTAATATGAGGTGGAGGAGGAGGAGGAGGGGTAGTGGATTCTTTTGTCTTTGACTCTTGATAACTATAATGGACGGTTCTCTCTTTAATTAATCACTATTATGCCCTCGGCTGCTGCGATCCAAAACCATGCCTTTTTCCATCCAGCCAAATAGTATAAATAAAACCAATTTATTGGCAGGAGCTGCAGGGAAATTCTCTTCATGGAGGAAACTTCTCTCTCCATAATAAAAGAAGAAAGAGAGGGATTAATATTTGAGAAGTAGACACGGCGTGATACTGATATCGGCTCATCAGCATGCAGTGCATGTGAAGCAGACTCTGTTTTGCAAATTGTTAGTTAATTAGCCGATCGATGATGAGCCGAATCAATATCACTCTTGTATGCTTTTCCACCTCTTCAGGCCACTCCTTAATTTCTTGTAGTATCCAGATCATCAGACGACCATCTTCTTCTTGGTACGTATTATTATATTCTTCTGTTTCTAAATAATTACTATTAATTATATCAGTAAATTATATCACTGTTATATGATAGTTTAATTCGCAAGAAAAACAGGCGAATTAACATCAAATAAATGGTGATGTTGTTTTGCTTTTTCTACATAGGGTTAATTACTGCATGATTAGAAAAAGTAAAATCTTGTCTTGTAGCGGAGGCTGATAGTCGGAATTTTTTCATAATACATTGTTTATTACTATTATGGAAATTAAGGACAGAATATATTAGCTAGCTACTTTCGGTGGTTTAATATACATATATATAACGTTTTTGTCACGTCATTTCGATATATATATATATATATATACTTATATTACTCGAGCGGCCAAAAAGCTTTGCCAGTGTAACATATAATAAAGATAATAAATTCAAATTTTATTTTTAATATCCTTTTTCCCCTGAGATGGTCAAACTCGTCCCCATATTGCTGTAGGCTTTATCTGAATTGGTTTTTTAAAATTTAGCTTTTTTCTTTTCTACACTGAAATTTACACATTTTTACAAATAAATTAACTTAAAAAAATTTAAGAAAACACGCCTTTCATGACCAAAATAGTCTAACATATTTTTCTCTATTTCTTGTGATAGTTTATTAATAAATTTCATAAGATAAAAGATAAATTTTACCTCTAAAAAATATAACTTTCGAAAGTATAACAAAGAGATATTAGAAAACTTGGACGTTTATTTTTTTTAAAAATATACATTTTTAGGATCAAAATATCTATTACGTCTTTTGTACACTTTCTAATATATTTATTTTAATATTAATTTAAAATTTATTGTTGAAATACAATCCGTCATAAGAATTGAATTATATTTTTTGATATTTTTTATTTTATAAAATTTATATTAATAAAATTATTATAAAAATATATATTAAAAAATGTATTAAAATATGACGCGGATAATTCCAATTAAATTTACGAGTGGTGCCATGCTTTAAGAAAAATGATGGATCTCGGTCACTTGACCAAGAATCTAGCATATCTTTGCTCCAAGTTTTTTAATATAATTTTTTTAGTTATACATATATATATATATATATATATAGTTTTCTTTTTAAACGAAAACGTAGTTTTCCACTATTCTAACAAATGCAAATCATGACCAAATTTAAGTAGGAGTAGGCAGTTTGTCTTTAGTTACTCATACATTCTTTTCCAAGATACTCTATATATCCTTACCCCCAACTAAATCTATTTTTTTACAAAATTATTGACTAAGTAATATATATACTTGTAAATTAAGTAATATATATACTTGTAAATTGCGGAGTGGTTCTTTATGGCCAACAACAAGCCAAATAGCTAGCTGAATACTTATGAGGAATATTTATTAAGGTCATGAAAGAGACAACTAGAAATACACAATAAATTAGGTCTATATATTTTTATTTGAAAATTAGGTCTATTAGATGTTACTCAATTTAAAAATTTTATTCTTTTCTTTTATTATGAGTAATATCTTTTTCATACAAAAGTTAAACCTATACTCCATAAAATAATTTATTTTTCTTAGTTTAATTACAAAATTAATAGAGCCGAAATTATTTAGTTGGGTAACGGTTTAAATCGGAACCAATACAAATTATTCAAATCGTATTTTCACATTTACTTTCAATAAACAACTTTCAAACTTAAATTTTATCCAAACAAACCCAAGCAATGTCCTTTCTTTTGTCATTTGTTTTTAATTGGTTCAAATGAAAATTTAAGAATGTATGTATTTTATGAAATAATGCTATCTTTAGATTTTTTTTAATATGAAAATACTACCATTAGGTAGAGTTTTATTGCGTACATTTATTGCATGCTAATGTAACCCTGGTTGTGACGATGTAATAAATATTTTAGGTTACGAAACTAATGAATATATAATGAATGGCCAGATACATTCGGTAAAGAGAATTGTAACTCTTAAAATTTAATTCTAATTGGATTTTGAATCCCTAATGATAAATTCATTTCTTCTAAGATTTTACTACATATTGTACTTGGTGCTTGTAAATAGGACATTATGCAATACATTAATAACATGATTGCTTTATGAATATCTGTGTCTATTCCTTATCTCTTTTATTCTCTTTGTTCTTCTACCTTTATTTTGTACTTGTATTATTATTCCAAGCAAATCATGTGCCGTGATCATCAAATTTATAACACATTATTAGCATGATTGCGTGACCAAGCAAAATTGCACGCACAATGACGATCGACATCATCATGCAAAGAGTTAATGGAGAATTTCTATGAAACAATGTTGGCAAAAGCATGTGATTCTTTTGTTCATCACAACAATGATAAAGACAAACCATAGAGAAAAAAAATATTATATAAGGCTTCTGTCGGAGATTCAAGAGCAAACACTCTAAAGGTAAACAATTTTTTTGATATCTCTAAGGTAAGAAAAATCAAACCTTTTCTGGATTATTAATTATATTTAAGTTTAATATTTTGCTATCATGAAAAGATCAAATATTTTTAATTTTTATATATAAAGTTTTATATATAATTTTATATATTATAAAAAGATTATATCTTTATCATGGATTCTTTACAAATTCATTTAAGTCCTGAGGGCGCAATTAAAAAGAAATCACATATGAATATTCTTTCTTCATTAAATTTATGAGATCTTGAAGGTTGAATATTTTATTAATAAAAAATCTTTCAAAAAAAATAAAAGAAAGGCACAGCGACTTGAAAATGGTCATTACAATGCATATATTTATTGTTATAATATTTTGAACTTATCAGTATGCAAGATTCTATATAATCTAAAGTTTTTCTTAATTAAAATAATATGGCTAGAGAATATTCTTGCTTTCTTATATCTTTCATATCTCAAATATGCTCCCGCAGTGGCAACATTCAAATCAAGCTAATTGATTACCTTTTGAGACTAAATAATAATACTAAGTCATTGTTGATGGAATATTATGATATTCCTAATAATTTTATGTCATTCCCTTAAACGAATATAATTAGATATTTTATTCATAATTTATACTCGTGATTATAATTTTTTATAATAATTCTAATATTTATGATGACTCATTGAACCTAATATTTAGATTATCACCGGAAGTGGTAAATTAATAATGAGGAAAAAAAGGAATTTATAATTCTAAATAAATATTATTGATACAATACGAAAGAGAATTTGTAACGTACATATAGTACATTTATACTATTAATAATGGATCTTATCTTAAAGTATTTAAATATGCCTATATTTGTGTAGAGCCAGTTGCTCAAAATAATTAGAGAAAAGAAATTACTTTTTGTTTGTGATTTTATATGAGTTTTGGCATATTATATATATGCCCATTGATTTATTATATATTCAAGTATAGAGAAAAAATATATATTGGGAGACCAAATGGTAGTATAAATTAAAACTCGAGAAGAATTAATTAATAAAAGGCTCCAGAAGAGCTAATAGATTAAAATTAAAGATCCAGAAGAGCTAATCAATAAAAGGCTTCAGAAAAGCTAATTTTTAAATTCTCCAGAAAAGCTAAATATGTAGAAGATATTTAATTAAGAAGATATATATACAATATCCATAATATATTAAATTAAAGCTCTAGAAGAGTTTATTTACAAAAGAATCAGAAGAATTAGTTAATAGAAAGTTCTAAAAGAACTAATTATTTAAATACTTTGGAAGAGTAAATTAACCTAAGAGGTCATATGATAATTATGCTATATTATCATGACTTATAGAATAAATGTGAATTACTTCCCATCCTAATTTGTAATTCATCAAAGTTGATGCAATTTAATGCATCATTGAGTAAACCTGAAGTTACTTATTCAAAAATATTAAATGTTGGTATGAACACTTGGACCGTCCCAAATTATTAAAATACGAATTGTAATAGAAATTTGTGACAATATTTTTATGGAACCAGAAGTTCTTGATTAAACAAAGTTTATTTGTACTACTAATTTTCAAGGTAATGTTTTATAAACCATCAATATTTATTTAAGGATAAATATGTTTTGGAAGAATATACAGTCGATGCATCGAACAATGGTCACATATATATTGTTAACTTGCAAGCTGAACTTTACAATTTTAATGATGAGTAATATTTTAGATTATGTTATTAACGTAATTTGTCCTAATATTATTGATGATGTTGCACTATTTGTATAAATATTGAACGTTCCTACAAAACACGTTCATAGACCTAGTAAATAGTATTATAGAACCATAAGTGCTTTGAAATTTATTTATGCATATTTTATAGTAGTACTTATTCGTATTTTGCCAATATATTATTTTTTTTCTCCTCATTATAATTAGTTCATGGTGAGAACCTAAATGTTTTGGACTGTAGAAATATATTATTCCACCACAATGTATTTAAGATGGGTATTAAAAGGAGGAGAAATTATATAGTTGATAAAGACAAAGATATAAGTCTCATTTTGATCCTCATATAAAGATTATTTGAACCAAAAGTTCAAAGCATTAATGGTCAGATATATTTATTGATTAAAGAAAATCTGATATGGAATGCTCCTATAATTTAATATCCTTGAAGGACAATCTACCACTACTAAAAATTTTGAGACATGCAAAATATGGTAGAATAAATTGGTTCCAATAGAATCCTCGCATATGTAAAGAAGTAATAATTTAAGATGGTCCTATGTGGTTAAGTCGAGAAAATAAAAATCTCATTGTATCATATCATGATATAAAATAGATGGAACTACAAAACAGCACAAATGTCGACGATATTCATGTGCACGTTATTTAATAGAATGAGGGTCTTAAAACCAATGACGCGTAACTCCTTGTTATAGTACACTTCTTTTATTGAATTGACTGTAAAAGGGGTGATGGTCTCACCAATGAATTTCCTCGTTAATAGCAGGATCTTTTCCACTTCTTGCTGAAGACACATTCTCCAGTCTAGCACCTGATGACATATTTACTAGGGGCTGCTTTCCATGATTTTTCCTGTTGTTATTTCCCTAAAGAGAATATTAATATTCTCTAGATTTACAAAGTCAATTAGAAGCTATGAACTGGCGAACCGAAGTCACTTTCGGAACCATACTTCCTATAGCTAACATGTGTCCAGTCCCACGTGCAGCGCAAACGAACGTGAGAGGAGAGGAGTGAATGCCCGGTCTATAAGAATGACCAAAGAAGGTATTGGGTTTGAAGAGGCTCTCCTGGTGTTAACCGACAAGCACCCCCTTCATGTGATTGAGGCGAAAAAGACAGGTTAGGGAATCGAGGATGTAGCATTCAACTTTCAAGGTGTATTTGATGCAAAGTCCCTGATAATTAAATAAACCAAGATTGCCAATTAGAATCTTACTCCCTCCCGCTTTTGGAATTAGTCCCTCCTGCTTACCCGCTTTAAAAAAGCTTATTCACTTCCTGGATGCTAGATAGCTTGCACTTGGACAGATTTCCTTCTTTAGCAAGCGAAGCCAATCCCCTTGAAATATCAGTCAAGGATGAGTTCTTTCTTTCCATTATGTTCTTTGTAATGAGGTTAGTTAGCGGGAAGTGTTCGAGCAAGGAAGCGATATTTTCGACATGAAGGAGTTGTGATCCCACCAAAAAGGGCATAAGCTTGCTCTACTACTGCTGGCTTTCGCCCGTATGGCGCCATTCACGGACTTAGCTTAAGACGTATGGTCAGTCAAGCGAGATCTTCCCTTCTGAGGAAACATACTCGACCAGTTGATCTTGATCAATTCTCGATGCATGGGGCGAAATGCTGGTTGAAGCCCCCGAATGGGAACCTATCAAACAGGAATTAGTAGTACTGCTTGCTAGCCGTTCTTGCCAAGGTTGTATGTCTTTTTCAACCTACTCAAGTCCAATTAGCTCTCTCTCTATGTGTTTCCATTGAGGTCAAAAGGCTCCTGTAAACCTCCTGAAAAAAACTCAAAAAGAGCTTCTGAAGCCCAGAAAGAGCTTCTTTCAGAAGACCAAAAAAATGGCAACCCTAGCTATTTTAAGACCCCCCAAAAAAAGTCTTTCATAACTAGGAGTGCCTAGAAGTTCCCTGCCCTCTATTTCTTGCTTGAAAGAAATAGAGTAGGGGCGGTATCGCTTCTTCTCGCGGCTAGTACTATAGTTATGGGTATAGAGCCGGCTTCTTCGCATGCTGCCGTTTTACCGTGGCCGGCATATTTTGGCCACGGGAAAGAGGACCATCACCCCTTCTTTTAGCGATTGGAAGGGTACGTCTTCCAACCAATGTCCGCCTTCTTGTGCTAAACTATCCCGTACTCACGCTCTAACTAGTATTCGCAACCTCGTTTTCAAAGCGACGCTATGCCTCACTTTGAATTCGAGTTCTATTTGGACTCGACTAGTTGATCTCGTGGTACTAGTCGAATGAGAAAGAACAATGGAGATTTAAACACAACAATGGGTATTTCAACAACAACGGATATTGCGAACAAAGGAGATTTACTTGAAAAGCAGATGTCGCATAGGGAAATGGAATTCAATTTCCCTGCCCAGTTGTGGTCTGCCATGTTGACGAGCCTGAAGCAAACAGGCCCCATACGCGAGTATGTGAAGGTCATCTTTCTTAGTTCTCCCTGGACATTTTTTATATGACGGAAGAGGACCGGCTCTTTGATTTCATGAACGGGCTCCAACCTACGCCAAAATGTCCAAGATTTAGGGGCGGCACAGGTAGTTAGCCTGCTAGTGCTAGATTGAAAGTACTTAGCCAGGGGGAGTCGAGACCAGGCCAAGGGCAAGGGCCTAAAGTATCGAAAGGGCAAGGACTCCAAGAAGAAGCCAGGTCTGAGGCCAAGAACAGCGAGCTCCAGATCAGGAGCCAAAGCGGACTGAGAAGAAAGAAGGAAGGCTTCATCTGCTCCAAGCCCCTAAAATAAATGGAAAGAGTTCGTTTTTTCCCTCAAATTGGATTAATGGGGCGTCCAACTCGAAATGATAACAGAATGCATAGGTCCAGCAAATAAATATAGTATTAGTATACCCACCTTACTTATTTCCTCTATGAGGGAGAAAGCAAAATTGAGGAACTGCGGAAATGTGCAAAACTCAAATTATTATTATTTTATTGTTAGCCAAGGAAATTACTCGTGGTAAAGATAAGATAGACTTTCATCAGCTGTGCTCGGAATCTTTTTTTGGATCCGAGGAAAGCTATCACTCTTTCACCTCGTAAACTCGGTAGCTAAAAAGCTCCTCACTTTTGTTCAATTATAAATAAATAAGCACTTTGATGGAGATTTGTAGCATCATTCAAGTAAATACAGATTAAGATTGTAGAAACATGAGCTTGTGATATAACTACACCTAATTCCAGACCAGTTAATGCAAGAACTATAAATAAAGGACCAGGATCTCCTATGAAATATAAAAGATCATTCATACATAGCATAGTCCAAGCGGCAATTAAAATCTTTACTGAATTATGACCGGCCATCATATTAGCAAACAAACATATTCCTGAGCTTAATGCGTGAAAACAATGAGGGATTAGCTCAAGGAGTACTAAAAAGGGTGCTAACGACAGTGGGCCTCCTGCGGGTAATAAAAAGCTTAAAAAATGAAGCCCATTTCTTTGAAATCCCACTATAGTAATGCCAATAAAAATGGAAAATGAGAGACCCAAAGTAAGGAGAAAATGACTTGTAACTGTGAAGCTATAAGGTATCCTAGAGATTACCCTGGAGATTACGAAATAACAAAAAAGTAAAAGTGACCTAGATGCAAGGGGAAAACTTTTGTTTAATATTTCCGGAAAGACCACCTATTTGTTCGTTTATCGGGTTCAGCACGAAATCATAAAGAAGCTCTACCAAGGATTGCCAAGCATTTGGTACTGATTTTCCTCCTCCATTTTTAGTAACAAAATGAAGCAAAAGTAGGATCAAACTGAGAGTGAGTAGCATAAACAAAGATGGATTTGTGAATGAGAAATACAAGTTTCCTATTTTCATAGAAATCAATGGGAGGATGGTAAATTGCTCAAGTGGGCTGCTTGCGACTATCCCTGCTAGATCCATAGCATCCTGAAAGGCTTCACCTGCTACTCCGTTGTTGGTTAAATCCTCTAACAGGTGCTCCAGAAAAGGAATTTCGTTGCTTTCGCCATGTAAAGCTTCGGCCGCAACCAGAATATCTTGGGAATTCTTTTTAGGCATCAATTCTCCTAATTGTTCGCGGATTGAGCAATGAAGCTTTACTATACGTTCACTACGGGTTAAGGGCCGAGTGGTCCTAAAAAATAGCCGCATAAGAACCCTGAGTACTGAACGATGGAATACTAGAATCAGTTATAGTCATTGTGGATTGACTCAGAGTTATAAAAACACTGGAATTGGAGTTCAGACTAGCTTTATCAAAATCAAAGATGCGTCGAAAATTGTTTAACATAAATAGAATTCCGTCGAAAATTCCCTCAAGACAGCTTAACTCAGTCAAGCCTGTAAGAGTTGTGAAGAAGGATAAGAACACTTTTGTTGGTTGTTGACCAACAAAAAAATGGGAAAAAGGAAGATGTACAAACAAAAAGAGGAAACGAAACTACTTGCATTCGGGCCATTCAGCCTAAACGAACAAATCCACCATATAGGCTGAGTCATTTTGGGCCGAAAAATGGAATTGGAAGGGAAGGAGTTTACCCAAAAGGGGGGCACCTAATAGGCACCCGCGTGGGCCAGGTTGCTATCTTGATGAGTGACTACGGCGGACGTTGATGTCTGGTGAGTAGCCAACTGTTCTTATATACTTCCATTTTGGTAGTTTACTATCTTACGTTACGGAACAACTCCAAAACCTAGTCTCTCGGGGGCACTTGCGTGGCAGGTTTTTTCTTTTTTCAAAAAGGGGTCCCTTAGAAACCCTACTTAGTGAGTTGCCTACCGTCGCTGGTGGACTAGTTTAGTTAGAGAATGGGACGATAGAGCTCAAATCAATCGAATACCGTTCGTGACCTGACCCAGAACATGTCACGCACACAAAGACCTGAACATTGCGTTATACGGGGTGGTCAAAATAGAAAAAAGAAGAGTTGCTAACATGAAAGGAGCCTATGTCTTCCAGACCTCTTATGTGGCTGGTCTCTTGAAGGTTAGTGCTAGAAAAGCCTAACTCAACTGTCTCCCGCGAAAGACTTTACTTCCAACCTCAGTCTGTGATGCAAGACCTTAGATCAAGATAGCAAGATCTAGAGATCAAAACTGCACTTCGAGTTCAGGTGCGACTTCGTGATTAAAGGAAAATGGCGTCTATGCCTCACCCAGGTTGCTCTAAAATCCTATCCTAGCACCGCTTTACTCGATAGCAAGTGAGGAAGCGAAAGAGAATGAAAGAGACAGCCCTAACTAACCGAGAATGAAAGAAGGGTTTTTCTGTGCTTGGATGGCAGCTCTAGATCAGCCTCACTTCTTCAGGTCCAAAAGAGCGTGATGTCTCGAGGTCGAAGAAAGCATCCCTTCTACTGCTCTTTGAAAGGATATCTCTTTCTTCTCTTTGATTTGCGATAGCTTCATCGACTACCAAAAGGCCAGAGTAGGATCCGAAACGGTGGGTCGCCAAACTACGACGAGAGTTTTGCGAGAAAGAGGAGTTGAACAATTACCTTCCCAGTCTATCAGGACTCTACCTATTTGGTTGATTCTTGCCCAGGGCTTCACTCCCTTAATCTCGGGACTCGTTCCTTCGCTCTCTGGACTTCTTCCCTCTATGTGAGGGTTGGTTTGTGAAGATGGCTCCTTGGTGATAGGCGCCCCAAGAGTGATAGTTGGAATATTCTTGTTCCCTGGTCAGAGACTTGGTTGGATGCGAGATCTACTCTACAAGGAGCGGTACGAACATAGATGATATCATCACAACCCCTCTTTTTCGTATCGCTAGGGATACTTAACGTTACTTCGCCATCTGGCGTTACCAACGCTTTCGTGTCTCTCAGTGTGGTCAGCACTGGGTGTTTCCGAGCAGCGAAGCTTGCACCCATTCACATTAGTTCATCCAAAGTTCCTTACCCTTATGCACGAATTATTTAATAAGCCATCTTCCTATCAAGATTAAGGAGTCCACTGAGCATCTCAGCAGCGGGATTGAATATCCGGATCGAATCAGAGTTCACGCCGCCCACCCTGAACAAATAGGAGGCGTGGGCCATAGGTCGCACATAAGCCGCCGGGTCGCACCACAGAAGAACACCCAACATAAAGATGCACACTCCTCCATGTGAAATATTTATCTTGATTGGAGATTTTTGGTAGTAGTTGTGACCAACAGCCATCAGCTGTCGGCTTGTTGGTAAGGTCTAAGAACGAAGAAGGTCAACCTCCGCAGCTAAGGAGGTCAAAGAAACTGCTAGAATAACCATACTAAAAAAAAGTGCAGCGCTATATTGGGATTTGTAGCCTGGCAATCCCAGTACGGTATAGCTGAACTACTTTCTACAGGCTTCTCAACATATTCTCTCACGCTACCCAAGCCGAATTCCAGAATTCTTGTAGCAGCATTGATAGATGAATCCGCCTACATTGATACCGGAAGGATGCCTTATCGCATTACATATAAGGTCTTGGATTGGCATTTGATAAAGCTCTGGGAGACAAAACCAATAAAGACAGGATCCCATAGATAGAATGCAGATTAAAGATTTGATAATCTCTGCTGCTCTTCCACTCCGCTGCGGTCTCATTAACTGAACTTCGTTGCCTTCCCGTGCACGAAGCGAATAGGCGTTGTGTCGTGGGTCAGTTTCGGGGTGGGGAGCCGAATAGACACCAGAAGAATACTTCATTTGGATCGACGAGTTTTTTCAGCCCAAAAACCTGAATGGTGGAAATTCTTACAGGCTTGGCTTTAGGAGAAACATAGAAGGAAGTCTTTTGCTGATTCACTCTCTAGCCTGAAGAATTCTCATACTCAGAAAGAAAATTCATAAGATTATGTATTCCCCGTTTTTCACCTTAATTCGATGTTAAAATATTAGTTCGACTTATCTTGCTTTTCACAGAGCGAGCTCCATCATAATGAAATTCTTTGCCGAGGTACACGATTTGCCAAAAGTTGAGGAACTTCCATAACTGATTTTGGAAAGAAATGAAAATCCTTCCTTGAGAAACAATTTCGTGATTGCGCGAGTTCATGTGCTTGCCTTGCAGGTGTGTTCGCATTGGTGTAACATTTATTGGCGCATTACCTTATCTTAGGGTCTTATTTAACCTTCACGGACCACTTCACTACCCAACAAGCTCCGGGGCTCGGAGGCAAGAAGGAAAGGATTGAGCTGCGCAAAAGCCATTGTGCTAACGAACAAGAAAGGGGATGCGCGTTAATGCTCTTTTTTTATTGCAGGGCCTTATTAAGATATAAGAAGTCAGTTTGGAGCCATCTCTTGTATTCAATTTCATCAACAGAAACGGACTCTTTTAATTTTAATAAAAGATTACTTTTAGTAATACAAAATATCTTTCTGTTTTTTCGAAATGTAATAACTACAAGTGCTACTGATAATAATGATCCACATAAAAGGGACGCATAGCCCAGTATCATCATAGTTACATGCATAATTAACCACTCGGATTGAAGAATTTTTATATCATTCCTTAAGTCCCATAGGTTTGATCCTATAGAATTTTACCCATTTCTCATTGAACGAAGGGTATGAAATAAATCTGATTTATTTTTCGATCAAAAGTAATATGTGAAATCTTCGATTTTTCTTCTTCCTCTACAATGGCCATCGGTCAGTTGTCGACTTCAAGTTAAAGCTATAACAGTGCTGTTCTCCCACTAACCGGACGGTCCTACTTGAAAGTCCCTCCTGAAACTTCTACTGTACAGGGTTCAGCTTACCCAACTGTCCAAAGCTCAAGGGAGACTTTCACAAGTAATGGAAAGTGAACAAGGAGGATAGGCAAGCAGAGATGAAATTAGAGAGCTAACCTAAACACAGGAAAAGATCTTTACAGAATAGAGAGGTTGGGACTTGCTATCTTCCTTCGCCTATTTTAAATACCCTCTAGTCCCCCTCCTATTGTAATGCTATGGGGCGTCAGAAGTTGTTCCCCTGTGGCCAACTTGAAAGGGCTGAAGTTCGACGTAGAGCTTTTTGGTTGTTAAGTTCTAGCAGGACTGAGCACTGCCATTCCTAACTAACTAGCTTTCAGAAGAGAGAATCCATAGGTCAAACTATTTGCAACAACTTCTTCGAAGAGAAAGCTGCTGCCCTTCTATAAAATAGGGTGAATGCAGTTCATTTCACACTGCGCTTTGCTAGTTAGAGTCCGGAAAGCAAACTTAGTTGCTTGAGTTGAGTGCACTAGGGACCACAAGCCAATACTTTCTACTGGTTTACATATTATCCAATCCAACGAAATCAACAAAGACGCTGTGTGCGCCACCTAGAGCAGTTCTGGCTGAACTGCTTTTAGGTAGCGAAGGACGAAAGGATAGAATGATTCTTTGTATGTGCGAGCTGAAATATAGTTAGTTTTAGTTTCATTAGAGCCATTCTCTCACTTAGTTCCCAACTTCCAAGTCAATGTATTAAGGATAAGTGGCATCTACCCAGGCCTGAGCCAGAGTCAAGGAGAAAGTCTTCGAACAAAGGAAGAGACAACATTCCTTATGGATGATTTGATTAATACTGGGTCGAATGTTGCCTATTCTTCGGGCAGTGGTTTATCAAACTGATAAGAGCATCAGACGGTTAAAGGAAGGTTTGTAGCTCTCTTAGTCAGTGAATTCGGTGAATAACCCTTCCCAAGCGTGGAACTCTTGTTTGTTAGACGCTTTTCTAGTGGTAGTTGCGTCAAGTAGCATAAACGCTAACCTGACCTAAGGAAAGAGGCAGGCATCCCTCATAATGCAAGCACCATTGTTCGCCACCACCCGAGAAGCAAAAGATGAGAGTCCAGGTTTACTGCCAAAGGTGAAGTGGAGAAGATCAATCAATTCTTAGTCAAGCGTGGGTAAGCTCCATTCCAAGTCAACCGGCATATTTTGGCTTCGGGAAAGAGGACCACCACCCCTTCCTCCGGCGATTGGAAGGTACACCTTTCAACCAATGTCTGCCTTCTTGTGCTAAACTACCCTGTACTCACGCTCTGACTAGTATTCGCAACCTCGTTTTCAAAGCGTTGCTATGCCTCACTTTGAATTCGAGTTTTATTCGGATTCGACTAGTTGATCTCGTGGTACTAATCAATGTCTTTTCCCCCTGTCATCATTCAAAACTCAAAATGGTTACTGGACAAAAGAAGGAGCTGCTAACCCCTAGAACGCTGCTCGTAGTTCATTCGGATCCCACGTGAGTTCTATTTTCCACTCCGAGAAAGGCAACCCTTAAATGCCTCTCCCTCCTTCGCACCGCGCCCTCTGATTTCAATGAGGTTGAATCATTCCCTCTGAACTTTTGGGAATGGGATGCTCCAAACGCGTATCTAATCACTGCTTTTCTGCACGCCAAAAAAAGCCCAGCTTCCCTCGCAGGACAACCGGAATTGGGCTAGACGAGGTTTCCATAGCTCTTTTCTTTATAACGATATTGCTGCTACTGGAAAAGTGGAACTACTTTCCCCTTAGTGGGTTCACGGGGATGGCCGGTCACGGACGATTAACCCCGCGAGGGCACTTTGAGCTTCCAACGACAGTATGGCAAATAAACTGCTTGTGGGAGGTTCCTTTCAAACTAGGTTTCCAAGAAACCGATATGAGTAGAGCGTTTTCGAACATCACTTACACAATTGGGAATTGGAGTTCTACCTTTAATTTTAAGAAAGAACATTCTAATCTAGGGTTTAGGGAAGCCCGTTTCGAGGATTCTATCAGAAGCAATGGTACCAACTAAGCTACTAAAAGACTTTGTTACCAGGATCTCAACTATTGCTAGAAAAGAGAAATCCATTTTAACTATTTACTTCCACAATTTCTAACGATTTGATGGAATTATCTTACTTAAGCATATCGCATGTCACCACAAGAACTAGCATCGAAAAATACTGTTGTGGAACAATTGGCTTTACGAGTTAAAGATCTATTCTGGAAATAAACTGCTATTCTGCTTTGGAGACTCCTTGAATCTACTCCTGGGTAAACTTAAGGACCTTGCAAGGAATCTATATCCAGAACTAGGACAGAAAGGCTCTATCCCCCATGAGGAGATTACGCTCTCCGATATTCCAATTAAAAAGCCAGAGTTGATAAACTATCTTCGACAAGATATCCTTCTATTAGGTGGTATAATGAAGAAGGCTCAAGAGATCTATTGGACTGTGTACAATGTAGATATTGAAAGCAAGATAATTGTTTCCTCATTGGCTCTAACCATCTCTCGCATGAAGTGCTACAATGCTTCTAATTGGCTTATCTACATCCCAAACATGAATGAAAATAGTTTCATAAGGCCCGATGGAAGCGAGTGACTCAAGGTATGCCATCGCTAAACTCTCTTGACCTAGGACTAGGTTGGGGCAGTTTAGTGAGCGAAGAGAAGAGCCGGTCTCCATCCATCGAGTCAAGTAATTCGTTATAAATTATTCTGTCGTCGATCTCATGCCATGCTTCTTCTTTCTCCGAATCAGTTCCTAGTGTCAGTCAATTTGCCATTCGAACAAAATATTCTGTGAAGTCTTTTAGTACTCTCTACAGAATTGGTGGTCTTGGTTATAAATCCCTCGGTCGGATTGACCACTCTCTGTCCCTCACTACTTCGAGACGACGGGCTCATCCTAGTCCTACTATAAACCTTATTAGTTTCGAACTATTCATAAGTAATTTTAATTTCTAGAGAAAGATTCAAATTCCTACTTAACCTCTGCCACTAGTGCCTCACTTGCCTTAAAAGACCCTCGTACTGTTCTCGAATAAGCAGCTTGAGACAGAGCTCTTTTCTTTTCATCTTTTCTCCTTTTTAGAAATCGAATGCATGCTCAGTCCGAGGGATAGGATAGCTTTTGGAAGACGAACACATCGATGGTCTTTAGTTCGTTCGTTGTAGCAGATCGAATAACCTCCTTGTGCCCATAGTTTGACCTCAGCTTTGAACTACCTGCACGGATGCCTTCCCTTCCTAAACCCCCGATTTCCCATTGTAGGGAGCACCCTCGGGACGGACCCAATATAATTCTCTAGCATATGGCTGACGGCTAAGCTTCATTTTTGTGTCGTAGTTTAGTGAATGTTATCCCATGCCCAATCATGTATACGAGCAATAAGAAATTTCTTTTGAGGAGGATATTGATGAAGTGCAACTGCCTCCTCCTGTTGCGAGGGCGTTGCAAGAAACCAAACTGCCCCCCCGCCCGATCAAGTATAGTTGCTTTGCTGGTGGGTCCACTTAAATTAGGGGGCATTGTCCCTCAGGTGTTACCAACCTTCGGTGTGTAATCGACATGTTACTCGATTCATCAGTCCTTCCCCACCTTTGACAAGCGGGTTATCTTCAAAGAGTATGGTATGCAAGCTATTATTAATTTAGCTTTTGTTCATCCGTACGAACGAACCAATCAAGCTATGAATGACATCGACCATACCAGAGGAGAAGCACCTGATTAGTATCACGAAGGAGGAATAACAACCATGGAATTTTGGCCGTAATTGCAGCTAGAGCTCGATATTCATCTGACCAAGATACAGTTTGGTGCTTTCTAGAGCTCCATGAGAGTTGATTTAGACTATAGAATATGTAATAACCCTAGATCTTCAATCTCCCTAGTGATAATCCGCCTCACTTTGCACTAGGCTAAGCTCCTTCCGCCTTAGTCTTGGTTAGGGAATCGAATGTCTCTCCCTTTCTTGGCGACTGCTTTTAGTGTAGCTAGCAGTCATATGCTCCTTTTTTCAGTTAGTGGTGGCTATGACTTGGATTTTCCCTGTATCTCAGAGGTTGCTTACATAGAAAGCGGCCGGGCAAAGCCGTAGAATATTGTGTTCTCCTGCAAAGCTAACTACTAAGAGCTAATCTTGAAAGCCTTTATTACAATTGCACGGATACCTGGTCCGGAGCAGTTCAGAGAATGAGTTGTTATACAGAGAATAACTTTCTTCGATTAGCTACAGAAAGAGATGAAGTAATTCCGAGTCAGTACATGAGACTAACCGACGGTTCTCTTCCTTTTAACCGGGCCTTAGTTCGCTCAGTCCGAGGGATAGGATAGCTTTTGGAAGACGAATACGTCGATGGTCTTTAGTTAATGCGATAAAGTATGCTACTTCTCACTTCATCCGAGAGAAGGGGTTGGGCCAATTTGGGTATAACAACCGGTTGAGGCACCGCCTCCAGTTGTTGGAAGCCCCCTGCACAATGAGCGCTTCTTTTTCTTCGAATAACACCCTCTTCCTTTCATCGAGTGCACGAATGCGGGCCCTTGACTCGATCTTGAATTGAATTATAGAACTCTCTCCTCGAGCTGCAGAACTAACAAGTCTATTAGAAAGTAGAATTAGCAACTTTTATACGAATTTTCAAGTGAATGAGATTGATCGAGTGGTATCAGTTGGAGATGGTATTGCATGTGTTTATGGATTGAAGGAGATTCAAGCTGGGGAAATTGTTGAATTTTCCAGTGGTGCTCTACGTCTCGAGGTAGGAATCCTATCGAATGCCACTACTTTAAGAAGCCAATCGAGGCAGGGAGACTCGCGAGTATGGTGCTCTTTCGAGGGAAAGGGCGGGATAAGTAAGAATGGAACGAAGTACAATTTGCCTAGCAGTGAGCGAGGAGAAGAGTCGGTAGCTCTTAAAAAGAATCAATTCAATCAGCTCTAGAGCTAGAGTTCAAGCTCAAGGTACCTCTCTCGTGAACTTCTTATGTGCTCCCTTACTCTGGAGAACTCCTCAAGGCACTCGAGTGAGTGGTGGAAGAAGCGCTGTTCTAGTGAATCTAAAAGTCTTTGCAAGGACAGTATGGCATATAAACCGCTTGTGGGAGGTTCCTTTCAAACTAGGTTTCCAAGACACTGATACGAGTAGAGCGTTTTTGAACATCACTTACAGAATTGCGATACCGTTTCACTGGCTCTAGTATTCACTGGCTTTCTAGGAATGGAATATTATCAAGCACCCTCTATGTTTCGGTTAGTATAGGAAAGATAAGGGAATACCACCTGAGCGAAGGGACTTGACTTATCCGAACCAAATGATAGCGGCTTAAAGAAAAGCCTATCACGACCTTAATGGCAATGGCCTTGATCAACGGGGAGGAACAAATCCCCGCTCCTATAGTGCCTAGTGAGAATATCCAGCTACAGCCTTCTTTTCCAATGACTGCTCTCCCCCTGAACAGGGGAATGCATAGGAAGTTCTTTCCTGGAAAGATCGGGCAACTGCGACGACGAAACCCCTTGTTTTAGCTTATCTAAAAGCTTGGGGCGTGTAGTTCTCCATACAAGTAAGAAAGTTAGTGTCGTGTAGCCCTAGGCGAAGAAAAAAGGCGGAAGCGAGGTGCAAAAGCAAGCGGGCAACAAGTGGGCTAACGCTTTATTTGCTCCTTAGGCTTTCCTGTTCGAGCAGGCATAGGAAGAGTTAAGCCAGCATAGAGCAAAGCTCAACCAATGGGCTATTTGCTATAGTTCAAAGCCCCGTTCATAGAAGGTCTGGAGATATTAGAAGGTTGTTTACTCATCGACACTGATTCAATGCAAGGGAAGGAGAGTCATTATTCAATCCAAGCTAGCTCAGGTCGTAATAGCCAATTCGGTACGAGATATTCAGGTATGAGCACTGCGTTCAAGCTAGTCGAACTAGAGCCTTATGCCAATGAGAACCAGGAGAAGAAGGAAATGAACTTGGATTCCCATTCCCAAGGCCACATCTATACTGCACTATTCTTCGGATTTGATGTTTTCTTCCTCTTATAACAAAAAAACAATCGTTCTGGGTGTAAAGCAGCTCTATTTGGATAGTAGTAAAAAAGCTAGATGAAAAAAACAATAATGTATACATCGCTCTTTCCTTTGTAAAAGCGGCAGGATTGAAAGCAGGAAGCACCCTAAAAGGCTATCTCTCTGCTAGGCTAGGTCTGGGATAGATCCCATCTAGCAAAGAAAGTAGTCAAGCCTAAACCTTACTTCACCGAGAATACTCTCCTGCGGGGAAGTCCTATTCGGACAGTTAACTTGCTAAGTCTCGGCCCATTTGAATCCTCTGCAGGACGAAGTCGAAAGATCCAAAGGAGAAGCAACTCTTCCTTATATGTGAATAGGATAGGATGTGCAAGTCCAGTGGTGAACCTACAGGATGTCCCCGAGGGTCTCGACCGTCATAGTTTTAGCATTACAGCAAACCCGTGTCAAATATATAGCTGATTTGGGCGCTCTAGCCAAAATGAATCCTATTTTGGCTTTTACTTTTTCCATTACTATGTTCTCATACGTAGGAATACCCCCGTCCCACCACCGGCCCTTCTCCTTTCCGTGTCTAATTTATCGCGTCATCGTGGTCGGCGGGGAAGAAATAAATGAATGAATGTCCTTTTGGGAAAATGTAGAATAATACACCTACCGAGATGAAAGCCAAAGGTGAGTCTCATAGGTGGACGTATCGAACCGAAATAAGATCTTAGATTGACATCTTGATACACCGATTTACCATAATAAAATATATAGAGTCAATGGTGACTCCATCATGGAAAGAGCCGCTTCCTTCTTGCTTGGTAAGGGAGGCTTCCATTGACCAGCGCAGACTAAAAGTGCTCTCCGAACCATTTTGGATAGTCACCCATCACACGGCTCTCAAACCCAACCTGTGGTAGATCCAGGGAGACAAAGTCAAAGCTCTTGATCCTTTCAGAATACTAGTCGCAAAGGAAACCGTAGCAGTCCCCCTAAACCGGAAGCAGTTATACATGCTATAACAAAACTTCGTAAGAAAATATCTTGAGAAATCTATAAAGATAGAATTTGATGTGGAATGATCTTCAAGAGCATAAAATTTTGTCCAAGAAGTGAGGGAGAGAATAAACAAAACAAGTGTAATAAGTAGAAATAAGTGCCTTTGAAAGGACTTGAAAATGTTAAACTTCAAGCAACCTTGGATATATCAAATCCAAGACCTCAAGAAGGTTTAAACAAAATCTTTTCTTCAAAGTTCAAGCAACCTAAGGTACTTTGAACCTTAGACCTCAATGAAACAAGAAGAAGACATCAAGACTAGTTTTCTACAAGAGTTTAGTAACTAGTATGAAGGAATTTTTATTTTATGATCAGCCTTGAAGCTCTTGGAACTTTCAACAAGTCTTCAAAATTATTTTTCTTTCAAGGAAGTTCACCCTTGAAAAAGATAGAAAAACTAAGCTAAGAACTAAGAATGCTAAAAGAAGAACCTTTGTCTTGAAAATTTTCTTGATTACTTTTTCAAAATGGAAGACTACATATTTATAGAGACTTGAGGGAGAAAATAGGAATTTTTTCCTCTCATATTTTCAGCCCAAAGGATAGATATAACCTATACATACACTTGATAAGACAATAGAGGTGTTTTAATTGCATTTGGACTATTCTAGAGCACTAGTCAACACATTGCCAAAAATATGAGGCAATTTTTCAGCTTAGGCAAAAGGGATTCCAACCATCTACCAAGGTAAATTTCAATTTCTAACTTATTCAAAAATTAGGGTATTGCCCCATAAAGTCTTGGACATCAAAATTTAATCCCCATAAAGTCTTGGACGTCAAAATTGACATCAAAATTTAAGCCTTGAAACTTTTCTTGCTCAATTTGATCCTTGTGACTCTTTAGTTGTTTTGCCTTCGCTCTTGTCACAACTCCTTGATGTTCTTACATGTCTAACAGGTTCACATCATCCTCCCCCTCTTGAAAATGATTCGTCCTCGAATCTCCATCACCTATATCAAATAAAGAGAGATCAGAAACATTAAAAGTGGCATTAACATTATAATGTCTTGGAAGATCAACTTTATAGGCATTGTCATTAATTTTCTCAAGGATTTGAAATGGCCCATCTTCCCTATCATCAAGCTTAGACTTTCTTTGTTGGTGAAATCTTTCCTTTCTAAAATGCACCCAAACCCAATCACCAGGTTTGAATACCACTTTTCTTCTTCCCACATTTCTTTTCTCTACAAGCTTTTTGTTGCAGTTGACAATGGCTTCATAGACCTTTGCATGAATTGCTTTCACAAAATCAGCCTTCTTGCTTGCATCCTTGCTTAATGCTTGATCTATAGGCAAAGGAACCAAGTCAAAGGGAGTTAGAGGGTTAAAACCATAAACAACTTGAAATGGAGAATGAGAAGTAGTAGAGTGAGGTGCCCTATTATAAGCAAATTCAATATGTGGTAAACACTCCTCCCATTGCCTCAATTTCTTCTTCAAAATAGCCCTTAGAAGTTGCCCAATTGTCCTATTTACCACCTCTGTTTGTCCATCTGTTTGTGGATGTCAAGCTGTAGAATAAAGCAAGTTAGTACCAAGCTTCTTCCAAAGAACTCTCCAAAAATGGCTCAAGAATTTGGTATCCCTATCCGACACAATAGACCTTGGAATTCCATGGAATCTAACTATCCAAGTAAAGAACAAGCTAGCTACATGACTAGCATCATCGGATTTCCTACAAGGAATAAAGTGTGCCATTTTAGAGAACCTATCCACAACAACAAAAATAGAATCCATACCTCTAGAGGTCCTAGGTAAACCAAGAATAAAATCTATAGAAATATCAACCCAAGGTTCTTTAGGAACTTCTAATGGTGTGTAAAGTCCATGTGGAAGAGTTCTAGATTTAGCTTTCTTGCATTCAATACAACTTCCTACAAATCTTTCTACATCTCTTTTTAAATGTGGCAAAAAAAATGTTCATGAAGAATTTCATAGGTTTTAGTGACACCAAAATGTCCCATTAAACCCCCACAATGTGCTTCTTTGACCAGTAGAATTCTAGTAAAACAAGATGGTATGCACAATCTACCTTCACAATAAAGAAATCCTTCATGCAAAAAATATTTTCCAAAAGGTGCTAACAAGCATTTCTAAAAAATTTCCTTAAAGTAATGATCACTAGAATACATTTCTTTAAGCATTTCAAAACCCAAAATTTTTGTTTGAAGTGTAGATAAGAGAGTATACCTTCTAGATAGAGCATCGGCCACCACATTCTCCTTACCTTTCTTGTAATGGATGACATATGGAAATGTTTCAATGAACTCCATCCATCTTGCATGTCTCTTATTGAGTTTATGTTGGCCCTTGAGAAACTTCAAAGCCTCATGATCGGTGTGTACAACAAACTCCTTTAGCCATAGGTAGTGTTGCCAATGCTTTAATGTTCTTATTAAAGCATAAAGCTCCTTGTCATAAGCTGAGTACCTCACGGCTGCCCCATTAAGTTTTTAACTAAAATAGGCTAAAGGCTTTCCATCTTGCATAAGTACACCACCTATACCAATGCTGGATGCATCACACTCCACCTCAAAAGTTTTCTCAAAGTTTGGTAGTGACAAAAGGGGTGCACTACACAACTTTTCCTTCAACAATTGAAATGCTTATTCTTGTTTTGTTTCCCACTTAAATCCTTCGGTTTTCTTGATCACATCGGTCAAAGGGCTAGCAAGTGTGCTGAAATTTTTGATGAACCGCCTATAGAAACTTGCTAGGCCATGGAAACTTCTCACTTCCGATGCGTTTCTTGGTGTTGGCCATTCCTTAATTGCTTGGACCTTACCTTCATCTACTTGAAGTCCTTGTGAGCTTACCACATAACCTAGAAATATAACTTTCTCCAAACAAAACTCACATTTGTCAAGGTTAGCAAAAAGTTTTTCAATTCTCAAGATATTTAGTACTTCCCTAAGATGTTCAACATGCATTTCATATGTCTTGCTATAGACCAACATATCATTAAAGTATACAACAACAAATTTCCCAATAAAATTCCTCAACACATGATTCATTAATCTCATAAATGTACTAGGAGCATTAGTTAATCCAAAGGGCATAACCATCCATTCATACAAACCAAAGTTAGTCTTAAAAGCAGTTTTCCACTCATCCCATTCTCTCATCCTAATTTGATGGTATCCGGATTTCAAGTCAATTTTAGAGAAAAGATTAGAACCATGCAACTCATCAAGTAAATCATCAAGTCTAGGTATGGGATGCCTATACTTAATAGTAATGTTGTTTATGGCTCTACAATCTATACACATTCTCCATGTACCATCTTTTTTTGGAACAAGCAAAACCAGAACCGCACAAGGACTCATGGACTCACGCACATACCCTTTTGAAATTAGATCCTCAACTTGCCTTTTTAGCTCCTTAGTCTTTTTCGGTGGACTCCTATAGGCCGGTCGGTTTGGCAAGACCGTCCCGGGGACAAAATTAATTTGGGGTTCGATTCCTCTAATTGGTGGAAGACCTCCGGGCATCTCATCGGGAAATACGTCTTTGTAATCTTCAATAACCTGCAAAATTTCACTTGAAAAAGAGGGTGAGTGTTCTTTAGATGAAGTAAAAGATTCCCTATAATACAAGAGCAATACCACTTCTTTTCTTTCAATTGCGTCAATCACCTCACTAGGTTTTGCAAAGAAACAATTCTTTTCTTTCATCTCAATCTCTTTTTTTTTGTCACTCTTTTTCTTTTCACTCTTGTTTTTCATCACTCTTTCTTCACTCTTTTCTTTTTCCTCAACTCTCTTTCCCTCCACAATTTTTTTCCTTTTGAGCTCACTTTCGGCCCTCTCTTTCTCCCTCATCTTTTTTGTTCATCTCTCACTTGTTGAGGTGTAAGAGGATTCATAGTGAATGTTCTTCCATCCTTCACAAAAGAATAAGTATTCTTCTCCCCATTATGGAGGGACTTTCTATCGAATTGCCAAGGTCTTCCCAAGAGAAGATGGCATGCTTGCATGGGCACCACATCACATAGTATCTCATCTTTGTAAGCTCCCATTTCTATTGGTACCACTACTTGTCTCAAAACTTTAATTTCTCCACTATCATTTAGCCAATGGAGTTTGTAGGGTTTATCATGTTTTGTAGTAGGTAGTTTAAACTTCTCAACAAGATAAGCACTAGCCACATTTACACAACTACCACTATCAATGATAAGGTTGGCAATCCTTCCCTCAACTTTACATTTAGAATGGAAGATGCTTTCTCTTTGTTCAATCATGTTATCATCAAAAGTTTGAGCGCTTAGTGCTCTTATGGTGACTAAGCTCAAGACATCATCATCACTTCCTAAAGGATTCAAATCAACATGTTCATCATCCTCACTATTTTCTTCACCCTCAACACATTCGCTACTTTCATCCTCCTCCTTCTCAATCCAACCATTCAAATCCTCCCTAAAGATCAAAGCTCTCTTTGTCAGACAACTACTTGCATAACGTCCTACACCATTATATTTAAAGCACTTTGGAGGGTTAGAAATGATTTTACCTCTCTCTTCCATCTTTGGTTTGGTTGGAGGTTGGAAAGTACCTCTAGGAGCCCCTCCTTTTTTGGCCATGGCTTGAAGTTGAAAGTAGGTGGTTTTGTTGTTGCAACTTGTCTTTGGTTGGGAAATGAGGATCGCATCATCCCACTTCTTTTCCTTTGTGATTCGATCTTGTAGGCAAGGTGGTACATGTCTTCATAAGTTGTATGTGGATACAACTCAAGTTGGTTGGCTATCTCCCTATTGAGACCACTAAGGAACCTAGCCATTGAAGCATCCTTGTCTTCTTCCAAGTTCAACCTCAAGATGTAAAGCTCAAGCTCTTGTCTATACTCTTCTACACTTTTTGCACCTTGTTTTAAAGTCATGAGCTTATAATGAAGCTCTCTATAGTAGTGCTCGGGCACAGATCTTTCTCTCATCAAAGCTTTTAATTCTCTCCAAGTATCAACCGGTGGTCTACCATTTCTAACTCTTTGGTTTACCACCCTTTCCCACCAATGTAAAGCATAGCCGGAAAATTCAGCTATTAAAAGTCTAGCTTTTAAGAACTCATTACAATTTTTCAACATAAACATGTTTTCTACTCGCCTCTCCCAATCTAAGAAAATGTTAGGGTCATTCTCACCCTTAAAACTAGGGAGCTTCCACTTCATTCGGTCCAAGGTTTGGTCACCTTGGTCTCTTCCACAGTTTGCAACAAATGGAACATGTTCATGATCATCATATAATGGCTCTCCATGCCTAGCTTGTGGCCTTGGAACTTCTTCAAAGTGTCTACGCATGCCTCTTCCTCCAAAACCGCCTCTTCTACCACCGTAAGGAGGTGGATGAAGTTCTTCATCAAAATGTGGAGGTTGGTGGAACTCGGTTGTCCTAGAGCAATTGAGTGGTCCATTGCTCCTTGGGGTAGTAACATTGAGACTACCATGAGGACTAACCTCCCTTTGTTGATTAGAGAGATTAGTGACATCCCTTCTAATATCCCTCATCTCATCTCTTAGGGATTGTAACTCTTGCATTATGAGCCTCAAAGGGTCATCATGTTGGGAGTTGCTAGACTCTTCTCCAAAAGGAGTTGGTGCTTGAGCTTGGGTTGACATCTTGGTAGTGTTTACCTCACAAAACTCTCTTGTTTAACTCTCTTTGGCCTTTTTGAGGATATTCTCACAACTCTTGCCTTTTTCTAAAGGTTCAAGTCTCAAAGAGTTCTATGGGTTCTTAACAAAGATTTAACACCTCTACTCAAGTTTAAAACAACCAAAAAAAAAAAAAAATCACAAACAAAAACTAGTTGAGAAATATGAGAAGCAAGGAAAATGATATTGAGTCATCCATTCATTTTAAGGAAGTTCAACAACATTTCCAAGAGCATTTGAGTCAATAATGGTAGATTGACCAAATGAAGAAATAAGTACTGAAAAAGGAAAGAAATTCGACCACAAATACAAACACAAAGCTAGGACACTTCAAGAACACAAAAGAATACACAACAAAAGTTTTCAGCAAGCAGAGTAGATGACATACTTGGCTTGTTTGGAAAACTGGTATTTAACCACAAGTCTAAATTGAATGAGGCTTGTCTAGAAAGAATACTCACTCAAAATTCTTGAGTTTAGGCTCAAGAATCAAAGAAAAAGGATTAGTAAAAAGGAAGATATGCTCAGATCATTTCAGTACTTTTTTGTCTGCGGAAAAGACAGGTACACCTTCACGTTTTGACTATTTTGAGATATCAAATGAAGTCCAAATTAGATGAAACTTGTTTCATTTGTTTCCTAGGTCAATATAGTATAACTCCATGTAAAAATATTGCAAAGTTCTAGTCATATTCCAGGTCGTTCAGGCATTCTATTTTTGTGATGCCATTTTCCAGCAATCTTGTCTCTTTTCTCTTTTTGTCTTGTATTTTTTTTTGGTATGTAATATATCTCAAAAACACTTACTTGAAGGTGGGTCTGATACCAAATGATGTGGAATGATCTTCAAGAGCATAAAATTTTGTCCAAGAAGTGAGGGAGAGAATAAACAAAACAAGTGTAATAAGTAGAAGAAAGTGCCTTTGAAAGGACTTGAAAATGTTAAACTTCAAGCAACCTTGGATATATCAAATCCAAGACCTCAAGAAGGTTTAAACAAAATCTTTTCTTCAAAGTTCAAGCAACCTAAGGTATTTTGAACCTTAGACCTCAATGAAACAAGAAGAAGACCTCAAGACTAATTTTCTACAAGAGTGTAGTAACTAGTATGAAGGAATTTTTTTTTTTATGATCAGCCTTGAAGCTCTTGGAACTTTCAACAAGTCTTCAAAGTTATTTTTCTTTCAAGGAAGTTCACCCTTGAAGAAGATAGAAAAACTAAGCTAAGAACTAAGAATACTAAGAGAAGAACCTTTGTCTTGAAAAATTTCTTGATTACTTCTTCAAAATGGAAGACTACATATTACAGAGACTTGAGGGAGAAAATAGGAATTTTTTCCTCTCATATTTTCAGCCCAAATGATAGATATAACCTATACATACACTTGATAAGACAATAGAGGTGTTTTAATTGCATTTGGACTATTCTAGAGCACTAGTCAACACATTGCCAAAAATAGGAGGCAATTTTTCAGCTTGGGCAAAAAGGATTCCAACCATCTATCAAGGTGAATTTCAATTTCTCACTTATTCAAAAATTAGGATATTGCCCCATAAAGTCTTGGACATCAAAATTGACATCAAAATTTAAGCCTTGAAACTTTTCTTGCTCAATTTGATCCTTGTGACTCTTTAGTTGTTTTGCCTTCGCTCTTGTCACAACTCCTTGATGTTCTTGCATGTCTAACTGGTTCACATCAGAATTAGACCTCAACGGTCGAATCGGTGTTTTACTACAAATCACAAGTTTCATAGTAGCCGCAGTATTCATACTGGAAATTATCATCAAGGATTTCTTTATCAACCGGCATCTACTTTTACTTCAGAAATACCTACTGAAACATTTTTCAAATACAAAAGTTCAGTCTCTTCCCATGAAAGTTCATAAATTTCATCGTAAAGATGAAATAATTAATACAAATAAAAATATGAGAGAGATAAAAAAGATGCAGGGTCGTTTGTCTGCTGGGCTAGTCAAGCATGGGCTAATTCATAGATCTTTGGGCTTTGATTACCAAGGAATAGAGACTTTACAAATAAAGTCCGAGGATTGGCATTCTATTGCTATTATTTTACATCCCGTAGATTTACAAAGTCAATCTAGATAGTAGGAAGGATTGAAGCACTTCCGTCCGACTTGCATGTCTTAAGCATAGTGACATTTCAAATCAAAGAGAAGAAAGAGATATCCTTTCAAAGAACAGTAGAACGGTTGCTTTCTTTGACCTCGAGACATCACGCTCTTTGGGACCTAAAGAAGAGAATTCCACCGGCGAATAGGGCTTGTGCCCATTAGTCTATGTCCTACCCTAGTTAGAAAATCAAGCAATCACTAGAGTGAGAAAAGGAAAGAAAAGAAGAAAAGCATGGAAATACCATTACTTACCGTACTGCTGGAAAGGTCTAGTTGGATCTACTTCCACTTTAGAATTGTGCTCCTCTAGAAATCTTTCTATCCCACACATGAACTGTGTGTCAACCTTGTGCCTTCCTAACTGAATTAAGCTTCCAACAGCAGTATCGAATAGAAAAGTAGTTAGCCTATGTGCAGGCTCGTCTGACAGCTACCACTCGTACTTATTTCTCGGTTCGAATATAGAATAGTTCTTAAGTAAGGCTTAGAAGTCGCTAGCCTAAGACTTACTTCTCTGTGGTGGCAAGCAGAGATGAAATTAGAGAGCTAAACTAAACACAAAAAGATCTTTACAGAACAGAGAGGTTGGGACTCGCTATCTTTCTTCGCCTATCGGCAATGTCCTCTTTCTTAGGGCGTTTAAAGAGCGTGACTCTTTAGTTAAGTTAATAAGTTAAAAGGGCCGATTCAATTCATGAATTATTCTAGCCATGCCACCTAGCATAGTCAATTAAAGGGTCCGCTTCACCTCTATCTCTCTCAAAAGCTTCTCCCCGGTAGTGCCTTGCTACCCTATGACATAGGGTTATGGTTCTTATCCTGTCTTCCTTCTCTGACTAGCTTAGTCTGACTAGCCTAGCTAGCAACACCCTAGTCTGGGGCATATGTGTAAATGAATCACCTATTTCCTCACCCAGATTCACAAAGGAGTATAAAAGGTAAATGCCACGCTTAGCTCAACGAATTCCACAGATGCTATTTTGAAACAACTTGGAGGCCCTTAGAAGTTGCATGAGCAATTTTTACCAAAGGATGTAGGTCATAGCTAAATAAAATGAGCATTTCTAGCTCTCGCTCTCGAGCCTGTACGAAGTGTATCTATATTCCCCTTTACCAGTTGAGCTTGCCTTTCAAGAATCAAAGTATGGCAGGTCATTTCTAGACCCATTGGGATTTTTAACAAGGCAGCTCGTGTCATGATTTTGACTTCAAAAGTATACCCGCATTGGGTATACCAAAGAAAGGGAGCATCAAGAACTCCTCGAGGAAAATTCATATGAAATTTGCCCCTAATATTAATATATTAATGACTTGAGACAAATACTTTTATGCATACCTCTTCTGGTTGATCCACACCATGCTCTATTCTCGTAAGATGATATGCACTACCTAACAGCCCATCGGGTGCTACATCATAGGCGCATTGGGAACAAAGATAATTGTAACCATATACATATAAAATAACAGCAATAGAATGCCAATCCTCGGACTTTATTTGTAAAGTCTCTATTCCTTGGTAATCAAAGCCCAAAGATCTATGAATTAGCCCATGCTTGACTAGCCAAGCAAACAAACGACCCTGCATCTTTTTTATATCTCTCATATTTTTATTTGTATTAAGTATTTCACCTTTACGATGAAGTTTATGAAGATTGATTTGATTTTGTACAAAGAAATACTGTCTAATTCACCAATTCATGGGAAGAGACTGAACTTTTGTATTTGAAAAATGTTTCAGTAGGTATTTCTGAAGTAAAAGTAGATGCCGGTTGATAAAGGAATCCTTGATGATAATTTCCAGTGTGAATACTGCGGCTACTATGAAACTTGTGATTTGTAGTAAAACACTGATTCGACCGTTGAGGTCTAATTCTATCGGAGCAATCAATGAATTCCGGTGAAATAGAAGATCTACGTGACCAAATTTTCAAAAGATCAATCAACAAGTGTTATGGAAGAGGCTTCGGATGCTTTTCTAAGGGCAACAGACCATCAGGGAATAGGAATTGGACGAGGGGCCCTCGCTGGTACAATCCTCAAACGAGGGAGGTGTGAATCGAAGGAAAGATCCCCGAAAGGCATTTAAAACTTTTTTTACAACTCCGACCAAGGTGACAACACCTGAGTTAACTCTACTAAAGCGAAACTGATCATGGGCCAGAACAAGACCCTTATTGGGCGACAAACTGGACCTTTACCACCTGAGATTGCGTTTCGTTGCGCTTGCTCTACGTTTGTTTGCTCGTGCTTCTTTCGAATGACATCGCTTGCACAAGTCGATGCTTTACTTTGCACCCTTTCATCTACTCTAATTGATAGACGGATGAGAACTATGATGGGGTCGAAATTCATTTTGTTCTATGTATTCAATAAGTATTGCATGACCAAATAATTCAAGGAAGGGCGCACTACAGGGAGGTCAATTGTTCATTCTTGGAAAGAGGAAGAAGCAGATAAAGCAAAGGCCACCTCTTTCCTTCCCAAAGTGAGTGAATTGCAGCTACTGGTAGGCGAAAGTCGGACTGAATGGGATTTATCTTATTCTTGCCCACTTTCCTATCCATTCCCTCTTCCCCGCCTCTTCAGCAAGGGCCTCTCTTAAACCCCGTATGCTACGATCTTTTTGCTAATAACTCAAATACCCGTCCTTCTTCCTTCGTCAACTGCACTTGAACTGAAACACCGAACCCTTCCCCGCCCCCTTTTTCTCCCATTCATTGGCACCGCCTTTATAGAGTAGAAGACCGAAGAGGAAAACATGTATTCAAAAAAGCGCCATACTTCTAGACCTGGGACCTTTTAGGAGATTGGCTTTGCTCAACTAGCTATTGTATTAGTAGTTGTTCTGAAAGAACCTCACTAGGTAGTAGCGGCGCCCTCTACCTCTACTTCTAACTAAAGGTGAATAGCCGGCATTGCAAGCAAATAGAGAGCCCCGCAAGTGGGATGTGAGCTTGAATATGTATTAGGAGCTCCGATCTTAAGACTCACTTCACCCTTGATCCTTCTCTTGGGCAACCCTGAAGGTAGATATTTACCTAAGGCACTGATATTCTGAGTCTCTCAATTACACGTGTTTTAGGGAGTTTAACGTCTTATTCTTATGAGTGGCCTATGTGAATATGAGCCAGGAGCAAAAGGAATTCCATTCCTTGATAATTTTGTTATCATCCAATTGTTCTCGAACGGGTCCATTCAACAATCTAAAATATCACAATGGAATAAAAGAATCAATTCATCAAAAGTAGGCGAGGAAAGGAAAAGTATATGGAAAGATCTCGCTTACTCCCTTAATTTGAGTTTCTGGTCTTAGGCCTTTACCACTATTGTCTGGGTTTCCTCTTCCAAAATTCTTTCTTTCCACTCTACTGCTCAGTCTCTTCCAAACTATAGCGTCAAGGTGGGAACCCCTAAGGGGCGGGCCTCAACCGATCTACAGATAAGGTAAGGGGAAAGACAACTGAATAAATAGGTCTATCCTGTAAAGATGGGCTAGAGTAAATGCCAAGCGCTGGCCCATTAAGATTAAGGAAAAAATTTCACCTGCCATGCAGTCGTTGGATAACAAGGCCTATCTTTGTTCGAAGTATCGATGATGCATTCCCTTCAGGCCTTAGTTAGGTTGTATACCACGATATCATCGAGGTAAACAAGAACGAAAGAGTCAATATAGGATGAACCAACATGGGCATTCATGCCCAAGAAACAAGCCAGCAAGAAAGTCAGTCCAGCTAGCAACTGAATATCATGCTTTCAAGCTAAATGCGTTCATTCCCTCTACGACCATCCTTGCTTTCTCTTGAACAAGGGCATAGCATTAGCTTCAATTGAAAAAGCTCAATCTTGAAAAAGAAAGGTGGTAGGCCGAAGAACCATTGAAGGCTTCAACTTGGCCACTGAAGGCTTCATCTTGGTCATGGATAGATCACCCAGGCTCGGGTCTATAAGCAGTGACAATTGCCCTATGAAGACTCCTTTCGCTACGGCTCCGGTGGGTTCCCTTAACCAAGCCACTGCCTATGAGTTGCCGGCTCATTCTTTAGGTTTTTTTAGGGTTGGGCCCAGATATTAATAATGGGTACTAAAGAGGCCCAAAATTTTTTTTTTTATTCTGACTCTGGCGAAAACGCACAGCCACTGCACGTTATCCCAAATGATAACGCACAATGGTTGTGCGTTATCCTTAATCACGCAGCTTAAGCTGCGTCCAGTCGCTCTAATTGCGTAAAAAAGTGACGCGGATCCTATTTGGCACTGACGTGGTGATAATGCACAATGATTGTGCGTTATCAACCTTAATAATGCATATCCATTATGTGCGTTATCACATTATAAAAAAACCCTACCACATCCGCCGCCCCCTTCCTTCTTCCCTTTTATTTTTTCAGCCTATTTATTCTTCCCCCTTTTCTTCTCCCTTATTTCTTCTTACTGTATTTTTTTCATCAGCCTCTTCTCTCTCTTTCTTCCCTCATTCTTCTTCCTTTTTTCAGCCTTCTCCATCTGAAATTTTTTTGCAGCCTCCTCCGCCACCGCTCGGTAAGTTATTTTCCTTTTCTTTTTATTTTCTTACTTCATATTATTATACTTTTACTTCTCTTCTTCTAATACTTGTGTGTTTTATTTCAAAATTTACAGTTAAAAATTAGTTAATATTTGAAGTTCAAGTTTGAATCTGCGAGACTTTCTTTGGAGTACGAAAGTTATTAAAGATTTGTAGTAGAAAACGGTAGACTAGAGCTGCATTTTAAATTTTCGGTAAGTTTTTAGTTATTTAAAATTTTTTTGGTGTATTATTTATTAAGTTTAATTAGTGTTTGGGTTTGTTATTTGTTGTATGTTAATCATTTTTATTAATTTTATTTGTTTATTTGAATTAATTTATTTTTTGTGAAATTGGGTTTTGGATTTATGTTCAAAATTGTTGTTATTAATAAATTTATATAAATTTGATAATTTTATGTATATAACTATTTTTTGCATTTAAAAAGTGATATTAGGGTGATGTATTATTTTCATGAATTTATTTAGATAATTAGGTTTAATTTCTTACCTTACTTTATGATTATTTGAAAAAAATTTTAATTATTTAGAAAATTATTTTGCATATTTCGTATAAATTATTGAGTAGAAAATATGGGAACCTATAATTCGATATTTTTAACTTTTTTTTTTTTTTTTTGTAAACAGTATAACCGATACATGGAAATTAATAGTTTAGTAATTAATACTTTTATTTAAACTCTGAAACCGTAATAGTGAATTTACGAAGTAGTAAAATACTTACTTATAAAATATACAATAAGTAACCTTGAAAAACTTAAAAATTCTAAAATTTAAATAATACAAAACTTAAAAATCTATTATTAAAATCCAAAATTTTACATTCTTCTTTTTTTTTTTTTTTTTTTTTTTTTTTTTTGTGAAAGTGGGGTTTGGATTTATGTTTGAAATTGTTGTTATTAATAAATTTGCACAAATTTGATAATTTTATGTTTATAATTGTTTTTTGCATTTAAAAAGTGATCTTAGAGTGTGAGGAATTATTTTCATGAAGTTATTTATTTGGATAATTAGGGTTGAATATTTTAACTTACTTTATGATTATTTGAAATTTTTTTTAATTACTTAGATAATTATTTTGCATATTTCGTATAAATTTTCGAGTAGAAATATAGGAACCTGTAATTTGATATTTTTATCATTTTTTTTTTGTAAATAGTATAACCGGTACTTGGAAATTTATAGCTTAGTAAATAATACTTATATTTAAACTCTAAAACCGTAATAGTGAATTTATAAAGTAGTAAAATGCTTACCTATAAAATATACTATAAGTAACCTTAAAAAACTTAAAAATTCTAAACTTTAAATACTAGAAAACGTAAAAATCTATTATCAAAATCCAAAAATTTACATCAAACAATAAACCGTAAAACTATAAACTTTTTAACAGTAAACCTTAAAAGACCAAAATCATAATATTAAAATTCTACAAGGGTACATTATAAAAACTTTAAAAACCCTTAAAATTGATTTTTGAAACATTAAAAAATAAGACTAGAAACTCTGTAAGAGTAAACCCTAATAAACCCGAAGAACCTTAAAATTGATATTTTGAACATGAAACCGTGAAATTGTCAACGTTGTAACAGTAATCCCTCTTGCGTTAAAATCTTAATATTTTAAACACTAAACCATAAAACTGTAAACTTTGTAACAGCAAACCCTTAAAAAAATGAAAATCTAAATATTTTAAACATTAATTCGTAAAACTGTAAACTACGTAACAGTAAACCTTAAAAACTTTAAAATCTTATTTTTTTTAAACATTAAACAGTACATCCCTAAATTTTGCTACAGTAAACCCTAAAAATGATATTTGGAAACACTAAACCCTAAAACTATAAACTTTATAACCGTTAAACATAAGAACAGTTAAATCTTAATATTCTTGATGATTAACTATAAATTATAAAACATTAAAAACCCTGAAAACCCTAAAATCACTAAATTTGATATGCTAAATATCATTCTAACCTAAAATCCTAAAATGCAGTGTACCATAAAGAACACACCTTAAAGAGTTTGGAATTAGAATTTATTTAAAAATTTTTAATTTTAACATATAGATATTGACAGTATCTGAAACTATAATTAATGTAGATGGAAGAAGTGCCAGCACACGTGCATTTTTGGGGCCCATTGTCCCTGATGTCTTATCAGACAGCACAAGCATAGATCCGGTTTGATCTGGAGTGGGAATCATGAGACGTGTTATACTGATCTTCAGTGTAGGCGTTTTGGGCGGAACCTATTCCAGTGCTACAGTACGACTCCCTATAGATTGGTGGAGATTATTGACAGAACCGGGTTGGGGGAGGGGGGTCTTTAGATATGGTTACATTAGGTTGGACCACGCACTTATTACATCTTTGGTAGAGTAGTGGAGACCGGAGACTCACACATTTCACCTGACGTGTGGTGAAGTGTCAATAACGCTGCAGGATGTACAGGCACTGTGGGGTTTAGGGATAGACGGCATGGCCGTTACCGGCCCTAGCTAGAGTGTAAACCCAAAACAGTACTGGATTGATCTTATCGAGAGACTTCTGGGTGTGTGGTTATCTCTCAGCCACTTTTCCAGATACAAGGTGAAGAAGGAACCATTGGAAGCATGGATCTTGAGAGCATTTACCGGTTCAAAGACTGACGATAATCTAATTCTGTGCGCTCGTGGATTTATTTTCTTACTCATTGGCGGACACATGCTACCCGACTTCTCCGAGAATTCGGTTCATGTGTGCTACCTCACTTTATTAGAGGATATTGATGCTATCAGGACATATAGCTGGGGTAGCTGCGTTCTTAGATTTTTGTATAGGCAGTTGTGCGCGGCAGCTTTGGGGGGTGCATGATAGATTGGGGGGGGCCTTAGTCTTAGTACAGATTTGGGCATGGTCGCATATACCTACATTGCGGCCTCAGCTGATTACGGAGATTCAGGCCAACCCTCTTGCTCCTCTTGGCGTAATATGGTGCACATCATTTGACTGTAGCCAGCTGCCTACGCACACTCTGGTGACCTACAGGGACCAGTTAGATTTCATGCCATCTGATCAGGTTCACTTTACAATAGCTTGTATTATTTGTAATTAACTGAGTTTTTTTTATGTACTTACATTTTTATTGATTTTGAATTTTGACATAACAGTTTATATGGCTCCCTTATTATGACCGTCCTCTGGTTCCATCTAACTTGTGGCGGGCAAAAGACCCGCTCATCTGTTATTAGATAGTGGAGTACCGCTATCCCGGACGTGTGATACGCCAGTTTGCACGTGCTCAGATGGTTCCAGATACATGTGATACTCGTCTGGACCTGCACCGGATCCAGCTAAGAGGGAATGATCACACATACTGGGGGATACAGCATGCTATCCATCTCGATGCCTAGTACCAGTGGCGACTTCGTGTTAGGGATGGTCCTGCTGTAGCTACTGAGGTGTTTTCATACCCCGGTGATGAGTACATCAGATGGTATAGGGGTATCACATGGGTTTACATCAGCAATCCAGTTAACTGTGATACCCGTTCGCATGGATATCAGCCTGCCGGTGTGGACAGACGGATGATGGTAAGTTCTCCAAATTAATATATATATTTAAGGGTTTTCTTATGCATTTCAGTTATTTATATTGATTTCTAACATTTTAATTAATTTATTTATTTAATTTTTTAAATTCTTTTTTTTTTTAGACTTCTATGTTGCAAGAGGTGGATGATATGGCTTCAGTGGTGATTCAGGAACCACCTTCATCTCCTTCACAGATGGCCGTGTTTGCGAAGAAAGTGTAAACGATTATCCGGAGGTGTATGGTCTCCATCAGCGGAACTTTGGGATGCACTCCTTCGCAGCATGATATCCAGCAGACGTTACCTGTGCGGCTGTCGCGTCGCCATCCCCGGGAACACGTACCAGACCGAGGTGCTCGTGGAGTTAAGAGGGGTGCTCGGAGACATCCTGGACGTGGAGTAAGAGGTGGACGCCCTCCTGTACCTCCTGCTCCAGAAAGGCACGAACATGTCGACCTAGCCATGTAGAGGTGGAGAGGGGTGAGGGATCTGGAAGTGGACAACCAACTGTTGACCCATTTGACAGCCCGAACTTAGATATGCCTTCTTTTAGTTTGGGTTTGACGACAGCTTCCCAGTCACTTCCTAGTGGATCCGAGACATCGCAGACGCCTCCCATACCCGGTTTAGGATTTGCCTCATTTCAAGACCATATTCTACATCCTACGGGTTTTCTAGGTTTCGGGCACCCCCTCCTCCGGGCACAGCTAGTTCATCTACACCGCATCAACCTATATCGCAGGCATCTTCGTCTGATGAAGAGGAGCGGGCGGATGACATGGTTGGTGTTCAGCATTACGGCTTCGGGCATCGTGTTGGTAAGAAGACTGTGAGGTTCACACCATCCAACTGGCCTTAGTTATAATTAGTATTTTCTAGTTTGCATTGCCAGTTATATGTAATTTAAATTTCTATATAAAGTATTCAGCCGATGTTTATATTATTGATTTATTTGTTTTACGTATGTTAATTATATTCTTATTTTGTTTTAGGAAAAACCTAAAATTTAAAATTGTCCAGTTTAAACATAACGTTTTTAATTTGCTTTGAAAAACTCTAAACCAAAAGTTTAATGTGGTTTGAAAAATCTTTTAATTAGTTTGAAAAAAGGAAAAAAAACAGGTAAATGTGTAAAAGAAAAAAGTTTGCCAAAAAAATAAAAATATAAAAATATAAAAAAAAACGAGTAAATGTGTAAAAGAAAAAAGTTTGCTGAAAAAAACCCCTAAAAAAAAGGGTAAATGTGTAAAAGAAAAGAGTTTGCTGGAAAAAAAAAAAAGGCCTGAAGATAACCCACGACGGTTGTGCGTTATCTTGAAGATAACGCACAATCATCATGCGTTATCTTCAAGGATAACACATAACTGTTGTGCGTTATCCTTGAATATAACCCACAACCATTGTGCACTATCTTCAATTGTCACCTCGCCATCGTAAAATAATTTACTCATACCAGTTGTTCCAAGGACAATAATTTCATCCAACAGAGCTTCCAAGCACAATAATTTCATCTAACAGAGCTCATCCCGTGAACCCAGCTCATGGAAGGACAATAATTCATCCCACCAATTACTTTTCTCTTATCTCATTACAACATACTCTCTGTCTTCTAAACCATTGAAAGTCTATAAATACATACATTCATTCATTATTCTCTACATCTTCAAAACACTTACAGCGTATCAAACTTATCTCCCTTAACAATCCACTCATTCTTTTTTCAATTCCCAAAGTTCCTAACATCTTCATATTTCATCATCCCTAAACACTTACAGTTAAATCATTTTGAAATGGAAGCAATCAACCCTGTTAGAGTAATGCTATTTTGGGTTTCTGAAATTGTAAGGGATGTATACGGTCCCTATTTTACTGGAACAATTCGAAAAAGTTGGACATTGCCAACAAACCGAATTATATCACATACAGAACTGGTAAGGAAAATATTGAAATACCAAGATATGGATCCCAATCTTTGGAATGTTCAAATGACGATGAGGGTGTCTTCGTATTATGAGGTTCATCGTATGTTTTACTTTAATTTATATAGCATGAACAACGATGAAGAAATGTGGTATTTATGGACTATTCCAGCCGACCTATCGAAGGAAAGGATTCATATTCTTGTTGAATTCAAGCCTATTCAACAACAAAATATTCCAAGTACAAATGACAGAAATACAACAACTTTGCCCGAACATATTATAGCGGTAACATAGATAGTTTCTGATGAACCATCTATGTTGTACAATACCGTCAATAATAATGACAATGAGGTTGACGGATCATACGGAGATGATGCCGTTTCTAGTCAATCTGAATCGGATGATGACAATGACCCAGATAAAGGAGAGTTCCAAACTCCCCTGAATCATGTAAATCTTGTATACCCGGTCACCAAAAACATAGTGCAACAATGGGAGAGCAGCCAATGGTTCACCAACGCTAGGTATGACTACACACATTCTGGAGCATTCTTAGATATGGGCTCGAGTTCTCCCATAGATGACCTTGTGAAATCTGGTACCGTCCGATTACTCGATTGGAAGACTCCATGACTGACATACAGTTAGGCATGAGATTCATTGACAAAGTGCAGGCAGTAAGTGCGGTTCGTAAGTACTCCATCAATATGGGCTGTGAATATTAAGTTTTGAAAAGTAAGATTGATACATGGACCGCAAGATGTTATCATCACAGTGACGATAATTACTATGCATGGTACATCCGTATAAAAAAGAAAGCCGCGCACAATCGGTGGGAAATAACCAGATTCGTCAAAAAACACACATACGATCCTGAGATATCTGTTTCAAACATCATTCAAGAAGTGCAGGTATTGTTTCAAATGGGTTGTACTTACAAGCGGGCATGGTATGCTCGAAAATTTACCATCGAGAGGGTTTTTAGTAGCTGGGATACAACCTTCAGTATTTTACCTAAATACTTACAAGCTGTACATAATTTAAACCCGGAGACTGTATACGAATTTTTGCATCACATAACAAGCAGTCACTCTAATTATGTTTTCAAATTTGTTTTCTGGTGTTTCTCACCATGTATAAACAGATTTCCATATTGCCGGCCAGTGATTTCTGTGGATGGAACACACTTAAGGGGACCATACAAGGACGTGCTCTTAATTGCAACTACGTGGGATGCAAATAATCACTTGTTCCCACTTGCTTTTGCAATTGTTGATAAGGAATCCTCGGAGAGTTGGAATTGGTTCCTTAAAAACTTGCGAGAGTACATTGTCAAAGATCGCCACGTATGCCTCATTTCTGATCGCCATAAGGGTATTTTCTCTGCTATTCAAAGTCAACCTTTGTGGCAACTACCATTTGCAGTTCACTGGTTTTGCTTACGCCACATTCGAGCAAATTTCAACAAGACTTTTAAAAATATAAGCCTAAAAAGCTTGATGTGGCAGGCCGGAACAGAAACAAAACAATAGAAATTTGACCATATAATGAAAGAGATTCAAGAAAGAAATGTTGATGCTTACATTTACTTGATGAAGCTGGACTCAGAGAAATGGACACTGTTGCATGATGGTGGTCACAGACACGATCTCATGACAACCAACATTTCTGAAGCACTTAACACTGTGTTGAAGAAAGCTAGGGTTCTACCTTTAAAAGCCCTGGTTGAACTAATATTCAACAAACTAGTTAAGTATTTTCACCAACACCATGAAGAGGCTGAAAATTGTGTGCATCCATTTCCAACTCGAATTTTTGACAAGTTCTTGCGGATTGAAATGAAATCAAGAGAACACAAAGTTACAACTTACAATCCACGAGAGGGAATATACATGGTCAGATCTCCAATCCGGGTTTATCGTACGGGCAACAACGTCTATACATTACGGCTAAATAATAAATCATATAGTTGCGAAAAATGGCAAACATATACATTGCCTTGTTCTCATATTCTTGCAGTGTGCAGAGAAAATGGGTCAAGAACAGATACTTATGTGCTGGAGATATATTCACAACAGACGTACAGAAGAACTTACCAAGCGAATTTTCATCCAGTCTTAAGTGAGAACTTTTGATAGGATGTTCCTTTTAATTTAACATTCTATCCTCCAAACATGAAAAAGGAATGGGGTAGGAAACAGAGCAAGCGATTTCAAGGAGAAATGGATTATAGAAATCCGGATTCTCCCCCAAGATGTGGCAGATGTCGCATGCCGGGACATAATAAGAAAAATTGTAATAACTCCGGACCGAGCAATGTATAAGTTTGACATTTTCTTGAAATAGTTGTAATAAAACATGTTTCTATTAATGAAATTTTTCTTTCAATTTCTTCTAATTACTATATCATTGCTCTAAATTTTTACAATTTCTTTAGTATTACTTCTTCAAATAACTTGCAATGAAATGGTTAAAATATAAGTATATTTTCCAATAAAACGATATAAATATTATAAAATAAGTTAAATATAATAAATACAGTCTTTTAAAAAAATTACACAATTATAAGTTTTCCCAAAATAAATTTTCATCAAAAAAAAAATTCATTAAAAAAATACTAAAAAAAATTATACAATTATAAGTTTTCCCAAAAGAAATTTTCATTAAAAACAAAAAAAAAATTTCATTAAAAAAATTTTAAAAAATAAAAAAAATTACGTGGCTAATAATGTACAAGGAGTTTGCGTTATTGTCTAATCATAACGCACACCCACTGTGCGTTATCAGCCAGATCGGCTGATTAGGGGAGGACGCTTAATTAACTGATAACGCATAACCATTGTGCGTTATGGCCTCTTTCAGAATTTTTTAAATAAAAAATGGACCTCTTTAGTACCCAATACTAAAAACTGGGCCCAACCCAGAAAAAAAACTCATTCTTCAACAGGCACGCGGTCAGAGCCCTAGGCTCCTTCCACTGCTTGGGAGGTTACAAGTTCATGTTTTATTTCACTCTCCGATGGGGGTTCTTTTCACCCTTCCCTCACGGTACTACTTCATTGTCGGTCACTCAGGAGTATTTAGCCTTGCAAAGTGGTCCTTGTTGATTCACACGGGATTCCACGTGCCTCATACTACTCGGGTCAGAGCGTAAACTAGTTATACTTTCGGCTACTGAAAAGTATGCAGACTCGAGATTCAAATATTATAGAGATATTCGGCCAAAATAGAATTTAAAGTTCGTATGAAAAAAATTTGTAAATCCCGCACAATTATTAAGTACACTTAAAGTGTACATGTATTCCTGAAAAAATTATACACCTACAGTATAATCCCAAAAGGATAAAAATTAATAAGTATGAATTTGTATAAGTTATTATATAAGATTCTTCGTAAAATCCTAGCAATATTGACATGAATAAATAAAACTCATGGTGGCGGATTGAGTTTAGATAATAGCGCACTAAACTCTAATAATTTATTATTTGAAGTCCTTGAAGGATTCGATAAGCATGCTTGAAGCATATAAGTGAATTACTCTTGAAAAACATAACATCGTTGTCTTAATGATTTTTATCTAAAGAAATATATGAAATAAGATTGAATTTATATCTATGAAAGTTATCTGAGAATTCATTATGCTTGCCTCATATGATTCTTTATCTATTTTTAATATTCTCCACATTAGGGGGAGAAAATTATAATCATAAAATGTCATGTTCAATTTGAAGCATCTTAATCTATATACAAGTATTCTTGAATTAGAAGTTCTATCGATTATTTATTTGCTAAAAGTGTAAATTTACTTGATATTTTGGTAACTCTAGAATATTACAAAATTTAATTTGTGGATGCTTCTATAGATATCCCAGTAGGACATAAGTATTATAATTAGCAATGTTAAATCATGCCTGAAGCGAAAGCATGATCGACTTTTTTTTTTTTTATAAAGGTTTTTTTTACGAAATAATTAAGTATTTGAAGTATTTTTGTTTTTTTTTTTTTTGAAAAGTTTATGATTGTCAAGAAAATACTTAAAGTGAGTATTCTAAGATTTTGTCTTGATTTACAAATCGAACATCCCAAATATATGGAAATTCTTTATCTATTAATAAAAGTTTTACATGGGTATATTATATTGCACATTATCATCCAAATGTCATTCAATTATAAAATATTGGTAAATACCACATATTTAAAGATAGAAAGATAATGGATATTTATTAGTACCATAACTTTGCACAAATGGGGCATATTCTTCTTTATATAATTTTTGAAAAAATATTATTATTGTCCTATAATATTTTGCAAAGATAATAAATCTCGAGTAATGAAGAAAATCCAACTCCTAATGAGATGGATAAGTATCAAGTTGCTTAATTATATGATCCATTTGAAATACATTCTCAAACAAACATGTTATGCTTATGTGATATGATATTATTAAATAATCACACCTTCAACTATGTTGATGTTTTAAATTGTTATTTGGATTGCTGAGAATGTGTGTGATCATTATTGATAATTACTTTCGAGATATTTATATGGTATCTTAGAAGGATAAAACTAAAATCATATTGTTATATTGTGAAATTTGAAGACACATCAGAGAAATATGACAAAATAAATTTCACAAAATTTCTTTTTAAGAAATGTGAAAATAATGTGCAATAATATCAATCAAATATGATACTTAATACTGAGATTTGTTCATTAAGACATACCAATACATTAGTTTAATGATGATTTAAACAAGGTAATATATAAAAAATAAATGAATAGTGTATCCTTTTTCTTTCACTAGACATTTTTCTGAGTGTTATAAAACTAATGAATACATAATGGATGTCTAAATACATTCCTTGAATAGAACTATAACTCCCAAAGCCCAATGCTAATCGAGTTTTGACTCCCTATTGATTAAGCCCATTTATTCTAGGGTTTTACTACCTCTTGTACTTGGTGCCTATAAATATGACATTATGAAACACATTAAAAAAATTATTGATTTCTGAATATCTGTGTCTATTTTCTATCTTGTTATGAAACTAATGAATACATAGTGGATGTCCAAATACGTTCCCAAAGAGAACTAAACTTTCAGAATACTAATCCTATTTTGATTCATGACATCCTATTGATTTAGTTAGATCTATATGAGAAACATTAATAAGATGATTTAAACTTGATCTTGAACTCTACTTTTCTCTCTCTTGTACTTTTCTTTTTTTTATGTTCTTCCTCTTTATATTATATTATTATGTCGAGCAACTCATCGTGTCGCGATAATCAAATTCATACTACGTTATCAGCACGATTGCATGGACGACATAATTGTTTGAAGAACAAGACTCTTGAAGGTGATTTTCCAAAATTCGCTAAAGGTAAAAAGATTCTTGAAACTTCTTGAGGTAAGAAAAATCGAATATTTTCTTTGTTTTATATTTTCTTTTTAATATATAACTTGATGCCATGGAAAGATCAAATCTTTTATCATAAATCTTGTATAAATCTATTTAAGCCCTGAAGACACAATTAAAGAGAAATCACGATTATAAAGATTTTATTTCCTCATTAATTTATGAGGCCTTGAAGGCTCAATAATCTATTAAGAAAGATTGACAAAATCTAAAAGGAATGCACAATCACCCGAAGATGGTCATTATGTCAATACCCATTATCATCATTGGGTATATTTGTGGCTGCAATATTTTGATCAATATATCAGTAATGCAATATTATATTTTATATAGATATTCTTTCTCAATTAAAATAATATAGAGATAATATTTCTTTTTACATATCTCAAATATGTACGTGTAGTAGCAACATTGAGAAAGAAGATCTCAAGGTTATTGATCACCTTTTGAGACTGAAAAAATAATTGAATCATTATTATTGAAATATTATTATATTCCTAATAATTTTATGTCGTTCCCTAAAGCGAATACAATTAGAAATTTTATTTCTATAATATGTTATATTCGTTATTATAATTACTTATAATAATTTGTAATTATTATGATTCATGAACCTAATATCCAAATTATCACCGGAAGTGATAATAATGAGAAAGGAAAAGGGAACATATAATCCCAAATAAATTTTATTGATACAATATAATAGAGAGTTTGTAGCATATCTGTAGTACATCAAATAAAATTTTAAATATCTGATAAGTATTAGAATTCTTTTTACTCCCTATGTTATGTTATTATTGATCTCATATATTAATCATGTTTATTGATATATATATATATATATAGACTTTTAATGTAGCCAATTCCTTGAAATTATTAGAGGAGTAAATTACTTTTTATTTGTGATTTTATATGAGTGTTTACACATTATATATGCCACCGAAAAATATACATATTGGGAGAATGAATATTAGTATAAATTAGAACTCCATAATAGTTAATTAATAAAAAACTCCAGAAGAGTTAATATATTCAAATTAAAGCTCCCAAATAGCTAATCAATAAAAGGCTTCAGAAGAGATAATATTTTAAAAATCTCCAGGAGAGCTAAATATTTAGAATATATCTATAATATCTAGAAGATATTTAATTAAGAATATATCTATAATATTTAGAAGATATTTAATTAAAGCTTTGGAATAGCCTATTTACTAAAGACTCAAAGAATTAGTTAATAGAAAGTTATAGAAGAACCAATTATTTAAAGACTCTAGAAGATTAATAAATTGACTTAGGAGGTCACATGATAATTATGCTATATTATCATGATTTATAGAATAAATGTGAATTGCATACACTGTCATATTCTCCCATCGTAATTTGTTTAATTCGCTAAAGTTGATGCAATTGTAATGTATCATTGATTAAACCTGAAGTTTACTAATTCAAAAATATTAAATGTTGACATGACTGGTTGGACCCTTCCGGATCATTAAAAGACAAATTGTCATAAAAAAATTGTGATAATATTTTTATGGAACTAAAAGTTTTTGATGAAATAAAGTTCATTTGTACTATTAATTTTCAAGGCAAAATAATTTTATAAACCATCAATATTTATTTAGGGTTGAATGTGTTTTGGGAGAATATGTAGTCGTTGCATCGATTCATGGTAACATATATTACTATTGACTTGCAAGTTGAACTTTGCAAGATAATGATCTCATATTTTAGATTCTCCCATTAACATAATTTGTCTTAATAATATTGATGAGTTAAAATATTTGTATAAATATTGAACGTTTCTGCACAACATGTTCATAGACTCAGCAAATGGTTTTTAGAGCCATGGTTTTTAGAGCCATAAGTGCATTGAGTCAATTGATATATATTTTATAGTACTTATTAGTATTTCATCGACATATATTTTAATTAAGTTCTCCTCATTATAATTGGTTCTATGGTAATGAACTAAATATTTTTCATCTAATATTTATATATGTGCTATATAAATATATTATTCCATCACAATATATTTAAGATGTATATTGAAAGGAGTATCAGATAAACAAAAATTACGTGTCTCATTTTGATACGCATATAAAATATAATTTGAACTAGAAGTTCAAAAGTTGAATAGTCAGGCATATTTATTGATAAAATAAAGTCCGATATAGAATGCTCCTATTATTTAATGTCCTCGAAAGACAATCTACCACCAATTAGAATTTTGAGACACATGGTAGAATAAATTAGTTCCAATAAAATCCTCACATATGTGAAGGAATAATAGTTTAAGATGGTCCTATGTGGTTAAGTCGAGGAGATAAAAATTCTAGCATAATTTTCCATGGCATGACTTTATAATTATTTCTAGAAGAAATTTAGGTACTTGAAAATCGTAATAATTATGATTTATGAGATCTCATTGATAATGTCATAATATAAATATATAGAATCATAAAATAGTATAAAGTTAACGATATTTATGTGCATGTGATATATTAGCATGAGGATTTTGAATCAAAGTCTACAGACTTGAGATTATAATATACTAGAGATATTTGGCCAAAATATAATATAAAAGTTCAAATGAAAATTATGAAAAATCTAGACAATTATTAAGTACACTTGAAGTATACATGTCTTCCCTGAAGGAATTATACACCTGAAGTGTAATCCCAATAATAAATAAAGTGTGAACTTGTGTAAGTTAAAGTATAAGATTTTTCGTAAAATTATACACCTAAAGTGTGAACTTAGCAATATTGATACGAATAATAAAATTTATGGTGATGGATTGAGTTTAGATAATAGCGCACTAAACTCTAAGAATTTATTTCAAGTCCTTGAAGGACTCGACAGACATGCTTGAAGCAAGTAAGTGAATTGTTCTGAAGAACATAACATCATTGTGTTAGTGATTTTTTTTATAAATATATGAAATTAAGATCAAATATATATCCATAAAGTTCTCTTAAAATCTATTATGCATGCCTCTTATGATTCTTTATCTATTTTTAATATTCTCCACATTAGGGGGAGAAAATTATAATAATAAAATGCTATTGAAACATCTCGATCTATATGTAAGTATTTATGAAGTAGAAGTTCTGCAAATTATTATTTGTAAAAGATTAGCAAAATTTACTTAATATTTTTGTTAACTCCAAAAGAGTTACAAAATTGAATTTGTAGATACTTCTATATATGTCTCATTATGACATAAGCCTTATAACTAGTTATGTTAAATCATGCATGAAGCGTGATCGATCTTTTATTTATAAAAGTTTTTTAACGAAATAATTAAATACTTCTGAAGAGTTTATGATTGATAAGGAAATACTTGAAGTATGTATTTCAAGATTTTTGTTTTGATTTACAAATGGAACATCGTAAAGATGAAATTTGATCCATTTGAAACACATTCTCAAATAAATAAGTTATGCATATGTGATATGAACTTATCATATAAAGTTCTAATTAATTTTTATGTGGATTGCCAAGAATGTGTATGATCATTATTGATAGTTAAATATTATAGCAGTAAAGATAGATCTAAACTCTCAAAATCAACATAAAAAATTACAATCAAATTAAATGTACTAAAGAATGTAGCATTTATGACAGTAGACGGTTTAAAAAAATACAAAAGTTTTAAATTTTTTTTTTATACATTAAAATACACTTTAAAATTCTTTTATCTCATCATTATTATTTATATTAATTTTCATATTACAATTTATTATTACAGAGAATATAATTAAAATTTTTTTTATTAAATATTATATTATTTTCAGAATCGAACATTATATTTCATGTAAAAAGATATAAGATTCGGTGAATCGTGAAAGGAGGAAAAAAAAAAAAAAAAGTATACTATACTGCCCAAAAGTCACGGTTCGAATGGCTAACTAAACTACCTACCCCTATTTGTCTCTGGCAAGACCCGAGTTGACCCGCTGCTTCGGTGTCCGTTGACGCTTGACAATCAATGGCGCATTTTTTTCGACTGGCATGCAACTGTAAATGTAATTGCTAGCAAACGGGAAGGAACTTGAAGTCGTTGGGTCTTCTTCACGAAGTAAATATTTTTCCGCCCTATTGTTGTGTGGATTTTACATTCCCTGGGGACTAGGAGAAACCGCGTGAACTGATGGAAGCTCCCTTGATAAACACTAGTAGAACTTTTGGCGCCGAAGAAATTTTCGTCTCTTAAACTCTCCAGACGCGGGTGGATTCACATATCACAAGCAAAGAGCTTTTCCAGTTTTTTTCCCATAATTTTCTCCGGTTTTTGCATTGATCGTATAACACGCGTCAGGTTGTTCTGTTTGTGGATGTGGATTTTGAGGTTTATGTGTTTATCGTTGGCATTAGTAATTGTATTTCTGTACTGATTTAAATGTTCTCAACAGATGTCCTTGAATTTCCCTGCTTATTGAGAATTATTACTGAATGTGTTTAGCTATGTACTTGTTTGCGCCGATTCATGAATGAGTTGCATGGTGTCGGATATGTTGTTGGTGATTCTATTCGATTGTTACTGCGGACTAACTTTAAGCTGGATGCAATCTCTAGCCTCTAATAATGCAACTCTTTGAATGATGGGCAGCAGAAAGCTTGAATAGTCCGGGAATTTTCAATTGGAAAAGAACCTATAACTTAGTTTTTTTGGTGATGAAATTTGGTTAAGCAATTTCGTTGTTGAGGGTCTTCATTTCTATTATTCATCTTCACAGCAATGAAATGGGCAGCAATGTACTTGTGGATGCTTCAATGGTTCCAGTTTCAGTAATTCTGTCTGACGCTAATCGATTCATAGCTGAAACAGTAGATGTTGCGACATCAGTGCTTGTTCAGAAGGAGAATTTTAAGAAATTCTCCACTTACTTGGAAAATATTGCATATCTCCTAAATGATTTATCTAAGTATGCTATCAACAGTTTTGAGGGCTTAACTAATGCAGTTGAGAGTCTTAAACTAGGTTTAAAAGTTGCCAAGCAACTAGCTGTAGAATGCAGAAGTAGGAACAAGATCTATCTCCTATTATGTTGCCGGAGAATCACAAAGCAATTAGAGGAGAGTTCCAGGAATATTAGTTTGGCACTGGGCCAAATTGCTTCAGGTTTTTCTGATGTTTCATCAGGAACAGATGACCAGCTTAAGAAACTTGGTGAAATTATGTTCACTGCTCAATATGAAGTGGCTACAACTGCAGAGCAGATTTTGGAGAAAATAGAGTTAGCAATACAAGAGAATAATGTTGATCGTCAGGATGCTAATAACTTGTTTGCTCTTGTTGCTGAGTTTGCTGGATTCTCGATTGAGCAGCCAGAAGTAAAGACACTATTGGAAAGTTTCAAGAAAGAGATAATTAGCATAACATCGAGGAAGGACATGGTCGAGGTACTACAGATGGAACAGATTATTCTGTTGCTTGAAAAGGCTGATCTGGCTACAACTCCTGAAGAGAGGGAGAGGAGATACTTGACTAAACGTAATTCTTTGGCTAGATGTAGCCACCTACTGGAGCCTCTTCAGTCATTTTATTGCTCAATTACTGGGGAAATCATGGTGGATCCAGTGGAGACTTCGTCTGGACAGACTTTTGAGAGAAAGGCCATTGAAAGATGGTTAGCAGATGGCAATAGCCTTTGTCCCTTGACAAAAGTTCCATTGAAGAAATCAGCTCTACGACCTAATAGAACTCTTAGACAATCAATAGAAGAATGGAAAAGCAGAAATACAATGATTACTGTAGTCTCCACAAAATCCAAAATTCAGTCAAATGATGAGCAAGAAATACTTCATTCCCTAGAGAAGCTGCATAATTGTTGCATAGAAAGTCAAGTACACCGTGAATGGATAGTAATGGAAGCTTATATTCCGATTCTCGCAAGTCTTCTTCGAGCCAGCAATTGTGAAGTTAGGAAGTACAGTTTGACCATTCTTTGCATCCTTGCTGAGGATTGTGATGAAAACAAGGTAGTCATATATAATACATTATCCTATTACCTGTTTCTACTTCTCCTTTTAAATATAGAAGTTTGAACTTTTCAACTTGATACTGATATAATGATGGGGCTGATACTTCAATGCATATGTTAGGATGTTTCTTATATTTCTTTTGTGATTTCTGCTGATTGCTAGCTTTACGGCTCTTTTCCTGTCTTTTTTTTAATATATAATAAAGCAAAAAAACTTATAGCATGATGCAACTTTATTACCAGTGTTGTTTGCTTTCAGTGGGATGATCTAAGATAGGTTACATGGTACTTTTAATCAACTTGCCCATGTTTGTTCATAATCATGACACATTATAATTGTCAGGAAAGAATTGCCAAAGAAGAAAGTGGCTTAGAATTAATTGTTCGCTCTCTTGCACGTAAAGTTGAAGAAAGCACAAGGGCACTGAAATTAATTTTGGAACTGTCAAAATGTGATGAAGTTCGAAGTTTAATTGGGAGAATTCAAGGATGCATACTGCTGGTAGTAACTATGTCCAGTGGTGATGATGTTCAAGTTGCAGGATATGCACAAGAGATTTTGCAGAATCTCTCTTCCCTTGATCAGAATGTTATACAGATGGCAAGGGCAAATTATTTTGAACCAATGTTACAACTTCTGTGTTCAGGTATCCCTTTCCACGTTCTTTATTTAATAATATCTTGCTTTCTGAAGGAAAAATTAAAACATGTATTACGTCATTTGTTTGTGAGCATGTCAGTTAGGTTGTCGTGATGGAAACTAAATTCATTTAACCTGACCCCAAAGTAGGAAACTAAAACTTTTCAGAATTGTACATGCACGTTACATATTGGACATGACCAGGCTCAGAACAAATGAAGATGTGTTAAATACATTGAAGGAAACGTCTTTGGGAGTTTAACCCTTTTTCTCTGACATTTTGTTGAACTAAATTTCTCCTTTTGACATATCAAGTAACTTGGCTGATGAGGATGATCCATTAGCCAACCTGTAACAATGACTGGCATGACACATATAACTTCCCTCAAACAGATTTCTCTATTGCGTAAAATTTGTTGAGAAATAAAGAATGCTAATAACATATCATATTATCTCAAAAAAGAGCAAGAGAGGTGGAAGGATAGGAAGTATGATAAACTTATTTATTATCATAAAAACCATTTCCCAAGTGTTTTCACTATAATTTAGTTGGATATGCCAGAAACAACTTGAAAGTCAGCCTTCTAAGAGGCAATTAAACAAGGCATTAGTTGCTTTACCTAAAATTAAGGCGGTTTGTTCTATTAATCAGATAGGATGGGAAAAGAACGTTATTTCTGGGTAACTAGTACTATAATCCTAGGTCATAAATTACCTGGATTTTCCTTTATTCCTCTGAGCCCCCCACAGCAAAATTTAGAAGTACATTTTATTTCTTTGACATTCTAAGGATCCAAGTTCCTTATTCATAATATCAAGTACAAGCACGAAATTAATCATGCCCATGGGAGAAAAACTATTTACTCGGGAGTAGAAATGGTCAAAACTAAAAAGCCCATGGCTGTCTTATAATTGGTAAACCTATATGTGTTTCTATGACAAACTACTTTTAACTTTTCATTTTCCAACCTCTTGGTATGTCAACCAACTTTTTGAAATGTTCACATGATGAAATCAGGTTCCTCTACCTAAAAATGGTAATCCTTGAATGTTCACTTACTTGCGGAACCAGGTTTCTCATATGTGCAGTTTCTTTTCACTAGTGAGCTACTAGTTGTAAGAATTTAGTTCGTTGCACCAGCTGATATGCAGCTCCACTTGCTTTAAATAGGATTTTCTGTCTATTAAAGAACTGGTGAAGTTTGCAAGACATATTGCAATAGACACATAGTTATAGTTTGTTTCATCAATTGTACAGGATCTGAGAGTACGCAGTTGATGATGGCTAACACCTTGTCAGATATTGAATTAACTGATCTCAGCAGGGTGTGGTTTTTTAGAAATGGAGCGCTGAAGCCACTTCTTAGTTTGCTCTTGCATAACGAGATACAGATGAAGTCAGCTGCTGCAAAAGCTCTTCGTAATCTCTCAAGTGCAACACAAAATGGTTATCAGATGATTAGAGAAGGTGCAGTTGGTCCACTGCTCAAACTTCTCTTCTGTCATACCTTATCATGTCATAGCTTACGTGAAAATGTAGCAGTCACCATCATGCACCTTGCAATGTCAACCAATACACAAGAAGCTGATCAGGTGCATGTGACATTCTTGGAATCAGAAGAGGAGATTTTCAAACTCTTTTCTCTTATTTCACTGAGTGGAACAGATATACAACACAGTATCCTTTGCACATTCCATGCTCTGTGCGTATCACCTACTGGTTTCAGCCTAAGGACTAAGTTACGGCAGGTATGATGTTTGCAACCTTGAAAACATAGTATCTTACTATTATTTTTCCCTAGCTGGAGTCGTCTTTTTCCCTCTACTTTATGCTCGACATGTAACCTTTTCCTGCTTAGGTTGAAGGAAAATGTATAGATCCCTGTTTACTTCCATTTCGTAGTGTGATTACTCCTCAAGCTGGCTGATACTTGTTGCTAAATTTCCAAAAATTGCAAAATTTAAAATTTTTCTCTAAGTCGTTTTCCATCAATGAAAAACAGAACTGAAAACAGCAATTTCTCAGAGTTGTTTTTCATCAATGAAAATTGTGCACAAGTTCGGAGAATTGCAAGAAGCTCAATGAAAAGAAGTAGCATAACATTAGTGTTGAATAAACAAAATGTTAGGGAATTACATTTTAAAGTTCCTTAGAGTTGTTCTCCAACAAAACATATTAATGTATGTGGTTGAAGCAAACTGCTGAAATACCAGGCTGTTCTGATCCTTTCTGCTGACGTCTTTGATATTTACCAGATCTCTGCCGTTAAAGTGCTGGTCCAACTATGTGGCCTTGATGACGATACTATACGTGCAGATGCTGTGAAATTGTTCTATTATTTGACAGAGGACAGTGATGACAGCACCATCTCTGAGCATGTGAGTGAGAGCTGCACCAATAATTTGGTAAGCATCATTGCAACTTCTGATAATGAAGAAGAGATTGCTGCTGCCACAGGAATCATTTCACATCTTCTTAATGATTCTCAAGTATCTCAGCACCTCTTAAATGATAGGGCTCTAGAAGTGATCTTCAATTGCCTAACAAGAAAAAATTATCATTCTTCTCATAAGAACCAAATAGTAGAGCATGCTGCTGGTGGTCTTTGCCGTTTCACAGTTTCAAGGAATCTTGAATGGCAGAAGAAAGTTGCTGAAGCATGCATTATTCCTGTCCTTGTAGAGTTAGTAGCCTCTGGCACCCCTTTAGCAAAAAAAAGTGCAGCCATTTCACTTAAGCAGCTTTCTGAGAGTTCCTTAAGCTTAAGTACACCAATAAGAAAAAGTGGCATTTTTGGTTGTTGCTTCTCTGCTCCAGGAGTCCGTTGCCTTGTACACTCTGGAATTTGCAGCATCGAATCTTCATTCTGTCTTTTGGAAGCTAAAGCGCTCAGTCCCCTTGTGCTGGTTCTTGAGAACACTGATATGGAAGCTCAGGAGACTTCATTGGATGCAATCTTGACACTTATTGATGGTGAACTGTTGCAGAATGGTAGTAAGGTTCTCGATGAAGCCAATGCCATTGCTCCAATCATAAAATTGCTAGGCTCCACTAGTTCATGCTTACAGGAAAAAGCTCTCAAGGCCTTAGAAAGGATACTTACAGTGCCGGCATGCAAAGTGAAATACGCATTAGCAACACAAATGCCATTGGTAGATATTACTCAAAGAGGAAGTGGTAGCATGAAATCTTTGGCTGCGAAAGTGCTGGCTCATCTAAACGTGCTTCATGAACAATCTTCATTTTTTGATGGGGGAAGCAATGCTTTTGGGAGAAACTCTGAAACAAAAGCGTCCAGAATGAATCGGTAGAGGTATGTCCAACACCTTGATTGTCTTACAAAATCTTTTGCTTTGCAAATTTATTTTTACTTAGGCACCATTAGCTTCTAATATGTTTCTTGTAATACTTTCAGATTTCTTCCTTAAATAACACTACTGGCTGGATTCCCTTATCCGAGTTGTTATATCATATACCTACGCATATCATGCATGTTATGCCTAGTTCTAAAACTAGGTAGTTTTATTTGGTGTTAGAAACTTTTACCTACGAAATTGAAATACACGCGCCTGCCCTCATAAAGTCATGCGTATTTTTGGAAAATCCAGATTTCCGTGGTCTTTCCGCATCAATTGGCTTAACTCTGACAAAAAACCGAATTCCATCAGCCAAAAAAAGGATGAGAAATTGATCTAAAGGTACGTTATTTGAGTTACGAAATTTTGAATAATGATTTGGGATTTAAATCCTATGTTTTCACAATTAAAGTTATGAAGATGGAGGGAGGGGGGAATAGGCAGCAAGGGTGATGGTGGTGTGAGATAGAATGGTTGTATGTAGCTAATACAGTTGGTGGATTGAGTTGTGAAGAGGTTTGTGGGATCATATCAATTACGCATTGAAGGGAAGGGAATGGTTCATTTCAGAATACGGAGAAAGCTTATGTGCAGTCAAATTAATTAATTAATTACTCAAGAACAGAGCAAAGTCCTTTATATCTGTTTTGGGAGTTTGGCGAAATTATCTGAAACTCAACTCAAAGAGATTTGCTTCAGCTCTTGAGGCTTCGGACTGCCCATTTATTTGGGTTATAATGAACCAAGAAAAAATGAACAAGATTGATGGCTTTGAATAAAAATTATAAAGAGAGTGGAAACGGATTATTCATCCGGAATTGGGCACCCCACCCCAGTTGAAGATTTTGAACCATCTCCACTCATTGTGGTTGGAATTTTCATGCCATATTGAGCCAAGCCGCTTTGATGTTTGGGACAAAAACAAAACTAATGGTGGGCTCGGCCTCACAAACAAAAAATATGTATATGATGTAATGAAAAATGATTTTTTTTTTTTTTTTAATGAACCAGTGGGTTGGAGTTTTTTAATTTTTTTTGGGTAAAAGTGGTTGGAGTTGTTGCTAGCTACGATTATTGATCATTATTTGGCATCTCATATCAATAATTAGTTGTTCAAATAGACATCGGTGAATGCCACCGCTAGTTATAAAATAAAAGTAGGTATCTTTATTTATAAAAATAGGTATTTATAATTATAAAAGTATGCAATGTTAGTTATAAAAATAGATATACTTAATTTTAAAAGTAGGTATATTTAGTTCTAAAAGTAAGCACTCATAATTATAAAAATAAGCATTTTTCATTATAAAAATAGGTACTATTAGTTATAAAAGAATGCACTTTCAGTTATAAAAGTAAATACTGATACTTATAAAAATAGACACTCTTAGTTATAAAAGTAAGCACTCATAATTATAAAAGTAAAGATACTTAGTTATAAAAGCAAGCACTTTCAGTTATAAAAGTAGGCACTCACAGTTATAAGAATAGGTACTTTCAGTTATAAAAGTATGCACACAGTTATAAAAATAAGCATTCTTAATAGGCACTTTCATTTATAAAAGTAGGCACTCACAGTTATAAAAATAAACATTTTTAATAGGCACTTTCAGTTATAAAAGTAGACACTCACAGTTATAAAAATAAGCATTCTTAGTTATAAAAGTAGGCACTCATATTTATAAAAGTAAGCACACTTGTTCTAAAAATAAACACTCATAGCTATAAAAGTAGTTACTTTAATTATAAAGGTAACACCTCATCTTACAATAACTTATCTTGATGGTGAGGTTTTTAATTTGGTGATTTTTTTATTTATTATTTTTATTTTTTTTGCAATTTGGCGTGAACCTTTGTGCCAAATTGGCCAGAATTTAAGTATTTGCCCAAACAACATATATGGATATTTTTATTTTGATTAAAAATAAAGCCATATGTCATTATGCGCATACTCATGTTTAGTTATAAAAATAAACATTCACAATTATAAGAGGAGGCATTCTAAATTATAAAGGTAGGCGATCACAATTATAAAAGTAAGCACACTTAGTTTTAAAAGTAGACACATTTAATTTTAAAATTAAGCATTTTCAGTTATAAGTAGGTACTCACAATTATAAATATAGGCACACTTAGTTATAACAGTAGGCACTCTCAATTATAAAGTAGGCACTCCAAGTTATACAAGCAGGCACACCTACTTATAGTTACTTATTTTTCATATTTTATATATAATCACATTAGTTATGAAAAATAGGCACTCCAAATTATAAAAGTAAACACTCACAGTTATAAAAGTAGGTACTCTTACTTATAAAAGTAGGCACACTTAATTTTAAAATGTAGGCACACTTAGTTAAAAGTAGACACTCACAGTTATAAAAGTAAACACACTTAGTTTTAAAAGTAGACACACTTAATTCTAAAAATGGGCACTCATAGTTATAAAAGTAAGTATTCACAGTTATAAAAGTAGGCACTTACAGCTATAAAAGTAGATACACTTAATTTTAAAAGTAAGCACCCTTATTTCTAAAAGTAGGCACTCACAATTATAAAAGTAGACATTTTCAATTATAAAGTAGGTGTTCTTAGTTATAAAAGTGGGCACACTTAATTCTAAAAGTAAGCACTACAAGTTTTAAAAGTAGGCACTCACAGTTATAAAAGTAGGCACAATTATTTCTAAAAGTAGGTACTCGCAATTATAAATTTAGGCATTTTCAATTATAAAAGTAGACACTCCTAACTATAAAAGTAAGCACTTTTAGTTATAAAAGTAAGCACTCACAATTATAAATTTAGGCATTTTCAATTATAAAAGTAGGCACTCTTAGTTATAAAGTAAGCATTTTCAGTTATAAAAGTAGATACTCACACTTATAAAAGTGGACACTTACAGCTATAAAAGTAGACACACTTAACTCTAAAAGTATATACACTTATTTTTAAAAGTAGCCACACACAATTATAAAAGTGTAGATTTTAAATTATAAAAGTAGGCGCACTTATTTCTAAAAGTATGCAAAGTAGGCACTTTTGTTATAAAGGTAGGCACTTACAGTTATAAAAGTAGACACACTTAGTTCTAAAAGTAGGCACACTTATTTCTAAAAGTAGATACGTACAATTATAAATTTAGGCATTTTCAATTATAAAAGTAGACACTCTTAGTTATAAAAGTAAGCACTCTCGGTTATAAAAGTAAGCACTAACAGTTATAAAAGTAGACACTTTTAATTATAAAAATAGGCACTTACAATTATAAAACTAGGCACTCACTATTATAAAAATAGTCACTCACAATTATAAAAGTAGACACACTTAGTTCTAAAAAGTAGGGACTCATAATTATAAAAGTAGGTACGCTTAGTTCTAAAAAGTAGAGACTTACAGTTATAAAAATAAGCACCTTCAGTCATAAAAGTAGGCATTCACAATTATGAAAGTATGCACTTTTAGTTATAAAAATAGGCGGGGGGCCAATAAACCTCACTCGGGAATCTATATGTATAATGCAAAAAAATTCATTTTTTTCCCACCAAATCAATCTCTCGAACTCAAAACTCAAATCTTTCACATTCAATACAAATTCAAGATAGATTTGGGTAATTTTGAATATTTTTTACAAAAAATATCAATTTTAAGATTAAAAAACCCCAAAATGACTTTTTTTCACCTTTGTTGAGTTTCTTCCAGATGAAATTTTGCCCAACCTGGCAAAATTTTTGAAGGAATTTCGCCCAGGTTGGCAAAATTTCTTAGAGATATTCGCTCACTAGGGCGAAATTCATTTCAGTGGTTTTAAAAAAAAAAAAAAAAACGAGTTTCTCCTGGAGGGGAGAAATTCTCTCACATGGGATGTGGGAGAAACTCAACAAAGTTGAAAAATATATATTTTTAGCTTTTTTACCTCAAAATCGATATTTTCTTGCAAAAAAATGTTCAAAATTATCCATATCTATCTTGAATTTGTGTTGAATGTGAAAGATTTAAGTTTTCAGTTAGAAAGAATTGCGTTAGACATAGAGATTTTGGCGGAAAAAAGAATTTGTTCGCGTTATACATATAGATTCTGGTGTTACGTTTATTGATCTCCAAATAGGCATAATTAATTCTAAAAATAGGCATACTTAGTTATAAAAGTAGAAACTCACATTTATAAAATTATCCACCCTTATACTACAGTAACTTATCTTGCATATTATATAAAATAATCCCTAATTATATAAATAGGCACTCATACTTATAAAAATATGTATCTTTAGTTATAAAAATAGACAATTATTAGAAATTTGTTTCATGTAATTAGAAACAAATTTTTTTGTTTTGATTACCCTAAAAACATTTTAAGTATAAAAGTAGATATCCTAATTATAAAAATAAGTCCCTAATTTTTGCGAGAGAAATCATGAATGAAAACAAAGGGCATTCATTTCTACATCCAATCCAAATGCGTCTAAAACCCAAAACAAATCAAGCAATAAAATAATATATTAATCCCAAAGAATCAAGGACATTACATGCGAGACTGGGAGCCAGTGATCATGACTTCATTGAGATATGACAATAATAGTGAGAACTTTCCAAATTAGACTATAGGAGAAAGCACATCAGCCAGATTAATAAAGTAAAGAGTAGCAGAAGTGGCATGCATTGCTGGAAGAAATAGCAAAATTCACTCCATTATATCTGGCCGTAGCACCAAACGGTGTAGGTGATCCATCAAAAAACTTGGAAACTGTAGAATTACGATCTCTTCTCAAGATGGGAGCAAGAGGGGGGACCCACTTTTTTTACTATTCAAGGCTTCGATACATTTTGCATTAACTAGACCTGTTCGCATAGCAATCTATTGGTGCTACCAGTCCTATAGGTATGTATAGGAAAACCGGCTACTGCCCCAAGTATGGATCAAACTGTTAGCATTGGTGTATAGCACCCTCACCGATTAGATAGATTTTCTTTTTGTCTTCGGCGAAGAAGGGCCCAAAACAAAGGATCGATGTAATTGAGTTCAATTTACAGGTATGAAGTAGTTAGAAACCTTGTGTCTTGGTGTCTTTCTAATCCCCTCAGCAACTGACGTATGTCCCAGTCCAGTAACAATCTTCTGGAATTTTAAGGTAGCAACCTTACTTTGAACACGAAATAGATAGAAGCAGAGTTTTATTGAGGCTTCTAGACCACCACTGTAGTGTCACCGGGAAACCCCTTTAAGGTTTCCATTACTACTAGCATTGATCGCGATTGTAAAAAACTTTCTCCTTCTACCATGATTACTCAAATTATTCCTCAATTTGTTAAAATTCAATTGATTTCTTAAAACTCCTTTAGTATTGCTTTACTAGTCGAGATTTTTGGAGTTCGCGCTGAGAATGAAGGGCAACAGAGCAATTCCATTGTTTGAACTTGAAGACACGCATGAATTGGTCGAATCAGAAGGTTCTCAATGATATCAAACACAGAATCTTTGATTTATATAGAAAAGAAAGAGGCAGATGGAGAAGGTGAAATTAAAGACGTATGAGCTATTTTTTATTTAATTTATGTCAAAATCTAATTTTTAATCAAAAGGATGTAGTTTTACTTGTGGAATGCCTACTATGTGTGGAATGCCTAGTATGTTTAGATAGATGGTATGAATTGCCTCCTTCTCCCCATGTTTTTTTTTTGTTTTTTTCCTTATAGAAGTTATTTTTCAGAATGGTTTTCCTTTGAAAAGTTGGGCATTAGCACATGCCTGTGATTGGTCCATTGTGTTGTTGCTTAATAGTGGGTGGCTTGTCCTTCATTTCCAAGTATCCCTTTTCTCTACCAGTTTTTTTTTTTTTTTTCTTTTTTCTTCCTTGTTGATGTTGATACCCTTACCTTCCTAGAACTTTCTCAGTCAAGGGAGGGTATTTGTTTTTAATATTATTTATCCTAATCTGATTATCCATTATATATATATATATATATCCAAACTTGAGATTCTCCATTATCTCCCATTTGATCCGGTCCTACATCTTGTAAGTTAGAATTAATTTTTGCAATTATCCCCATTTAATGATGCATTCTTGATTTTGAATTTTAGATCCATTTTTGCAGAAGAATGGCAAGCTTCACCACCAGTCACCCCTTTTACAGCTGCAGATATTGCCGAAGCCCTATTGCTATGCGCGATGACCTTCTTTCTAAATCATTCTGGGTAAGTTGTTTCCCAAAGGGCAAAACCCATAAAACCTTCTGAACAAATAAATAACCCTCTTCTAATTTTCCATTGAAATTGAAATTTCAGGCAAAATCAGGAAAAGCATACTTGTTCGCAAACGCCATGAACATAGTAATGGGGCAGAAGGAAGACAGACAACTCATAACTGGAAATTTTGCAGTTGCAAACATTTACTGCGGTGGCTGTGGGGAGGAATTGGGATGGAAATACATAAGAGCTTATAAGGAAAGAGAAAAGTACAAAGAAGGGAAGTTCATAATTGAGAAGGCAAAGATATTGAAGTGAAAACAAAAACAGCACAGCAGCCATTTTTCTGGATAGCTTTCAAGAATACTCATCCGCTTTAGATTGTGTAATAATATGTAATATAACAACTGGTCAGTGACTTGGCAGTTCAGAATAATAATAACAGTTTACAGCCTTTTCAGGCACTGCTGCATTGCATACAACATGGCCTCTCTGCATCTGTATAACAGAGAAAACAAACAAATTTGATCCTTTATTTTTTTTTGTTTTTGAATCTAATGGAAAGCGCCAGCTTTAATTCATTCCTTATTAAGCATCATCCTCCACTCCATAAGCTTCAATGGAGTTGAAATTGAGATAACATGTGTTGGTTTGGTTTGCTGCACCTGCAGCAGCAACCCCAAAAGCAAGTAATGGAAATTTTAATTATGGTAAATATGACATAATTTCTTTAAAAATGATAAATTACCACAACTTCCTAAGTACTGTACCAAAATATTAATGATAAATTTCTCAATGTTGACCTAATAATTGGTTCATGAGACTATATATATAAGTCTTTTTAAACAAAATCAGATAATCAAAATTATAAGTTATTTTTATCAAATTTAGTGTGTATTTATTATTTATTTTTCAATTTTATCATCCTTAATTCATTTATTATCTATATTCCCCTCTTTCTCTCTCCTTATTTCTTGACCGGAGGCAGTACCATTATAAACTTGGATTTTATTTTATTTTATTTTATTTTATTTTTTGCTGGAGAACAAACTTGGATAAGAATAAAAAGATTGGAGTTTTTTTTCTCAAATTGTGCAAAAAGTGAATTGATTATAAGAGGAGGGGTAGTGTCTAAAAGAAAAAGTAAAAGGTTTTTGGGTTTTTAAATCCAATCCAAAAATGCACTCTTACGCCCTGTTTGGTTCAAGAATTTTGGTGTGGAAAAAAAATAGTTTTCTCCAGAAATTTTTTATCTCTGTGTGGTAATGAACAGTGAGAAAAATTAAATGAGGAAAATGGTAGGAAAAAGTTACTTATTAAATATGAAAAAAAAATTTCCTCAAAAGAACTGTGAGGAAAAAGGAAATGAAAAATTAAAATGTGAACATTGTTTTAATATTTCTTACTTTTACACTTTTCAAAATTCATGTTTACTTTTTTTTTTATCTAAATATAAATATGTATTATAGATCAAAAAGAGATATACAAGTACACGTGGGCATACTCACGATAATCAAAAGACTACATACAACAACTTCTACGTTCACCCGAACCCCCTAACATGAACTGCTCCGAAAACATTAAGTTGAAATATGGGGATACAGGGCAAAAATAACCTTGTATACCTGTATTTTGATCTTACTAATAATATGATTTCTATCTGGGCTATACAATTCAAAAACAACTTTGTTCCTACATTTCCATAAGTAATACAAAGTTGCTACAAAACAAAGCTTCTTGAGGTTGCAAATCCATGATGTCCCTCAACACTCCTTGTGTAGCCATTTCAGGCAGCTATATATGGTGGTCATCCTCCTTCTCAGCCCGGCCCATTCTTGAATGGCCTGCCATATGTCACCTGTGAAGGGGCAAGCAAAATATAAATATGAAATACTCTCCTCATGTTGGTTATATAATCTGCAAGTCAAGCCAAGCTCCAAAAAGGTCAATCTATACATGGTTTGTAGTCTTCCCCTAGCCACAAAATGAAAGAGAAATTGGGTGGAAATGTGGGATTCCACACCAGTTTCGCCCATTTTTGCTTCGTCCCCTTCGATGCCATGAAAGCATAAGCTTCAACTGTGTTGAATCTCTCTCCATTGGCCTATGCTGCAATGCGTGTTTTGGCAACTCAGTTTCTATTAAAGAGTCACGTATAGCTAGAAGTCTTTTCACCAACGGTAGGTAGTCCTTCCTAGCTATCAAGCTCCCAAATCGTTCTATCTCTAACATAATAATCCTGGATCCATTTGCACCAAAGTGAATCTTTTTTACTATGAATATTCCAAAGGGCCCTGGATAGTAAGGCATCATTCCACTTCTTAGAGTCTCTCAATCCAAGCCCCCATTCTGTTTGTCCTGGCATACCAATTGCCAAGCCACTTTGGCCGACTTTACGCCCCCATAGAAATCTCCTACATAAAGCTGGCAGTCCCGTTGAGCACTCGCCATGGATACCGGGAGTACTCCAAGCCGAAACACAGGGATGCCCCTGCACCACCGATCTAATAACTTCCAATCTACCTGTATAAGAAAGGTGTAAGCCAGCCCAAGCAAGTAGGGTATTGGTGACCTTTTCCAGCAGTGGTATATAATCTGCTACTTTAAGGTTGACACCCTAGAGTGGAATCCCTAAATATCTGAAAGGTATGTTGTCCATAGGAAACCCAGATATCTTGCATAATCGGGCTTTTCTCAAATTCATTAACTCCGACTAAGAAGATATATGACTTGAGGATGTTCGCTTGTAACTCGAGGCCTGCCCAAAATCTGTCAACACATCAAATACAATTTGGACCGATCTGTAGTCACCCCTTGTAAACACCATCAGATCGTCTGCAAAAGCTAAATAAGAGATTCTAAGTTTCTCACACTTAGGGTGGAACTTAAAATCCTCATGTGTAGTAGCCGAGTTAAGATATCTAGAGAGATATTCCATATAAATCACAAAGAGGAACGGAGAGATAGGGTCTCCTTGCCTTAATCCCCTTTTCCCTTTAAAAAACCCAAAGACTTCACCATTTACTTTTAGAGAATAAGTCAGTGTAGTAACACAAGCCATAATCCTAGAAATGAACTTGGCTGGAAAATGTAGAGCTCGTAAGACCCTCTCTAGATAGGGCTGTAAACGGGTCCAGACCTTCAATGTACCCAGACCTATACCCTTATAGTAAAACTTGGACCCAGACCCGGACCCATACCCTCCAGGTAAAATTTCTGGACCCAAACTCGACCCCCCAGGGTCCAGGGTAGGGTCTGGGTATACCCGTACCCCTATGACATTTTTATATTTTTTTTCCCTGTTAAACAAAAATATATAAAACAATGTATAACCCTAAAATAAAAATTTTAACATGATTAAAATAATCTCTTCAACATTTCTTATATGATCCTATTTATCTCTTACGAAAGAAATATAGAAGTAAATATATATTACTAGTGTATGTAAAATAGAGATAATTATGAATATATAGCTAAATATAAAAAAAAAAAAACTCATATCAATGGGTATAAATATAATATATATATATATATATCAGAGTCTGATATAGTATGTAATATATGTAATTCATAGTTTAACATGAATTTAATTAAATTCAAATGAATTTATTACAAAAAGACAAAAGAAAAATAAAAAATACTCGTAAACAAGAAATGGATATTCCTGATAGATTGGAAGAACTTAATAAGTGGACAATCCCTAGGATTGAATTAAAAACTGTATATCAGTTAGGTACTTTTGAGAAACTAGGTTTAAAACAAGTAGTAAAAACTACTGAAGAATCAGTTTCATTAGATGATGAAGAAACTGAAATCAAATTGTTAAATTCGCATGATACAAATCGTTATAAAGATTTATATAAATTTATCCATATTGGATTAGTGCAAATTGCATTCAAACCTTTAACATTAGAAGGTTTACCAGAAAGTATTATTGCATGTCTGCGAGATGCAAGAAACCTCAATTAGAAACAATCACTAATAGGTGTGATTCAATCAAGTCTGGCTCATGGCCCTGTCTATTTTAATGTTCATCCTAATCTTTCCTTATCTTTAAGTGATATAAATATCCTTGATGCTTTAACATTAAATGTTAAAACGCATGGATATAACTATGCTTCTGGCTCAGAATTAATTTGTATTTGCTATAGAATATATTATAAACCATTATTTACATTAAATCCCAATTGTAAATTAATGGACAAACAGATAAATGAAACTGTTTTAATTGAAACAAACTTTAATAGATCAAAAATTTCTACTCGAAGAATTATTAAATGGGATGAAATCCTATGCCTCAGCAACGGAAACTTGAAAAAACTGGTCATATCCAGTCTAAAACTGAACATAATATTGATCATATTGAGCAAACTCCAGAAGGAATTGTTTATATACAGATGGATAATATTCCATCAAGATTGGGTAATATCCCAAGATCTCATTCTTCTAGATCTTATTCTGATCATTCTTTTATTTCACCTCTCATAGAAGAAAGGGATAATATTCCCTACAGAGTTTGTACTTCACAAGTAAGTGAACGTGATGACAATAATCATCATGTAGAAAAATTATTTAAAAATAAAGAAAATATTGTCAAAGGTGTTTATAACACTAAAGATGCGGAAGTAACCGAATCTGAAATGAATTTTTCATTATGAACAAAACTAAGATAGATTTTAGCCCTGGATCTTTGGCCAGGCAAAAAGTTAAAACAGAATTTAATTTACCAAAGTAGGAACCATTTAGAAAGTGGTTTTTCCCTAATTTTGATGAAAAATTAAGAAATCATATTTCTGATGAATTTTATAAATTTGTCCTATCATAATATTTTATTTCCTTTTGTTCCATGGTTTATGTCTAATTATATTGAACCTTATATTTCTGTGCTAGAAAGAGATTATAAGCTTTTGAATGGAAATATCATAAAAGGAATATTTCCTCCTCAACAATCCTTTTATATGGAAAAGGAAAATAATATAGTAAGTTTTACAGCCTTTTCGAAATTATTTGAAGGTGATACCTTAACTATAACTGTAAAACAGATAAATCAGATAATAGAACAAAAGAATTATACAAACATTTATTTAAATGTTTTAGGAGAACAGATTATATCTCTCCATAAACGAATAGATACATTAATAAAAAATTTAGAAAAATCTAATATAGATTCTTTGGGAAAAAAAGAAATTATAGCCACCCCAACACTTCAGCCTCCTCCTGAAATAAAAAATTATAAATTAAAGACAATGTCAGACCTTGAAATGCTAATAGATAATAAATTTAAACAATTAAAAATTAATACATTAGAAAATGAATTTTCAGAGAAATTAGAAGAAACTAAGGATTATAAAACCATCATAAATGATGAAATTAATAAGTTAAATAAATTTGCTGATAGACCAACTCAAAGAATACATTATTATAATCGACCTTCTCCTGTAGATATCCTACATGAAGAATAGGAATACATAGGTAATAATAGTTACAATGGAAAATGTATTTATGAATGGAATTTAGATGGTTATACAGAAAAATAGATTTATAATCTAGCTCATAGAATACTAATGTATAGTACCACAAGTAAAACAATTGGTAATAGTGATAGTAATATAGCAAAAATGATAATTGCAGGTTTTACTGGACAACTAAAAGGTTGGTGGGATAATTATTTATCCTTACAAGATAAAGATGAAATTCTTCAAAATATAAAACAAGAAGGAAATCAACTAATTGAACAGTCAGTTTATATACTGGTAGTCACCATATTAGAACATTTCACAGGACGAATATCTGATAATAGTGAAAATATTCGTACCTTATTACAAAATTTAAGATGCAAAACATTATCTGATTTTAGATGGTATAAAGATGCTTTTCTTAATAGAGTCATGGAATTACCAGAAAGTAATAGTATACATTGGAAGTCAAAATTTATAGATGGACTACCCAATTTATTTGCCGAAAGAGTAAAGAAAACTCTTAGGAAGGATAAATGACTATTCCTTATGAAAGTTATACTTATGGAAACCTCATAGGTACTTGTGTACAAGAGGGTATAGCCCTATGTAATGAAATAAAATTAAATCAACAAATTAAAAGACAAAGACTAACAGAAAGAAGGCAATTAGGCCAATTCTGTAGCCAATTTCGGATGGAAATTCCATCAGAGAAAAAAATAGTATACAATTATAGAAAAGATGATAAATATGTTAAAAAGAAGAAAAGAAAATATTCTCAAGAAAAAATAGCCAACAAATTGAAAAGAAAATCTCATAGATTAGAAAAAAGAAAAGACAAATAATATTTTGTGTTACAAATGTAAGCGAATAGGACATTACGCTAATAAGTGTAAAATGAAGAAGAAGATTAATAGTTTGGATATTAGTCAAGAATTAAAAGATTCTTTAGAAAAATTATTTATTGAATCTGAAGGTACTACTTCAGAATCAGAAATTGATCAGCTAACTGGTCATTCTGAAACTTCAGAAGATAATGCATGTTGCATTCCTTCTAGAAAGGAAAATAGTCCTGATAAGGATGATAATGAAGATGATTATTATAAAATAATATCTCAATTTAGAGATTCCGATATTAACGTTCTGAGTAATAATAACATCCTAGAATTCTTGAAATTAATAAAAGATCAAGAATTAAGGTCTAGAATAATTGAACAAGTAGATAATATTCCCTCTTCTAGTAATAATACAGAAGACTTAGAGTTGATAGTAAATAATAATCCTTATACTATGTCAGAAGTTTATAAAATAATGAAACAAAAAAAAAAAATAATTCTAAAAAATCTCCCAGTACAATAAATGATTTATATGAAGAAATTAATACGCTTAAGAATGAAATTAAATTGTTAAAACAAGTTAATAAAAATTTAGATATTCGAATTTTTAATTTAGAAATTAAGAAAGAAACCACCTTAATAACCCCAAATCCTTTTGAAAATCTTAATAAGATTGGAGAAGAAAATTTTCTATGTGTTTTGGATATTATAACATCTTTTAAATTTTATGTCAAAGTAACATTATTAATAAATCATGATGAAATTATGGAATTAACTGCATTAATAGATATAGGGGCAGATATTAGTGTAATACAAGAAGGAATAATTCCTACTAAATATTTTGAGAAAACCACTCATAGTCTAAGACACGCAGGTGGTCAGAAATTACAAATTAATTTCAAATTACCACGTGCATATATTTGCAATGATAAAGTTTTTATTCCTGAAAGCTTTTTGTTAGCTAAAAATATAACCATCCAAGCTATACTTGGCACTCATTTTATAAAAAAGATTTTTCCCATCACTCATATTGGTACAGATTGCATTATAGGCACATATGAGAAAACTCAGGTTTCTTTTCAGTTTATAACTGAACCAATACTCGATTTGTTAATGAAATTAAAGATTTTATTTTAAGAAAATAAAATCAAATTAATTTCCTTAATTCTGAAATAAATTCTTTAAATATTGAAGAAATTTTACAAAATCCTAAATTAAAAGATAAGATTAAGAAAATTCAAAATAATATTTCACTAGAAATTTGTAATGAACATCCCAATGCTTTTTGGAATAGGAAAAAGCATATTGTTAATCTTCCTTACATTGATGCTTTTGATGAAAATAATATACCAACAAAAGTAAGACCTTGTCAAATAAATTCTAAGTATTTAGAATTATGCAAAGAAGAAATTACTTCTTTATTAAGAAAAGAATTAATTAAAGAGTCAAACTCTCCTTGGTCATGTACGGGTTTCTATGTTAATAAACATAGTGAGATAGAAAGAGGGGTACCAAGATTGGTAATAAATTTCCTTGAATAAAGTATTAAAATGGATTAGACATCCAATTCCTAATAAGAAAGATTTGTTAGACAGATTATATGAAGCAATAATATTCTCAAAATTTGATTTAAAATCAGGATATTGGCAAATTCAGATTGCTGAAGATGACCAATATAAAACGGCCTTTAATGTTCCTATAGGACACTTTGAATGGAAAGTTATGCCTTTTGGTTTAAAAAATGCACCTTCTGAATTTCGGAAGATTATGAATGATATTTTTATTCCTTATAGTGAATTCATACTAGTCTATATAGATGATATTTTAGTATTCTCTAAAAATGTTCAACAAAATTTTGAACATCTTGATATATTTAAAAAATTAGAAATACAAAATGGTTTAGTTATTTCAAAACCAAAAATGGTTCTATTTCAGACTAATATCAGATTTTTAGGTCATAATATTGAAAAGGGAAAGATAATTCCTATTAATAGAAGTATTGATTTTGCATCCAAATTTCCTGATGAAATCTTAGATAAATCTCGATTCTGAGAGATTTTTAGGAAGTTTAAATTATATTTTACCATATTATAAAATTTTAGCTTATGATACAGCTATCTTATATGATAGATTAAAAAAGAATCCTAAACCCTGGACTGTCCAGCATACTAAAAAAGTCCAGCAAATAAAAGAAAAAATAAAAACATTGCCTTGTTTAATATTGGCTAATCCTAATTGGAAGAAAATTATTGAAACAGATGCCTCTGATATAGGTTATGGTGGTATCTTAACACAAATCTGTCCTGATGATAAACAGGAAAGATTAATTAGATATCATTCAGGTAAATGGACTGATAGTCAGAAAAATTATGCAACTATTGCTAAAGAAATTTTGGCAATAGTAAAATGTATTTTAAAATTTCAAGATGATTTATATAATCAGAAGTTTATAGTTAAAACTGACTGCCAAGCAGTTAAATTTATGTTTAATAAAGATTTTAAACATGATGTTTCTAACCAAATGTTTGCAAGATGGCAGGCTCATTTAGCCCTATTTGATTTTGAAATTATTTATAAAAAAGGAGAAGAAAATAGTCTTCCTGATTTTCTAACGCGTGAATTTTTGAAGCATGATACTGCGAGGAAGAGGTAATCATTTCCGTGGGCGCGGGAGAGGCAATACCTCTCATAATACAGGGAAAAATGTTCTTGTCCAAACGGGCAATAAGAAGCTTATACCGAAAAACATTGCTGATAAGGATGCCTCATTATATGAGGAATTTAAAAAATTTATTGCTGATAAGAAAAAACAGGAAGGTGAAACCTCCTCATTTGGGTCATATTCCCAAGTTATATCAGAAGAGGATAATATGGCCTCATATTATACAAATACACACAAAGAAATTATATTTCTTTTAGATAATAAAGATCTCCAATGGAAAAATGATCCCTGGATACTCATGAATCGGTATCTGGACACAGCATCATATGCTATTACATCATATAAACAAAGACCATACTATGAGCATATACTTAAAGTCAGCTCGTGTGACATCACACATTTTTATCCTAATACTAAAGTTGCTAATATTTATAATTTTAGTAAAATCATAATCAAACGGAGTATATCTGTTGAAGAATAGGGATTATCTCCTCTTAAAGAGAAGGAATTTATACTTTTCGACTCTAAATTATCATTCAAGTATAATTATTGGGATTATATTGACGCTTTTCATAAAGCATTTTTATATGAAAATCCTAATAGGAAGCACACTTGGTTAATAAAAGTTTGTGGGGATGTTTATAACAATCCCATACCAAATTGGTTTATACAATGGTGGAATGTTTATGGCACATCGGGGAAAATACTCCCTGACATATTTAAACCATTATATGGTGAATGGGTTAATATTTCCCCAAAAATAGCTGATTATATCGCTACAGAACAATATTCAGAGGAAATAGCCTCTATGTTATTCTTTATTGAATTTTCCGTACCATGGGTGTGGAAATGGACACCAGAAGTGGGTTATACTCACCAAAATATACCATGTCTTAAGAGAACTACTCATAGTAGGTTCTGGGATAGATTGATTAAAATCAACCCAGACACGAATGAAATTCATGGAAAATATATTCTGGATGAAATCCATCAGAAGAATGACCTATATCATACAATGAAAGAAAAAGGTGAGATAAAATCAATAAGCCCTTTCCATCACATTGCAACAAAATTAAAATTGCAAAAAGAAGTTATCACAAAAGAAGATCACAAAAGAAAATATACCATGTCTTAAGAGAACTACTCATAGTAGGTTCTGGGATAGATTGATTAAAATCAACCCAGACACGAATGAAATTCATGGAAAAAATATTTTGGATGAAATCCATCAGAAGAATGACCTATATCATACAATGAAAGAAAAAGGCGAGATAAAATCAATAAGCCCTTTCCATCACATTACAACAAAATTAAAATTGCAAAAAGAAGTTATCACAAAAGAAGATCTCATACCATCTAATTTTTTATTTCAGGAGGAGGCTGAAGTGTTGGGGTGGCTACAATGTCTTGTTTTTCCCAAAGAATCTATATTAGATTTTTCTAATTTTTTTATTAATGTATCTATTCGTTTATGGAGAGATATAATCTGTTCTCCTAAAACATTTAAATAAATGTTTGTATAATTCTGTTGTTCTATTATCTGATTTATCTGTTTTACAGTTATAGTTAAGGTATCACCTTCAAATAATTTCGAAAAGGCTGTAAAACTTACTATATTATTTTCCTTTTCCATATAAAAGGATTGTTGAGGAGGAAATATTCCTTTTATGATATTTCCATTCAAAAGCTTATAATCTCTTTCTAGCACAGAAATATAAGGTTCAATATAATTAGACATAAACCATGGAACAAAAGGAAATAAAATATTATGATAGGACAAATTTATAAAATTCATCAAAAATATGATTTCTTAATTTTTCATCAAAATTAGGGAAAAACCACTTTCTAAATGGTTCCTACCTTGGTAAATTAAATTATGTTTTAACTTTTTGCCTGGCCAAAGATCCAAGGCTAAAATCTATCTTAGTTTTGTTCATAATGAAAAATTCATTTCAGATTCGGTTATTTCCGCATATTTAGTGTTATAAACACCTTTGACAATATTTTCTTTATTTTTAAATAATTTTTCTACATGATGATTATTGTCATCACGTTCACTTACTTGTGAAGTACAAACTCTGTAGGGAATATTATCCCTTTCTTCTATGAGAGGTGAAATAAAAGAATGATCAGAATAAGATCTAGAAGAATGAGATCTTGGGATATTACCCAATCTTGATGGAATATTATCCATCTGTATATAAACAATTCCTTCTGGAGTTTGCTCAATATGATCAATATTATGTTCAGTTTTAGACTGGATATGACCAGTTTTTTCAAGTTTCCGTTGCTGAGGCATAGGATTTCATCCCATTTAATAATTCTTCGAGTAGAAATTTTTTATCTATTAAAGTTTGTTTCAATTAAAACAGTTTCATTTATCTGTTTGTCCATTAATTTACAATTGGGATTTAATGTAAATAATGGTTTATAATATATTCTATAGCAAATACAAATTAATTCTGAGCCAGAAGCATAGTTATATCCATGCGTTTTAACATTTAATGTTAAAGCATCAAGGATATTTATATCACTTAAAGATAAGGAAAGATTAGGATGAACATTAAAATAGACAGGGCCATGAGCCAGACTTGATTGAATCACACCTATTAGTGATTGTTTCTAATTGAGGTTTCTTGCATCTCGCAGACATGCAATAATACTTTCTGGTAAACCTTCTAATGTTAAAGGTTTGAATGCAATTTGCACTAATCCAATATGGATAAATTTATATAAATCTTTATAACGATTTGTATCATGCGAATTTAACAATTTGATTTCGGTTTCTTCATCATCTAATGAAACCCGATTCTTCGATAGTTTTTACTACTTGTTTTAAACCTAGTTTCTCAAAAGTACCTAACTGATATACAGTTTTTAATTCAATCCTAGGGATTGTCCACTTATTAAGTTCTTCCAATCTATCAGGAATATCCATTTCTTGTTTACGAGTATTTTTTATTTTTCTTTTGTCTTTTTGTAATAAATTCATTTGAATTTAATTAAATTCATGTTAAACTATGAATTACATATATTACATACTATATCAGACTCTGATATATATATATATATATTATATTTATACCCATTGATATGAGTTTTTTTTTATTTTTTATATTTAGCTATATATTCATAATTATCTCTATTTTACATACACTAGTAATATATATTTACTTCTATATTTCTTTCGTAAGAGATAAATAGGATCATATAAGAAATGTTGAAGAGATTATTTTAATCATGTTAAAATTTTTATTTTAGGGTTATACATTGTTTTATATATTTTTGTTTAACAGGGAAAAAAAATATAAAAATGTCATAGGGGTACGGGTATACCCAGACCCTACCCTGGACCCTGGGGGGTCGAGTTTGGGTCCAGAAATTTTACCTGGAGGGTATGGGTCCGAGTCCGGGTCCAAGTTTTACTATAAGGGGTATAGGTCCGGGTACATTGAAGGTCCCGGACCCGTTTCATGACCTCTATCTAGAGAGGGTCTTACGAGCTCTACATTTTCCAGCCAAGTTCATTTCTAGGATTATGGCTTGTGTTACTACACTGACTTATTCTCTAAAAGTAAATGGTGAAGTCTTTGGGTTTTTTAAAGGGAAAAGGGGATTAAGGCAAGGAGACCCTATCTCTCCGTTCCTCTTTGTGATTTATATGGAATATCTCTCTAGATATCTTAACTCGGCTACTACACATGAGGATTTTAAGTTCCACCCTAAGTGTGAGAAACTTAGAATCTCTTATTTAGCTTTTGCAGACGATCTGATGGTGTTTACAAGGGGTGACTACAGATCGGTCCAAATTGTATTTGATGTGTTGACAGATTTTGGGCAGGCCTCGGGTTACAAGCGAACATCCTCAAGTCATATATCTTCTTAGCTGGAGTTAATGAATTTGAGAAAAGCCTGATTATGCAGTATACTGGGTTTCCTATGGACAACATACCTTTCAGATATTTAGGGATTCCACTCTAGGGTGTCAACCTTAAAGTAGCAGATTATATACCACTGCTGGAAAAGGTCACCAATACCCTACTTGCTTGGGCTGGCTTACACCTTTCTTATACAGGTAGATTGGAAGTTATTAGATCGGTGGTGCAGGGCATCCTGTGTTTCTGGCTTGGAGTACTCCCGGTATCCATGGCAGTGCTCAACAGAATTGCCAGTTTATGTAGGAGATTTCTATGGGGCAGAAAGTCGGCCAAAGTGGCTTGGCAATTGGTATGCCAGGACAAACAGAATGGGGGCTTGGATTGAGAGACTCTAAGAAGTGGAATGATGCCTTACTATCCAGGGCCCTTTGGAATATTCATAGTAAAAAAGATTCACTTTGGTGCAAATGGATCCAGGATTATTATGTTAGAGATAGAACGATTTGGGAGCTTGATAGCTAGGAAGGACTACCTACCGTTGGTGAAAAGACTTCTAGCTATACGTGACTCTTTAATAGAAACTGAGTTGCCAAAACACGCATTGCAGCATAGGCCAATGGAGAGAGATTCAACACAGTTGAAGCTTATGCTTTCATGGCATCGAAGGGGACGAAGCAAAAATGGGCGAAACTGGTGTGGAATCCCACATTTCCACCCAATTTCTCTTTCATTTTGTGGCTAGGGGAAGACTACAAACCATGTATAGATTGACCTTTTTGGAGCTTGGCTTGACTTGCAGATTATATAACCAACATGAGGAGAGTATTTCATATTTATATTTTGCTTGCCCCTTCACAGGTGACATATGGCAGGCCATTCAAGAATGGGCCGGGCTGAGAAGGAGGATGACCACCATATATAGCTGCCTGAAATGGCTACACAAGGAGTGTTGAGGGACATCATGGATTTGCAACCTCAAGAAGCTTTGTTTTGTAGCAACTTTGTATTACTTATGGAAATGTAGGAACAAAGTTGTTTTTGAATTGTATAGCCCAGATAGAAATCATATTATTAGTAAGATCAAAATACAGGTATACAAGGTTATTTTTTCCCTGTATCCCCATATTTCAACTTAATGTTTTCGGAGCAGTTCATGTTAGGGGGTTCGGGTGAACGTAGAAGTTGTTGTATGTAGTCTTTTGATTATCGTGAGTATGCCCACGTGTACTTGTATATCTCTTTTTGATCTATAATACATATTTATATTTAGATAAAAAAAAAAGTAAACATGAATTTTGAAAAGTGTAAAAGTAAGAAATATTAAAACAATGTTCACATTTTAATTTTTCATTTCCTTTTTCCCTCACGATTCTTTTGAGGAAATTTTTTTTCATATTTAATAAGTAACTTTTTTCCTACCATTTTCCTCATTTAATTTTTTCTCACTTTGTTCATTACCACACGGAGATAAAAAAATTTACGGAGAAAACTATTTTTTTTCCACACCAAAATTCTTGAACCAAACAGGGCGTAAGAGTGCATTTTTGGATTGGATTTAAAAACCCAAAAACCTTTTACTTTTTCTTTTAGACACTACCCCTCCTCTTATAATCAATTCACTTTTTGCACAATTTGAGAAAAAAAAACTCCAATCTTTTTTATTCTTATCCAAGTTTGTTCTCCAGCAAAAAATAAAATAAAATAAAATAAAATAAAATCCAAGTTTATAATGGTACTGCCTCCGGTCAAGAAATAAGGAGAGAGAAAGAGGGGAATATAGATAATAAATGAATTAAGGATGATAAAATTGAAAAATAAATAATAAATACACACTAAATTTGATAAAAATAACTTATAATTTTGATTATCCGATTTTGTTTAAAAAGACTTATATATATAGTCTCATGAACCAATTATTAGGTCAACATTGAGAAATTTATCATTAATATTTTGGTACAGTACTTAGGAAGTTGTGGTAATTTATCATTTTTAAAGAAATTATGTCATATTTACCATAATTAAAATTTCCATTACTTGCTTTTGGAGTTGCTGCTGCAGGTGCAGCAAACCAAACCAACACATGTTATCTCAATTTCAACTCCATTGAAGCCTATGGAGTGGAGGATGATGCTTAATAAGGAATGAATTAAAGCTGGCGCTTTCCATTAGATTCAAAAACAAAAAAAAATAAAGGATCAAATTTGTTTGTTTTCTCTGCTATACAGATGCAGAGAGGCCATGTTGTATGCAATGTAGCAGTGCCTGAAAAGGCTGTAAACTGTTATTATTATTCTGAACTGCCAAGTCACTGACCAGTTGTTATATTACATATTATTACACAATCTAAAGCGGATGAGTATTCTTGAAAGCTATCCAGAAAAATGGCTGCTGTGCTGTTTTTGTTTTCACTTCAATATCTTTGCCTTCTCAATTATGAACTTCCCTTCTTTGTACTTTTCTCTTTCCTTATAAGCTCTTATGTATTTCCATCCCAATTCCTCCCCACAGCCACCGCAGTAAATGTTTGCAACTGCAAAATTTCCAGTTATGAGTTGTCTGTCTTCCTTCTGCCCCATTACTATGTTCATGGCGTTTGCGAACAAGTATGCTTTTCCTGATTTTGCCTGAAATTTCAATTTCAATGGAAAATTAGAAGAGGGTTATTTATTTGTTCAGAAGGTTTTATGGGTTTTGCCCTTTGGGAAACAACTTACCCAGAATGATTTAGAAAGAAGGTCATCACGCATAGCAATAGGGCTTCGGCAATATCTGCAGCTGTAAAAGGGGTGACTGGTGGTGAAGCTTGCCATTCTTCTGCAAAAATGGATCTAAAATTCAAAATCAAGAATGCATCATTAAATGGGGATAATTGCAAAAATTAATTCTAACTTACAAGATGTAGGACCGGATCAAATGGGAGATAATGGAGAATCTCAAGTTTGGATATATATATATAATGGATAATCAGATTAGGATAAATAATATTAAAAACAAATACCCTCCCTTGACTGAGAAAGTTCTAGGAAGGTAAGGGTATCAACATCAACAAGGAAGAAAAAAGAAAAAAAAAAAAAAAAACTGGTAGAGAAAAGGGATACTTGTAAATGAAGGACAAGCCACCCACTATTAAGCAACAACACAATGGACCAATCACAGGCATGTGCTAATGCCCAACTTTTCAAAGGAAAACCATTCTGAAAAATAACTTCTATAAGGAAAAAAACAAAAAAAACATGGGGAGAAGGAGGCAATTCATACCATCTATCTAAACATACTAGGCATTCCACACATAGTAGGCATTCCACAAGTAAAACTACATCCTTTTGATTAAAAATTAGATTTTGACATAAATTAAATAAAAAATAGCTCATACGTCTTTAATTTCACCTTCTCCATCTGCCTCTTTCTTTTCTATATAAATCAAAGATTCTGTGTTTGATATCATTGAGAACCTTCTGATTCGACCAATTCATGCGTGTCTTCAAGTTCAAACAATGGAATTGCTCTGTTGCCCTTCATTCTCAGCGCGAACTCCAAAAATCTCGACTAGTAAAGCAATACTAAAGGAGTTTTAAGAAATCAATTGAATTTTAACAAATTGAGGAATAATTTGAGTAATCATGGTAGAAGGAGAAAGTTTTTTACAGCTGCGATCAATGCTAGTAGTAATGGAAACCTTAAAGGGGTTTCTGGTGACACTACAGTGGTGGTCTAGAAGCCTCAATAAAACTCTGCTTCTATCTATTTCGTGTTCAAAGTAAGGTTGCTACCTTAAAATTCCAGAAGATTGTTACTGGACTGGGACATACGTCAGTTGCTGAGGGGATTAGAAAGACACCAAGACACAAGGTTTCTAACTACTTCATACCTGTAAATTGAACTCAATTACATCGATCCTTTGTTTTGGGCCCTTCTTCGCCGAAGACAAAAAGAAAATCTATCTAATCGGTGAGGGTGCTATACACCAGTGCTAACAGTTTGATCCATACTTGGGGCAGTAGCCGGTTTTCCTATACATACCTATAGGACTGGTAGCACCAATAGATTGCTATGCGAACAGGTCTAGTTAATGCAAAATGTATCGAAGCCTTGAATAGTAAAAAAAGTGGGTCACCCCTCTTGCTCCCATCTTGAGAAGAGATCGTAATTCTACAGTTTCCAAGTTTTTTGATGGATCACCTACACCGTTTGGTGCTACGGCCAGATATAATGGAGTGAATTTTGCTATTTCTTCCAGCAATGCATGCCACTTCTGCTACTCTTTACTTTATTAATCTGGCTGATGTGCTTTCTCCTATAGTCTAATTTGGAAAGTTCTCACTATTATTGTCATATCTCAATGAAGTCAAGATCACTGGCTCCCAGTCTCACATGTAATGTCCTTGATTCTTTGGGATTAATATATTATTTTATTGCTTGATTTGTTTTGGGTTTTAGACGCATTTGGATTGGATGTAGAAATGAATGCCCTTTGTTTTCATTCATGATTTCTCTCGCAAAAATTAGGGACTTATTTTTATAATTAGGATATCTACTTTTATACTTAAAATGTTTTTAGGGTAATCAAAACAAAAAAATTTGTTTCTAATTACATGAAACAAATTTCTAATAATTGTCTATTTTTATAACTAAAGATACATATTTTTATAAGTATGAGTGCCTATTTATATAATTAGGGATTATTTTATATAATATGCAAGATAAGTTACTGTAGTATAAGGGTGGATAATTTTATAAATGTGAGTTTCTACTTTTATAACTAAGTATGCCTATTTTTAGAATTAATTATGCCTATTGGGAGATCAATAAACGTAACACCAGAATCTATATGTATAACGCGAACAAATTCTTTTTTTGGGCCAAAATCTCTATGTCTAACGCAATTCTCTCTAACTGAAAACTTAAATCTTTCACATTCAACACAAATTCAAGATAGATATGGATATTATCCATCTGTATATAAACAATTCCTTCTGGAATTTGCTCAATATGATCAATATTATGTTCAGTTTTAGACTGGATATGACCAGTTTTTTCAAGTTTCCATTGCTGAGGCATAAGGATTTCATCCCATTTAATAATTCTTCGAGTAGAAATTTTTTATCTATTAAAGTTTGTTTCAATTAAAACAGTTTCATTTATCTGTTTGTCCATTAATTTACAATTGGGATTTAATGTAAATAATGGTTTATAATATATTCTATAGCAAATACAAATTAATTCTGAGCCAGAAGTATAGTTATATCCATGCGTTTTAACATTTAATGTTAAAGCATCAAGGATATTTATATCACTTAAAGATAAGGAAAGATTAGGATGAACATTAAAATAGACAGGGCCATGAGCCAGACTTGATTGAATCACACCTATTAGTGATTGTTTCCAATTGAGGTTTCTTGCATCTCGCAGACATGCAATAATACTTTCTGGTAAACCTTCTAATGTTAAAGGTTTGAATGCAATTTGCACTAATCCAATATGGATAAATTTATATAAATCTTTATAACGATTTGTATCATGCGAATTTAACAATTTGATTTCAGTTTCTTCATCATCTAATGAAACTGATTTTTCAGTAGTTTTTACAACTTGTTTTAAACCTAGTTTCTCAAAAGTACCTAACTGATATACAGTTTTTAATTCAATCATAGGGATTGTCCACTTATTAAGTTCTTCCAATTTATCAGGAATATCCATTTCTTGTTTATGAGTATGTTTAATTTTTTTTTTTGTCTTTTCGTAATAAATTCATTTGAATTTAATTAAATTCATGTTAAACTATGAATCACATATATCACATACTATATCAGGCTCTGATACCATATTAGGTCTGGTGGTAGTCATCCATGTAAGAACCCAGGTTAGAAGGTCCAAATTTTACAGGGGATCTAGATCTGTCTATAATATAAATAAATAATATAATATAAATTATATATTAATACAATATAATATATATAAATAATATTAGGTCCGGTGATAGTCATCCATGTAAGAACCCAGGTCAGAAGGTACAAGTTTTACAGGGAATCCAGATCCGTCAACATAATTACAAAAGATGAAACCGGGATCAACGCCTTAACACGCCTTCACAACGGCTTAAAACAGGCTAGCCCTCATCTTTCAATAATTATGGCCAGATTCAGATCTCCTAACCCAAACCTTGAATTCTTACATTAGACTAATACAACCAGACAAAATAGGATCTTCACAATATAATTACAATGATATATATGATTGCATAGTTTAACATGGAAAGATTTAGCCTGCCATTAGGCTAAATCTAATATCAATAAATTATAAAAACTTATAATAAGAAACTAAAATAAGAAAGCTTTAAAACTTACCAGGGATAATTGAAGAAAAAACTTCAAACTTCTTATTGATTGAGAATTTTTACAAAGAGAGAGGGAGAGTTTTCTAGCTAATATTGAAATGCCTAAGTCTGAGTCTGCCCCTTTGGATGAGCTTTCATCCTTTTATAGACAAAGGAGGGGTCGGACTTCAACTATTTTAATCCATTCACCATATAATGGTTTAAATTTGTCAGGGCGTATTTTTCCCGAGGTGCCATAAATATTTCACCATTGGATAAACCAATTTGGTGAGGGGTTGTTATAAACATTCCCACAAACCTTTATTAACCAGGTGTGTTTCCTATTAGGATTTTCATATAAAAATACTTTATGAAAGGCATCGATATAATCCCAAAATTATATTTAAGTGATAATTTAGATTCAGGAATTATAAATTTCTTTTCTTTAAGAGGAGATAATCCCCATTCTTCAACAGATAAATGATTATAATTTCGCTAGAATTATAAATATTAGCAACTTTAGTATTAGGATAAAAATGTGTGATATCACACGAGCTTACTTTAAGTATATGCTCATAATATGGTCTTTGTTTATATGATGTGACAGCATATGATGCTGTGTCCAGATACCGATTTATGAGTATCCAAGGATCATTTCTCCATTGGAGATCTTTATTATCCAAAAGAAATATAATTTCTTTATGTGTATTAGTATGATATGAGGCTATATTATCCTCTTCTGATATAACTTGGGAATATGATCCCGATGAGGAGTTTCACCTTCCTGTTTTTACTTATCAGCAAGAAATTCTTTAAATTTCTCATATAATGAGGCATCTGTATCAGCAATATTTTCAGCTATAAGCTTCTTGTTGCCCATTTGGACAAAAACATTTTTTCCTGTATTGTGAGAGGTATTACCTCTCCCACGACCACGGAAATTATTACCTCGTCCCCGCGGTATCATGCTGCAAAAATTCACGCGTCAGAAAATCAGGAAGACTATTATCTTCTCCTTTCTTATAAATAATTTCAAAATCAAATGGGGCTAGATGAGCCTGCCATCTTGCAAACATTTGTTTAGAAACATCATGTTTAAAATCTTTATTAAACATAAATTTGGCTGCTTGGCAGTCAGTTTTAACTATAAACTTTTGATTATATAAATCATCTTGAAATTTTAAAATACATTTTACTATTGCCAAAATTTCTTTAGCAATAGTGGCATAATTTTTTTGACTATCAGTCCATTTACCTGAATGGTATCTAATTAATCTTTCCTGGTTATCATCAGGACATATTTGAGTTAAGATACCTCCATAACCTATATCAGAGGCATCTGTTTCAATAATTTTTTTCCAATTATGATTTGCTAATATTAAGCAAGGCAATGTTTTTACTTTTTCTTTTATTTTCTGGACTATCTTAGTATGCTGGGCAGTCTCGGGTTTAGGATTCTTTTTTAGCCTATCATATAAGATAGTTGTATCATAAGCCAAATTTTTATAATATGGAAAAATATAATTTAAACTTCCTAAAAATCTCTGTAATTAAGATTTAACTATAATTTCATCAGGAAATTTAGATGCAAAATCAATACTTCTATTAATAGGAATTATTTTTTCTTTTTCAATATTATGTCCTAAAAATCGAATATTGGTTTGAAATAAAACCATTTTTGGTTTTGAAATAACTAAACCATTTTGTATTACTAATTTTTTAAATATATCAAGGTGTTCAAAATGTTGTTGAACATTTTTAGAGAATACTAAAATATCATCTATATAGACTAGTATAAATTCACTATAAGGAAAAAAAATATCATTCATAATCTTCTAAAATTCAGAAGGTGCATTTTTCAAACCAAAATGCATCACTTTCCATTCAAAGTGTCCTATGGGGACATTAAAAGCTGTTTTATATTTATCAGCTTCAGCTATCTGAATCTGCTAATAACCTGATTTTAAATCAAATTTAGAAAATATTATTGATTCATATAATCTGTCTAATAGATCTTTCTTATTAGGAATTGGGTCTCTGATCCATTTTAATACTTTATTCAAGGGTTTATAATTTATTACCAATCTTGGTACCCCTCTTTCTATTTCACTATGTTTATTAACATAAAAACCTGTACATGACCAGGGTGAGTTTGATTCTTTAATCAATTCTTTTCTTAATAAAGAAGTAATTTTTTCTTTACATAATTCTAAATATTTGGAATTCATCTGACAAGGTCATCCCTTTGTCGGTATACTGTTTTCATCAAAATTATCAATATAAGGAAGATTAACTATATGCTTTTTTCTATTCCAAAAAGTATTAGGATGTTCATTACAAATTTCTAATGAAATATTATTTTGAATTCTTTTAATCTTATCTTATAATTTAGGATTTTGTAAAATTTCTTCAATATTTAAAGAATTTATTTCATAATTCAGAAAATTAATTTGATTTTGTTTTCTTAAAATAAAATCTTTAATTTCATTAACAAATCTAGTGTTTGGTTCAGTTATAAACTGAAAAGAAACCGGAGTTTTCTTATGAGTTCCTATAAGGCAATCGGTTCCTATATGAGTAATGGGAAAAATTTTCTTTATGAAAGGAGTGTCAAGTATAACTTGGTTGGTTATATTTTTTGCTAATAAAAAACTTTCAGGAATGCAAACTTTATTACTGCAAATATATGCACGTGGTAGTTTGAAATTAATTTGTAATTTCTGACCACCTGCATGTCTCAAACTATGAGTGGTTTTCTCAAAATATTTTGTAGGAATCAATCCTTCTTGTATGACACTAATATCTGCACCTATATCTATTAATGCAGTTAGTTCCATAATTTCATCATGATTTATTAATAATGTTATTTTAACATAAAATTTAAAAGATGTTATAATATCTAAAACAGATAGAAAATTTTCTTTACCAATCTTATTAAGATTTTCAAAAGGATTTGGAGTTATTAAAGTAGTTTCCTTCTTAATTTCTAAATTGGAAATTCGAATATCTAAATTTTTATTAACTTGTTTTAACAATTTAATTTCATTCTTAAGTGTATTAATTTCTTCATATAAATCATTTATTGTACTAGGGGATTTTTGAGAATTATTATTCTTTTGTTTCATTATTTTATAAACCTCTGACATAGTATAAGGATTATTATTTTCTATTAACTCTAATTCTTCTGTATTATTACTAGAAGAGGGAATATTATCTACTTGTTCAATTATTCTAGATCTTAGTTCTTGATCTTTTATTAATTTCAAGAATTCTAGAATATTATTATTACTCAACACATTGATATCAGAATCTCTAAATTGAGATATTATTTTATAATAATCTTCTTCATTTTCATCCTTATCAGAACTATTTTCCTTTCTACAAGGAATGCAACATGTATTATCTTCTGAAGTTTCAGTATGATCAATTATCTGGTCTATTTCTGATTCTGAAATAATATCTTCAGATTCATCAGATTCTATAAATAATTTTTCTAAAGAATCTTTTAATTCTTCACTAATTTCCAAACTATTAATCTTTTTCTTCATTTTACACTTATTAGCGTAATGTCCTATTCTTTTACATTTATAACACACAATATTATTTCTATCTTTTCTTCGCTCTAATCTATCAGATTTTCTTTTCCATTTTTTAGCTAATTTTTCTTGAGAATATTTTCTCTTTTTCTTTTTAACATATTTATCATCTTTTCTATAATTTGATATGATTTTTCTTTCTGATAGAATTTCCATCCCAAATTGACTACAGAATTGTCCTAATTGTTTTCTTTCAGTTAATCTTTGTCTTTTAATTTGTTGATTTAGTTTTATTTCATTGCATAGGGCTATACCCTCTTGTACACAAGTACCTATGAGGTTTCCATAAGTATAACTTTCATAAGGAACAGTCATTCTATCCTTCCTAAGAGTTTTCCTGACTCTTTCAGCAAATAAATTGGGTAGTCCATCTATAAATTTTGAATTCCAATGTGTACTATTACTCTCTAGTAATTCCATAACTCTATTAAGAAAAGCATCTTTATACCATCTAAAATCATATAGTGTTTTACATCTTAGATTTTGTAATAGGGTACGAATATTTTCACTATTATCAGATATTCGTCCTGTGAAATGTTCTAATATAGTTACTACCAGTGTATAAACTGATGTTTCACTAATTTGATTACCTTCTTGTTTTATACTGTGGAAGATTTCTTCCTTATCTTGTGAGGATAAATAATTATCCCACCAATCTTTTAGTTGTCCAGTAAAACCTGCAGTTATCATTTTTGCTATATTACTATCATTATTACCAATTGTTTTACTTATGGTACTATACATCAACATTCTATGGGCCAGATTATAAATCTGTTTTTCTGTATAACCATCTAAATTCCATTCATAAATACATTTTCCATTGTAACTATTTTTACCTATGTATTCTTGTTCTTCATGTAGAATATCTACAGGAGAAGGTCTATTATAATAATGTATTCTTTGAGTTGGTCTATCAGCAAATTTATGTAATTTATTAATTTCATCATTTATAATGGTCTTATAATCCTTACTTTCTTCTAATTTATCTGAAAATTCATTTTCTAAGGTATTAATGTTTAATTTTTTAAATTTATTATCTATTAGCATTTCAAGATCTGATATAGTCTTTAATTTATAATTTTTTATTTCAGGAGGAGGTTGGAGTGTTAGGGTGGCTATAATCGCTTTCTTTCCCGAAGAATCTATATTAGATTTTTCTAATTTTGTATTAATGTATCTATTCTTTTATGAAGAGATATAATCTGTTCTCCTAGAACATTTAAATAAATGTTGGTATAATTTTGTTGTTCTATTATCTAATTTATCTGTTTTACAGTTATAGTTAAGGTATCACCTTCAAATATTTTTGAAAAGGCTGTAAAACTTACTATATTATTTTCTTTTTCCATATAAAAGGGTTGTTGATGAGGAAATATTCCATTTATGATATTTCCATTCAAAAGCTTATAATCTCTTTCTAGCACAGAAATATAAGGCTCAATATAATTAGACATAAACCATGGAACAAAAGGGAATAGAATATTTTGATAAGACAGAAATTTACAAAATTCATCAGAGATATGATTTCTTAATTTTTCATCAAAATTACGGAAAAACCACTTTCTAAATGGTTCCCATCGTGGTAAATTAAATTCTGTTTTAACTTTTTGCCTGGCCAAAGATCCAGGGCTAAAATCAATCTTGGGTTTATTCATAATGAAAAATTCATTTCAGATTCGGCTATTTCCGTATCTTTAGTGTTATAAACACCTTTTACAATATTTTCTTTATTTTTAAATGATTTCTCTACATGATGATTATGCTCATCACGTTCACTTACTTGTGAAGTAGAAACTCTGTAGGGAATATTATCCCTTTCCTCTATTAGAGGTGAAATAAAAGAATGCTCAGATCTAGTAGAATAAGATCTTGGGATATGACCCAATCTAGATGGAATATTATCCATCTGTATATAAACAATACCTTCCGGAGTCTGTTCAATATGATCATATTATGTTCAGTCTTAGACTGGATATGACCAGTTCTTTCAAGTTTCTATTGTTGAGGCATAGGGATTTCATCCCATTTTATAATTCTTCTAGTAGAAATTTTAGATCTATTAAAATTTGTTTCAATTAAAACCGTTTCATTTATTTGCTTGTCCATTAATTTACAATTAGGATTTAATGTAAATAATGGTTTATAATAAATTCTATAACATATACAAATGAGTTCTGATCCAGAAACATAATTATATCCATGGGTTTTAACATTTAATGTTAAAGCATCAAGGATGTTGATATCACTTAGAGATAAAGAAAGATTAGGATAAACATTAAAATAAACTGGGCCATGTGCCAAGCTTGATTGAATCACACCTATGAGTGATTGTTTCCAATTAAGGTTTCTTGCATCTCTTAGACATGCAATAAAACTTTCTGGTAAACTTTCTAATGTTAAAGGTTTGAATGCAATTTGCACTAATCCAATATGGATAAATTTATATAAATCTTTATAACGATTTGTATCATGTGAATTTAATAATTTAATTTCACTTTCTTCATCATCTAATAAAACTGATTCTTCAGTAGTTTTTACTACTTGTTTTAAACCTAATTTTTCAAAAGTACCTAACTGATATACAGTTTTTAATTCAATCCTAGGGATTGTCCATTTATTCAGTTCTTCCAATTTATCAGGAATATCCATCTCTTGTTTATGAGTATTTTTAATTTTTCTTTTATTTTTACTGAATAAATTCATTTGAATTTAATGAATTCATGTTAAACTATGAACCACATATATCACATAACTACATGGCTCTGATACAATATTAGGTCTGGTGGTAGTCATCCATGTAAGAACCCAGGTTAGAAGGTACAAGTTTTACAGGGAATCCAGATCCGTCAACATAATTACAAAAGATGAAACCGGGATCAACGTCTTAACACGCCTTCACAACCGCTTAAAACAGGCTAGCCCTCATCTTTCCATAATTATGGCCAGATTCAGATATCCTAACCCAAACCTTGAATTCTTACATTAGACTAATACGACCAGACAAAATAGGATCTTTACAACATAATTACAATGATATATATGATTGCATAGTTTAACATGGAAAGATTTAGCCTGCCATTAGGCTAAATCTAACATCAATAAATTATAAAAACTTATAATAAGAAACTAAAATAAGAAAGCTTTAAAACTTACCAGGGATAATTGAAGAGAAAACTTCAAACTTCTTATTGATTGAGAATTTTTACAAAGAAAGAGGGAGAGTTTTCTAGCTAATATTGAAATACCATATTAGGTCCGGTGGTAGTCACACATGTAAGAACCCAGGATAGAAGGTACAAGTTTTACAGGGAATCCAGATCCGTCCACATAATTACAAAAGATGAAACTGGGATCAATGCCTTAACACGCCTTCACAACGGCTTAAAACAGGCTAGCCCTCATCTTTCAATAATTATGGCCAGATTCAGATCTCCTAACCCAAACCTTGAATTCTTACATTAGACTAATACGACCAGACAAAATAGGATCTTCACAACATAATTACAGTGATATATATGATTGCATAGTTTAACATGGAAAGACTTAGCCTGCTATTAGGCTAAATCTAATATCAATAAATTATTGAAACTTATAATAAGAAACTAAAATAAGAAAGCTTTAAAACTTACCAGGGATAATTGAAGAGAAAACTTCAAACTTCTTATTGATTGAGAATTTTTACAAAGAGCGAGGGAGAGTTTTCTAGCTAATATTGAAATGCCTAAGTCTGAGTCTGCCCCTTTGGATGAGTTTTCATCCTTTTATAGACAAAGGAGGGGTCGGACTTCAGCTATTTTATCTATTCTATTTTACTTACGGATTTTAAATCCGAATAGCACTACTACTATTACATGCGGTCCCTATGAGAGTACAATTATTGCTATACAATAATTTCTATGAGAATACTATTATTGCTATGCACTAATTTCTATTACAAAAAATCTTTCATCATTTTGTCTTTATCTCTTTTCTGGTTTCTTCTTCAATTTCTTTGACCATTTGGTCAATGTCTGCTTCTGAGAAATCCTCCATATCAGGATCTTGAGATTCTCCTGCTAAGCAATCTTCATTAGAAGAACCTGTCATTGACACGTCTGTTTTATCATCTGTGATCTAATTTTTAACCAGATCTTTCTTTAATTCTTCCATATATGATCTGATAAGATCTTCCTTTGTGAGAACTTCTTTTTGCAACTTTAATTTGGTTGCAATATGATGGAAAGGGCTGGTTGATTCTATCTCGCCTTTTACCTTCATTGAATGATATAAATTATTCTTCTGCTGGATTTCATCCAAAATATTTTTACCATAAATTTCATTTGTTTCTGAGTTAATTTTAATCAACCTATCCCAAAACCTACTATGAGTAACTCTTCTGAGACATGGGATGTTTTGGTGAGTATAACCCACTTCAGGTGTCCATTTCCACACCCATGGTATGGAAAATTCAATAAAAAAATAACATAGAGGCTATTTCCTCTGAATATTGTTCTGAACTGATATAATCAGCTATTTTTGGGGATTTATTAATCCATTCACTATATAATGGTTTAAATTTGTCAGGGAGTATCTTCCCCGAGGTGCTATAAATATTCCACCATTGGATAAACCAATTTGGTAAGGGATTGTTATAAACATTCCCACAAACCTTTATTAACCAGGTGTGCTTCCTATTAGGATTTTCATATAGAAATGCTATATGAAAGGCATCGATATAATAACAATAATTATATTAAATGATAATTTAGATTCAGGAATTATAAATTCCTTTTCTTTAAGAGGAGATAATCTCCATTCTTCAACAGATATAATCCGTTTGATTATAATTTTGCTAAAATTATAAATATTAGCAACTTTAGTATTAGGATAAAAATGTGTGATATCACACGAGCTTACTTTAAGTATATGCTCATAATATGGTCTTTGTTTATATGATGTGACAGCATATGATGCTGTGTCCAGATACCGATTCATGAGTATCCAAGGATCATTTCTCCATTGGAGATCTTTATTATCCAAAAGAAATATAATTTCTTTATGTGTATTAGTATGATATGAGGCTATATTATCCTCTTCTGATATAACTTGGGAATATGATCCCGATGAGGAGGTTTCACTTTCCTGTTTTTGCTTATCAGCAAGAAATTTTTTAAATTCCTCATATAATGAGGCATCTGTATCAGCAATATTTTCAGCTATAAGCTTCTTGTTGCCCATTTGGACAAGAGCATTTTTTCCTGTATTGTGAGAGGTATTACCTTTCCCACGGCCACGGAAATTATTACCTCGTCCCCGCGGTATCATGTTGCAAAAATTCACACGTTAGAAAATCAGGAAGACTATTATCTTCTCCTTTCTTATAAATAATTTCAAAATCAAATGAGGCTAGATGAGCCTGCCATCTTGCAAACATTTGTTTAGAAACATCATGTTTAAAATCTTTATTAAACATAAATTTGGCTGCTTGGCAGTCAGTTTTAACTATAAACTTTTGATTATATAAATCATCTTGAAATTTTAAAATACATTTTACTATGGCCAAAATTTCTTTAGCAATAGTGGCATAATTTTTTTGACTATCAGTCCATTTTCCTGAATGGCATCTAATTAATCTTTCCCGGTTATCATCAGGACATATTTGAGTTAAGATACCTCTATAACCTATATCAGAGGCATCTGTTTCAATAATTTTTTTCCAATTATGATTTGCTAATATTAAGCAAGGCAATGTTTTTACTTTTTCTTTTATTTTCTGGACTATCTTAGTATGCTGGGCAGTCCAGGGTTTAGGATTCTTTTTTAATCTATCATGTAAGATAGTTGTATCATAAGCTAAATTTTTATAATATGGTAAAATATAATTTAAACTTCCTAAGAATCTCTGTAACTGAGATTTATCTAAGATTTCATCAGGAAATTTAGATGCAAAATCAATACTTCTATTAATAGGAATTGTTTTTCCCTTTTCAATAGTATGACCTAAAAATCTAATATTGGTTTGAAATAAAAACCATTTTTGGTTTTGAAATAACTAAACCATTGTGTATTACTAATTTTTTAAATATATCAAGATGTTCAAAATGTTGTTGAACATTTTTAGAGAATACTAAAATATCATCTATATAGACTAGTATAAATTCACTATAAGGAAAAAAAAATATCATTCATAATCTTCTGAAATTCAGAAGGTGCATTTTTCAAACCAAAAGGCATCACTTTCCATTCAAAGTGTCCTACGGGAACATTAAAAGCTGTTTTATATTGGTCAGCTTCAGCTATCTGAATATGCCAATAACCTGATTTTAAATCAAATTTAGAAAATATTATTGATTCATATAATTTGTCTAATAGATTTTTCTTATTAGGAATTGGGTCTCTGATCCATTTTAATACTTTATTCAAGGGTTTATAATTTATTACCAATCTTGGTACCCCTCATTCTATTTCACTATGTTTATTAACATAAAAACCTGTACATGACCAATGTGAGTTTGATTCTTTAATCAATTCTTTTCTTAATAAAGAAGTAATTTCTTCTTTACATAATTCTAAATATTTAGAATTCATCTGACAAGGTCTTGCCTTTGTCGGTATATTGTTTTCATCAAAATTATCAATATAAGGAAGATTAACTATATGCTTTTTTCTATTCCAAAAAGCATTAGGATGTTCATTACAAATTTAATGAAATATTATTTTGAATTCTTTTAATCTTATCTTGTAATTTAGGATTTTGTAAAATTTCTTCAATATTGAAAGAATTTATTTCATAATTCAGAAAATTAATTTGATTTTGTTTTCTTAAAATAAAATCTTTAATTTCATTAACAAATCTAGTGTTTGGTTCGGTTATAAACTGAAAAGAAACCGGAGTTTTCTCATAAGTTCCTATAAGGCAATCGGTTCCCATATGAGTAATGGGAAAATTTTTCTTTATGAAAGGAGTGCCAAGTATAACTTGGATGGTTATATTTTTTGCTAGTAAAAAACTTTTAGGAATGCAAACTTTATTATTGCAAATATATGCACGTGGTAGTTTGAAATTAATTTGTAATTTCTGACCACCTGAATGTCTCAAACTATGAGTGGTTTTCTCAAAATATTTTGTAGGAATCAATCCTTCTTGTATGACACTAATATCTGCACATGTATCTATTAATGCAGTTAGTTCCATAAAACCAGTATAAGTGATGAAATTAATAAATTACATAAATTTGCTGATAGACCAACTCAAAGAATACAATATTATAATAGACATTCTCCTGTAGATATTCTACATGAAGAACAAGAATACATAGGTAAAAATAGTTACAATGGAAAATGTATTTATGAATGGAATTTAGATGGTTATACAGAAAAACAGATTTATAATCTGGCCCATAGAATGTTGATGTATAGTATCATAAGTAAAACAATTGGTATTAATGATAGTAATATAGGAAAAATGATAACTGGAGGTTTTACTGGACAACTAAAAGGTTGGTGGGATAATTATTTATCCTCACAAGATAAGGAAGAAATCTTTCGTAGTATAAAACAAGAAGGTAATCAAATTAGTGAAACATCAGTTTATACACTGGTAGTAACTATATTAGAACATTTCACAGGACGAATATCTGATAATAGTGAAAATATTCGTACCTTATTACAAAATCTAAGATGTAAAACACTATCTGATTTTAGATGGTATAATGATGCTTTTTTTAATAGAGTTATGGAATTACCAGAGAGTAATAGTATACATTAGAAGTCAAAATTTATAGATGGACTACCCAATTTATTTGCTGAAAGAGTCAGGAAAACTCTTAGGAATGATAGAATGACTATTCCTTATGAAAGTTATACTTATGGAAACCTCATAGGTACTTGTGTACAAGAGGGTATAGCCCTGTGCAATGAAATAAAACTAAATCAACAAATTAAAAGACAAAGACTAACTGAAAGAAAACAATTAGGACAATTCTGTAGTCAATTTGGGATGGAAATTCCATCAGAAAGAAAATTCATATCAAATTATAGAAAAGATGATAAATATGTTAAAAAGAAAAAGAGAAAATATTCTCAAGAAAAATTAGCTAAAAAATGGAAAAGAAAATCTGATAGATTAGAGCGAAGAAATGATAGAAATAATATTGTGTGTTATAAACGTAAAAGAATAGGACATTACGCTAATAAGTGTAAAATGAAGAAAAAGATTAATAGTTTGGAAATTAGTGAAGAATTAAAAGATTCTTTAGAAAAATTATTTATAGAATCTGATTAATAAGATATTACTTCAGAATCAGAAATATACCAGATAACTGATCATACTGAAACTTCAGAAGATAATACATGTTGCATTCCTTGTAGAAATGAAAATAGTCCTGATAAGGATGAAAATGAAGATGATTATTATAGAATAATATCTCAATTCAGAGATTCTGATATTAATGTTTTAAGTAATAATAATATTTTAGAATTCTTGAAATTAATAAAAGATCAAGAACTAAGATCTAGAATAATTGAACAAGTAGATAATATTCCCTCTTCTAGTAATAATACAGAAGAATTAGAGTTAATAGAAAATAATAATCCTTATACTACGTCAGAAGTTTATAAAATAATGAAACAAAAGAATAATAATTCTCAAAAATCCCCTAGTACAATAAATGATTTGTATGAAGAAATTAATACACTTAAGAATGAAATTAAATTGTTAAAACAAGTTAATAAAAATTTAGATATTCGAATTTCCAATTTATAAATTAAGAAGGAAACTACTTTAATAACACCAAATCCTTTTGAAAATCTTAATAAGATTGGTGAAGAAAATTTTCTATCTGTTTTAGATATTATAACATCTTTTAAATTTTATGTTAAAATAACATTATTAATAAATCATGATGAAATTATGGAACTAACTGAATTAATAGATACAGGTGCAGATATTAGTGTCATACAAGAAGGATTGATTCCTACAAAATATTTTGAGAAAACCACTCATACTTTGAGACATGCAGGAGGTCAGAAATTACAAATTAATTTCAAACTACCACGTGCATATATTTGCAATAATAAAGTTTGCATTCCTGAAAGTTTTTTATTAGAAAAAAATATAACCAACCAAGTTATACTTGGCACTCCTTTCATAAAGAAAATTTTTCCCATTACTCATATAGGAACCGATTGCCTTATAGGAACTTATGAGAAAATTCCGGTTTCTTTCCAGTTTATAACTGAACCAAACACTAGATTTGTTAATGAAATTAAAGATTTTATTTTAAGAAAATAAAATCAAATTAATTTTCTGAATTATGAATAAATTCTTTAAATATTGAAGGAATTTTACAAAATCCTAAATTACAAGATAAGATTAAAAGAATTCAAAATAATATTTCATTAAAAATTTGTGATGAACATCCTAATGCTTTTTGGAATAGAAAAAAGCATATAGTTAATCTTCCTTATATTGATAATTTTGATGAAAACAATATACCGACAAAGGTAAGACCTTGTTAGATGAATTCTAAATATTTAGAATTATGTAAAGAAGAAATTACTTCTTTATGAAGAAAAGAATTGATTAAAGAATCAAACTCACCTTGGTCATGTACAGGTTTTTATGTTAATAAACATAGTGAAATAGAAAGAGGGGTACCAAGATTGGTAATAAATTATAAACCCTTGAATAAAGTATTAAAATGGATCAGACACCCAATTCCTAATAAGAAACAACTATTAGACAGATTATATGAATCAATAATATTTTCTAAATTTGATTTAAAATCAGGTTATTGGCAGATTCAGATAGCTAAAGCTGACCAATATAAAACAGCTTTCAATGTTCCCATAGGACACTTTGAATGGAAAGTGATGCCTTTTGGTTTGAAAAATGCACCTTCTGAATTTCAGAAGATTATGAATGATATTTTTATTCCTTATAGTGAATTTATATTAGTCTATATAGATGATATCTTAGTATTTTCTAAAAATGTTCAACAACATTTTGAACATCTTGATATATTTAAAAAATTAGTAATACAAAATGGTTTAGTTATTTCCAAATCAAAAATGGTCTTATTTCAGACTAATATCATATTTTTAGGACATAATATTGATAAGGGATAGATAATTCCTATAAATAGAAGTATTGATTTTGCTTCTAAATTTCCTGATGAAATTCTTGATAAAAACCAATTACAGAGATTTCTAGGAAGCTTAAATTATATTTTACCATATTATAAACATTTAGCTTATGATACAGCTATCTTATATGATAGATTAAAAAAGAATCATAAATCTTGGACTAATCAGCATACTCAAATAGTCTAGAAAATAAAGGAAAAAGTCTAAACATTGCCTTGCTCGATATTAGCAAATCCTAATTGGCAAAAAATTATAGAAATAATGCCTCTGATATAAGTTATGGAGGTATCTTAACTCAAATTTGTCCTGATAATAACAGAGAAAATTTAGTGAGATATCACTCAGGTAAATGGACTGATAGTCAAAGAAATTATGCTACTATTGCTAAAGAAATTTTAGCCATAGTAAAATGTATTTTAAAATTTCAAGATGATTTATATAATCAAAAGTTTATAGTAAAAACTGACTGCCAAGTAGCCAAATTTATGTTTAATAAAGATTTTAAACATAATGTCTCTAAGCAGATGTTTGCTAGGTGGCAGGCTCATTTAGCCCCATTTGATTTTGAGATTATTTATAAAAAATGTGAAGAAAATAGTCTTCCAGACTTTCTAACAAGAGAATTTTTGCAGCATGATACAGCGGGGAAGAGGCAATAGTGTCCGTGGCCGTGGGAGAGGTAATACCTCTCAAAACACAGGGAAAAATGTGATTGTCCAAATGGGCAATAAACAGCTTATAGCTGAAAATCTTACTAATAAAGAAGATGATGCCTTATTATATGAGGAATTCAAGCAATATCTTGCTAATAAAAAGAAACAGGCAGGTGAAACCTCCTCCTCTAGGTCATATTCCCAGATAATATCTGAAGAGGATAATATAACCTCTTATCATAATAATACTCATAAAGAAATTATATTTCTTTTGGAAAATAAAGACCTACAATGGAAAAATGATCCATGGTTATTAATGAATAGATACCTGGATACATCATATGCTGCTACCTCTTATAAACAAAGACAATATTATGAGCAAATACTTAAAGTAAGCTCTTGTGATATTACACATTTTTATCCTAGTACCAGAGTTGCTAATGTTTATAATTTTAGCAAAATTATAATAAAAAGGATTATATCCATAGAAGAGTGGGGTATGTCTCCTCTTAGAGAAAAGGAATTCATAATTCCTGAATCTAAAGTATCATTAAAATATAATTATTGGGATTATATTGATGCATTTTATAAAGCATTTTTATATAAAAATCCCACTAAAAAACATACTTGGTTAATAAAAGTATGCGGGAATGTTTATAACAACCCCTACCAAATTGGTTTTTACAATGGTGGACCATTTATGGCACCTCTGGGAAAATATTCCCTGATAAATTCAAATCATTATATGGTGAACGGATTAATATATCCCCCAAGATAGCTGATTATATCAGTTTAGATCAATATTCAGAGGAAATAGCCTCTATGTAATTTTTTATAGAATTTTCCATACCATGGGTGTGGAAATGGACTCCAGAAGTGGGTTATACCCAACACAATATTCCATGTCTTAAAAGAGCTACTCATAGTAGATTTTGGGGCAGGTTGATTAAAATCGACCCAGAAACCAAAGAGATTTATGGTAAAAATATTTTGGATGAAATCCAACAAAAAAAATTGATTTATACAAACAAATGAAAGAAAAAGGCGAGATTAAATCCACAAGCCCCTTTCATCATATTATAACAAGATTAAAATTCCAAAAAGACGTTATATCAAAGGACGATCTTATCCGTTCATATATGGAAGAACTGAAAAAGGAGCTTGTAAAAAATTTGCTCACAGATGATAAAACCGACATGTCAATGGCAGGATCATCAAATGAAGAATGTCTTTCTGGGGAATCCCAAGATCCAGATTTGGATGAATTTTCTGCAACAGATATTGACCAAATGGTCCAAGATATTGAAGATGCAGCAAGGAAAGAGCTTAAAGAATAACGACAAGATGCATTATTGTGTAGGCACTATTGTTATACAATAATTGTACCCTTATAGGCCCCACATGTAATAGACTATGCTGATAGCATTATTGCGGATTTAAAATTTTTTGTAAATTAGAATAGATAAAAAAGTTGAAGTCCGCCCCTTTATTTGTTTATAAAAGGATGGACACTCATCCTTAAGAGGCAGGACCTCAAATATAGAAATTAGAATTCTCTCTCCCTCTCCTCTCATTGTAAAAATTTTTACATTAATAAGAAGTTTGAAATCTCTTCTCTTTATCCCTGGTACGTTTTTAAGCTTTCTTATTTTTACTTTTCTTGTTTTAAGTTTTTTTTTTATTATTGTTCTTAGGTTTAGCCTAATGGAAGGCTAAATCTTTCCATGTTAAACTATGCAATCATATATATCATTGTAGTTATGTTGTTAAGATCCTTATTTTGTCTGGTTGGATAATAGTCTAATGTAAGGATTCAAGGTTTGGGTTAGAAGATCTAGATCTGGCCATAATTATTAGATGAGGGCTAGCATGTTAAAAGCCGTTGAGAAGGCGTGTTAAGGCGTTGATCTCGGTTTTATCTTTCATAATTATGCTGACAGATCTGGCTTTTCTGTAAAATTTGAGCCTTATAACCTGGGTTCTTACATGGATGACTACCACCGGACCTCATATGGTTAAGCTTTCTTATTTCTTATTTCCATGTTAAACTACGCAATCATATATATCATTGTAATTATGTTGTGAAGATCCTTATTTTGTCTGGTTGGATAGTAGTCTAATGTAAGGATTCAAGGTTTGGGTTAGAAGATCTAGATCTGGCAATAATTATTAGATGAGGGCTAGCCTGTTAAAAGCCGTTGAGAAGGCGTGTTAAGGCGTTGATCCCGGTTTCATCTTTCATAATTATGCTGACGGATTTGGCTTTTCTGTAAAATTTGAGCCTTATAACTTGGGTTCTTACATGGATGACTACCACCGGACCTCATATTGGTATCAGAGCCAAATGTAATTATATGATATGTAATTATATCAGAGCCAAATGTAATTATACAATAAGAGAGTCAAACTCACCCTGGTCTTGTACAGGTTTCTATGTTAATAAACATAGTGAAATAGAAAGAGGTGTACCTAGATTGGTTATAAATTACAAACCTCTAAATAAAGTATTAAAATGGATAAGACACCCAATTCCCAATAAAAAGGATTTATTAGATAGAATATATGATGCTCTAATATTTTCTAATTGATTTAAAATCAGAATATTGGCAGATTCAAATAGCTGAAGCTAACCAATATAAAACAGCTTTTAATGTTCCAACTGGACACTTTGAATGAAAAGTGATGCCCTTTGGACTAAAGAATGCCCCTTCTGAATTTCAGAATATTATGAATGATATCTTCATTCCTTATAGTGACTTTATATTAGTCTATATTGATGATATATTAGTATTTTCTAAGAATATTCAACAACATTTTGAACACTTAGATATATTTAAAAAATTAGTTATACAAAATGGCTTAGTTATATCTAAACCTAAAATGGTTTTATTCCAGACCAATATTAGATTTTTAGGCCATAATATTGAAAGGGGAAAAATAATCCCTATTAATAGAAGTATCGACTTTGCTTCTAAATTTCCAGATGAAATTCTGGATAAAACTCAGTTACAAAGATTTTTAGGAAGTTTGAATTATATTCTACCATATTATAAGAATTTAGCTTATGATACAGCTATTTTATATGAAAGATTAAAAAAGAATCCCAAGCCTTGGACTTCTCAGCATACTGAGACAGTCAAGAAAATTAAAGAAAAAGTTAAAACTTTGCCTTGTTTAATATTAGCCAATCCTACTTGGCAAAAGATTATAGAAACAAATGCCTCTGATATAGGGTATGGAGGTATCTTAACCCAGATTTGTCCTGTTAATAACAGACCACATTTAGTAAGATATTATTCAGGAAAATGGACTGATAGTAAGAAAAACTATGCTACTGTAGCTAAAGAAATTTTAGCTATTGTAAAATGTATTTTAAAATTTCAAGATGATTTATATAATCAAAAATTTATTATTAAAACAGACTGCCAAGCAGCCAAATTTATGTTCAAAAAAGATTTTAAACATGACGTTTCTAAGCAAATGTTTGCTAGGTGGCAGGCTCATTTAGCCCCATTTGATTTTGAAATTATTTATAAAAAAAGAGAAGAAAATAATCTTCCTGATTTTCTAACCCGTGAATTCTTGCAGCATGATACCGCGGGGACAAGGGAATAATTCCAGAGGACGAGGGAGAGGTAATACCTCTCAACCTAAAGGGAAAAATGTGATTATACAGCGAGGCAATAAACAGCTAATAGCTGAAAATATTGCTCATATTAATGATGATGAAGCCCTCTTATACGAGGAATTCAAAAAGCAGTATCTTGCTAAACAGAAACAGGCAGGTGAAACCTCCTCATCAGGCTCATATGCCCAGGTTATATCTGAAGAAGATAATATCACTTCTTATTATACTCATCCCCATAAAGAAATTATATTTCTTTTGGAGGATAAAGACTTACAATGGAAGCATGATCCATGGTTATTAATGCAAAGATACATGGATACAGCATCATATGCTGAGACATCTTATAAACACAGATTATATTATGAGCAGATACTTAAAGTAAGCTCGTGCGATATAACGCATTTTTATCCCAGTACTCGTACTGATGCTAAGATTTATAATTTTAGCAAGATTATCATTAAACGGAGTATATCCATTGAAGAGTGGGGTATTTCTCCTCTCAGACAGAAGGAATTCATAATTCCTGATACAAAAATTCTATTAAAATATAATTATTGGGATTATGTGGATGCCTTTTATAAAGCATTCCTCTATGAAAATCCTATTAAGAAACATACTTGGCTTATTAAAGTATGTGGCAATGTTTATAACAGCCCTTTACCAAATTGGTTTTTACACTGGTGGACTATATGGTACATCTGGGAAAATACACCCTGATAAATTTAAGGCATTATATGCTGAGTGGATTAATATATCCCCTAAGATAAATGATTATATCAGTCGTGATCAATATTCTGAGGAAATAGCCTCTATGATATTTTTTATTGAATTTTCCATACCATGGGTGTGGAAATGGACACCTGAAGTGAGTTGTACTCCGCAAAATATACCTTGTTTAAAACGCACTACTTATAGTCGATTCTGGGATCGATTAATTAAAATAGACCCAGAAACAAAAGACATTTATGGGAAAAATATTTTGGATGAAATCCAACAGCATATTAAATCTTATAGACAACTAAAAGATCAAGGCGAGATTAAATCTATTAGCCCTTTTCATCATATTCCACAAGATTAAAATTACAGAAAGATGTTATATCCAAGGAAGATTTGATTAAATCCTATATGGAAGAATTAAAGAAGGAGCTGGTTAAAAATTTGCTCCCTGAAGATAAAACTGATGTATCTATGACAGGCTCCTCTAATGAAGACTGTCTAGCTGGTAAATCACAAGATCCTGATATGGAAGATTTCTCACAGGAAGATATTGACCACATGGTCCAGAATATGGAAGATGCTGTCCGAAAAGACTTAAAGTGATTAGGACAAAATAGGTCACTGTTATACCCCAATTATTGTACCCTTAAAGGGACCCATGTAATAGTGACAGGCATTAAATGTAATAGTGTCAGACCTTATTGCGGATTTAAAATCCTTTGTAAATTGTAATAGATAGAATAGGTGAAGTCCGCCTTTCTCATTTGTCTATAAAAGGATGCATTCTCATCCTACAAAGGCAGGACCTCAGATACAGATTTTCTAGCTATTCTCCTCCTCTCTCTATAAAGTTTTCATCTTTTTAATACAAGAGTTTTTCAAGCTTTCTCTTTATTATCCCTGGTAAGTCTTAAAGACTTTCTTTCTTTATTGGTTTTTATAATATATTGTTCTTAGGATTAGCCTAATGAAAGGCTAAATCCTTCCGTGTTAAACTATGCAATTATATACATATTCTCATAAGTATGTTGTGAAGATCCTTATTTTGTCTGGTTGGTTAGTAGTCCAATATAAGATCATCAGGTTAGAAGGTAGAAATTTTACAAAACAGCTAGATCCGTCAACATAATTATAGAAGATGAAACCGGGATCAACGTCTTTACACGCCTTCACAACGGCTTAAAACAGGCTAACCCTCATCTGCCAATAATTATGGCCAGATCTAGATCTTCTAACCCAAATCGTGACTACCACCGGACCTAATTTGGTATCAGAGCCATGTAATTATGAAATATGTATATGATTCATAGTTTAACATGAATCTTTATTAAATTCAAATGAATTTATTTAATCATAAAAGAAATATTAAAAATGCTCATAAGCAAGAACTGGATATTCCAGAAAATCTTGAAGGACTTAATAAATGGACAATCCCTAGGATTGATTTTTAGCTAATAGAAAGCTTTCATGAATACAAACTTTATTGTTACAAATATATGCACGTGGTAATTTAAAATTAATTTGTAACTTTTCACCACCTGCATGTCTCAAACTATGAGTTGTTTTTTCAAAATATTTGGTAGGAATTAATCCTTCCTGTATAACATTAATATCTGCTCCTGTATCAATTAAAGCAGTGAATTATCTGATTTCATCATGATTTATTAATAAAGTGATTTTCACATAAAATTTAAAAGATGTGATCATGTCTAAAACTGTTAGAAAATTTTCTTCACCAATCTTATTAAGATTGTCAAATAAATCTGGTGTAACCAAGGTATAATCCTTCTTAGTTTTTAAATTAGAAACCCTAATATCAAGATTTTTATTAATTTGTTTTAGCATTTTAATCTCATCTTTAAGATTATTAATTTCGCCATATAAATCATTTAATGTAGTAGGAGATTTATGAGAATTATCATATCTCTGTTTCATAAGTTTATAAACTTCTGTCATTGTATAAGGATTATTATTAGATTTAAATTCTTCTTCTATTTTAGTACTATTAGTACTAGTAGATGGAATGTCATCTAATTGTTCTATTATTCTAGACCTTAATTCTTGGTCTTTTATTGTCTTTAAGAATTCTAAAATATTATTATTACTTAAAACATTAATATCAGAATCTTTAAATTGAGATATTAATTTATAATAATCATCTTCTGAATTTTCCTTTTCAGAATTACTAGGCCCTTGTTTACAAGGACACATATTTTCTTCTGAATCTTCAGAAGGATCAGTTATATGATCAATTTCTGAGTCTGAAGTAATATCTTCAGAATCATCAGATTCCAAAAATAATTTTTCTAAAGAATCTTTTAATTCTTCACTAATGTCAAGATTATTAATCTTTTTCTTCATCTTACACTTATTAGCGTAATGGCCTATTCTTTTACATTTATAGCAGACAATATTATTTTTGTCTTTCCTTCGTTCTAATCGATCAGATTTTCTTTTAGCTTTTTTATCTAATTTTGCTTGAGAATATTTTCTCCTTTTCTTTTTAATATATTTATCATCTTTTCTATAGTTATTAACTATTTTCCTTTGCGATGGAATATCCGTCCCAAATTGACTACAAAATTGGCCTAACTGATTTCTTTCAGTTAACCTTTGGCGTTTAAGTTGTTGGTTTAATTTGATTTCATTACATAAGGCTATACCCTCATGTATGCAAGCAGATATAAGATTGCCATAAGTATAACTTTCATAAGGAATAGATATTCTATCATTCCTAAGAGCTTTTCTAACTCTTTCAGCAAATAAGAGTGGTAGTCCATCTATAAACTTGGACTTCCAATGAGTACTATTACTCTCAGGCAATTCCATAACCCTATTAAGGAATTGGTCTTTATACCACCTAAATTATGTTAGTGTTTTACACTTATAATTTTGTAATAACGTTCTAATAGTTTCATTATCATCGGAAATTCTTCCTGTGAAATGTTCTAATATAGTAACTATCAGTGTATAAACTGCCTGTTCGCTAGTGCGACCATCTTCTTCTTGTTTAAGAGTATGATAAATTTCTTCTTTATCTTGGGAAGAGAGATAATGATCCCACCAACCTCTAAGTTGGCCAGTAAATCCTGCAACTATCATTTTTGCAATATTACTGTCACTATTCCCAATCAGTTTACTGACTGTGCTATACATAAGCATCCTATGAGTCAGATTATAAATCTGTTTTTCTGTATATCCATCTAAATTCCATTCATAAATGCTTTTCCCATTATAACAATTATTTCCTATATATTCCTGTTCTTCATGTAGAATATCTACAGAAGAAGGTCTACTATAATAATTTATTCTTTGGGTTGGCCTATCAGCAAACCTATATAATTTATTAATTTTATCTTTTATGACTTGTTTATTTTTATTTTCTGTAAATCTTTCACAAAATTCATTTTGTAATGTATGAATATTTAATTTTTTAAATTTTTGTTCTATTAATGTTTCAAGATCAGACATAGTCTGTAACTTATAATTTTTTATTTCAAGGGGAGGCTGCAAAGGTGGAGTGGCTATAACTACCTTTTTCCCTGAAGACTCTGGAGATGAAGATTTATCTAATTTGTTTAATAGTAAATCGATTCTCTTATGAAGAGAAAGAATTTGTTTTCCTAAAACATACAAATAAATGTTTGTATAATTTTGTTGTTCTATAATTTGATTAATTTGTTTTACAGTAATACTTAAAGTATCATTTTCAAATATTTTTGAAAATGCTGTAAAACTAACAATATTATTTTCCTTTTCTAAATAAAAAGGTTGTTGAGGAGGCAATATGCCTTTAATTATATTTCCATTTAAGAGTTTATAATCTCTTTCTAACACAGAAATATAAGGTTCAATATAATTGGACATTCACCATGGAACAAATGGAAATAAAATATTATGTGAAGCTAAGAATTTATAAAATTCATCAGAAACATAGTTTCTTAATCTATCATCAAAATTAGGGAAAAACCACTTTCTAAATGGTTCCCACCTGGGTAAATTAAATTCTGCTTTAACTTTTTGCCTGGCCTCAGATCCAGGGCTAAAATCAATTTTAGGTCTATTCATAATGAAAAATTCATTTCTGATTCGGTTATTTCCGCATCTTTAGTATTATAAATACCTTTTACTATATTTTCTTTAGTTTTAAAAACTTTTTCTACATGATGATTATGCTCATCACGTTCACTTACCTGGGAGGTAGACACTCTGTAAGGAATATAATCCTGGTCCTCTATAAGAGGTGAAATATATGATCTTGCAGATCTTGTGGAAAAAGTCCTTGGGATATTACCCAATTGAGATGGAGTATGACCCATCTGTATATAAACAGTTCCTTCTGGAGTTTGTGTAATATTGTCAATATTATATTCAATCTTGGACTGGATATGACCAGTACGTTCAAGTTTCCATTCTTGAGGCATCGGAATTTCATCCCATTTTATAATTCTTCTAGTGGAGGTCTTAGATCTATTAAAATTAGTTTCTATTAAAACAGTTTCATTTATCTTTTTATCCATTAATTTACAATTAGGATTTAATATAAATAATGGTTTATAATAAATTCTATAACAGATACATATAAGTTCTGAACCAGAAACATAGTTATATCAATGAGTTTTAACATTTAATGTTAAAGTGTCAAGTATATTAACATCACTTAATGAAAGTGATAAATTAGGATAAACATTAAAATATACTGGGCCATGGGCCAAACTATAGCTAAAGAAATTTTAGCAATTGTTAAATGTATTTTAAAATTTCATGATGATTTATATAATCAGAAATTTATTGTTAAAACAGATTGTCAAGCGGCAAAATTTATGTTTAATAAAGATTTTAAACACGATGTCTCTAAGCAGATGTTTGCGAGGTGGCAAGCTCATTTAGCCCCTTTTGATTTTGATATTGTTTATAAAAAGGGAAAAGAAAATAATCTTCCTGACTTCTTAACGCGTGAATTTTTACAGCATGCAGGGCAGGGGAAATAATTTCCGCGGTCGTGGCAGAGGTAATACCTCTCAAGCCAAAGGCAAAAATGTTGTTATACAACAAGGCAATAAGCAGCTTATAGCTAAAAATATTGCTAATCTTAAAGATGATGAAGCCCTCTTATATGAGGAATTCAAAAAGCAATATCTTGCTAAAAAGGAAGGTCAAACCTCCTCTTCAAGTTCATATGCTCATATTATATCTGATGAAGATAATACTACTTCATATCATACACATTCTCATAAAGAAATTATATTTCTTTTAGAGAATAAAGATTTACAATGGAAACATGATCCATGGTTATTGAAGATACCTGGATACATCGGCATATGCCTCAACCTCGTATAAACACAAGTTATTTTATGAGCAGATACTTAAAGTTAACTCATGCGATATAACGTATTTCCACCCAAGTGGATACAATGATGCTAAAGTTTATAATTTTAGCAAAATTATTATTAAAAGGATTATATCCATTGAAGAATGGGGTATTTCCCCTCTCAAAGAACGGGAGTTTATAATTCCTGATACAAAGATGTCTTCAAGATACAATTATTGGGATTATAAAGATGCATTTTATAAAGCATTTTTATATGAAAATCCTATGCATAAGCATACTTGGTTAATCAAGATCTGTGACAATGTTTATAACAGTCCCATACCAAATTGGTTAATACATTGGTGGTCCATATATGGAACATCTGGGAAAATACTCCCTGAAAAATTCAAAGCATTATATGCTGATTGGGTAAATTTATCCCCAAAATTGGCTGATTATATCAGCATGGAATTATATTATGAGGATATAGCCTCAATGATATTTTTTATTGAATTCTACATACCATGGGTGTGGAAATGGTCTCCGGAAGTGAGTTATACTCATCAACATATTCCATGTTTAAAACGAACTACTTATAGTAGATTCTGGGATCGATTGATTAAAACAGATCCAGAAACAAAAACTATATATGGTAAAAATATTTTGGATAATATCCAAAATCACAATGAGTCTTATAGACGTTCCAAAGAACAAGGAGAGATTAAATCTCTCAGCCCCTTCCATCATATTACCACAAGGTTAAAATTATAAAATGATGTTATATCAAAAGAAAAATTGATTAAATCTTATTTAGAAGAAGTTAAAAAGGAGCTGGTTAAAAATTTGCTCCCTACAGATGATAAAGCGGATATATCCATGACAGGCTCTTCAAATGAAGATTATTTAGCCGGGGAATCCCAAGATCCTGATATGGATGAAGAGTTGTCTCAGACAGCAATTGACCAGATGGTCCAAGAAATTAAAGATGAAGCCAAACAAAAATTAAAGTGATATGGCCGACCACATTATTGTTATACACAATAATTGTCCTTTAAATGGGACCCAGCAACAATGCTTAGCATTATTACGGATTTAAAATCCTTTTGTAAATTGTATTGTTCCGGATTTAAAATCCGATTATAAAAATTGTAATAGATAGGATTTGAAGTCCGCCTTTTCCAATTGTCTATATAAGGAGGCATTCTCATTCTCCTAAGGCAGGACCTCATAGTTAGAATTCTCTACTTCTCCCTCTCCTCTCTCATTGTAAAGTTTTCATATTTTAAATACAAGAGTTTTCAAGTTTTCTCTCCATCCCTGGTAAGCTTTTCTTTTCTTTTCTTTTCTTTATTTTGTTTAAATAAATTTATATATTTTGAAGGATTAGCCTCATGGAAGGCTAAGTCCTTTCATGTTAAACTATGATATCATATATATCATGATGATTATGTTGTGAAGATCCGTCAGCATAATTATCAAAGAATAAAACTGGGATCAACGCCTTAACACTGAATCCTCAGGTTGTACAGTACAGCACAAATTAACTCTCCATCTGATGTTATCTTTGTTAACTGATTCTGTTATAATTGATGTGTAAAACCAGTTTTCCTTTCCTTTGATCAGTATGTTATTTGTTAAATTTAATTAAAATTTATGATTACTTCCAATGTTTATGGTCTAATGTTATATTAAACAGCTTCGAGTTAAACGACGTCAATTTTCGAGGTTTGATGAGTTTTCGAGAAAAATTTTTTTGGCCGAAGCGCAAATTTTTTTTCCTAATGTTATATTAAACGGCTTCGAGCCTTCACTCAACGGCTTTCAACAGGCTACCCCTTATTCTTTGAATAATTATGGCCAGTTCCAGAGTGCATAACCCACTCCTGATCCTCACATAAGACTACTAACCAACCAGACAAAATAAGGATCTTCACAACATAATCATCATGATATATATGATATCATAGTTTAACATGAAAGGACTTAGCCTTCCATGAGGCTAATCCTTCAAAATATATAAATTTATTTAAACAAAATAAAGAAAAGAAAAGAAAAGCTTACCAGGGATGGAGAGAAAACTTGAAAACTCTTGTATTTAAAATATGAAAACTTTACAATGAGAGAGGAGAGGGAGAAGTAGAGAATTCTAACTATGAGGTCCTGCCTTAGGAGAATGAGAATGCCTCCTTATATAGACAATTGGAAAAGGCGGACTTCAAATCCTATCTATTACAATTTTTACAATTGGATTTTAAATCCGGAACAGTACAATTTACAAATGGATTTTAAATCCGTAATAATGCTGAGCACTATTTCTGGATCCCATTTAAAGGACAATCATGGTGTATAACAATAATGTTGTCGGCCACATTACTTTAACTTTTGTTTGGCTTCATCTTCAATTTCTTGGACCATTTGGTCAATTGCTGTCTGAGACAACTCTTCATCCATATCAGGATCTTGGGATTCCCCAGCTAAATAATCTTCATTTGAAGAGCCTGTCATGGATATATCCGCTTTTTCTTCTGTAGGGAGCAAATTTTTAACCAGCTCCTTTTTAACTTCTTCTAAATAAGATTTAATCAATTCTTCTTTTGATATAACATCATTTTGTAATTTTAACCTTGTGGTACTATGATGGAAGGGGCTAAGAGATTTAATCTCTCCTTGCTCTTTGGAACGTCTATAAGACTCATTGTGATTTTGGATATTATCCAAAATATTTTTACCATATATGGTTTTTGTTTCTGGATCTGTTTCAATCAAGCGATCCCAGAATCTACTATAAGTAGTTCGTTTTAAACATGGAATATGTTGAGGAGTATAACTCACTTCCGGAGACCATTTCCACACCCATGGTATGGAGAATTCAATAAAAAATATCATTGAGGCTATATCCTCAGAATATAATTCCATGCTGATATAATCAGCCAATTTTGGGGATAAATTTACCCAATCAGCATATAATGCTTTGAATTTTTCAGGGAGTATTTTCCCAGATGTTCCGTATATGGACCACCAGTGTATCAACCAATTTGGTATGGGGCTATTATAAACATTGTCACAGATCTTGATTAACCAAGTATGCTTATGCATAGGATTTTCATATAAAAATGCTTTATAAAATGCATCTTTATAATCCCAATAATTATATTTTAAAGGAATCTTTGTATTAGGAATTATAAACTCTCGTTCTTTGAGAGGGGAAATACCCCATTCTTCAATGGATATAATCCTTTTAATAATAATTTTGCTAAAATTATAAACTTTAGCGTCATTGTATCCACTTGGGTGGAAATACGTTATCTCGCATGAGCTTACTTTAAGTATCTGCTCATAGAATAACCTGTGTTTATACGAGGTTGAGGCATATGCCGATGTATCCAGGTATCTTTGCATCAATAACCATGGATCGTGTTTCCACTGTAAAACTTTACTCTCTAAAAGAAATATAATTTCTTTATGAGAATGTGTATAATATGTAGTATTATCTTCATCAGATATAATCTGAGCATACGAACTAGATGCGGAGGTATGACCTTCCTTTTTAGCAAGATATTGCTTTTTAAACTCCTCATATAAGAGGGCTTCATCATCTTTAAGATTAGGATATTTTTAGCTATAAGCTGTTTATTGCCTTGTTGTATAACAACATTTTTCCCTTTGGCTTGAGAGGTATTACCTCTGCCACGACCACGGAAATTATTTCCCCTGCCCTGCATGCTGTAAAAATTCACGCGTTAAGAAGTCAGGAAGATTGTTTTCTTCTCCTTCTTTTATAAATAATATCAAAATCAAAAGGGGCTAAATGAGCTTGCCACCTCGCAAACATCTGCTTAGAGACGTCATGTTTAAAATCTTTATTAAACATAAATTTTGCTGCTTGGCAATCTGTTTTAACAATAAATTTTTGATTATATAAATCATCTTGGAATTTTAAAATGCATTTAACAATAGCTAAGATTTCTTTAGCCACAGTTGCATAATTTTTCTGACTATCAGTCCATTTACCAGAATAATATCTGACTAAATGAGGTATGTTATTAACAGGACATATTTGGGTTAAGATACCGCCATAGCCTATATCAGAGGCATCAGTTTCTATTATTTTCTGCCAAGTAGGATTGGCTAATATTAAACAAGGCAAAGATTTAATCTTTTCTTTAATCCTTTTAACTGTCTCAGTATGTTGAGAAGTCCAAGGTTTAGGATTCCTTTTCAACCTATCATATAAGATGGCTGTGTCTGAAGCTAAATTTTTATAATAAGGTAAAATATAATTCAAACTTCCTAAAAATCTTTGTAATTGGGTTTTATCCAGAATTTTATCTGGAAATTTAGAAGCAAAATCTATACTTCTATTAATAGGAATTATTTTTCCTTTTTCAATATTATGACTTAAAAATCTAATATTTGTTTGAAATAAAACCATCTTGGGTTTGGATATAACTAAACCATTTTGTATAACCAATTTCTTAAAAATGTCTAAATGTTCAAAATGTTGTTGAACTGTTTTGGAAAATACCAAAATATCATCGATATAGACTAAGATAAAGTCGCTGTATGGAATGAATATATCATTCATAATCTTCTGAAATTCAAAAGGGGCATTTTTTAATCCAAAAGGCATCACTTTCCATTCAAAGTGGCCTATAGGGACATTAAAAGCTGTTTTATATTGGTCAGCTTCAGCTATCTGAATCTGCCAATCTCCTGATTTTAAATTAAATTTAGAAAATATTAAAGCCTCATATAATCAGTCTAATAAATCCTTTTTATTAGGAATAGGATGTCTAATCCATTTTAATACTTTATTGAGAGGTTTATAATTAATAACCAATCTTGGTACACCTCTTTCTATTTCACTATGTTTAATAACATAGAATCCTGTACATGTCCAGGGTGAGTTTGACTCTTTTATCAATTTTTTGTTTAATAAAGAAGCTATTTCTTCTTTACATAATTTTAAATATTTAGAATTCATTTGACAAGGACGTGCCCTTGTCGGTATCTGACTTTCATCAAAGTCATCTATGTAAGGAAGTTTAACTTCATGTTTTTTTTGCTCCAGAAAGCACTAGGGTGATAATTGCAAATTTCTACAGAAATATGATTCTGTAGTCTTTTAATCTTATCCTGTAATTTAGGATTTTGTAAAACTTCTTCTATTGTAGAAGAGTTAATTTCAAAATTTATAAAATTTATTTGATTTTGTTTCCTTAAAATAAAATCTTTAATTTCATTTACAAATCTTGTATTTGGTTTAGTTATAAACTGAAAAGAAACAGGTGTATTTTCAAAAGTACCTATAAGGCAATCCGTTCCTATATGAGTGATAGGAAAAATCTTTTTTATAAAAGGAGTTCCAAGTATAACTTGATTAGTTATATTTTCAGCTAATAAAAAGCTTTCAGGAATGCAAACTTTATTATTGCAAATGTATGCACGTGGTAGTTTAAAATTGATTTGTAATCTATCACCATCTGCATGTCGTAAACTATGAGTTGTTTCTTGAAAATATTTAGTAGGAATTAATCCTTCCTGTATAACACTGATATCTGCACCTGTATCAATTAGTGCAGTAAATTCTTTAATTTCATCATGATTTATTAATAAAGTAATTTTAACATAAAATTTAAATGATGTAATCATATCTAAAACAGTTAAAAACTGTTCTTCACCAATCTTATCAAGGTTGTCAAATAAATTTGGTGTAACCAAAGTATAATCTTTTTTAGTTTCTAAATTAGAAACTCTTATATCAAGATTTTTATTAATTTGTTTTAACATCTTAATTTCTTCTTTAAGATTATTAATTTCTCCATACAAATCATTTAATGTAGTAGGAGATTTATGAGAATTATCATATCTTTGTTTCATTAGTTTATAAACTTCTGTCATCGTATAAGGATTATTATTTGGTATAAATTCTTCCTCTATTTTAGTACTATGAGTACTAGTGGATGGAATATCATCTAGATTTTCTATAATCCTAGACCTTAATTCTTCGTCTTTTATGGATTTTAAAAATTCTAAGATATGATTATTGGTTAAAACATTAATATCTGAATCTTTAAATTGAGATATTAATTTATAATAATCATCTTCTGAGTTTTCTTTTGCAGAAGTTTCAGATCCTTGTTTACAGGGACACACAGTTTCTTCTGAATTATCAGAAAAATCAGATATTTGATCAATTTCTGATGCTGAAGTATTATCTTCAGAGTCATCAGATTCTAAAAATAATTTTTCTAAAGAATCTTTTAATTCTTCACTAATATTAAGATTATTAATCTTTTTCTTCATCCTACACTTATTAGCGTAGTGACCTATACGTTTACACTTATAACAGACAATATTACTTTTGTCTTTCTTACGTTCTAATCTATCAGATTTTCTCTTAGCTTTTTTCTCTAGCTTAGCCTGAGAATATCGTTTCTTTTTCTTTTTAATATATTGATCATCTTTTCTATAGTTATTAACTATTTTTCTTTGTGATGGAATATCCATCCCAAATTGGCTACAAAATTGGCCTAACTGAGCTCTCTCAGTCAGCCTTTGCCTTTTAAGTTGTTGATTTAACTTAATTTCATTACATAAGGCTATACCTTCAGTTTTACAAGTCGCTATAAGACTTCCATAAGTATAACTTTCATAAGGAATGGAGATTTGATCTTTTCTAAGAGCTTTTCTAACTCTTTCCGCAAATAATGGGGGTAATCCATCTATAAACTTAGATTTCCAATGAGAGCTATTACTCTCGGGTAATTCCATAACTCTATTAAGGAATTGGTCTTTATACCATCTAAAATCTGTAAGTGTTTTACACCTAGTATTCTGTAATAACGTCCTGTTAGTTTCATTATCATCTGAAATTCTTCCTGTGAAATGTTCTAATATAGTGACTATCAGTGTATAAACTGACTGTTAGCTAGTACGACCATCTTCTTCCTGTTTAAGGCAATTATAAATTTCTTCTTTATCATGAGAAGAAAGATAATGATCCCACCAACCTTTAAGTTGGCCAGTAAATCCTGCAACTATCATTTTTGCAATATTACTGTCACTATTGCCGATCAGTTTACTGACAGTGCTATACATAAGCATTCTATGGGTCAGATTATAAATCTGTTTTTCAGTATAACCGTCTAAGTTCCATTCATATATACTTTTACCATTATAACTATTATTATATATATATTCTTGTTCCTCATGCAGAATATCTACAGGAGAGGGACGACTATAATAATTTATACGTTGGGTTGGCCTATCAAATACATATAAGTTCTGAACCAGAAACATAGTTATATCAATGAGTTTTAACATTTAATGTTAAAGTGTCAAGTATATTAACATCACTTAATGAAAGTGATAAATTAGCATAAACATTAAAATATACTGGGCCATGGGCCAAACTAGATTGAATAAATCCTATAAGAGATTGTTTCCAATTTAAATTTCTTGCATCTTTTAGACATGCGATAAAACTTTCTGATAAACCTTTTAGAGTAAGAGGTTTAAATGCAATTTGCACTAATCCAATATGGATAAATTTATATAAATCTTTATAACGATTCATATCATTAGAAGATAAAAGTCTAAGTTCAGTTTTTTCATTATCTAAAGAGACTGATTCTTCAGTAGTTTTAACTACTTGTTTTAGACCAAGTTTTTCAAATGTTCCTAACTGATATACAGTTTTAAAATCAATCCTAGGGATTGTCCATTTATTAAGTCCTTCAAGATTTTCTGGAATATCCAGTTCTTGCTAATGAGCATTTTTAATATTTCTTTTATGATTAGATAAATTCATTTGAATTTAATAAAGATTCAGGTTAAACTATGAATCATATACATATTTCATAATTACATGGCTCTGATACCAATAAGGTATTAAAGTGGATTAGGCACCCGATTCCTAATAAAAAGGATCTATTAAATAAATTATATGAAGCAATACTATTTTCTAAATTTGATTTAAAATCAGGATACTGGCAGATTCAGATAGCTGAAGCTGACCAATATAAAACAGCCTTTAACATTCCAATTGGTCACTTTGAATGGAAAGTGATGCCATTTGAATTAAAAAATGCACCTTCTGAATTTCAGAAGATTATGAATGATATTTTCATTCCTTATAGTGAATTCATATTAGTTTACATAGATGTATTTTCTAAAAATGTTCAACAACATTTTGAACATCTTGATATATTTAAAAAATTAGTAATACAAAATGGTTTAGTTATTTCCAAACCAAAAATGGTCTTATTTCAGACTAATATCAGATTTTTAGGACATAATATTGATAAGGGAAAGATAATTCCTATAAATAGAAGGATTGGTAATAGTGATAGTAATATTGCAAAGATGATAGTTGCAGGATTTACTGGCCAACTTAAAGGTTGGTGGGATCATTATCTCTCTTTACAAGAGAAGGAAACCATTTATCATACTCTTAAACAGGAAGCAAATGGTAGTACTAGTGAACAAGCAGTTTATACACTAATTGTCACTATATTAGAACATTTCACCGGAAGAATTCCAGATGATAATGAAACTAATAGGACATTATTACAAAATACTAGGTGTAAAACACTTACAGATTGGAGATGGTATAGAGACCAATTCCTTAATAGGGTCATGGAATTACCTGAGAGTAATAGCTCTCATTGGAAATCTAAATTTATTGATGGATTACCTCCATTATTTGCTGAAAGAGTAAGAACAGCTCTTAGGAAGGATAACATCTCTATTCCTTATGACAGTTATACTTATGGCAGTCTTATAGCGACCTGCAGAACTGAAGGTTTAGCCTTATGTAATGAAATTAAATTAAATCAACAGCTTAAAAAGCAAAGACTAACTGAAAGGACTCAGTTAGGACAATTTTGTAGCCAATTTGGGTTGGATATTCCATCACAAAAAAGAGTAGTTCATAACTCCAAGAAAGATGAATATTATAATAAAAAGAAAAACCGACGATATTCTCAGGCTAAGCTAGAGAAAAAAGCTAAGAGAAAGTCTGATGGACTACCACAAAAGAAAGACAAAAGTAATATTGTCTGTTATAAGTGTAAACGTATAGGCCACTACGCTAATAAGTGTAGAATGAAGAAAAAGATTAATAATCTTAATATTAGTGAAGAATTGAAAGATTCTTTAGAAAATTTATTTTTAGACTCAGATGATTCGGAAGATATTCATTCCGCTTCAGAAATAGATCATATCTCTGATTCTTCTGATGAGACAGAAGAAAATGTATGTCCTTGTAAACAAGGAGCTAGTGAATCTGGAAAAGAGAATTCAGATTCAAATGATGATTACTATAAATTAATATCTCAATTTAAATATTCAGATATTAATGTTTTAACTAATAATCATATTCTTGAATTTTTAAAATCCATTAAAGACCAAGAATTAAGGTCTCGGATAATAGAAAATCTGGATGATATGCCATCTACTAGTACTCATAGTACTAAGACAGAAGAGGAATTTATTCCTAATAATAATCCTTATTCTATGACAGAAGTTTATAAACTCATGAAGCAAAGATATGAGGATTCTCATAAATCTCCTACCACAATAAATGACTTGTATGGATAAATAAATAATCTTAAAGATGAAATCAAGATGTTGAAACAAATAAATCAAAATCTTGATCTTAGAGTTTCTAATTTAGAAACAAAAAAAAGATTATACTTTGGTTACCCCAAATCTTTTTGACAATCTTAATAAGATTGGTGAAGAGCACTTTTTAACTGCTCTGGATATGATTACATCATTCAAGTTTTATGTGAAAATTACTTTATTAATAAATCAAGATGAAATTAAAGAATTTATTGCATTAATTGACACAGGTGCAGATATCAGTGTTATACAAGAAGGGTTAATCCCTACTAAATATTTTCAAAAAACAACTCATAGTTTGCGTCATGCTGGTGGTGATAAATTACAAATCAACTTTAAACTACCCCGGGCATATATTTGCAATAATAAAGTTTGCATTCCTGAAAGCTTTTTATTAGCTAAAAATATAACTAACCAAGTTATACTTGGTACTCCTTTTATTAAAAAGATCTTTCCTATTACTTATATAAGAACTGATTGTCTTATAGGTACTTTTGAAAACACACTTGTCTCTTTTCAATTCATAACTGAACCAAATACAAGATTTGTAAATGAGATTAAGGATTTTATAATACGAAAACAAAACCAAATCAATTTCATAAATTTTGAAATTAACTCTTCTACAATAGAAGAAGTTTTACAGAATCCTAAATTACAGGATAAGATTAAAAAACTACAACACTATTTCTGTAGAAATTTGTAATGATCATCCCAATGCTTTTTGGAACCGCAAGAAACATGAAGTTAAACTTCCTTATAATGATGACTTTGATGAAAGTCAGATACCTACTAAGGCAAGACCTTGCCAAATGAATTCTACATATTTAGAATTATGTAAAGAAGAAATAGCTTCTTTGCTAAATAAAAAATTAATCAAATAGTCAAACTCACCCTGGTCTTGTACAGGATTTTATGTTAATAAATATAGTGAAATCGAACGAGGGGTACCTAGATTGGTTATTAATTATAAACCTCTCAATAAGGTCTTAAAATGGATTCGACATCCTATTCCTAATAAAAAGGATTTATTAGACAGATTATATGAGGCCTTAATATTTTCTAAATTTGATTTAAAATCAGGATATTGGCAAATTCAGATAGCTGAAGACAACCAATATAAAACCGCTTTTAATGTTCCTGTAGGTCACTTTGAATGGAAAGTGATGCCCTTTGGCTTGAAAAATGCCCCTTCTGAATTTCAGAAGATTATGAATGATATATTCATACCATACAGTGACTTTATATTAGTCTATATAGATGATATATTAGTATTTTCTAAACATGTTCAACAACATTTTGAACACTTAGACATTTTTAAAAAATTGGTTATACAAAATGGTTTAGTTATATCAAAACCTAAGATGGTTTTATGTCAAACCAATATCAGATTTCTGGGTCATAACACTGAAAAAGGAAAAATAATTTCTATTAATAGAAGTGTAGATTTTGCTTCTAAATTTCCAGATGCAATTCTGGATAAAACTCAATTACAGAGATTCCTAGGAAGTCTGAATTATATTCTACCTTATTATAAAAATTTAGCATCCGACACAGCTATCTTATATGATAGATTAAAAAAGAATCCTCAACCATGGACTCCTCAGCATACTGAGACAGTCAAAAGGATTAAAGAAAGGGTTAAATCTTTGCCATGTTTGGTTTTAGCCAATCCTACTTGGCAAAAAATTATAGAAACAGATGCCTCTGATATTGGCTATGGAGGAATTTTAACCCAAATTTGTCCTGTTAATAACAAACCACATTTGGTCCGATATCATTCTGGCAAATGGACTGATAGTCAGAAAAATTATGCAACTATAGCTAAAGAAATCTTAGCTATTGTGAAATGTATTTTAAAATTTCAAGATGATTTATATAATCAGAAATTTATTGTTAAAACAGACTGCCAAGCAGCCAAATTTATGTTTAATAAAGACTTTAAACATGATGTTTCTAAACAGATGTTTGCTAGATGGCAAGCTCATTTAGCTCCATTTGACTTTGATATTATTTATAACAAAGGAAAAGATAATAATCTTCCTGATTTCCTAACACGTGAATATTTACAGCATGCAGGACAGTGGCAATAATCCTCGCGGTCGCGGCAGAGGCAGAGGTCATACCTCTCAGCCTAAAGACAAGAATGTCATCATTCAGCATGGCAAACAAAAGCTGATAGCTCAAAATATGACTCATATCCCAGATAATGAAGCTATGTTATATGAAGAATTCAAACGGCAGTATCTTGCTACAAAACAACAGAAGGAAGGTGAAACCTCTTCCTATGCACAGGTGTTATCTGAAGAGGATCCTAAACCCTCTTATTATACTCATCAGCAAAAGGAAATAATATTTCTATTAGAACCAAAAGATTTACAATGGAAAGATAATCCATGGCTGTTGATGAACAGATATCTCGATGTGGCCTCTTATACAGCTACATCATATAAACAGCGACAGTATTATGAGCAAATTCTCAAAGAATGCTCTTGTGAGATAACACATTTTTTCCCTGGTGGTATTAAAACAGGAAATATTTATAATTTCAGCAAAATCGTCATTAAACGGATTTTAACTATCGAAGAGTGGGGTATTTCTCCTCTCCGAGAAAGGGAATTCATAATTCCTGGAACGAAAAATGTTCTTAAATATAATTATTGGGATTATGTTGATGCTTTTCATAAAGCATTTTTATATGAAAATCCAACCAAGAAACATACTTGGTTAATAAAAATTTGTGGAAACGTTTATAATAATCCTTTACCCAGTTGGCTTTTAACATGGTGGAATACCTATGGTACATCCGACCAAATTCTTCCTGAGAAGTTTAAAATTTTATATGGAGAATGGATTACTATATCCCCAAAAGTCTCTGATTATATCAGTTTAGACTTAGCATCAGAAGATATTGCTTCTTTATTTTTTTTCATAGAATTTTCTATTCCCTGGGTCTGGAAATGGACTCCTGAATTGGGTTATACCCAACAAAATATACCATGTATACGTCGGGCTACTCATAGTAGATTCTGGGATCGATTACTCAAATTTGATCCTGAGACAAAAGCCATTCATGGCCAAAATATTCTGGATGAAATCCAGTACAAGGTTGCCTTATATAAACAAAAGCATGCCACTGGTGATGTGAAACATACTAATCCTTTCAGCCAGTTAGCTTCCATGTTAAAACTACAAAAAGATGTTATACCCAAAGAAGATTTAATCAAATCTTATATGCAAGAATTGAAGAAGGAGCTTATTAAAAATCTGCTCCCTGCAGACAAGATTGATATCTCTATGGCAGGCTCTTCCAATGAAGACTGTTTAGCAGGGGAATCCCAAGACCCTGATGATGATATGCTTGAAGATGATCTTGATGAAGATAAAATTGACCATATGGTCAATGAAATTGAAGATGCTGCACGACAAGCAATAAAGTGAAAGCCTGCCGACACCCATGTGACTGCAGCCCCACACAATTTGTCATTTGTGTCCTGGATGGACCCATTTCATAGAATTATAGACTCCAATTATATGCAATAGTGCTAGGCACTATTCGGATTTCAAAATCCTTTGTAAGAATAAGCTAATTTAGTTGACGTCCGATCTCATCCTTGTCTATAAAAGGAAGAGAAGTCTTCATACGGAGGACATCACTAGAAGTACTAAGTCTTTGTTTTCTTTCCTCCTCTCTCCTTGTACAATTTCATATCAATAAGAAGTTTGAAGTTTTCCTCTTCATCCCCTGGTAATCTCCTATTCTCTTATTGTTTCTTTATATTCTGTATATTTTATTTGATATCTTTATTGTATTTAGGATTAGCCTAATGGAAGGCTAAATCCTTTCATGTTAAACTATGGTATCATATATATCATGATAATTATATTGTGAAGATCCTTATTTTGTCCGATTCTCTAGAAGTCTAATGTAAGAATCCAGAATGGGTTATGAACTTTGGAACTGGCCTTCATTATGAAAAGAATAAGGGTTAGCCTGTTTAAAGCCGTTGTGTGAAGGCGTACTAAGGCGTTGATCCCGGTTTTATGCTTTGATAATTAGGTTGACGGATTCAGATTTCATGTAAAATTTGTAATGATCATCCCAATACTCTGATACCATATGAGGTCCGAGTGTTAGCCATCTAGTCATCTATGTCAGAATTCAGAATTAAGGTACAAATTTTACATGAAATCTGAATCCGTCAACCTAATTATCAAAGAATAAAATCGGGATCAACGCCTTAGTACACCAGACACAACGGCTTTAAACAGGCTAACCCTTATTCTTTTCATAATGAAGGCCAGTTCCAAAGTTCATAACCCATTCTGGATTCTTACATTAGACTTCTAGAGAATCGGACAAAATAAGGATCTTCACAATATAATTATCATGATATATATGATACCATAGTTTAACATGAAAGGATTTAGCCTTCCATTAGGCTAATCCTAAATACAATAAAGATATCAAATAACATATACAGAATTTAAAGAAACAATAAGAGAATAAGAGATTACCAGGGATGAAGAGGAAAACTTCAAACTTCTTATTGATATGAAATTGTACAAGGAGAGAGGAGGAAAGAAAACAAAGACTTAGTACTTCTAGTGATGTCCTCCGTATGAAGACTTCTCTTCCTTTTATAGACAAGGATGAGATCGGACGTCAACTAAATTAGCTTATTCTTACAAAGGATTTTGAAATCCGAATAGTGCCTAGCACTATTGCATATAATTGGAGTCTATAATTCTATGAAATGGGTCCATCCAGGACACAAATGACAAATTGTGTGGGGCTGCAGTCACATGGGTGTCGGCAGGCTTTCACTTTATTGCTTGTCGTGCAGCATCTTCAATTTCATTGACCATATGGTCAATTTTATCTTCATCAAGATCATCTTCAAGCATATCATCATCAGGGTCTTGGGATTCCCCTGCTAAACAGTCTTCATTGGAAGAGCCTGCCATAGAGATATCAGTCTTGTCTGCAGGGAGCAGATTTTTAATAAGCTCCTTCTTCAATTCTTGCATATAAGATTTGATTAAATCTTCTTTGGGTATAACATCTTTTTGTAATTTTAACATGGAAGCTAACTGGCTGAAAGGATTAGTATGTTTCACATCACCAGTGGCTTGCTTTTGTTTATATAAGGCAACCTTGTACTGGATTTCATCCAGAATATTTTGGCCATGAATGGCTTTTGTCTCAGGATCAAATTTGAGTAATCGATCCCAGAATCTACTATGAGTAGCCCGACGTATACATGGTATATTTTGTTGGGTATAACCCAATTCAGGAGTCCATTTCCAGACCCAGGGAATAGAAAATTCTATGAAAAAAAATAAAGAAGCAATATCTTCTGATGCTAAGTCTAAACTGATATAATCAGAGACTTTTGGGGATATAGTAATCCATTCTCCATATAAAATTTTAAACTTCTCAGGAAGAATTTGGTCGGATGTACCATAGGTATTCCACCATGTTAAAAGCCAACTGGGTAAAGGATTATTATAAACGTTTCCACAAATTTTTATTAACCAAGTATGTTTCTTGGTTGGATTTTCATATAAAAATGCTTTATGAAAAGCATCAACATAATCCCAATAATTATATTTAAGAACATTTTTCGTTCCAGGAATTATGAATTCCCTTTCTCGGAGAGGAGAAATACCCCACTCTTCGATAGCTAAAATCCGTTTAATGACGATTTTTCTTTGAAATTATAAATATTTCTGTTTTAATACCACCAGGGGAAAAAAATGTGTTATCTCACAAGAGCATTCTTTGAGAATTTGCTCATGATACTGTCGCTGTTTATATGATGTAGTCGTATAAGAGGCCACATCGAGATATCTCGTTCATCAACGACCATGGATTATCTTTCCATTGTAAATCTTTTGGTTCTAATAGAAATATTATTTCCTTTTGCTGATGAGTATAATAAGAGGGTTTAGGATCCTCTTCAGATAACACCTGTGCATAGGAAGAGGTTTCACCTTCCTTCTGTTGTTTTGTAGCAAGATACTGCCGTTTGAATTCTTCATATAACATAGCTTCATTATCTGGGATATGAGTCATATTTTGAGCTATCAGCTTTTGTTTGCCATGCTGAATGATGACATTCTTGTCTTTAGGTCGAGAGGTATGACCTCTCGCCTCTGCCGCGACCGCGAGGATTATTGCCCCTGCCCTGCATGCTGTAAATATTCACGTGTTAGGAAATCAGGAAGATTATTATCTTTTCCTTTCTTATAAATAATATCAAAGTCAAATGGAGCTAAATGAGCTTGCCATCTAGCAAACATCTGTTTAGAAACATCATGTTTAAAGTCTTTATTAAACATAAATTTGGCTGCTTGGTAGTCTGTTTTAACAATAAATTTCTAATTATATAAATCATCTTGAAATTTTAAAATACATTTCACAATAGCTAAGATTTCTTTAGCTATAGTTGCATAATTTTTCTGACTATCAGTCCATTTGCCAGAATGATATCGGACCAAATGTGGTTTGTTATTAACAGGACAAATTTGGGTTAAAATTCCTCCATAGCCAATATCAGAGGCATCTGTTTCTATAATTTTTTGCCAAGTAGGGTTGGCTAAAACCAAACATAGCAAAGATTTTACCCTCTCTTTAATCCTTTTGACTGTCTCAGTATGCTGAGGAGTCCATGGTTCAGGATTCTTTTTTAATCTATCATATAAGATAGCTGTGTCGGATGCTAAATTTTTATAATAAGGTAGAATATAATTCCTAAGAAGCTTAAATTATATTTTACCATATTATAAACATTTAGCCTTTTAACAACTGAATTAATTAAATAAAAATTTAGCAAATAGGTATAAGGAACTTTATATAAAAAGGACGCTATCAATATTCCTAAATAAGTTATACTGACTGAAAAAATGGCATCTTTTGAAAATTCATACCAATCCGTCGAATTAGTCAACTTTTGATGCAAAAGGTTTATGATACAGCTATCTTATATGATAGATTAAAAAAGAATCATAAACCTTTGACTAATCAGCATACTCAAATAGTCCAGAAAATAAAGGAAAAAGTCTAAACATTGCCTTGCTTGATATTAGCAAATCCTAATTGGCAAAAAATTATAGAAACAGATGCCTCTGATATATGTTATGGAGTACCTTAACTCAAATTTATAATAACAGAGAAAATTTAGTGAGATATCACTCAGGTAAATGGACTGATAGTCAAAGAAATTATGCTACTATTGCTAAAGAAATTTTAGCCATAGTAAAATGTATTTTAAAATTTCAAGATGATTTATATAATCAAAAGTTTATAGTAAAAACTGACTGCCAAGTAGCCAAATTTATGTTTAATAAAGATTTTAAACATGATGTCTCTAAGCAGATGTTTGCTAGGTGGCAGGCTCATTTAGCCCCATTTGATTTTGAGATTATTTATAAAAAATGTGAGGAAAATAGTCTTCCAGACTTTCTAACAAGAGAATTTTTGCAGCATGATATAGCGGGGAAGAGGCAATAGTGGCCGTGGGAGAGGTAATACCTCTCAAAACACAGGGAAAAATGTGATTGTCCAAATGGACAATAAACAGCTTATAGCTGAAAATCTTACTAATAAAGAAGATGATGCCTTATTATATGAGGAATTCAAGCAATATCTTGCTAATAAAAAGAAACAGGCAGGTGAAACCTCCTCCTCTGAGTCATATTCCCAGATAATATCTGAAGAGGATAATATAACCTCTTATCATAATAATACTCATAAAGAAATTATATTTCTTTTGAAAAATAAAGACCTACAATGGAAAAATGATGGTTATTAATGAATAGATACCTGGATACATCATATGCTGCTACCTCTTATAAACAGAGACAATATTATGAGCAAATACTTAAAGTAAGCTCTTGTGATATTACACATTTTTATCCTAGTACCAGAGTTGCTAATGTTTATAATTTTAGCAAAATTATAATAAAAAGGATTATATCCATAGAAGAGTGGGGTATGTCTCCTCTTAGAGAAAAGGAATTCATAATTCCTGAATCTAAAGTATCATTAAAATATAATTATTGGGATTATATTGATGCATTTTATAAAGAATTTTTATATAAAAATCCCACTAAAAAACATACTTGGTTAATAAAAGTATGCGGGAATGTTTATAACAACCCCTACCAAATTGGTTTTTAAAATGGTGGACCATTTATGGCACCTCTGGGAAAATACTCCCTGATAAATTCAAATCATTATATGGTGAATGGATTAATATATCCCCCAAGATAGCTGATTATATCAGTTTAGATCAATATTCAGAGGAAATAGCCTCTGTTATTTTTTATAGAATTTTCCATACTGTAGGTGTGGAAATGGACTCCGGAAGTGGGTTATACCCAACACAATATTCCATGTCTTGAAAGAGCTACTCATAGTAGATTTTGGGACATTCTCATCCTAAAATTTGTTTTGTTTATGAGTCGATTTTAATCAACCTGTCCTAAAATCTACTATGAGTAACTCTTTTAAGACATGGAATATTGTGTTGGGTATAACCCACTTCTGGAGTCCATTTCCACACCCATGGTATGGAAAATTCTGTAAAAAATAACATAGAGGCGATTTCCTCTGAATATTGATCTAAACTGCTATAACCACCTATCTTGGGGAATATATTAATCCATTCACCATATAATGGTTTGAATTTATCAAGGAGTATTTTCCCAGAGGTGCCATAAATGATCCACCATTGTAAAAACCAATTTGGTAGGGGGTTGTTATAAACATTCCCGCATACTTTTATTAACCAAGTATGTTTTTTAGTGCAATTTTCATATAAAAATGCTTTATAAAATGCATCAATATATTCCCAATAATTATATTTTAATGATACTTTAGATTCAGAAATTATGAATTCCTTTTCTCTAAGAGGAGATATACCCCACTCTTATATGGATATAATCATTTTTATTATAATTTTGCTAAAATTATAAACATTAGCAACTCTGGTACTAGGATAAAAATGTTTAATATCACAAGAGCTTACTTTAAGTATTTGCTCATAATATTGTCTTTGTTTATAAGAGGTAGCAGCATATGATGCTGTATCTAGGTATCTATTCATTAATAACCATGGATCATTTTTCCATTGTAGGTCTTTATTTTTCAAAAGAAATATAATTTCTTTATGAGTATTATTATGATAAGAGGTTATATTATCCTCTTCAGATATTATCTGGGAATATGACCCAGAGGAGGAGGTTTCACCTGCCTGTTTCTTTTTATTAGCAAGATATTGTTTGAATTCCTCATTTAATAAGGCATCTTCTTTATTAGTAAGATTTTCAGCTATAAGCTGTTTATTGCCCATTTGGACAATCACATTTTTCCCTGTGTTTTGAGAGGTATTACCTCTCCCACGGCCACGGACACTATTGCCTCTTCCCCGCTGTATCATGCTGCAAAAATTCTCTTATTAGAAAGTCTGGAAGACTATTTTCTTCACTTTTTTTATAAATAATCTCAAAATCAAATGGGGCTAAATGAGCCTGCCACCTAGCAAACATCTGCTTAGAGACATCATGTTTAAAATCTTTATTAAACATAAATTTGGCTACTTGGCAGTCAGTTTTTACTATAAACTTTTGATTATATAAATCATCTTGAAATTTTAAAATACATTTTACTATGACTAAAATTTCTTTAGCAATAGTAGCATAATTTCTTTGACTATCAGTCCATTTACCTGAGTGATATCTCACTAAATTTTCTCTTGTTTATAAGAATTTTTAATTTTTCTTTTATCTTTTAATAAATTCATTTGAATTTAATTTCATGTTAAACTATGAATCACATATATCACATAACTACATGGCTCTGATACCATATGGGTCCGATGGTGGTCATCCATGTAAGAATCCAGGTTAAAAGGTACAAATTTTACATGAAATTCAGATCCGTCAACATAATTACAAAAGATGAAACCGGGATCAACGCCTTAACACGCCTTCACAACGGCTTTAAACAGTCTAGCCCTCATCTTTCAATAATTATAGCTAGTTCCAGATCTCATAACCCAAACCTTGAATCCTTACATTAGACTACTATCCAACCAGACAAAATAACGATCTTCACAACATAATTACAATGATATATATGATTGCATAGTTTAAAATGATATATATGATTGCATATTATTATTTTATTAATACCGGTATACAGGTATACAGGTCTGGGCATCATCATACCCTGCCCAGACCCTTATAATAGAATTAATACGAGTACGGATACGGGTCCGCAGGTATAAATTTTAAATCTTACCCGCTAAAAAAGGGTATAGACCTGTGCAGGTACGGTTAAGACTCGTCCTGTTTACAGCCCTATCTCTACAAAATCCCATAAGATTGTGTCATAAGCCTTCCTTATGTCTATCTTCAAAGTACATTTAGGAGATGTCTGTTTCCTCATATAACCCCTCATAATTTCCTGTGTCAAATGGATATTCTCAGCCATACTCTTGTCCATCATAAAAGCTGATTGGGATTTATCAATGATGGACAGTAGAATCACACCCACCCTAGCAGCAATAAGGTAAGTGATGACTTTATAGAAAACATTGCAACAAGAGATCGGTCAAAAATTAGCTACAGTGGGGATGTCACATCCCAAATAAGCATCTCAGAGTTAGCTTAGGTTGTGGTAAGTTCGAACAAAAGTTTCGGAGTTAGTTTATAAAGAATAGTTAGTATTGGGGTCATTTGATAATTATTAGAAAAATTAAGGGAAGAATTTTTCGGTGAAAAACATTTCGGACATGTTTTAGAATTATTTGGGTTTAACGTTTTAAAGTAGAAATGGAAATCTTAAGTTTAAAATAGTTTTTTAGTCATTTTTAAGATTTGGGGCCAACGTAAAATTTTTAAAAAATTGAGAGACTACTTACTTAGAGAGGTGATAATGACATGGCTGGATAAGACATGTAGAAGGGTATTTGACAGCCACATGGAAGGGAATGACAAGTGGGTTATGGGGTGAGTGACGCATGGCTGGCCATTGCCATGTGTCTCATGTATGCACACAAGAAGCCATGCATAGATGGCTATAATTAGGGGATTTTTGGCTGAAAAAAGATGCCAGCTTTCCTTTTTCTACACTCATTCTCTCTCCTGCTTTTCTCTCTCCTCTCTCTCTCTCTCTCTCTCTCTCTCTCTCTCTCTCTCTCAAGTTCTTTGTTTTTTTTTTTCTTATTTTTGGTCTCTCGGCTTCCTCTCCTCTAGGTAAGTGCTCCCTTTGTTTTTTTTTTTTTTTCTTCTTTTGTTTTGTTTTTCTGTTATTAGTATCATTATTTCATAAAAATAAATTCTTTCCAGATAATAGAAAAATGTAGGAATTATTATGAATTTATTTTCTTGGAGTTATTTTTCTAGAATTTCTTTTGAAATAAATTTTAGGTGAACCTCAGGGTCATCTTGTGGTCAAGGTACTTTTTTTATATGGAGAATATTATTTAATTAAGTTTGGAACTGTTATTTGTAGGCTTAACTCGTATCACAACTCCAGGTGAGTTCACCAACCTTCTTCTTTTACAAGAGTTTTAATTGTTTCTTGAAAATATATTTTTTAACACCTTTGGGATCTTGACAAAAGTTACAAAATATTTACCGGGATTATTACGGGTTATGCTAAATATATTTGGGTTATTAAAATATTTATGTTTTAAATATTCTTTTATGGTATAGAAATATATTTTGAGTTTGTAACGTATTTTCATGATGTGTTTACTTGAAATATTTTTTACAACCTTTTTAATTTGGGTTTTGAGTTTCAAAATTGTTTTGAGAAATTATTTTCAAAATATTTATTATTTCTTTTTGGAAATAATATTTCTAAATATTTTAATTTCTCTTAAGGGTTTTGAATTTTAAAATGATTTTGAAAAATATTTTCAAAATATTTACTATTTCTTTTTTGGAAATATTATTTTTAAATATTTTAAATTCTCTTGGAAGTCTTGAGTATTAAAATTACTTTGAGAATATTATTTTCTTTAAAATGTTTATTATTTCTTTTTGAAAATAACATCTTAAATATTTTTTAAAAAAAAGGATTTTGAGATTTAAAATTATCTCTAAAATATTTATTATTTTTTAAAAAAACTAATACTTTACATATTTTCTAAATATTCTTAAAAAGACTTTTGAATTATTAAAATAATTAATACTTTTGTTTAAATATTCTTATATTATGATTTCGAAAATGTTTACTATTTTTTTTATAGAATATTTCTCTACGGTTTTATTCTTCTATTACTTTAAATTTTGGAGATATTTAATAAATTTCCTTTGAGAGATATTTATCATGATTTCGGTAAGCACATCAGCATACCCTATTTTATACCCGGAAATATGATTTAAAGTCACATATTCATGATTTCATGGTGAACTTGATTTTGGGAGATAAATGTTTTGAGAAAAATAAATATTTTCATGAGTTTTACAAAATTGCATTCATGATACATTTGTCATGGCTACGAATTTTGCCCGGCGGATAGGGAATTTTCGATACCTGAAAAGTTGTGTGGTGGAAAGATGGCCTATGATTTTATAAAAATAAATTATAACCCTAATCCGGCAAAAAAGGGACTTGGTATATATTTTTTATCAACATGTAGAGAGGACTTGCACTGTGCATGGCTAGTCCCCCGTACGAGGGCATCTTCCGAACGGCATGCTTGGTAGTGTTATTCTTGATCTAGATCCAGTTGATAGAAGGCGTAGTATCGTTGGAGGGTTAAGCCCAAGGTGGTACTGCGTTTGACTTCGTATCATGCTCTACAATAATAGCTATTTCCTAGAAGGTTGGGCCAAGAGGGACTCACCTACTAAGATATTATAGAGTGGCCTGGTAGGTATGCTAGGGCTCGTTACTTGTTTATGTATATGTTTTGTGAAGTTGAAAATCGAACGTTCGTACAGTGTGCTTTGGAGTTTAGGCTGGTATTGACTATGGGATGCCAAAATTTGTCCGATGACCCCGTTTAAGGTTTCAGACTCTGTCCATTGAGTCTATCACGTGCATGCATATTTTTCTTAAAAGTTCAGGTACCGTGGCAGTGCCGATGTATCTTGATTCGCTTAGACTTTTCGACTACGTCTGAACCCTTCAGAAAAATTTTTATTTTGCATAAAAAGTTTTGTTATGAAGGCACTTATTTCCTGGGATGACAATCCATTTTATAAACAAATAGAAATATATATATTTTGCCCGTACGAAAAATTCTCGAATAGCACACGTGCACGTGAACTCACTGGGCATCCATCACTCATGTTTTCCAAATGTTTTTCTTTCATCTTTCGGATGACTTAGTAAACAAATCTGGCTAGCGGAGCCATGGTGAGCCATTGGAGTCGGCATCATTGAAGTTTTTCACCTCTAGGAAGATTTTTGATTATGTAGACTACGACCTTAGAGGCCTTAAACCTATGTATAAGTTTGAGAAGTTTTTGTTATAAAGTTATATTTTAAACTTTCTTTCTTCTCACATAATTTAATATAGAAATACTCATTACGGCTCCTTAGTCTTGTATCCTTGTAAGTTCAGTACCAAGAGGCGCGCATGTACTTTACTCCGCCGCATTTGACCTAGCGGAGGGGTACGGGGTATCACAGGTGGTATTGGAGTTCTAGGTTCGACACTAGGTTCTCTAAATCCTAGATGTGCTTTATGAGCTGACTTCTTTGACTCTATGTTTTAGATATTTGGTAGTTTTACTCGTCCTATCTGGTTATATAGTTAGAGACTGCGGGTAGGTCGACAGCTAAGGTAACACTAATGAGAAAAACCCTTGAGGTTTAACAGTAAGTTATGACTTAACAACGTTGGGTAGGATCGGTGAATGGATCGGTAAGAGACCCCAACAGTGGCCGAGGCTCGCCGAAGAGGATTTAGTAGTCGATTTTTCCGACAAGGTTAAATTGTTGACAGAACATTTTATGATCTTGATATTCGGGTAGTAGATACTAAATAAGCTTGATGTCTTTATAGTTAGTGCAATCTTTTTAGCTCGACTTGTATTAGATTTTCTTTACCAGCTTGTGTCTTTGAGTGGATAAGGCTTTATAAAGTATGATTTCTTTATGATTATATCTTTGTTTTAAAGTTTTGATATCTCTTTTAAGTATGGGAGGTTACATTAAGTTATAACTGCAGACTCAAGGTTAGCACTCCTAAGTTTTCTTGAGATTCGAACTTATCTTTGGTTTAGAAAAATATCAGGACCACACTCTTCGAATCACGAAACTGAAGCTATGCCAGAAAGTTCATCGTACGGACAAACAAATACTGCAAATTATAAAATAATAGGAAATTTCATGACAAAAATGACGGAATTGTTGGAAGACACGTTGGAAAATTGAAAAGAGGCACAGAATACTGGTAATGATGAGGATCTGAAAAATTCCTCTGATTTCGGCCCCTGGAGTTCTATGGCGAAGTGGAACAAAAAGCCAAGGCAGAGCTATTTTTAGAACAGCTAAACGAAATTTACAATACACTGAAATATTAGGGCGCCAGGAGGGTAACCTTCACCGTTATTCAATTGATGGGAGCAGCGAAAGACTGGTGGTTAAAAATTTTCGAAGCTCGAGTATTAAGAAATCAATTATGGACGTGAGAAGACTTTCAAGAGGAATTTAAACAAGAATACATACCCCGCTGGCTGAGGGAATGTCGTGAGGACGGGTTCCAGCAACTGAAGTAGGAAGGGATGACAGAAACACAGTATACTGCAAAGTTCAATCGTTTAGCTAAGTATTGTTTGCGTCTTATAAACACGGAAGAGCATAAAAACCGTCAGTTTGTAAAGGGGTTGCGAGTGGATCTGCATTTGCAACGTGCACTTGCCCCTTTACCACCAATAATCTTCACTGCTACCAGGACTGAAATAGCGGACCAAATGACAAAACAGAGAACGGTGGCAATGAATGCTTCATTTCATCCCTACAAACGACAAAGACAAGGACGCTAGAGACCCTAATACCTAAAGAAGCCATGAAACAGTAATCAAACGGGGAATAGAAATCATCAAAATCCTACGATAAGGAATCCTCGTCCGAGTTGTACTTACTACGGACGTGAGGGACATACGGCAGAAATATGTTATAAAAAGACAGGAACGTGTTTCTCTGTGGAAAGGCAGGACACTTTGCAAAACAGTGCCCTAAAACACAACCAACAACCTCAGAAACGTCCAGAGGATTGGGACGGCTACCAAATATGGTAGGGGCATCAGTGGGCCAAAATAGTAAGCCGCAAGTCAAAGCCAAGGTCTACACCCTGGATGGGCAACCTTTGAACGGAGAAGCCGAAATAGTTGAAGGTACTATTCGTGTCTTCTCTCACCCTGTTAAAGTATTAATTGATCCAGGAGCCACATTCATTTGTGAGCATGCATTTCATAAAGCATATCCCTAAAATTTCTTTTAGTACGCCCTACCAATTGATTGTTTGCACACTTATGGGAGTTAGTCGGGTCACAAAGGAGAAGTACCACAATTGTGATATTTACATAAGAAGCGAGGTACTACCTGGGGATTTGATTACCTTATCCTTTGAGGGTTATGATGTGATACTAGGAATGGATTGGTTGTATAAACATTATGCTCAGGTAGATTGTCGGAAGAAAATGGTTAAGTTTACTTGTCCCGATATGCTTATCCTAGAATTTCAAAGAGATAAAACCAAGAAGAAAAATCATTTGATCTCCGGTATTAAAGCAAGAAAATTTATCAAAAAGGGATGCCAAGGGTATTTTGGCATACTTGCTCAACAAAACAGAAGAAGGAGAACAAATGGAGACTATCCCAGTGGTGAAGGAATTATTGAATATTTTTCCTCCTGAATTAACAACTTTACCACCTGAACGGGAGGTAAACTTCAGCATAGAACTAGTACCTGGTGTTGCACAATATCCCGAACGCCACACCGAATGGCTCAGGAGTTGAAGGAGCTAAAAGAACAACTACAAGAATTATTACGATAAGGCTACATTCGACCGAGCACATCACCATGGGGTGCACCAGTATTGTTTGTCAAAAAGAAAGATGGAACCCTTAGAATGTGCATCGACTACCGAGGGTTGAACAGTGACACTATAAAGAATAAATACCCTCTTCCCTTGTTCGATGAATTGTTTGACCAACTTCGCAGAGTAGGTTGTTACTCAAAGTTGGATTTAATACAAGGGTATTATAAATAGCACTGTCAAAACGGGCTCAGGCCTGCGGGCCGGCCTGGACCGCCCGCGTTATGGGCGATTTTAGTTTTCAAAATTTAGGCCTGTACAAAATGAGCCCGGACCGGACCGGATCGATTTTTATGCGGACTTTCACGGGCCGGCCCGGTCCGATCCGCGGGCTGGCCCGTTTGTTGAAGATATTATTACATGAATTATTTTAGGACCTAATTAAAGTTCTTTATTTTCTTAGGGACTTAAATGAAAATAATTACCAATTGAAAGAAAACCCTACAGCACCACTTGCTGTCTTCCTCCCCTCTCACTCCCGCACCGCAGCTCTCCTCTCGGCTCTCTCTCTCTGCCTCCCGGCCGACGGCCGCATCTCTCGGCTGTCTCTCTGCCTCCCGGCCCAGCTCTCAGCTCCCTCTCTCTCTGCCTCCCGCAGCTCTCGCCGCTGCCTCCCGCAGCTCTCACCTCTCGCCGCCGCCTCCCGCCACCTCTCGCATACTCGGTATTCCCTCTCTTCACCTCTTCGTTTCTCCTCACGATTTTCAAGTCTCTTAGTTAGAATGTGTTAAGAATGTGTTAAGAATGATGCCATTTGTTTGTGGGATCTTCCTAGGAAGAGGCAAAACTATTTCTTGAAAGACATTTTTGTCCAACATTTGAATAGGCAAAACCTTAGCTGGAACTGGATTTGTAAATCCAAGAACTAAAATTTCTGAATCTGTGTCCTCTGCTTTACAATCAAGAACTGCATCTCTGTAATCATGGTTTAATTGAGCAGTGTGTTAGCTAGCTCCATGTGATGCATCTCTCTAATCATTTCATTTCCAAAAACACAAGGCTTCCAGTTAGGACATCCAAATCTAGAACCACTACTAATTCATTGTTAGGAGATTTCCTTCAATTTTCATTTGAGAATCTCTACATTTCTATTATAATCACATTATAATTTAACCACTAACGAGTACCTCATACAGACAGGGTTTTTCTTCTTCTTCAACTTATAAGCGTCATTGAATTTATTACATGGTGGAATAGTTACTGGATGCCTGACGACAAACAGACTGACGACAAACAGAAAAACAGGTAGCTCTGATATGGAGTTACTCTAATTTCATTACTATCAATCCTTTCTTTGTTAATAATTAATAGCTGAGATGAAGAAAATATCTAAAAAAGGTTATGACTATTCTTATCATAACTTAATGTCCCTCCAAGCTTTTGTGTTCAAATTCTCCTCCGATATTTTAGTTTACATCGATCAAGAATAAGGTCTTCTTGGTTTATCTTGTATTTCTTAAAAATGTTCATTCAGACTTTGCATTTTTTGGTGGCAGTTGTTCCCTTGGGCTATTCATGTCAACAATATTCTACATAGCATCTTTGTGTGGGATTGTGATGATGTATGTATTCTATGCCTCAAAACCATCATGCACTCTTAACATATTTTTCATCACTGGATCGCCATTTTGTTGATTGTAATGATGGCCATTTCCTTACATTCTAAGGTAACTTTTCTGAGAAATCCTGTTTCTAGCTACTTCATATATCCTGTTGGCTGTTTCATGAAGGTTTTCAATTGAAATCTTCTTCCTCAGAATTTATCTACTTGTGCCTCATTTACCATCTTAAAAAACCTGATAACCTTCTTATCCACCTCTTTTCATACATCACGCTCTTTTAAGAATACACAGAATCTTAAACCTGCATAAACCATGTCCTCTGCTTTCTCCATTATTTCTTGCCTCACAATGCCTCAATCTTTGTAATGTTTATGTGATTGTGTTTGTGTAGTGTTCGCTATGTGAATGTGTTTGTGCATTGAAATACTGCGGGAAAAATGGATAAAAATGTTGGTGATGATGAATCAATTGCTGAACAATTCATTAGGCCTATAATGTTCAACTCTGAGCACTATCAGTTTTTGAAATCTTTATCATTATAATCTTTAAGTGCTTCCTGTTTATAATCTTTATCATCATTCATCAGATTAGTTAGTAAGTGCTTCAAATCATGAATTATAAACATTTTATCCATTGCAGAAGATGGATAAAAATGTTGTTGATGATATTAGTGATAAATGTGATCAATCAAATGCTGCACAATCTTTAAAGAAAGCGAAAAAATCCTATAAGTCAAATGTATGGATTCATACCAGAAGGCTTGATATTGTTGGTGAAGATGGAGAACCTAGGGTTGAATGTGTTCGTTGTGGGAAGGTGTATATTGCAGGAGGAAAATATGGAACATCTAGCATTTCACGTCATGTAAAAGTTTGCTTTGATATCAATGAAATGATATTTAGAGAGTAAGTACAACTTTTTCTTCATTTAATTTATGAATATTATTTATTAATTTTTTTATTTACTATATAATCTATGTTTTGCATTTTATAGATAAAGATGATGAGTAGAGAATGTAATCAAGTTGAATATGAGTCCTCAAGATAAAATGATGAAGAGAAGTGGGTGTATAATTTTTCGTATTGACTTTTTGTTAAATAATTATTAATTTATTTTGTTGGATGATTATTGTTACTTATTAATTTTTTTTTGTTGATTTTTCTCTATTTTGATTGATTAGGTTCAGGATTAATGTATATTATTATAGTTAATAGGCAAGATTTTAAAAACATCAGAAAATTAGCCAAAAAAAAAAAGAGCAAAGCTCGCGGGCTGTGGCCCGTTTACCCGCGGGCTGGTTACGGGCGGATATGGACTTCCTTAATCTAGGCCCGTCAAAAATATACCCGGACCAGACCGGATCGTTTAGACGCGGGCCGGTCCGGTCCGGTCCGATTTGGCCCGTTTGACACTGCTAATTATAAAGTGCGGATAAAAAAAAAAAGATATCCCAATAACTGCTTTTAACACTCGGTACGAACATTATGAGTTCGTGGTAATGCCTTTTGGTTTAACCAATGCACCGACATTCATGGATTTAATGCTAAGAATTTTTCACCCATACTTAGACCAGTTTGTGGTTATTTTCATCGATGATATCCTGGTTTACTCACCAGACGCAGCGACACATGAGCAACATCTTCAAAGTGTGCTGCAAACCCTATGAGAACACAAACTATACGCCAAGTCCAGTAAATGTGAGTTTTGAAGGGAGAAAGTGAACTTTTTGGGATGTGGTCACACGTGAGGGCATAATCGTGGATCTGGCCAAGGTGGAAGCAGTGACTCACTGGGCACCACCAAGAACCCCTATGGAAGTATGAAGTTTTTGGGGCTAACTAGATACTATCGACGGTTTATTAAGGATTTTGCTAAAATTTCCAGACCTCTAACACAGTTAACTCGAAAGGTTGTTAAGTTCAAATGGTCGAAGAAATGTGAGAAAAGTTTTCAGGAGTTGAAGCATCGATTAACGTTGGCACCAGTGCTAACCTTGGCTGATCCACACAAGGAGTTTAACTTGTATACCGATGTATTTGGAAAAGGACTTGGGGCGATGTTGATGCAAGACAGGAAAGTGGTTGCTTATATCTCCCAAAAGTTTAAGAATCACGAGAAGAACTACCTAACTCATGATTTGGAGTTAGAAGCCACAGTGTTCGCACTCAAGGAGTGATGGGGCCAAGTACGAGATCTTTACCGACCACAAGAGTTTAAAGTATATGTTCTCTCAAAAAGATCAAAACAGGAGACAACGAAGATGGATGGAACTGCTTGAGGAATACCGATGCCCAATCAACTATCATCCTGAGAAAGCAAACGCGGTAGCTGATGCTTTAAGTAGGAGTGCCAAGTTAACAAGCCTCACTTTAACTTCAACCTTGCAACAGGAGATTAAGGTAACCCAAAGGAGATATGAGGAATTTCAAAGGTTTAAAACTCAAGTTGAGGCAAAGAAATTAAACGACTTTCAAATCTTGGGTACTAATGGGAGCTTATATTTTCGAAATCGATTTTGTGTACCGAATGAGGCGGAGATTAAACGGAGGATATTAGAAGAAGCACATAAAAGCAAGTATTCCATACACCCTGGTGTGAACAAGATGTATCAAGACCTCAAGGAAAGGTTTTGGCGGAACAGAATGAAGAGAGATGTGGCAGAATATGTGGCTGCCTGTCTTACCTGTCAAAAAGTCAAAGTAGAGTACAAGAAGTCTGTAGGACTCTTACAGCCATTACCTATCCCCGAATAGAAATGGGATTATGTTACGATGGACTTTGTCACGAGGTTGCCACAGACAAAAGGTTACAAGGACGCCATCTAGATCATAGGTGATCGTTTAACGAAGGTGGCACACTTCATTGCCATCAACACGATGTACGCCTTGGAAAGGCTAGCTCAACTATATGTGGAAAAGATTGTAAGATTTCATGGGAAACTGGTAAACATTGTGTCAGACCGAGATCTGAGATTTACCTCGAGATTTTGGCCTGAGTTCCAGACTGCATTGGGAACTAATTTAAGTTATAGCATCGCTGTACACCTCCCAGACTGATGGACAATTAGAAAGAAGAATTCAAACTCTGAAAAATATGTTGCGAGCATGTACTTTAAAATTTGGAAACAAGTGGATTGATAACTTGGTCCGAGCAGAGTTCACCTACAACAATAGCCATCATACCTCAATCGGAATAGCGCCGTTTGAAGCTCCATATGGGAAGAAATGTAGAACGCTTTCATATTGAGATGACACCGGAATTCGCTCCCTTTGGAAGCATAATAGTTGGATGCCAGAGTTGGAAGAGGCATAGAAACAGGTAAAAATAATTCAAGAACGGCTCCAAACTGCTAAAAGTCGACAAAAGAGCTACGCCAACAGTCGACGACGAGACTTGAAATTTAAGGTGGGAGATCAAGTTTTTCTAAAACTCACCCCACACTGAGGAAATCCCAGAAACCCAAGAAAAGAAAAATTAAGCCCCTAGTGCATTAGACCATTTGAGATAAGCGACAGGATTGGTGAGGTAGTATACCAGCTAATATTACTAGAAAAACTATCGGGCATTCATGACGTCCTTCACGTCTCCCAATTAAAGAAATATCAACCATGACCCGAGCATGTTTTGAATGACGATCCGTTGGAGATGCAAACTAACCTGTCATATGAGGAAAAGCCTAGTGGGATTGTAGAACGAAGCATAAAGGAGTTATGTGGAAAGAAAATTTCGATTTATAAAGTATTATGGAGGCACCATGACATTAAGGAAGCAACATGAGAAACCGAAGAGTTTCTACGTAGAAAACATCCAGAGATGATAGGTACGTGAACTTTAAAATTTCGAGGACAATTTTTCTAAGGAGGGTAGAATGTAACATCCCGAATAAGCACCTCAAAATTAGCTTAAGTCGTGGTAAGTTCGAACAAAAGTTTCGTAGTTTATAAAGAATAGTAAGTATTGGGGTCATTTGGTAATTATTAGAAAAATTAAGGGAAGAATTTTTCGGTGGAAAAACTTTTCGGATATGTTTTAAAATTATTTGGGTTTAACGCATTGAAATAGAAATGAAAATCTTAAGTTTAATATAGATATTTAGTCACTTTTAAGATTTTGAACCAACGTAGAAGTTTTAGAAAATTGAGAAACTACTTACTTGGAGAGGTAATAATGACATGACTGGTTAAGATGTGGAAGGGTATTTGACAGCTACATGGAAGGGGATGACACGTAGGTTAGGGGGTGAATGACACATGGCTGGCCATTGCCATGTGTCTCATGCATGCACACAAGAAGCCATACATAAATGGCCACAAATAGGGGATTTTTGGCTGAAAAAAATGTCAGCCTTTCTTTTTTCTTCACTCATTCTCTCTCCTGCTTTTCTCTCTCCCCTCTCCTTCCCGGTCAATACCAACCCCCCCCTCTCTCTCTCAAGTTCATTATTTTTTTTCCTTCTTTCATTTGGTCTCTCGGCTTCCTCTCCTCTAGGTAAGTGCTCCCTTTATTTTTTTTTCTTCTTTTGTTTTGTTTTTCTGTTATTAGTATCATTATTTCATAAAAATAAATTCTTTCTAGATAATAGAAAAATGTATGAATTATTATGAATTTATTTTTTTGGAGTTATTTTTTTAGAATTTCTTTTGAAATAAATTTTAGTTGAACCTCATGGTCATCTTGGGGTCAAGGTACATTTTTTTATATGAAGAGTATTATTTAATTAAGTTTGGAACTGTTATTTGTAGGTTTAACTCGCATCACAATTACAGGTGAGTTCACCAACCTTTCTCTTTTACAAGAGTTTTAATTGTTTCTTGAAAACATATTTTTTTCATCTTTGGGATCTTGACAAAATTTACAAAATATTTACCGGGATTATTACTGGTTATGCTAAATATGTTTGGGTTATTAAAATATTTATGTTTTAAATATTCTTTTATGGCATAGAAATATATTTTGAGTTTGTAACGTATTTTCATGATGTGTTTACTTGAAATATTTTTTACAACCTTTTTAATTTGGGTTTTGAGTTTCAAAATTGTTTTGAGAAATTATTTTTCAAAATATTTATTATTCTTTTTGAAAATAATATTTTTAAATATTTTAAGTTCTCTTAAGGGTTTTGAATTTTAAAATGATTTTGAGAAATATTTTCAAAATATTTACTATTTCTTTTTTGAAATAATATTTTTAAATATTTTCAATTCTCTTGGAAGTCTTGAGTATTAAAATTACTTTGAGAAAATTATTTTCCTTAAAATGTTTATTATTTCTTTTTGTAAAGAATATCTTAAATATTTTTTAAAAAAAGAATTTTGAGATTTAAAATTATCTCTAAAATATTTATTATTTTTGTTTGAAAACTAATACTTTACATATTTTCTAAATATTCTTAAAAAGGCTTTTGAATCATTAAAATATTTAACACTTTTGTTTAAATATTCTTATATTATGATTTCGAAAATGTTTACTATTTTTTTTAAAGAATATTTCTCTTAGATTTTATTCTTATATTACTTTAAATTTTGGAAATATTTAATAAATTTCCTTTGAGAGATATTTATTATTATTTCGGTAAGCATATCAGCATAACTTTTTTTATACCCGGTAATATGATTTAAAGCCACATATTCATGGTTTCATAGTGAGCTTGATTTTGGAAGGTAAATGTTTTGAGAAAAACAAATGTTTTCATGAGTTTTAAAAAATTGCATTCATGATACATTTGTCATGGCTACGAGTTTTGCCCGGCGGATAAGGATTTTTCGATACCTGAAGAGTTTTGTGTGGCCGAGAGATGACCTATGATTTTATAAAAATAAATTAAAATCCTAATCCGGCAAAAAAAGGGCTTGGTATATATTTTTTATCAATATGTCAAGAGGACTTGCACTGTGAGTGACTAGTCCCCCGTACGAGGACATCTTCCGAATAGCATGCTTGGTAGTGTTACTCTTAATCTGGGTCCAGTTGATAAAGGACTTAGTATGGTTGGAGGGTTAGGCCCAAGGCGATATTACATTTGACTCCGTATCATGCTCTGCGGTAGTAACTATTTTCTAGAAGGTTGTGCCAGGAGGGGTTCACCGGCTAGGGTAGCACAGAGCGGCCTGGTAGGTACATCAGGGCTCGTTACCTGTTTGTGTATATATTATGTGAGGTTGAAAGTCGAACGTTCGTACAGTTTGCTTTGGAGTTCATGTTAGTATTAACTAAGGGATGCCAAAATTTATCCGATCACCCCGTTTAAGATTCCGAACTCTGTTCGTCGAGCCTATCATGTGCATGCATCTTTTTCTAAAAAGTTCCGGTGTCGTGGCAGCGCTGATGTGTCTTGATTCGCTCAAACTTTCCGACTGCACCCGAACCCTTCAGAAAAATTTATATTTTGCATAAAAAGTTTTTTTTTAAGGCACTTATTTTCTGAAATGACAATCCATTTTATAAACAAATAGAAATATATATTTTTGCCCGTACGAAAAATTCTCGAATAGCACACGTGCATGTGAACTCACTGGGCATCCATCGCTCATGTTTTCCAAATGTTTTTCTTCCCTCTTTCGGATGACTTGGTAAACAGATCTGGCTAGTGAAGCCATGGTGAGCCATTGGAGTCTGCATCATTGAAGTTTTTCACCTCTAGGTAGATTTTTTATTACATAGACTTCAACCTTAGCACCTTAACCCTATATATAAGTTTGAGAAGCTTTTGTTATAAAGTTATATTCATTACAACTCCTCCTGATCGTACCTTAGTCTTTTATCTTTGTAAGTTCAGTGCCGAGAGGTACGCAAGTACTTTACTCCGCCACAGTTGACCTAACGGAGGGGTACGGGGTATCACAAGAGACTTGATAAGCTTAGGGATAAGGGAAATAATGGAGTGGTTTGCCCATTTTAATAGCCTGCCTGTGTTAAAGAACTCCATAACTGCTTGACAGAATTCATCGCCTACCAAAGCCTTCTTAAAGAATAAGGATGTATAACCATTCCTAATCTCTTCCTTTGTGAAACCCTCCTCCAAAAAAACAGCTTGCGTTGGGGAGATCTTCGGCCTAGTACTCATGGCATAGTCATCAAAACCCGAAACTCCCTACCTAGTACCTAACAATTTGGCATAAAATCTGATGAATTCGTTCTGCACCTCCTTGCCTTTTGTTGTGTAAGTATCGTCCTCCCTTGTAATGGATGCAATGAAATTCCTCTTTGCATTCCACTTCACCAAAGAGTGAAAAAACCGTGTTCCTGTATCACCTTGAAGCAAAAATTCACACTTTATTTTCTGAGCAAGAACTTCCTTTTAGCATCAATTAAGAACACCACCTTATTTTGTATTTGTCCCACTTCCTCCTTTAACCTATCATCCAAAGGTCTATCATAAAGATCGGTTTGTGCACGTTTAAGGTCTACTCTTTCTGCCTCTGCTTTTGCTGAGATATGGACAAAATGTTTCCTATTCAACTCTTTAAACCCCTTTTTCAACATCTTCAATTTCCTACATAAGGCAAATTGTTTAGTCCCCGGTATGAGCATCCTCCAATTTTCCTCTACCCCTCTACCAAATTCTTCGTGTTCTGCCCACATATTAAAAACATGAACCTAGGCCTGAGGCAGTCCATCTGCTCAAACAAAGAGACCACACAGGGAGAATGATCCGAGAAGCATCCCGAGGTAAAGAACTTTACTGCTGCATTGAGGCCAGAGGTGAACCACGAATTGTTACATAAGGCACGATCAATCTTGGACCAAGTCACTCTGTTTGTCCAAGTGAAGTGGGGGCCCATATAATTCATATCCACCAATTCCAAGTCCACACAACATTCTATAAAATCCTGTGTTTGTTAGGTAGTCACAGTAAGGCCACCCTTTTGTCATTATCATTGAGGATGCTATTAAAATCTCGTACAGCCAACCAAGGTTGATGAAGGGTAGAGCCAAACAGCCGAAGAGACTGCTATAGGGGCCTCTTATGAACAATCGAATGTAACCCGTATACAAAGGAGGTATAAAACTTCTGTGAGGACACCTTACAAGTAATCAAAGTATGGATCACTTGTGGGTGGGCATCTAATATCTCAAAATCTGCCTATCTTGGGTCCCAAAATGACTGCAATTCTTCCCGCATGGTGCAAGAAAATATTGTGCACCACCTTCCAGTCAGAAAATTTGTATCTTATGATATCAAATAATCTCTCATCATCCAATTTTTTCTCAAGTAGAGCAAAAATTGAAACTCTATTTACCTTCAAAAAACTGTACACTTCGTTATGTTTGAGGGCCTTTGAGAACCCTCTCACATTCCACCATCCAATATTCATGGCTACATGATATGAAGGGCCGACCCTTCCTTCTCCCAATAGCTACAGCTTCCATTTCGCCCATCGACCGTTTTCTTTTGTCTTTGATTTGACCTTTCCTTGTCTCATTTTTCAATAGAAGTAGGGGTTATTCTTTCCTTGACTCCTTTGCCAACCTCTTCTGTTGATTTATTCTTCTGGGATGTCGGATTAGCAAGAGTTGCCTGCTTACTTCCCTGACCATTATTCCAGTTCGGCTCATTTGAGAGCACCTGGAAAGAATTCTGTAGAGGAACTTCCCCCTGAACACCAGCACCTGTCTTAGTTACTGGTGTAGTTTCTGGCTGAAGGACCTCTTGCTCCTTGACTGAAACAGAGCATTCTCTCCCATCTGAGATAGTTCCTATATCCTGTCCACGACCTTTACCTGTAGCCTTGCCCGAATCAGTTGGAATAGCCTTGACTATCTCACTGTTCCCATGCTGCTCCTTGCCTTCCACTTCCTTAACCAACCCCACATCCTCCTTGTTCGTTTCAGCCAGCTTGCGTGGAGTTACAGGCGATTTCTGAAATGGTTGTCCCTTCAATTGTTGATCAGTGCCTTTTTACTTGACTGTTGCTGTTAATGTAGTGTCGACTTGTTACTATGTATCACCACTTCCTTGTCTCTGTCTTTTGAAATAACATGTGCTTGAGGGTCGACCGACTCGTTTCCCCTCTCCTTCTACTGTCTCTTGTCCTTCTTCTTGCACATCTGCAAAAAGTGCCCCATTATTCGGCATGAGGAGCAAAACTTTGGCACATTCTCATAAATAACATCCTGTGTTCTGATTTTACCATTGGGAAGTTTTATTGGCACCTCTAATATTAGCCCCTTAGCAATGTCAACCTCTCCAAGAACTCTAGCATAAGAGATCTTTTCCTTTAAACCGGTCATCCGATCCGTGCATAAGGGGCTCACCAATTCTTGAACCTAACTTGTCCAAAAATTTGATGTTCCACAAATCAACTAGTAGACCCAACAATATCACCCAGACAGGCACAACAATAGTGGTACAAGAACTAAATTCGAATAAATGTGGCATATTTTTTAGGATTAGCAGTCTGCCAAAAATCATATAAGGACCCCTCTCCAAAACCTTCTGCCTATCAGCTTCCAAATCAAACTTAAAACCAAGCCAACTGGATTTATGAAGGTTGAATTTATGAGGCACCTTCCATGAGTTTCTCAGCTTTGTAATTACTTCAATCCCAGGAAAAACCCCCACCACATAACCAACAAGAGCATACCCCCAAGCTTCCACGACATCATTCACTGCATCCGCTTCCACCTCAACCATAAGATCATCAAAATCTACTTTGTGAAGTGTCATTCCCTTTGCAGGGTTCCTGTTATCCGGGAACGGTGATACAAAGGACCGTTTCGGTTAATCCACAGGAACCTTTGTAGCTACATCAATCTTAGAAGAGGATGGAGCATCCTCATTATAAAGAGTTTCTGAAACCGAAATAGAGGTCTCCAGCGCACATGAACTTTCAGTGCCTTCTTCCTCAGCATCATACCTCTCAACAACCACATTCTCCAATACACCCATATTGCCAGGTTACACATACACCAAACAACAAAAGAAAGAAATCCAGAAACAGAAGAAGAAAAGGACCACAATGAACGGCAGCAAGCTCAGAAACGTAAAGCAAGAACCGACAAGGTTCAAAGAGATAAACAAAACTTGAAGTAGAAACCCACAAGCATGCAAAAGGGACACAGCCCCAAGATAAAAAGGAAGCAGCACAGTACCTTTGGAGTTAAGTAGACCTCCAAGACAAAACCAGAACATCCAATCCGCACTCCAGAAAACCCGAGAAAATTGATCGAACATTAATGAAAATTGGACGTCCGATTATAGCAGCTCCCCAAAATCAGATGACCGAAAAGGAAAACAAACGACCGAAAACAGTTGTGAGAAAAACAACAAACACCAACCGAAGAGGTAAAGAAAACCCGAGATATTCGGACGTGAAATCAGGTCGATCATTTTTTTCCAAAGCAGTACCGAAATTGGACGATCAGCCTTCAGAGGCAAACACAGAAAACGAACGACTGATTTCGGAAACTGGATGTCCGAAAACAGCAACAGCAGGAAAACGGACGACCAAAAATAAAATCGGAAAAACAGGAGCTCGGAACTCAGAACAGCGTACCTTCGATAAACAAAGAACCAGTGCACAATCCACTTCCAGAAACAAAGGGGATGAAGAAAATGGCCAGAGGAATTGTCTGAAACCCCCAGAATCAAGCCTCAAACACAAGCAGTACTTAGGATGTGAGATGACTGAAATCGCAGAAGTAGCAGGAAAACTGCAATTTGAAATCCCTAACCGGATACACCTTGTTTAGTCAACTGTACAGTGAAGCGAGTGTACAGGGTGAAAGCCCAGAGCTAGGCGACCCACCTCCGCTTCTCGTCGTCGGAAGCGCAGCAACGGCGCCGGGCTAGAGCACCCCTGTTCGCGAAGCAGTTGTTGCCGAGAGAGCTTAAATCTACTCCACAACCCAGAAATCCATCTATAAGACCACCCCACTTCTTCATTGAGAGGATGAACTCAATAGACGAGCAGCAAAAAACAAGAAAAACGGCAGAAATCCATGAAGAAATCTCCAAGCCGAGACAGTGCGCTGTTACTGTGTGAAATCTCACCTTTTCGCACACACCGAGAGAGGTTCTCTTTCTAACCTGAGCTTAATTATAAAAATGTCTGTCTTAATCTGCTTTGCCCGTATCTCTTATCATTATCAAACATCATGCTGCTTCATGTTCATTTTCTCTCTATAATTTATGATATTTTTTTTCTCTAAAAACTTAGCGAAATTTTCTATCTCTAAAAAACTTATTATGCTTTCTCTCTCTAAAATTTACGTTCACTTTCTCTTCTCTAAGATCCACGACATTTTCTCTCTCTAAAATTCACGCTCACTTTCTCTTTTTAAAATTCACGACACTTTCTCTCTCTAAAACTCACGGTACTATTTTTCTCTAGAATTCAAGACACTTTCTCTCTCTAAAATTCGTTATACTTTCTCTTTCTAAAACTCATTATCACTTTTTTTCTCTAAAATTCACTCTCACTTGCTGTCTCATAACATTTATTTTTAATATAAAATTAATATCGTAAAGCACTAACAATGTTTTGTTAATAATAGAAATAATCCTAAATATATGTATATATTTTTTGTAACGTTATCCTTCTTTTTCATAATTTTTCTCTTTCTATTTCCATCTTTTCCATCTTAAGATCTACAAATCAAACAAAAGAAATTATATTTCCTTCATTTTTTTTTTTATCTTATCAAACAACATATAGATTTTAATTTCCTAAGAATTTTATTTTTCTTCTCTTTTTTTCTTCCATCTACAAAATTCTTAAACCAAACAGGCCTAGACTATTAAGTTAATTATTGAATATTTGAATCTCTCCACTTGCTAACCTTACAAAATGCTTCCATTTATTGAGAAAAAGGTGAAAGAAAGTTAGATATTAAAAGAGTGAGGTGAGTAATATGATTTGAGAAGACTAAGTTTACACCTATGTACTTGTTTTCAAAACAATTTTCTTTTACCGCTAAAGGTTTAAGAACTATAAGATTTAACTCAAAAAATCATATAAAAGTTGTTAAAACTTTAAAATCATTAAAATTTTAATTTAAACAGTTAATCAACATCAAGCTGTACTTAGGTCACTATTTAATGTGTGCCCTTGAAAGTAGAAGATAATAATCAATATATAATACTCCATCCATTTTAAAATAAGAGTTTTTTTAATTCTTGATACATATATTAAGAATTTTAGAATTAAGAAAATATTTGATTAATATATCTCTCATAAATATAGAGAGAAATTTAAAAGAAGAGGTGTAGAAGAAATAAAGAAGAAGACAGAGAATGATAAAATTAAAAAAATATGATAAATGCTGATTGAAAATTATAAAAATAAACTACATTTATTTTGAAACAGATAAAAAAATAATAATATTATGTCTTTATTTATAATAATATTTATTATAAGATCACGCATTAAACACAAGCATTAAAAGATTCAAAAAGCATTTAACTAACCTGTCTATAATTAACTCTGAAATTTTTATTGCATTGGAGTTGGTTCAATTTGGGCTTGCGGTTCCAGTTATCTCAGCACAGCAGCACCCATTAGGTCCGGGTAGGAGACGCGTCAGGTCATACAAGATGCCACGCTAAAGAGGCTTCTATCATTGCCATTGCCATATCATCATTCCATTCGGCCGGCAGAGAGCAAGCGAAGGCGCTAAAAGAGAAAACTGGTTAACCCCAAACCCAATCTTCTCCTCCAACTCCAACCAAATCCCCTATTTGTATTTCTTCCCTGTGCAGTGCAGTCTCTCTTTAACAGTTTTTTTTTTCCCCAAACTCCTAAAATGGAAAATACTAGTAATTTTCATTGCTAAACTTTACTAGTATTTAAATTTATAATTCTCTTATTCAATATTATTACCAAAAGTTGATCCAATCTCTAATTTCCACAGTGGTAGGTGACTTCAGTTCAAGACAAGAATAAAGAAAGGGTTTCTTCGATTCATAATTCATTAAGGGTTTTGGAATTGATTTTAAGCTCAGATTCGTACGCAAGCAATGCGGTTAAATTAGTAGTACTAGTAGCGTAGATGGGTTTTTCTTTTTGTTTGATGAATCTTATCATACTGTAGAGTAGACGACGATATAATTATAATCCCACACGTTTCTTTTTATTATTTTAATTAATGTTCTTATTCTTTACTCTTTAACCAATCCGGTCATTGTCAAAACCCACTTCATTTTTTTTTTTTCCAAAATTTTGATCCAATTATTTCAGCTTTTGGTACCAATCGGTTTGGTTTGCAAGCTAAGACGATCTGCTTGTATTCTTATCCTTTGGTGGTGATTCATAATCATTGTTCAGAAGTTTCTCGAAGGTAAATTTTAAACGTCTTTTCGGGTCTCTCTCTCTCTTCCCCTGTTATTATTTGATTTTGATGATCGCTCTGTTTGTTAATCTTTACAATTTCCCTACTTAGATCTTTGAATTTCTTTTTAACTCTAGAATTAACCAACCAATTGAAATTGATGGAGAATGAAGTGGTTGGCCCTCGCTTGTACAGCTGCTGTAAATGCCGAAATCATGTTTCACTTCATGATGATATCATCTCTAAGGCCTTTCAGGTAAAAATTCTTCTTACTACTACTAGGTTTTCTTGGATTTCTCATTTCTGATTCATCGATAAATGTGTTCGTGGCTAGTGGAATTGACAAGAAGTTGTTGATCATATTCATCGACATCTCACAGTGAATTTAAGCCTTTCTGCAAAACCAAAACTGACAGATTCCTAAGCCTTTAGTAATGTTGGAAACTAAAATACTAGCTGAATTCAAGTTCCTTCTTGATCTTCCCTGGCTTTGTGCTGCTATAAACACCATTAGAACAAGAGTAAACAAGTTATAGTAGTTGCTATAATTGTTGGACTTATGTATTATTATTTACTTAGCATGAGGCCAGTAGATTGATCTTGTAATTGTATTTTAACCAGAATCAAGAGAGAAATCATTCTTGATTCATCTTTCATTGAGAGAATGAACTAGAGGACCTAGCTACTTCATTCATATAGCCTTTCGAATTGTAATTCAGCAAGAATAAATTGCATAACTTATACTCTAGGTTTTGGTGAGCAGACTAAGTTCATAACGGTAACATAAACCCCATAGATTGTACCAATTCACATCATCGTGTGATAATATCTTGATTTCTTGAGTGGATCATGTCTTCACCTAGAGAAACAAGGGATCGATGCATTAACAGAGTTTGTGATGTAGCTTGACATGCTTAAAGGGGTCTGTGTCCCCATCATAAGCCCAGATGCAGAACATAATCTTCTTTTTTGTGAACTTTGCGAAACTTGTGTGTACCCTTTTCAGGGAAGAAATGGTCGGGCCTTTCTGTTCTCTCATGTAATGAACATCACTGTGGGTGTTAAGGAAGACAGGCAGCTAATTACTGGGCTTCACACAGTTGCTGATGTATATTGTGGTGATTGCCGTGAGGTATTAGGCTGGAAATATGAGCGAGCTTATGAACCAACTCAGAAGTACAAGGAAGGAAAGTTCATACTTGAGAAGTCAAAAATTGTAAAAGAGAATTGGTAACCATTTATGACTTTCCAATCCTCTCAAAATTATTGATTCTTCCTGATGTTGATAGCCTGTACAGAATGTTATTACTTGTCAATGTTGGAACCAGACTATGACTATCGCTGTTCTGTGTATAAGAAAATTCATTGAATGAAAGCCTTGTCGTTGAGGATAATTTATGTGTTTCCTTCCCAAATTTCTTGCATATTGATTGCATTTGCACTGGATTTCTGTCCTATTTGATCATTGGATTGTGGATTATTTCTGCTATGTTGATTATGGTGTCCGTATTTTGATGCTGACAAACAATATTGCACCAGAAGCAGCCTTCTTTTTTCAATCTTGCTCCAATCTCATTTCATAAGTCAAGTTATCCAAAATGGTATAAATGTCATTTGCTCTCTTATGAGATCTATCAGATGCTACAAATACATGAATTTCATCTCTGTCTTCAATCCAACTACATCCTGGACTTTTATGCAGCTGTTTATCACTGATTGCCTGTCTTGTTCTAGCAAAATCTTCCCATCGGCCTGCAGAAGCATATAAGTTGGCCAACATGACATGGTTTCCTGTGTTATATGGTTCCAATTCTATGAGCTTATTTGCTGCAAGTTCTCCTAAATCAACATTTCCATGGATGATACAGCCTCCAAGCAAAGCTCCCCAAATAACTACGTCAGTCTCCATTGGCATATTTCGTATCACATTTAGTGCTTCATCAAGCTTCCCAGCTCGGCTTATAAGGTCTACCAGACATGTGTAGTGTTTTAATGTTGGAGTAACACCATAATGTCCCATTAATTTGTAGCATTCTTTTCCTATTTCAACTGATCCCGCATGGACGCATGAAGAAAGAACAGACAAGAAAGTTACCTCATCTGGTCTGAAACCTTCATCCAGCAACCTACGAAAGAAGACGATTCCTTCTTCCCCATATCCATTCATGGCATAAGCAGTAAGCATTGCATTTTCAGTTACAAGATTATAGCTTTTGATCCCATCATAAACAAGTTTTGAATGGTTTATGCTTCCACATTTTGCATACATGTCAATGAGGGCAGCTCCAATATAAGCATCTGATTCAAAACCATGTCTAATTGCATATGAATGGACCTGCTTACCTCTCCCAATACTTGCTAACCTTGAGCAGACAGGTAATATAATTCCCACCGAGTAAATATCCGGCTTAAAATTTGATTTTTGCATTTCCAAGAATAGTTCTAGAACTAACTCATTTTGTTCTTGTTCAACTTGACCAGCAATAATACCATTCCATGTATGTGCATTTGGCTCAAAACCTTCCTCTTCCATCTTTTGAATACTTTGTTTGACACTTTCAATTTGATTACAACGGGCATAACCAGAGATCAATGCATTCCATGCGGCTGTATCCCTTTCAATTATCCCATGAAAAGCTCTTTCAGCAGCCTTTAGGTCCTCACATTTGCAGTACATTTCCACTAAAGATCCACCCACAAATGGATTTGATTCCAGACCCCTTACAATAGCAAAGGAATGTAACTCCTTCCCACATCTTAGAGAACTCAAATTAGCACAAGCAGAAAGGGAACTCCCGAGAGTAAAACTATCAGCTTCAATCTCTTCCACTACTAAACCTCTAAATGTACGCAAAGCCTCATCAAACATCAAGTTGTTCACATAGCCTGAAATCATTGAGTTCCATGTAATTACATCCTTTCTCCTGCCTTCGATTTCCAGTTGATTGAAAAGCTCTTTGGCACTTTGAATGTTCCCATTCTCACAATAACCAACAATCATTGTATTATATGAAACCTCATTTTTCACCGAATATTCTGAAAATACATTTTGAGCCCTTTCCATATCCCTACACCTTCGGTACAAATCAACCAATCCATTCACAATGAAAGCGTTTGACATAAAACCGTGTCTGGTAATATAGCCATGAATTTCTTTCCCAAGGCATAATCTCTGCAATCTTGCACAAGCAGGAAGAACACTTGCCAGTGTACGTGCATTTGGTTTAAAACCTGATTCTTTCATTTTGTAAAACATCTCAATGGCTTCTTCATCATGTCCATTATGTGAAAGGCCTCCAATTATAGCACTCCAAGACACAACATTGGGCAACAAATTATCCTCTGTTGACATTCTCTCCATGAATTCCAAGCTTTCATCCACCATTCCGTTCACAGCACAAGCAGTAATGACAGAATTCCAAGAAACACAATCTCTGTCTTTCATCAGATTCAAGACTTTCTTTGAATCGTCCAAGCTTCTACATTTACCATACATATCTATGAAAGCATTAGACACATAAATATTTGAAACAAACTCGTTTTTTATCGCAATCCCATGAAGCTGCCTTCCCAACCTAACCCCACCATAACCACTGCATATCCCCAAGACTACTGGAAAGACAAAGAATTTCAACTCAAAATCCTCGCTTAGTAAATCCACAAACAACAGAAACGCTTCCTCGTAATACCTATTTTTTATACATATGTCAAGAATTGCCGTCCAAGAGTATAAGTTTCTCACGGGCATAATATCAAACATCTTAGCTGCATCATTAAAAGAAGCACATCTACTGTACATCTGAAGCAACTTAGTTTGCACAAATTCGTGCCGGTGGAAGCCACTTTTGACCGAATGACCATGGACTTGCTTCCCAAATGTAGGGCATTTACAGCCGTCTAGTACTGATGCATATGTGCCAGAATCTATGGAGCTATCAAGATAAATAACACTGGTGGTAGGAGAAGGCAAAACTAAAGACGTCGGTTCGATACAATATGTTGTCGTTCTGGGTTTGGGAAAAGAGATGCTGCCGGTCCTCCATTCCTGGTATTCTGAAGCTGAAGGTGGCGGTGACGGCGGCCTCGTCTCATTTTGCGGCAGCTTTGGCTGAACAATTGTTGCCAAAACGGAAGACATATCAGGGCAAGACCAGGTTAACGGAAAAGGAAATGGCGCCAAAGAAAAGCTGTTGCATTAATATTAGATAATGGTGGCGTTTGATCAAACATTGGAGGTCCAGCTCCAAATATTTTCTTTCTAGCCCAAAGGCTGAGGCATATTGGGGTGTGCAGCCCAATTCTATGATTTTCTTTTTTTTAGTGTTTTTCTCATAGCCCAAAGGCTGGCACATTGGATTGGGCTATGAGTTTCATACATTTTATTATAGCCACTCCCTTTCAAAATGTATAGGTTCCCCTAAACACATTACAACTTCATCTTTATATTTTTTATAAATTATAAATATTATCTTTATCATCGTCTATATATTTATAATTAACTTATTTCTACTGTTAAATTGGTTATAAAAAGTTATCAGAAGACACTAATTTTATAACTATGTTTAAAATCTTTGTGAACAATCATTTTGTATGCTTAATTAATTCTTATCTATTATCATATACTAAAATCATAATATTTACATAAATTAATCATATATATATGTATTCATTGGTAAAGGTTCAAATTTTAATAAAAATTCATATTGTTTATCATTCAAGAAATATCTGAATAGCTTTTTCTAAGTGATATAAAAAGAGCGAAACAAGACTATTTATAATATCTTTGAATATTTGTTTTGACATAAAAAAAATAATTGTCAAATAATAAATGGTGAGTACTATTTTAAAGGAGTGCCAATACAGTGCATTTTTTCAAATTTATATAATATAATTATTTTTTTAATTATTATACACTATTTTAACCACAGATGATATGAAAAGACATAGAAGGAAGACTATAATATAATTGGGCAATTGGCAAATGATAGGGGTAAAAGAGAAAGATATCAATTAAAGAGCGCAGATATCAAGGGGAATGTTTGTGGGGACCCCTCCCCAAAGAAACAAAGGAAAGGGAAAGAAAGGATATGTGTATATATAAAATAAAAGCATTAATGAAAAGCTAGCTTTAGAGTAAATGTTATTGTAGTTATGTAAAAGTAGTACTAGTTGAGTTGAGGCATTATATATATATATGTATATATGAGAAGGCTTGTTGGTTAATTTAAGAAAGAAGGGTAACATGCATAACAATAAAAGCCAAACAAAGAGGGCAATCTGATAGATGTATATATATATATATATATGTCCACCTAGGACTCCCCCTCGATCTTCAAATAATACTTATATTATTATTTATTCAGACAACATACGACACAGCCAACACTCCAACTCCAATTAGGTGAAGAAGAAGAAGAAGAAGAAACTGAAACTGAAACAGATGTTGATATTGATCTTCATCCATAAATAAAAAGGCTGGACTGCTTTTCCAAGAAAAGTACAATTATATAAACCATTTGTACACATTTTTGGGAAGATTTTAACATCATGGGAACAAAGATTTGTAGCACTACTTTTGTACTACTATACTAGACTACCATAGTTTATTTATTTATCTATAAAGAAAAAGGGTAGTAGCCAGAGATAGAGGAAGAATAGATAAGAGAGTTACTAAAACGAATACTAATATTTATTCACAAACTAGTTTTAAGAGATTCACAACATCTTTCTAAGATGTTTATTAGAGTGAGCAATTCAATATTAGATTAGATGATTTTGATACCATATTAAAAGTAATTATATTCAATTTTTAATACCTTTTATGCTCAAAGTTGGACATCTACAGATGTTATAACACAAACTGTCAACATTGAGATAGGCAGTTCTTATATCATGTTAAAAATAAATTTAGGATGATCTAACACAAATAGTCCAATAGGCGACTTTGATGCCATATTAATAATAATTATGTGGAATTTTCAACACCTCTGACTTCTAACTGAACATCTATGTATAGTCTAATATGAGCAGCCTAAATTTGGATTAGATAACTCTTATATCGTATTAAAAATAGATTTTGGGGCTAACTCCAATTTTAAAGTACTTCAAGAAGACAAAAATTGCTTCATTAAACCTTATAGAAAAAAATATTTGCTTACAAACTAGCATGGGTAAAATTCTCAACAAGAACAAGAACACGGAGTGATGAGGTGATTCTTTTCAAGTCATAAAAGTGGTCTACCATGTGATGAAGAAAGATTAGGACGGTGGGTAGAATTGGTACCACCTTATTCTTCTCCAGAGAGAGAGAGAACTTTAATGTGTGTGTTGGGGGGTGGGGGGAGAATCTAATTTAGAGACAGAGATGATGAGATGAGAGGAATGAGATGATGGTGGTGCTCCTCTCCTCACATCACCTGACAATAGTCATCAACTGTTTTTTCATGTAATATTCTAAACAAAAAGAACCCAATATATACTACTAGTCTAGACCAAAGATTCAACAGCCCCAAAATTCTCAATTCATCAAAACTTCAAATATCTCTTCTTCTAACATGAACTCCTTCTATAAGATTTGCAAGTTACTATACATAATACAATTAATTTAGACTAAAGGATTAAGAGCTCCTAAGGGACAAGTCTGAGTGTTCATTTAGTGGTAAAAAAATGTAAAATTTTCGAGAGTTTAAATATCTCTTATAACATAATAAAAATATCGTCTAAAATTTATTCAGTATAATTTACCTTTTTGTATAATATGCAGATTATTACATGTGATATAATTTACGCGTTATGCAGTTTTCTTTGTTAAAAAAAATGAAAAAGAAAATCAAATGGGACACAGGCAGACAATATTATAAGCCCATCAGCTTGTGAGGAGTGGAAAACCAACTTGTCAATTGTAAGGAGAACATTGTTGGGATATCAAATGGACTAATTCAAGCAAGAATTTCCTAACAAATTATCAGGATTACAAGTTTATATTATATCAACAAGAGGTTTTTAACTCTCTTGGGTAGGTTCGAAATGATGCAAACTTTCAAGTAGTCTTGATTGAGCAAAAGGGCAAATCACCAGTGTATATATATATATATATATATTTCAATTTAAAACACTTCAAATCACTATATATATATAAATAAATATATATATATATAGATAATATTCTGATCATCAATATATAAATTACGATGAAGATAAATTAAATTAGCAGCCCAAAGCCAGAAGAAAATGAAATTGACTTATATATATATATGGGGAAAAATTCACAAGCACAAGCACAGAAGGTGATGATCATGATGATAATAACCATGAAGAAGAAAGAAAGAATGAAAAAAAAAGTTTCCAATCTGTCATTTTTTATCCTTATCACACTTCCAAAGTTAAAAAACTCATGAGAAAAAAAAAAAAAAAAACCACTCAAATGATAACAAATGAAGAAATTAAAAAAAAAAAAAAAAAAAAGACATGAGATAAATTTTTTATTTTTTATTTTTGGTTTTTGGTGGTTTTTTACCATGTCGACCCAGCAGCGCCACCTAACATCCCATTCCAGCAGTATCCAGTAGTAGTAGATTCTCCTTTATTCCTCCGCTGATCCTCAATCTCATGATGATCGGTCTTTAAATTTAATTCCTCGTACGGTAAAAACAATGATCTTCCAGCAGCAGCATCATCTCCTCCTCCACGTATATGTAGTACCACCGGCTGATTATCTTGTACACTTATTCCATAATTACCATTATTTTCAACCCCGGAGCCATCCAAAGAGAAATTGAACTTATAATTTGGTAATTTCAGAGGATGATGATGATGATGATGCAAATTAGGAATATTATTAAGTAGATGAGAAGAAGAAGAAGAAGAAGAAGAGGAAGAAGAAGAAGAAGGAGGAGGAGGGTAGAAAATGGAATTATTACAATCAGAAAGTGGCATTGACATTAAAGAACTTAATGATGATGATCCAACCTTAAGAAGCTCTAATTCTGGCAAATTATGTCTCATTGGAAAATTAAGAAACCCTCCCGCGCCGCCGCCGCCACCGGAGATAATACCATAATCATGTACCAAACTCTTTGGAGGAGGAGGAACTGGATTATAAGCTAAATTAAGGTCATGATGTGGTTGATGGGGGATAATCTTATTAGGGTTATGAGTGAGATCTGGATTAAGCTTCTTTAGATGAGGATTAGAAGAAGAAGAAGATGATCTGCTGGTAGTGTGCTTGTTCTTTCTGGATCCACCGCCGACAGGAACATTTCTTAAGGTACCACCTTCGGTCCAATACCTTCTACAAGTCTTACAAAAGTACCTCGGTTGAGAAAGACTATAATTGTTGTAATAACAAAACTTTGTATTAGTAGAATTACACCTCGGACAATTCAAAGCTGCTTCTTTTTGTGGCCTTATTATTGCCTTTCTTTCATAACTACCACTCTTTGAATTTAGAGCTCCAGCTCCAGCTCCTCCTCCTCCTCCTCCTCCTTCAATAATACCTCCTTTATTCACTTGTTGTTGATGAACTACTCCTATGCCCTAGAAGAAAAAATTAGTATATTAATTAATTATTAGAGAAAAAAACAAAAGTATACAAACGATGAAATACTTTACATAACAACAAAATCTGAACTAGTTAATAATATAAGTAACTTTTTTCTCATAAAAAGTGTGGAGTACAAAAAAATCAAATATTAGTGGGGAGGAAAAGGGAAACTTTATCATCAACAACAAAAATACAAAGGGGAGGGAAGAAATTGTAATAATCTTTTAGACCTAGATTTGAAAAAAGACGTTATGATATGATTATATATGATCATTAATTGAGAGAAAAACATATATATGTGTGTGTCTTTTTACCTGTGGCCACTGATTGGCATCCATTGAGAAAATTAAAAGGAAGAAAAAGGATCAGGAATTAAGAGAGAAGAAAAGGCAGAGAGAAGGAGGGGGGCTAGTCTAGTCTTTGTGAGAGAGAGAGAGAGAGAGAGAGAGAGAGAGAGAGAGAGAGAGCTTTTCCAGCAGCCGGTCTTTAGAGAAGAGCAAGAAAGAAGAAAAGAAAGCCACTTTGATGAGAAAGAAAGGCCTTTTGTTTGGTGGTTTTCTGCGTTGGCATGCTCATGAACATGAATGAATGCATAAGAGTGAATGACTAGTGCTATATATATATATATATATATCACTTTATTGCTATATTTATATTAATAGGGAGAGTAGTATATGCTATCATATATAAATACCTACGTGTACTTATACAAATATATATGTATATATAAAAAGAAGATAATGTTTGAATTTAAAATTTCTTACTTTATAAAAATAATTTTTGCATAATTTTATCTTTATATGTATCTAACGTGAAATAACTTATTTTTATTGAAAGTTAACGGTGAAATTAGAAAAAAAATATAATAAATGACTCATTAGTATTCTAAAAATAACAAATATTTGTGAAAAAAATCCAAATCATGTCAACTCAAAAAATGAGATTAACTATAACTATTTATAAACTAATATTTAACATTTTTTGTTTTATCAAATTTTTATTTTATCTTTAAGTACTCATGAACTATTTTTTTGTTACTACAAATGTTAAATATTTTAATTTTTGGTGGAATCTGACTATTTATTTCACTTAAGTTGTACATGTTCTTGTTCTCTTAAAAATATTATTTTCGTCCACTTTTATTATTATAACACATGAATGTATATATATAATTTGTAGGAGTTAATTAGTCAAATTTTATCATGAATAAGAAAATTTAACATTTATGGTAATAATTTAGGACAAAAAAAATTTAAAAATCTGTAAATAAAATTGAAAAGTTAAAATAATTTATAGATATTTGTAATTATTTTTTCAGAAGGAAAAAAAAGAGTACTTGCCTTATTAAAATTTTAGAAGTATTTGGCAATATTTAATTATTACTATTAGCTAGTCAATGTTGTGGTTTAGGATCATACGTGTTGGCTTGCAGTGTGTGTGAAATTGGGTGGATTGTTTGTGACTATTGAAATGGAGAATGAGGTTGTCAACTCCAACTCCCCCCCACTGGATTTTCATCTCATAACATACTAATTGACTGGCAGTTCTACTCTCTCTCTCTCACTTCACACCTAAGATTTTGGATCGCTCTCCTCTCCACTTTATAGGGCTCAAAATTTCTGATATTAATCACTTCAGTTACTTATCATTACTTATGAGTCTCTTCATTTGTATTAACTCATATAATTACTTTTTTTTATTGTTCCTTTTTTTTATGATTAGATATAATTATATAAATAATTAATTGTACGGAGGATAAGATTTAATACAAGTTAAAAGTCTATGAGTCCATAAATAAGGAAATGGATCACTCATTCATAACAGAATTTTTCAAAACACTATACAATTTTTATTTAAAAAACAAAATTTAAAAAAAATTCCAGTGAAACAAATGCATCATGCATTAGGGTTTTTCAGAAAAAACAAACTTTTCTAAAGTATAAGCTTCAAAGTTTCACTACCATTCGAGTAATTTCAGCTTGCTTTGTTTAATTTTCATATCACGGGGCATCATTAATTTTATTTTATCCTAAAAATATAATCAAGTTACAAATATGGCTTGGTAAAACTGTGATTGTGTTTGGCGTGGCAAAGTTCTTGAAATATTCGAGTTATTCGACTTTCTTGAACAAAATATCTATATATATATATATATATCTTTTTTTTTTTTTTTTTAAAAAAAGGGAATTTTGAAAAGAAAAGAATAAGAAATGTGAAGATAATAATATCACATAAATCGATGAAATAGTATTTTAGCAGAAATTATTCCTTTTGAGTTGGGACATGGATATTAGTTGAGTTACCAATTGTCTCTGGCTTTTTCTTCACATCAGTCATCAATAGTCACCTTTTACTTCTTTTCTCTTCTCTTTCTTTTAGGTCTTTTTCTTTTAATTTTAAGTCATTTATGCTTTGTTTGGTTTGTGAATGGAAGGAGAGAGGAGAGATGATTCCTGTCCTGCTGTGATACAAAGGAAATAGATTAATATACTTTTACTTTTTTTGTTCCACAGGTACAGAACACAAGTTCTCTAGAAAAGAATTATGTACAAGCAATTTTCAATTCCTCAAGGCTTCTTCTTGATTACTTGCACTTGAAAAGTAATTTTATAAAATTATTTTGAAAAATTAATTTTTTTTTTATTTTTAACTACGTTAATAAATAGAAGAAATTTTAAAAAGTACCACTAAAATAATTTTTTAATTTTTTAATGTTTTAAAATTCAAAATAAATATAATAAACTCTTAAAAAACATCTCCAATACAACATATAAAATTTATTTTCAATAGAGAACATACTTTTATAAAAGAATAATTTTTGTTGTAACTCTCCTACTTATTTCTCATCCATCTCCCCTTGACCCTTCTAACCAAATATCTATCTCCTTATTTACTTCTCTCCTTTGTATCAACATATCAGTAGTTTAAATAACACATTAGATACTACATTCGATCAAGTCCTTTTGAGAAAATAATAATTGATCAAAATCTAAATTCGTTTACCCATTTTAACAAGGGGAAATAGTTTATTTAGTTCTAAACTTTTATATCTTTAAAATGATATAATTCTCAAAGTTTATTTTTTATGATCTATAAATATTTTTCATTATATTTTTATTGTAATCTAATAAAATTTTTATAGTCAAACACTTAACTTTCTTTCTCTTAAACATCAGTCACCTGAAAGGTAAAATAAACTATTATATAGATTTGGTAATTCGAGATCTCTATTTACTATTATAACTTTCCCTATTTACTATAACAGATCCCAAAAAAGAACCCAAAAATAGAGAAGCCTAAACTATTACAAAGGTTCTTCTTCTTCTTTTCTCGATCGAAGCAGATCGAAACGCCCATCTTCCTCTTGCGTTCGAAACAAAACGGAGACCGATAAAGGACATGCAAAAAGGGTTAGCAAAATAGGATAGAAAAGCAACTCTGAGAGGTGTCTTACCAGCACAACTGATCAGCTGAGAAATCGATCAAGAGCAGCAGAAGTTGGACGAGCAGGGAAGAAAAATGGACGAACTGCAGCGAGCTTCGTTTTTTTGTGGGACGAGCTACAGCGATGAGGATGACGACCTTTCTCACACAAGAAGTGTCCCTCAGAAAGTGGATAACCTCACACAAGAAGACCACTCTCTTTCTCCTTCTCTTTGGCTCTCTCTACTCCTCAACAACAATGGTGGCCGCACGCGCAATCAGATGAGGTCGACTCGCGGTGCCAGCGTGAAAGCTGCGAGGCAGCATTGAGAGTTCCTCGAGAGCAAGGAAGCCGAGGCTCGACTGTGAAGAGAGGAGAAGGAAAATAAAAAGTGAAAGAGGCTGTCCAAATTAGGGTGGCCAAAAGAGGAAAGAGAATATTTATACAAGATACAAGTCACCTTGGATGGGCCACGTTGAACCAACCCGCCCCGCATCTTAACCCAAGAAATTAAATCCAATCTTCTTTTATTGATGCCCAATCTAGATATCATCATTGGGAACAATTAGGCCGGGAAAAGAAAAATAAAATGTGTGAAAAATGGCTTACATAAACATTATAAATCATTTCTTTTAAGAGAAACACATTTGAAAGCCTTGTTTAGGAGAAATAAGAATTGCTCTCCTCTCAAAATTGCACATCATGTATATTTCTTTTAGAAATAATAACTTATAATACTTATTTTACTCTTTAGATTATCTCACGTGAGTAACTCTTATATATATTTTTTTTATAAAATTCAAGTGTTTAATTGAAAAATAGATAAAACTTTAAAAATCATATCATCTCATAATCCAAATTTTAACAACGATTTATTATTTAATTTTTAACCCTGTCTTTTTTATTTCTATATATACGGAATAAATTTATTCACAAAAAAAAAAAGAATAAATATAAAAACAAAAAAAGAAAGCCATTTTGATCGAAAAGAAAAAAAAAGAAAAAAAAAAAGGACATTTCTTTAACTATTTGTCTCTGAATCTAAAGAAAGCAGGGAAGGGGAAGGGTAGGGGCAGCGAGCGAAGGAGAGAGCGAAACGTTACCCAGTGGGTCCCATCAGAGCGTGTGTATTTGTGAGTCTCTCTCCAAGCATAATCTAATCTGGACCGTTAAACTGAGTAGCATAATAAGGGTTTCTCCTTTCAATATGTTGCCTTGCCTGCTGCCGTGATTAGGGCTGTAAACGGGGCGGGTCTTATCCGTACCTGCACGGATCTGTACCCGTTTTTAACGGGTAAGGTTTAAATTTTATATCCGCAGACCCGAACTCATATCCGTACCCGTATTTATACTACTATATGGGTCCGGGTAAGGTATGGTGATACCCAGACCCGCATACCCGTATACCTGTATTAATAAAATAATAATATATTTTATATATTATATTATATTAATATATAATTTATAATTTTTTTAACATATTATTTTACTCTTATCTTTAACCCTAACCTAGTACCTCTACTCTACCTACCTACCAACCAACTACACTCACATCACATCACACTTACACTATGACGATTTTGTGTATATTTGAACTTATAATTATGTGAATTAGAGATGTTAAATGATTTTATTTGTTGAAAGAAATGTTAGGGAGATTATGTTAATCATGTTAAAATTTTTATTTTTTGAATTATACATTGTTTTACATATTTTTGTTTAACAGGGAAATAAAATAGAAAAATGTCATAAGGGTACGGGTACGGGTATACCCGTACCCTACCCTGGACCCTGAAGGGTCGGGTCTGGGTCCAGAATTTTATACCCTGGAAGGTATGAATCCGGATCTAGGTTCAAGTTTCACTATAAGGGTACGGATCCGGGTCTGGAGTACCCTGAGAATCTAGACTCGTTTACAGCCGATGGGAATGACGTCAAAACAAAAGTAGTAATGGTTAGCAGTATAGTACAATACGATGGAATTTGGAATTGGAGGCTCCTCTCCGCTCCTCACACGGTGACGTCACTTCGAACCTTCCTTCTTCCTATTCTCTAGATATTCCCTTCCGACTCTCTTCACTACTGCCACTGCCAACTCTTCCACGACGACGTTTTTCGGCTCAGCTTTCACATTTCTGGCTGTGGCTTGCATCATCATTCTGACCAGAGGAATCAAATTCGCTGTTTTCTTCATTCTTTTATTTTTTTTTTTTTAACAAACTTTTTACTACATTTATATTTTATTTCTTTTGTCTAATTTGGAATTAAAGTTCCTAAATTTTCCCTGGAAAACAATACTATTTCCCTATCATAATGTGATATTAAGCTATTTTTTACACAAATTATAATACTATTTTATTAATTTTATAAATTTTTTATTTTAAAATTTTATCTCTTTTCTCCTCTCACTCTATACTCTTACCATATATAGTACATGAAATGAACAGAAATATTTTTAAAAAAAATCACCTCATAATAAAAAATTTTAAATATAACAACCTAACCTTGCATTATAAATATATTATAAATATAAAATAGAGGTAGTGTTATAGTTTATTGGTTGCAACACCAATCATGCATCTTTGATCCATGAGCCACAATTGTCATTCATACACACATAAACCTTATCAACTCGACCATGTCCGATAAAAAAATTAAAATTAAAAGTAAAAATGAACTAAAAGAAAATAAAAAACTCAATCATGCATCCTAAACAAAGTAGAGTCTGTCACAAAGAATAATTTTTGAAACTAATGAATATATATAGTAGGTGTTAAGATAAGAGAATTATAGCTCTCAAAACTCAATTCTAATTCGCTTTGACTCTCTAATGATAAAATTTATTTTTTTTAAGATTTTACTATCTCAATAAGATGATTAATTTCTGAAAATCTATGTATACTCTATCTCTTTCTTATTCTCTTTGTTCTTCTATTCTTATTTTATATTTATATTATTATTCCAAATAAATTATATATCGCGATCATCAAATTTATAAATAACACGATTGCACGAACGAGCAAGATTTCTTGAAGAACAAGACTATACTTTTATCTCTCTAGAGATAAAAGAGGTAAAATGATTCTTGAAGTTGTTTTGAGATAAGAAATATCGAAATTCTTTCCTTTGTTTTTATTTAAAGTTTTGTATATGTTATTGATGTCATGAAAAGATCAAACTTTTATTATAGATTCTTGTAAAAATTCATACTTATTATATAATCAGTCCTAAAGACCTAGATAAAAGAGAAATCACGACTATAAAGATTTTTTTCCTCATTAAAAAAATCAAGATTATAAATAATATTATTTCTTCATTAAATTTATGAGATCCTGAAAGTTGAATATTTTATGAAGGCTGAATATTTTATCAAGAAAAGATCTTTAAAAAATTAAAAGAAAGGCACAACTATTTAAAGATGGTCATTAAGTCAACATTTATATTTATGGCTATAATATGTTTACCCTATTGATATGCAAAATTCTATTTTTCTTAATTGAAATAATATAGCTAGAGAATATTCTCACTTTCTTATATCTTAAGTATACTCCCGCAGTGGCAATATTGTAATAATGTAATTGATCACATTTAAAGACTAAATAAAGGATTGAGTAATTTTTTATGGAATATTATAATATTTCTAATAATTTTATGTCATTCCACGAAGCAAATATAATTAGAAATTTTATTTCTATAATATGTTATATTGGTGATTATAATTATTTATAATCATTTGTAATTATTATGACTCATGATCTAATATCTAAATTATTACCAGAAGTGATAATAATGAGAAAGGAAAAGAGAATATATAATCCCAAATAAATATTATTGATGCAATATAAAAGAGAGTTTGTAACGTACTTATAGTACGTCGAACGAAATTATGGTATTATTGATCTCATATATTGAGAGTAAATTGACCTAAAAGGTCACAAGATAATTATGCTATATTATCATGACTTAAAGAATAAATGTGAATAACATAAACTACCATGTTCTCCCATCATAATTGGTAATTCACTAAAGTATGCAATTGTAATGCATTATTGAGTAAATCTGGAGTTTATTTATTTCAAAATATTAAATATTGGCATGACCGGTTAGACCATCCCGTATCAATAAAATATGAACTGTCATAAAAAATTGTGGCAATATTTTTATGGAATCAACAGTTCTTGATTAAACAAAGTTTATTTGTACTAAGTTTTAAGGCAAAATAATTTTATAAACCATTAATATTTATTTAGGGTTGAATGTGTTTTGGGAGAATATATAGTCGATACATCGACCCATGGTCACAGATATATTGTTGACTTGCAAGCTGAACTTTACAATTTTAATAATGAACTCATATTTTAGATTCTTCCATTAACATAATTTCTCATAATATTATTAATGATGTTGCACTATTTATATAAATATTGAATGTTCCTGCAGAACATGTTCATAAACCGAATAAATGATTTTATAGAACCATAAGTGCCTTGAAATTCATTTATATATACATATATATATATTGTAGTAGTACTTATTCGTGTTTTGCCAATATATTATTTTTTCTCCTCATTGTAATTAGTTCACAGTGAGAACCTATTTTTCCATCTTATCATTAATATGCATTATATAAATATATCATTCCACTATAATGTATTTAACATGCGTATTGAAAAGAGGAAAAAAATTATATAATCAGATAAACACTAAGTTATGTGTCTCATTTTGATCCTCCTACACACATAATTTGAACCAGATGTTCAAAGGATTAATAATCAGGCATATTTATTGATAAAGAAAATCCGACATAAAATGCTCATAGTATTTAATTTTTCCGAAGGACAATTTACCGCTACTATGATTTTGAGACACATGCAAAAAGGTAGTCCTATGTGATTAAGTCAAGAAGATGAAAATTCTAGCAAAATTTTCCATGACATGACTTTATTATTATTTCCATAAGAAGTTCCAGTACTTTGAAGTCATAATAATTATGAGATCTCATTATATTATGTCATGATATAAAATAGACGGAATCATATAATAGCACAAAACGTCGATAGTAATTCAATGCATATTATGATTAGAATGAGTATCTTGAATTAAATTCTGCAGATTTGAGATTCAAGTACATTAGAGATATTTATCAAAAATAGAATATAATTTTCGCATGAGAAAATATGCAAAGTCCGGATAATTATTAAGTATACTTGAAGGGTACATGTAGGAATTATACACATGAAATGTAATATCAGAATGATAAGAATTAATAAATAAAGTGTGAACTTGTATAAGTTATGATATATGATTATTCGTAAAGTCTTGGCAATATTGATACAAAGAAATAAAATTTATGATGGCGAATTGAGTTTAGATAATAACGCACTAAACTCTAATAATTTATTATGTGAAGTCTTTGAAGGACTCGATAGATATATTTGAAGTATATAAGTGAATTGTTCATGAATAAAATGACATTGTTGCCTTAATGATTTTTATTTAAATAAATATATGAAATTAAGATCGAATATACATATATATATATATTTATGAAAGTTTTTTTAAAATTTGTTATGGTTGCCTCTTATGATTTTTTAGCTATTATAAATGTTCTCTACATTAGGGGAAGAAAATTAAAATCATGAAATGTCATGTTCAATATTGAAACATCTTGATTTATATACAAATATTCGTAAACTAGAAATTATATAGATTATTTATTTGCTAAAGTTGCAAATTTACTTTATATTTTGTTAACTCTAAAAAAGTATAAAACTAAATTTGTAGAGGCTTCTATAAATGTCTCAGTAGGATATAAGTATTATAACTAGCAATGTTAAGTCATACCTAAAATGTGATCCACCTTTTATTTATAAAGGTTCTTTCACGAAATAATTAAATACTTGAAGTATTCATTCTGAAAAGTTTATGATTGGCAATCAAATACTTGAAGTAAGTATTTCAAGATTTGTCTTAATTTACAATTCTAACATCTCCAAGATGGAAATTCTTTTTTCATTCATAAAAGTTTTACATAGATATATTATTATTGTATATTATCATCCAAATGTCATTTGATTATAAAATATTGGTAAATACCACATATTTATATATAAAAAGATAATGAATATTTATTAATCTTGAAGTACCATAACTTTGCACAAATGGTGCATATATTCTTTATATGGCTTTTGAAAAAATATTATGATCCGTTTGAAATACATTTTCAAACAAATATGTTATACATATGTGATATGCCATTATCAAGCAATCACACCTTCAATTATGTTGAAGTTTTAAATTGTTATGTGGATTGCTAAGAATGTACGAGATCATTATTGATAATTAACTCCGAAATATTTACATAGTATCCTAAAAGGATAAAATTATAATCATATTGTTAGATTGTGAAATTTAAGAACATATTTTGAGAAATATGAAAAAATAAATTTCACAAAATTTCTTTAAGAAATGTGAAAATAATATGTACTAATATCTATCGAATGTCATACATAATCCCGAAGTTTTATTCACTAAAACATATCAACTTATTGGTTTAATAATATTTTAAACAGGGAGTATATAAAACATAAATGAATAGTGTATTCTTTTTTCTTCATTAGATGTTTTTCTCCCACATTGTTTTTTCTCTAGTATGGTTTGGTTTGCATATTCTTTGTGTTATGGACATTCAAGGGAGAGTTGGAGTTGCTATGAAACTAATGAATACATAATACATGTGCAAATACATTCTTTGAAAGCCCAATTCTAATTAGGCTCTGACTCTAATAATAAAACCCATTTCTTCTTGGATTTTACTATCTCTTATAATTAGTGCCTAATGATTGATTTATGAAAATCTATGTCTAGTCTCCATCTCTTTCTTATTCTCTTTGTTCTTCTATATTTTATATTTGTATAATTATTCCAAATAAATTATGTATTGCGATCATTAAATTTATAACATAAATAAGATAATATCCACTAAACTTTTAATATAGTTTACAATACATTCATGTAATAAATAACATATTCGAGAAGATTAATGAAAAAGGGATAACATTAAGTATATTATTAATCTACTAAATGATGACAAAATGGTTATTTCTAACGGAAATATAATCTACTCAATATTGATCCCCATAACATTTTTCATTAGAAAATTAATAAAAAGATACACCAGTTCATGTGTTCTAACTTCTTCATTGCCCCGACTTTTTGACTTATTGAGAAATGTTTATATCACTAAACTACTACTACGATCTCGCGTAGCAGCAAAACATTTAAAACAAAGATTATCAATCTAGTTAGCAAATAAATAAATATATATATATATATATATATATATAAACATTACTATCAATCATAAACCTCAGAGAACCAAAATGCCTCAAAATCTGATCAAGTAAAAAACAAAATGGACCCACATCTAAACCAAGAAGAATCAAAAGTGATTCTGTTTGACATTTTCTTTCATTCCAAAGCACCAACAACATTAGTTAAATGGGATTAGTTATTGAAATTAACCATAAACAATTCATTCATTAGTGCTTCCTTCAGCAACTATCAATATTTAAGGCCAGAATAATATAAAGTTGATCTTCCAAGTCAAATTTACTTATCCACATGCTTGTATATTCTATTTACACTAACAATGTAGAAAAAATAATGTCATTAATAAACTCCAAAATTATCAAGATAACACTGAGATTATCCCTACATTACGCCGCATCCTTGTCCTGTACTAATTTGTTTTGATATTATGATAATTACTACAAAAATACTCATGATTGGAATTTGGTCATTTGCTAAAGCACAACAGATATAAGTATTCGTGTCACATTTACAGAGATTCCACAAAAGTGATATATTAGTTTCTTTCAAGAATTCTTTTCCAAATAACAGAATGACTTTACCCGGAGGAATGAAGTGAAACAATTGCCTGCCTGAAATCCTGTTCCAAAAGCTACGCATTCAGTTTGAACATGTCGATAAACTTCTGCACTGCATTGTGATATTGGGTACCCTATAACATCCCGAAATGTTTTCCAAATTACGATTGAGAATCAAAAGCTGAAATTTAAATTTAGAATTGCTGTTAAGAGTATCCATCACGGTTTCAGACATCGGTCAAAATGAAATTAAGTAAAAACATATTTCTTTGTTGAAAATCATTGGTTTAAACCACAATGAAGAAGATGGGTTCCTATATATAATAAAGTGTCTGAAGAAGACTGGAAACTTCGTTCACATGCTCTCAAGCGTTCATGCTGTGGGAACACATTCCCTATTTGAAAAAGCAAAGCAGGAAGACATAACTTCTTTCAACACTAAGAGGAGGATATAAAATTCCTACCAGAGGATACTTTAATGAATTAAATTAGATAAATGGAAAAAGCAGTTCCCACTTCAGCCAGCATACCCCCAACTAAGGTCTACAACTGGAAAACACTAACAAGTCTATTAATGGACTGGTATAAAACTGTGAAGAATGAATATCGAAATTCCAGCTGAAGATAAGGCACATGTTCTTTAATTGGAGTACAGATCAAAGACAATTAATCAACTTACTGGTTAAATGCCCACTGGGAAAACAATACCCGAGACACCCCAAAGATATCAGTAGATGCATGTAACTTGTATTATCACCAACAAACAACATTTCATTCTAAAAATTAACCGAAAGGAAACAATGAACAGGACACTCAGGCCATAAACCACACCCCTCTGAGGGTGGGATAATGCTCCCACTCATTCCCTGGATAAAGGATTAAGATCTCTAACAAACTCATGTTCTTAAGGATGCCGTACTAAACTTTTAGTTTCAAAGATAGTGGAGAATGACATGAGAAGCTCTAAAGAAAATAAGGAAAAAAAAGATAAGGATCTCTTTCTTGAAGATAAAGGAGAAAGCATGAAATATATGTGCAAAAGAAATAAATAAACAGAGCCCTTTCCAGAATTCCCGGAGAATGGGCAATGTACCGAAGGGTTGACTCTGTCAGAAAGGCACAGAACTTGTTGATCAATTACATAAGAGTAAAGATTGGCAAGAAAAGTAAAGTAAATCCATACCAAGAATTCCTACCTCCCAGTAAAGCCGATTGCAGTCGATGCACTGCCAAAACTCTAAATTCCTGTTAAACAAGCAGTTAGGAATGACTTGGAATCCTTTTGCAGCTTCAACAGCCTCTTCAGTTGTTAAGGGTTTTTGTATGAATTTCCCGTTGCATTTAGTGCACCTTGACATAAGCTGATCCTCACAAATTTTCAGTTGAAAAGTTTCAATAACCTGGCACACATTAAAAGAATATCTAGTGTGATTCCAATGGTGGACCTTTTTAACAAGTCTTAGACCAAAATGACCCATCTATATTTCTTAATAAATATTCCTGTTACATGTCTACCTCAAGCAGCTGCTCATTTTTCAGAAGAGCCTTCACTCTGTATATTTGGTTTTTTATCAGGTAGTTATGTCTCAAAAGCTTGGCATCACGTGTTAGGAGCACCCTCTTTTCCTTGTGGGCTTGTTCTATCAAATCTCTGCAAATAAAAAAGCAGTAAAAAAGCAGAAGGTAAGGAAGCAGGCAGTAGTATCAGCCGCTCGTACGCACTAATAAATTAACCTAAATTCCAGAACCCAATCGATTTAACTTCCAGATGAGTTGCAGATTGAAGTGTAGCACCTTGTCTCAGGCTTCTTTGAATGTGGAATAGCAGCATCTACCCCGACACAACGCAAATGCTTCGCCAAGCCTTCCACCTATAAGTTATTCTATCAGATTTAGACAGAAAGCTGGATTGTACATCTTGTTCATACCAAAGATTAGTCCAACATTAAACAGAATAATGTCAGCAAGACTATTAATTTACAAGGAAAGCTTATGACTTACCATCACATCACATAGAAACTTCGGACATCCATCACCACCCAAGGACGAATCCCATGGTGGGGGGCCTTGCCAATCATCAACCTCTGCTAGTAGCCTTTCTTTGTGAGTCATTCCAGAAGGAGACTTCTTCACTTTCTTTTTCTTAATTTTAGGCTCCTTATCAGAGTCCTCTAGTAATATTTTATCAGAATACTTTCTAATAATGTGCAAAACAATGACATTCATTTGTTTAGTCCCTTTACTTGAATTCCCTTGAATTGCAGCCTCTGTAGCTGGTGTTCTTTCAAGAAACACCATACCAGTTCGGACCAATTCAGAAGCATCACAAAAAGTATTCCTCAATATTGCTTTACAACGATTTGGAGCCTCGAGAATCTGCTTCAAACCAAGACTCGAAACAGATGACCGATTTTTAGTGCCTTTCTGCACAGACTCCCCTGCAATAAGCAGCCCAGTACTTCAACAGTCTTGAGATATCAATGGAAAGAGGAGGAAAAAATAAATTATGAAAAACCAAAAATTTCTGTAATAAGTGGACTAAGCAACTTAAATTAAACAAGCAGGAGTCCAGCTATATGCTTAAGATTTCCTCATAACTTCAGTTGATTGATCATGGCTTTACACAGCACAGTCATGATAAAAGCAAGTAATAACAGTAGTTCTATCTAACTTATAAACCAAGCTCTTGATCGACAAATACAATAGTCATGCAACAATTAGCAAATAGCAAGCGGATGACCACACTTCTAACAAGATTTAAAAAGATACTACTATCAATTTTGCAATCAACCTTCTTTCTCAAGCCTCGCCTTGAAAACATCAAATATTTGGAGCAAACACTCAGCATCTGCAGCTGCATATATCTTCTGCTCTTCACTAAGAGGACGTTGTGACCAATCACTGCATTGAAGTTCCTAAATGGTTTGTATATCATTATGCAGTCTCCAAATAGAGGAATTGAGCCAATTCTTAAGACTTTGAAACCCAATTAATGTGCATTAATAAAACTCCAACCTTTGAGAGTGAAATGCCTAACACTTGTTGGCAGATTGTTGCTAAGCTTTTGCTTTGTTTTGGTACCTTTCTCCCTGATGATTGCTGGTGTTGCAAATAGTTGTATACAAATGTAATATCTAAAAAGGGTTCCACCTATAGAGCAATTACAAACCAAACCAGTCAAAACAAAGGAGGACATCTAGACAAAATGCATTACAAAATCGCTGAAGAAAAGAAAAAACACATACCCTATCGAACCCGGCATTGCAACCTTGAGAGCTGAAAGTGGATGATAGGTAGGCCAAATCTTGTTTGAACCTAAATCCCAATTTCAGAATTTCAGGTGACACAAACACGTCCCTTAGCCTATCGTAAATTGATGGAAGAGGAATAGCTAAGAGGTCAAGGAGAAACACCAACAACTCATACGAATGGCGGTCACTCGACTCCGAATCGGCTGTGACTCGGCAAGCAATTTGGAGAAGGGAGACAGTGGGGAATGTTGATTGGTGGGTCCGAATGGGCTTCCATTCAGCATCTAGCCCGATTACGGAGGAGTGAGCTAGAGCCCAGCTAAAGAGGGTGAACTCGGGCGAGTTAGTTGATGAGACAAGGTGAATCGTTTGTTTCGGGTTTTTCTCCACAGGCTTTGTCATGAGGGGGCTTGGAAAATGCAAATGGGGATTCTTCATTATCTGTTTGGTATACAATACGAAGCTCGGAAATGGAGCCGTTGACTCTGGTACATGGATCCAGTCATAACAACGCATCATGGGGCATTCATGAGCATGCGTTCACGTTAGATGTCCTGGACATAAACCAGTTTTTTTTTGTTTTTTTGAGAAAAAATAATTTAATTAATTAACTAGAAAGATCCAGTAAAACAAAAAAAAGAGCATACATGAAATGAAAGACTGAAGAAGGATTAGAGTAATTATTAAGTTGGAGGCTCATTTCCATATGCAACTAAATTCTGATTTCTATTTATATGCCTAAAATAGATAGGATAGCATAGCATATGTGAACCTTAAAATGAAACACTAAAATACTGGGCAAAAAAACCAAGACATTTGTGGAATCAGAGAAACTTCAAACAACCACTTTAACTGTCTTATCACATTCCAACTCAAAATTCACTGCACCGCCACATCTCTTCACTAACTCATCATCTCCAAGCGCGCATCTCACCAAAAGCTTGCATAGAAAGGGTAAACCATAAGTTAAAATAATGTGATTGCATCATAAGGTTTTTATTTTGATATTTTTTCTTTAAGTCTTGTAAAAAAAATTTAATTTATTTGCAATCAATTTTATCAAATTTAAAGTATTTTTAAGTAAACAAAAAAATTTAGACTAAAAGGGAAAAATTATTATATCTTTTATGGGCTAAGTTCGTGTTTCATTTCTTTTTATAATATTTTTTCTCTTAAGAGTTATCATTTATTTAGTCAATTTTATTAAAAAAACAAATGCATGTAACACGGGAGGATAAAATAGATTATCTCAACCAACATTTGATAAAATTATTATTAAAAAACACTTCAAAGAATAATCTTATCATGAATTATACATCTCTAGTCAGAAATATAAGTCATTTTGGACTTATGCACAATAATTAAGACCATTAAAAACAAGATAAGTTTTTAAACAAAATACTATTTACACCATTAATAAATAAGGAGAGTGATGAATAAAAAGTATTGAATAAATGATAAAAAGACGGATAAAGATGAAAAAAATATAATAGTTACTCATTAAAAAGTGTAGAAAATACTTATGTTCTTAACTATGCTTGAACACTTTAAAAGAACTTATATTTCTGACCAGATGTAATAATAGTTTTCAATTTTCATAAAAAGTCACACTACTCATAAGCTGTTAATTTTGTGAATTATTCATAAATATTCGTAATATCACAATAGTACATTATATAAATACATTGTATACATCTTTTAGTATAAACTAATTAAAATACATCACTTTTCACAAAACTTAATTTCATAATTTAAATTTTAAGAATTTTCAATAATAAAAAATAAATTAGATTCTATATTGAGCAAAGATAATTACTTGTTTATTATTTTTATATTTTTTATTCTTCTCATGTTCATAAAAATCCAACTAAACTCCCACAAATTACATGATTGTTTCTAAAAATATTTTTGTGCACTTCTACTAATACAAATACATTTTTTTGTTGAATAACTAATATAAATACATATAATTTGTACTAATTAATTTATTGAATTCCACTATGAATAAGGTTATTGTATTTATGATGTGTCAAAAATAATTTATAATCACCTAAAGATAAAAATAATTTATGAACAACATAAGAAAAATTAAAATAATTTATAACTATTTATAGCAAATTTCTTTATTAAAAATCCCTTTAATTTTTTTTAAAAGAAAAAAAACTTTGGAATATTGCAAAAGCCAGAAAATGTCCACCTCGGACAACACATCCAAACGGTATGACTGTGAATTCACCCCCAAAATGGGGCCAATCAGGGCAAAAAACCCTAAATTTGGCGCTAAATTCATTTTCAGTACTCCGCCAAATTGAGTCGTTTCGCGCCCTTTTTATAATCTAATCTTCGTTCACATTCCTACCCCCCGCCACATTCCTTTTGAAGCCAAAAAATTCCAAGGGATCCCACTCTCTCCAGACGCAGGGAAGCACCATTTCCGATATCCTCAATGGTTTCAACAAGGACTGTGGTGCTAAGGAAGATGACCCAAGCTCAAAATCCACATTCTTTTGAATTCAAATCCAGTAAAAGATCCGAATCAAGTAATGGGGAAGAATTAGAAGTAGAAGAAAAGGAAGACGATTATTATGATGATACTTACTGTGAGAATTGTGGGTTGGGTCATAAACCGGCGGAACTTCTGTTATGTGACAAATGCGATCGTGGGTTTCACATATTTTGCCTCAGACCCATTCTTGTGACAGTGCCCAAAGGCTCTTGGTTCTGTCCTTCTTGCGCCGACAGCAAGAAAGTCACCAGTATGTTCAATTTCTTCATTTACTATTTCATTGCTTTTAATCTTTTATACTACATTGTCAAATAATAGTGTTTATCAATCAGTATTCGTACATTGGCGGACTTAGATTTGCTTCTTTCCACTGTATTGCTTGTATATTATACTCCGATTTTGTACGAAATTGTGTCCGCTGATTTCTGGAATTTCATTATTTATTTTCACCCTTTTTAAATGTTTCCAGAAAATGGCTATTTTGGTCGCTGCACTTGAAATTAGTCTAAAAATTTAGCAATTCCTTAGGAAAATTTGGACCAAATGAAGTTTCAATATGGTATAATTTAGATCATCTGGTTTTGTGGTGTACTTGACCTAGTGGATATTGGGGGGGAAAATGGCTTTCTCTACTGTTAATATAAACCGGGTCAGACAGCCAATTTGAATCAATGAAGTTCTGCTGATTATTTGTATAATCTGGAAAATTTATTCCTGTCATTTGTGTTGCAGAGTTTCCTCTTGTACAAACCAGAATTGAAGATTTTTTTGGTATTCAGAAGTTTGCTCAAGGTGAAATGCAACTTATCTCTTCTAGTCACGTACGTTTTCTTAAATGTGTTGCTTATAAATTTCTCATATCAGTTTATCATTGTTTCTCAGATTGTGGAAAGAAACGAAGGCGTTCTGGTAGAGTAGTCGTGTCAAAAAAGAAGAGGAAGTTGTTACCATTCAGTCCTAGTGAGGATCCTGAAAGGAGACTAGAGCAAATGGCATCGCTAGCAACTGCATTGAGGGCAGTAGGCGCAAAGTACAGTAATGAACTCACCTATGTTGATGGTATGGCCCCAAGATCAGCCAATGTCACTGCACTAGAAGAAGGAGGGATTCAGGTATGCTTTTCAATCCAAATCAATTATAAGTTGTAGAAATGCTTGAGATCTGTAGAGTTATACTTCTTTTCAATTAGGCAGATACTTTTTGTTAATAATTTCCAAAATTTGTTGAAAAACACGGCCTCTATGTGAATTCCTTTAGTTCTCTTTGATAAATGTGCTGTTTGATAAAATCATTTGTCAGATACTGCAAACAGATATACGTTTGGTTTCTGCACTGCAGCAAGACTTAAGCGTGGAATCTTTCTTTGTGCAGCCTTTAGCGAGAGATAATATTGAGACCTTGAAGTTGTGCTATAGCATGATAAAGAGGGGAGTTTTTCCACCGCTTATGGTTGTGGCTGATCCTGAAGAAGGGTGGGTGTCATACCCCTTATTGTTTCTTACCTTTTGTTGTTCCATAACAAGACATGTATAAAACATTGGTGTAACACATTTATCTGGTTTATTATGACAGGTTCACTGTTGAAGCAGATAGGTTTATAAAAGATTTGACAATCATTACAGAGTACGTTGGAGATGTTGATTACTTGAAAAATCGCGAAAATGATGATGGAGATAGCATGATGACTCTTCTTCATGCTGCCGATCCATCAAAAATCCTGGTCATCTGCCCTGATAAACGCAGTAATATTGCTCGATTCATAAATGGGATCAACAACCACACAATGTATGCCTGCTCTTCGTCTACTTTCATTATTTCTAAACTTATCAACCATTTCTTGATCTCTCAGAATGGCTACTGATGGATCCCTTTGTTGTGCAGGGACGGTAAGAAGAAGCAGAATGTAAAAGCTATTCGATGCTCCGTTAATGGTGAGGCTCGCGTCTTACTGGTTGCAATCAGAGACATAAAGAAAGGAGAAAGGTTGTATTACAACTACAACGGCTATTTGAATGACTACCCGACTGAGCATTTTATCTAAACTCAGACAGTGCTCAGAGGAGGGGGCCTAAGTTTAACTGAATGAATATATTCTAACTCCTTTCCAAATGTAAATTCCCCCCCATACCCCATTTTTGGAATTATTATTTAAAAAAGAAAGGCCATTGACGAACTAATTTTCAGAACGGAAATGTAAAACCTCAATTTTGTCATTGTTATTATTATTATTTTGTCGAGTTTTTGGGTCAAAATATTACTTTTGTCATTGCAGAGTTAGATCCTTATGTACAAAGACTCCTCAATTTTAGATTAAGTTCAATAAATCCAACATTTATTTGAAGGAAGACTTAACTCTCTTGACGATATTCCTTGAAAAAAAAAAAAAAAAATCTCTTGCAAGACATTACGTATAGGAATTGAATTTATTACATTTTACATGAAAAGTCTTGGCAAGTGTCCAAAGATGTTGAGTTTCATTGCAAGTTGTATTCAGCTAGGGCCGCTTGATTACAGCCCAATGGGTTTTGCCTTTGGGTTAAACTTTCAAGAACTACACAATATATAAGCGGGTAGGAATGGGCTTTGCTTCTCTCTGGAACAGAACTTGATTAATGAATGCAATGATATTCTCAAGCATAAAGAAAGTTCTTTCGTACCCCCACTGTTGCTGGAAGGAGAAATCAGATCACGTACCTTATGAACAACAATGGGGAATGGATTGAGAGTATTGAGGACCGACCAAGACTCTTGTTAGAGACTTCTATGTAAATCTTTACAGCTCAGAAGGTTGGGGTGCTTTACAGAGACAAGAGTTAAACTTCACGCTCTTGACAAGGAGTGATCTTAAATCCTTCAATAGGGAAGTTTTGTGAACCAGAAATTAAGAGAGTCCTTTTTGGATATGGCAACCACGAAAGCGCCAGGACCCGACGGTCTCCCTCCTGTTTTCTTCCAAACGAACATGGGTGGTGTTTGAGCAGGGATGTTTCCTATCAACATGAATGCATCTCTCATGGCGCCGCTAATTCCTAAAACTGAATCACTTGAATCCATGTCACATTTTCCGACCAGTAGCCTTGTGTAACGTGGACACTAAACGGGTAACTAAAATTATCCGAGTCAAGTCATTGATTGACAAACTGGTGCTAGAAAATCAAGCTAGCTTCATTCTCAATCGCCAAGCTTCGGACAACATAGTGATCTTACAAGAAATGATTTACTGTATGCAAAAGAAAATGGGGAGGAAAAGAACCATGACAATAAAGGTTGATCTAGAGAAAGCGTACGATCATATTGAGTGGGACTTTTTACAAATGGTTTTGGAGGAAGTTGAATTTAGAGAAAAATTGATCAAGATCATTATGTTTTGTGTTTCCTCTACTAAACTTTCTCTTCTTTGGAATGGAGATAAATTAGAACCTTTTACTCCGAATCGTGGACTTCGTCAAGGAGATCGTTTGTCCCCTTATCCCTTTGTGTTATGTATGGAGGTGCTAGGAAAAAGAATGAATAAAGCAAAAGCATATGGAATTTGGAAAGGGGTTAAAGCATCTCGTCACGGACCCTCGATCCCACACATCTTTTTTTTGTAAACGATTTGATCCTCTTTGGAGAGGCATCACGAGAACAAGCACAAGTCATGGCAGCTAAGACGGAAAATTTTGCAAAGAAAGTGGCCAAAAGATCGATACTCATAAGTCAAAATTATTTTCTAGCAAGAACACACTGGCAAGATTGAGAGCAAGTTTAAGCCAACAATTTGAGATTCTAGAAACTGATGACCTGGAGATATATTTGGGACTACCAGTACTCCATGGAAGAATCACTAGGAAGTTTTTTTTGATTTCATACTCTCCAAAGTCCGGAAAAAGTTTGGGGATTGGAAAAGGAAGACTTTGTCTAGAGCTACAAGATACATTCTCATATAGACTACAACGTCATCCATTCCTTACTATCCATGCAAGTAGTGAAACTTCTAGCTTCTTTGATGGAGGATCTTGAAGGGTGAGGAGACAGTTCTTTTAGGGGCAACCTGAATAGAAACGTGTGGTTCACACTTTGCCATTAAAAACCTTATGCAAGAAAAAAAGGAAAGGGGGTTTGGATATAAAATAGCTTCTACACATGAATCAAGCCTTCTTATCCAAGTTGGCTTGGCGGTATATTTCAGATCCTGAGAGACTAATGGACCAAGGTTCTTTGGTCTAAGTACGAGTCTCCTCTGAGTCCCAACTTGAATCAGTTGGGAGGTTCTCAAATCTGGCAGAGTATTAAAACAGGGACTAAGGCTATCTTACAAACAATGGAGTGGGTTTTCTCGTGGTCCCTTACCAAATATAATGAGAATTGATCTTACAGGATGTCTATGAAGCACTCTTTGGTGGGCATCTAATTGCTGATGACTGTAATGAATGGGATAGATTTGGAAAATCAAGGGCCCTTTGCTTGTAAACATATTACTATGTTTGTTAGACAACGTAAATTGCCCACCAGCCAATTTTCTTTGATACAAAAGGAGTTGATAGTCCCACGTGCCTCATCTGCAACTCAGATCCGGAATCCACCAGTCATGCGGTTAGAGATTGCAATTGGGCATCTAAAATCATGGCTGGTCCGGCAAAGTTCAAGTATTGAGTTCTTTGAGACATCAGATCCTCGCACTTGGGTCGACTACAATTTATTCAAGAGTAGAGGAATCATGAATGACTAGCTACAATGGCAAGTGATATTTAGAGAAACAACCTAGAGAATTTGGTTCTGTAGGAACTTTCAGATCCACAATCCAAACTCCCCACCACCCATTTTGTGTGCATGATGTAAGATATTTTGTATAGAGCAGGCAACATACTCTCTAACATCTATAATATTGCTCAATGATAAGCTTTTAGAGTAGGACAATCAGATGCTGGTCTTGGCAGCCTTTTTGTATGGCCATGAGCCTTAGATGCATCACTTGTACATGTTGTTTCTTAATGAGAATTGATCTCGGTTTCAGACCAAAATGAATCTTTCTTTGTTTGACTATTAAATATTTTGAGCGGCTCAAACGCACATTCAAATTAATTCTTTGAAATTGGGTAAAACATATTTGCATTTTTAAGATTTTAAACGAGTGGTGGAACTAGAAATGTGAGAATGAAGGTCAAGTTTCGTGCTTTCTAGGATTAAAAGAAGTGATATATAAATTTAATTAGAAATGTAGAATATATTTGGGAAAAGAAGAAAATTTCATATTTACAATATAAGACTCGTAAAATTTAATTCTTTTTCTAAAAGTTCCTTAGTAAAATGACGCTGTTTCACTTAGGGCCTTCAATTAAAAAAAAAAAAAAAACCTTAGTGAAATGATATCGTTTCACTTGACTTTCTTAAAATATATATATATATATATATATGGATTAAATTGACACTATATATAGAGGCAACAATTAATTTAAACTTTCTTCCGACTTCAGGGATCAAATTAAAACTTATCCTATATATATGTATATATATGTATATATGTGTATTGTATATATATAAATAAATATCTATGTATATATACAATATATATACATATATATAGACACATATATATATAAAATATATATACATATGTATATATACATATATACACACACACATATATACAATATATAAATATATATACATATATGTGTGTATCTATGTGTATACAATGTACATATCCATATATATATATATATAATATATACATACATATGTATATATATACATATAGGGTTAATTTTAATTTGATCCCTGAAATCATACGAAATTTTTAATTAAGGGTTCAAAAATATAAGAGTGTCAATTTAATCTCTATAATTGGCAAAAATACATCAATTAAGGGACCTCTATGGATGGTCATTTAAATTTTAATGGTAGTGAAAATTCGGAAAGCTATTTGGGGTTTATGTGTAAAATAAATAAAATATTTAGGTTAGAATATAAATTTAACCAATAACTCTAAATCTCATCTTCTTTCCCTCTCAAACTCTAAACCTAGAAAATTGCAGACGCCTCTATTAGTTGCCATTGGCGTTGCTCCACATATCTCTTCTCTTGTCCTAGCTGTTCTCATTTTCCTTCTTAGCTTTTTTCCTCAAGCTAACCCCTATTCTTTACTTCCCTTTCATTTTTCTTCTTCCTGATCTCTTTTTTCTAAGCCTAATTTACTGCACGAAGAAGTGGGAAGGAGAAAAGTATTACAGATGGCTTCAAGGAATAGGAGGAAGAGACTTTGGGGAAAGAAAATAAGGGAGATGTGGGGTGGCAAGGAGATGATGAGAAGAAGAGAGTAGGAAAAGAAGATGGGCAGCTTGAAAGTAATAGAGAAGGTGAACAGAAACCATAGATGAGTAGCAGGCGCGAAGATGGCTGCCTCAACAATGGAGGCGGCGACGTTTCTAGGGTCTTAGAAAAGCAACAATTGATTGAATTGTTATTTTGACCTTGTAAAACTAGTTCTTTTAAAAAGCGCCTTTTGTTGACTTTTTTCTCTTCGACCGTTAAATTTTAAACAGCATGATCCCTAGAAGCCCTTAATTGATGCCATTTTGCCAATCATAGAGACTAAATAGACACTCCTAAGTTTCTAGACCCTTAATTGAAAATGACATCCAATTTAGAGGATTAAATTGAAGTTTACCCATATAATATGATTATAGGTTTTGAGAAAGCTTAATGGTGTGGGTTGCTCTAAAACACATGAGGCTAACTGCTGTTATCTTTAAAAAATTTCGGCAACCCCTTTTCATGCAAGCATCTCTTTCCATATTTGAAGGTTATCTTTCTTTCTCTAATCATTCTCTCATCGTGATTTTCCTTTTCTGGTTGTAGGTAGTTTTCCCCATTCACTCCAACATTACCTCATCTTTCAATTCTTCCCTTTCCATGTTTCAAACTTTTCTTGATTTCTAGTTGTTAGAAAATTTCCTTGCTTTTTTTGTGACCGTTCTTCATTATGGCTAGAGATTATGCAATTCCGGCCTACCATGACTAGTCCTGGAAGACATTTGCAGCTCTTTTCAACTCGAATAAACTGGGCTCTTCAACCACTAATCTAATAAAGCTTTTGAGATATTTACTGATATATATATGTATTTTTAGTATATCTTAGGTTGTATATTTCCTAGTGATAGTTGAATAGCTGTTCCTGGTTTATAGTTAACACATTTCCCATTTTTTAGCTAGGTGGTTTAGATAGGATATTTCAAGTGCATATATCTACCATTTTGAAAGTGAAATAAACAACATAGATAAAAAATTTTCCCACTGAAAACTTTCATGCTATCAGAGCCATTATCTTTTGTCAAAGATGGCTGCTGAGACTGGCATAGAGATGCCGGCATTCAATGATGGTGATCATGAAGTCGACAGTGCAAAGAGAGATGCTTACTATCTCGCTTCATCTGATAATCTAGGGCTCATTCTCACTACTTGTCAACTCAAAGACAATAATTATTCTTAATGGGTTAAGGTAATGAGGTTGGCATTATGTCCTAAAAAGAAGTTGGGGTTTGTGAATGGATTAATTCCCAAACCAGAGAACGACTACGATAAAGAAAAAGAATGGTGGACTGTGAATACTATGGTTGGATTTGGATTCTTAATACAATTGGACCATTCATAAAATCCACAATTATATATTCTGAAATATGCGATGAACTATGTCCAGAGTTAAAAGAACTTTTCTCTAAAAAAGTCCTAGATAAAACGAAATCATGAGTGCACTATCAAATTGCAAACAAGCGGGATCAACTGTTGCTGCATATTATGCAAAATTCAAATTACTATGGAATGAATTGGCCAACTATGAACAACTACCAGCTTATAAATGCGGAATGCAGATGGAACTTATTAAGCAAAATGAAGAAATAAAAGTTCATCAATTTTTGTTGGGGTTGGAGAATACCATATTTAGTACAATTCGATATAATATTTTGCAAATAGATCCAATTCTATCAATTTTGAAGGTATATGCGATGATTACCACTGAGGAACAACACAAGCAGGTGGCGAAATCCACAGACAACCGAGGTGAAGCCGTCGCCTTCGCCACTGTCAAGACCGGAATAATGAAATTACAATGCACTCACGGCCACAAAATTGGTCACAATGTCTCGGCGTGCTTCCAGAAAATTGGCTACCTAGAATGGTGGCCAGAGAAGGGTATGTCTTCCGGCAGTGGTGACGCTGGTTGTGGCATAAGGCGGACAAACTAAGAACGGGGATGTTCCTTCAGTCGCGACGGCAGAAGTCTAGGTTCTAGTCCTTCTCCGGTAGGTTGGGTAGGCCACACCACAGCAAAAAGAGACGGCAGATATTCAACCGGCATCGTATATGGCCAAACGTCATCTTCTTCTTCCTCCGCCTTCTGTGGGAATTCCAGGACTCTCCTTGGATTATTGGAGTAGTTTCTTGAATTTATTGAGCTCTCAAAATCAGAAAACCACCTCTAATTTAGACACTCTTTCTGGTAAGATGTTTTATTCTTGGATCTTGGACATTGGTTGTTCGCACCATATGACTGGCCGTCAGGAATTGTTGGCTGGATTACATTCCATTTTTCCTTATATTATAGGACTTCCAAATGGTTCAGAGACCACTGGAACTCAAGAAGGATTTGCCCATTTAAATCCTAATTTTAAAATTCATCATGTGTTGTATATTCCCAAACTAAAATGCAACTTGATATCTGTGTCGCAATTGGTGAAGGAACATAAATGTATGGTGACCATTATTGATGAAATTTGTGTTGTATAAGATTGTATATCGGGGATGCTGATTGGAGTGGGTGAGTAGGTGGATGGGATATACTTCCACCGAAGGCTACCAAAAGCTATTTTTTCTGCATATTCGGTGCTGCAACCAGATAACAGTGATTTATGGTATGGACGTCTGGGACACCCTTCTAATAATGTAGTTAAATATTTTATAGGAAAATCTTGTCATTCTAGAAATAATTGCACTATCTGTTTTTGTGCTAAACAAACAAGAGATCAGTTTCCTTTAAGTTTAAGTACTACTACTGCAAGTTTTGATTTAGTACATTATGAATTGTAAGGACCATATAAAACTCCATCTAGTTGTGGGGCATCATATTTTTTAACCATTTTAGATGATTTTTCTCTTGTGTTTGGATATTTTTGCTTGCCGAAAAGAGAGAAGTTGCTCAAACCTTAAAACAGTTTGTTTCAATGGTTCAGACTCAGTTTAATAAGAAAGTAAGAGTTGTACATACAGACAATGGAACTGAATTTACTTGTTTAAACTTGTATTTTTTTGGACAATGGTATTATTCATCAGATAACTATGGTTCATACTCAGCAAAATGGACGGGTTGAATGGAAGCACTGTCATATTCTTAACATGGCGCATGCATTACTTTTTCAAGTCAATCTTCCTATTTATTTTTGGGGAGAGTGTATTCTTGCTGCTGGTCATCTTATCAATCGAACACCTTCGTCTATTTTGAAAGGCAAAACCCCGTTTGATCTTTTTTTAAATCAAACTCCTTCCTATTCTCATGTTCGGAGTTTTGGATGTTTGGCCTATGTTCATGACAATCAATTTCCTAAAGATAAACTTCGCTCTTGGGGTCGTCGATGTGTATTTTTGGGCTATCCATATGGTAAGAAAGGTTGGAAAATTTTTTATCTTGATAAACAAATTTTTCTTTGTTCCCATGATGTCGTTTTTCTGGAACATTTTTTTCCTTTCTCTTCTGGGTTGGGATTCCTTGACCTCCACCTCCTCAACTTTACCATACAACTTTGAAGAATTACCCAGGTCCACTAGTGCAAGAAGGGTTCACGATGCAAGAGCTCTTCCTCCTTTCCTCCTACTTCTGCTCATCCGACTGGGCTAGAGATTGTTGATGGGCCTTCCTCTTCTCGGCCCAATGCACACCTACCTTCCTCTTCTTGGCCCAGCGCAAATCTCCCTATGACTGGGCCATCTTCGTCTTCTCCTTATGTGTAGCCTACGTGTTCTCTTGGACAGTTGGCTTCTTTTCTTGGTCAACCCACACTTTATGCAACAGCTGGGTCGTCGAAATTGCTTCTCCTGCCGAGTCTGGTAGCTCGGATATTGGGCAAAATGGATCTCTATTGGCTGCAGTCTACAACGTTGCTCCTTCTGGTGATATTCCTTTGGCTGTCCAAGAACTTAGACGCAATGATCGTGCCCATTAACTGCCAAGTAAATTAAAGGATTATATTTGTAATTCAGTTTGGTCTTCTCACATTATATCCCACTCCTCTTCTGCTCCTCTTCCTTCTTCGACAATCCTAGGTACCTTCCTGCGTCCTTTAAGACATTTTGTCTCTTGTTCCAAGTTTTCTCCATCTCATTAGCAATTTTTAGTTGCTGTTAATGTAGGTACAGAACCATTTACTTACTCTGCTGCCGCTTTATTCCTGAATGGCGTCCATGCAACAAGACATTGCTGCCCTTGAAAAAAATAGCACTTGTACTTTGTTTTCTCTTCCTCCAGGTAAACGGGCTCTCGGAAGTAAATGGGTCTACCACATCAAGTATAAGGCTGATGTTTTTGTTGAAAGGTACAAAGCCTGACTCGTTTTCCACGGTAATACGCGACAGGAAGGCATGGATTTTACAGAAATATTTGCTTCTGTTGCCAAAATGGTGATGGTTCATACATTACTCTCTATCGCAGTAGCCTGCAACTAAGAGGTCCATCAGATGGGTGTCCATAACGCGCTTTTACATGATGATTTGGACGAAGAGATTTATATGCGATTGCCTCATAGGTTCCAATCTTCTGATTCTCGTCAAGTTTGTTGGCTAAATAAATCTCTATATGGTCTTCGTCAGGCTCCATGTTGCTGGTTTTCTAAACTCACTACTTCTCTTCGTAAGTATAGGTTTTCTCACTTATATGCTGACTATTCACTTTTCACATATGTATATAATGATATTTTTTTCTATATTATGATATATGTGGATGATTTTCTCATCTCTGGCAATAATTCTAAGTCTGTTATCGAATTTAAAACGTACTTGAGTTCTTGCTTTCATATGAAGGATTTGGGTTTTCTTAAATATTTTTTAGGTATTGAAATTGCTCGTAACCCCTCTGGTTTCTATCTTTGCCAATGCAAGTATGCCTTAGAAATTATTACTAGGTTGGTCTTCTTGGTTCTAAACCGACTTCTACTTCTATCGACCCCAATCATCTCTTGCTAAAGTGTCCGGTGCTTTTTATGATTCTCCGGACTAGTACCGACGTCTATTGGGAAGCTTATTTGTTTGACTACTACTTGTCCGGATCTTACTTATGCTATCCATATCTTAGCTCAATTCACGCATTCTCCATAAAAGGCCCACTAGGATGCTGCTTTACGGGTTGTTCAATTTCTTAAAGGGAATCCCAATCAAGGCATTCTTCTTTGGGCTGATTCTGCTCTCATTTTGACTGCTTTCTGTGATTCAAATAGGACCAGCTATCTTATTACTCATCGGTCTGTTATTGCTTACTTTATCACCCTTGGTTGTTCTCCTCTTTCTTTGAAAACAAAGAAACAACATACGGTCTCTCGTTCCTCCGCTGAAGCTAAATACCATTTTATGGCTGTAACTCTCTGTGAACTTAAATGGCTTCATCCTCTTCTGCAAGATTTTCATGTTTTCATTTCACATTCTATTCCTTTGCATCTCGACAGTCAGGCTACCATTCACATTGCCGCAAATCCCGTATTTAATGAACGTACGAAGCATATCAAAATTGACTGTCATTTTGTTCGGGATGCACCTCTGGTTTTATCTCTCCTAGTGATGTATGTAGAACTATGCAACGCACTGATATCTTTACCAAAGCTCTCAACCTAATGCAATTTCAGTTTCTTAAGTCCAAGTTGAGCATTTGTGATCTCCATGCTCCAACTTGCAGGAGGTTTTGAGATATTTACTGATATATATGCATTTTTAGTATATCTTAGGTTGTATATTTCCAGTACTAGTTGAATAACTATTCCTAGTTTATAGTTAACACATTTCCTATTATTTAGCTAGATGGTTTAGATAGGATATTTCAAGTGTATATATCTACCAGTTTGATGGTGAAATAAAACAAAACAGATTAAAAGTTTTCCTACTGAAAACTTTCAAAAGCCGTTACAGACCTTCAAAGGGGAGACAACCATTGTTTTATTTGTTTAGATGTGCAAGAACTCACTACTATTTAAGTTCTCTCTCGCAGGAAAGTTATCACATGGAAAACTATTAATGGAATCTCTGCGTAAAGATTTCTGAAAACTGAATTTCAAGGGAAATTTCACGATTGGCTTGCTCAATCCCCACCATGTCCTGTTATGTTTTGTTCTTGAGGAAAATTTTATGCGAATATCAATTAAAGGCTAATTATCTTTACAAGGACTGTCTATGCGCATTTTCAAATAGACGCTGGAGTTTTATATATTACAGAACCTTCAATTGTTTCAGTTTTGATAGGTTTTGAGAATCTCCCTGTTCACATTTTCAGAAAAGATGTGTTGTTCTCATTGTCACGGATGGTAGGAAATCCTTTTAAACTAGAAGAGCCAATGGTGAACCTTACTAGGTCAAGCATTGCTCGTATATGTGTAGAGTTAGACCTTGTAAAGCCAATTCCCTATCGAATTTGGATTGAAAACTCCTCTGGTAATGGGTTCTGGTATCAAATAATGGTGGAAAACACTCCATCCTGCTGTTCTTACTACAATCGGTTAAGCCATAATGCCACACAATGCAAGAGATTTCCAGCGCAGCAAACTGATGACAAATGCTCCCGGAAGGCAGACGGTTTCGCTAATTCACAGCCAGTAGTAGCATTTCAAAATCATTCCCAGGCAGGGAAAAATAAAGAATAGAGGCCCAAGGCTCATAGCAAAGCAGTGCCATTGCAGGCATCAAATATTGTAGTAGGTCATATTGCTAATTCTAAAAACCCATTTGTTGTTGTAGCTTATTTCATGTCTGCTGCGGTTGCTGGAACCATTGCTACATCAATAATATCTTTGAAGAATGTTGTAGCTCTTTTTGGACCCTTTGAGGCAGAAGGTATTGGGACTAGTTCTAATTTCCCAGCTAATGAAACTATCGTAGCAGCTTGCTTATCAAGCAATCCCTTATCAATACGGTTTGTAAGTCCTAAGACCCACCAATTTTGGAGCAGATTATTGCGGCTATTGTTGATCTAGGAGTATGGATTCTAAGAAGCTTCCTTTGATGGATAATAGTTGGTTCCGCTACAGGTTTAGTTCTTTGTTAAAATGTTGATGCCTCAAACACTAATTTTGATTCTAGCACCTCACTGTCTTTATCCGACGATGAGGGTGATTTGAAAATTAAAGAGCTAATCCGCAACATTCCAAACAAAGTGGCTCATTTAGCAAAAAAGAATTCTTTAGTTTCTGCATCAAAACGAATTTGCATTGCCCAATTCTCTGAAGATAGTAAAGCTTTCTTCACTAGCTTGAAGGATGCAGTCATACATTATCAACTAAATTCCCAATGTTAACTGGTTCTGCTAGTTGCGTTACGGATAATCCACCTCCCTTACAGCCACACTAATTATAGTCCCGAACACAATTCCTCATGAGATAACCATTCCAGTCTCAGATATTGTAGGCCTTTTGGGCCCATATTTTTCACACTATTTTCATTTTTTTCTTTGGCCCATTTTAATCCCAGTGATAAATACCGGGTTGGGCCTTGTTAGACAGGTATTAGGTCGGCTGAACCATGATGCCGGGCAGCTCGATTTCAACCCAACCCGTCCAGATGATGTGTGTATAAATATTCTTATTCTCACAACTGCTGCTCTAATCTCTCGTTTTTCTTGTTGAGCCGCCGCCTTCTTACTTTCTCTCTTTGATTTTACGTCTTCCTTCTCTCTTCCTTGAATCGACTCTTGGTTCTTCTTGACCGCTACTCTTAAAGATTCTGGCCACCATCTACCGGTGTCGCTAGTCATTTACTGACTGCAAGTGCGAGGTTTGACCGAGGAAGAAAGAGGCTTTTATAGAGATTGAGAGATTGTATTTGTTCTTGAGGTCCACCGGTAAAACCTGAGAGATTCCGTCTCTTCCTCTTGGAAGGTTGAGACGTTGACATTTTGTCGCTGTACACGGAAACCGGAGCTCACTGCGTTCCTCTGGTTTCCTCCTGTTGTCTGATTTGAGACCTTTCGGGTTTCTCGGTAGAGAGGTAAAGTTTACTGCTTTCTTTAATTTATTATCATTAATTATTTTTTCCTTCTTACTCTTATTCAGGCACACTCTCGGAACGAAGAAGACTGAAGACTGAAGACTGAAGACCGAAGACCTTCTCTTATGTAATAGATATGCTTCTCTTTCTGTTTCTATTTTCTGTTGTTCTTTTGGCTTGTAATAGTGAGATATGATTTGTGTATTAGTAAATAGGATCTGGTCGGTAGATCCTCGGTATAACAGTGGTATCAAAGTCCCAGTTAATCTATGATCGTTCGATGAGCGGCAGTGACTACTCGTACCGTCGCGGTTCACTATTCCAGATTCACAGGAACTGTTGAGTTCCGTGGATCTGGCTCAGGAAAGCAATCTCAACCTTTTCTAGTTTTCTTTCAGTTTTCCGTTAGATCTGCAATTTTTACTGCCTAGTTTGTTAGAGCTGCCCATTTCTTCTTATTTCGTTAGATCTGCTTATTTCTGGGTTAGATCTGCTGCTTGTGTTATTTTTGCTGTTTCTGGTTTTTCTAGATCTTTCTGTTATATTTTACTGCTTTTGTCTGGATTTCTATTTACAGTTTCTGTCTCGAATCTGTTCATTTGTGATTCTGGTTTCTTTTTTCTGAAAATCTAAAACCCAAGCCTGGCTTGAGTCCAAAAGAGACTTCAAGTAGTTAGGTCTTGGTGATTTTTCGTTAACTGTTTACAAATTGCTAGCATTATTCGTTACTGTTGGAGTTTTTCTGTTGTCTATGTTGGAAGGCTGTTGCTCAGCTTGTGCCTATTTGAACTTCCTGTGAGATTCTTGCATTTCACTTATCGCACCGTACTATTTTTCAAAGCAAAAATCCGGGCCATTTTATTTGTGTGACAAACTTCCTTTCTCAAATCTTTTATTTTTCTAGCCACTGATTACTCCTATTTGCCATTTAATCATGTCTGTTCAAAAAATTGAAACTGACAAGTTTGATGGCAAATCTGACTTCATAATGTGGCGGAGAAAAATGAAAGCAGTTTTAGTCTAAAATAAAATCGCACCCGCAATTTGTAGCCCTGAAAAGCATCCGGAACCTTGGAAGGGCAAAGTTTTTGCTGAAAGATTTGGTGATGCATATAGTTGCCTCACCTTGCATTTAGCCGACAACATTTTGAGAGAAATCGGCAAAAAGGACAACACTTTTAAATCTTGATGAAACTCGAAAATCTATATTTAGGAAAGTCCTTGTCGAACAAAATTTATTTAAAAGAATAGCTTTTCAGTTTTAAAATGAGTGGGTCGAAATCGCTTTCTGAAAACATTGATGATTTAAACGAAATCGTGTTGGAACTTCAAAATGTTGGAGAGAAGATCTCTGATGAAAACTTTGCTGTTATTTTATTAAATTCCTTGCCTGAGTCATTCAACGATGTGAAATTCACCATCAAGTATGGTAGAGATGAATTGACTCTTTCTAATGTGAAAAACGCTTTGAAATCAAAAGATTTGGATTTGAGAAAAGAAAACAAATAAACCAGAGAGAAGCTTTATGTGCAAGGGAGGGTTGACTGGAGAGAATCGTTTAGTCACCGTTCTAAAAGTAAAGGGAGGTCTAAATCTTGAGATAAGAACAAAGTGAAATGTTTTTACTTTGGTAGGGATGGTCATATGAAAAACAATCATTTTAAAAGGATCAAAGATGAAAAACAACGTAAATAAGGTAAAGGGAGTGATAAAACTGACAAAATCCATGATTTTGATTCAGATGGTAATTCCATGTATTCTGAGGTTTTGTGTGTGTCCCCTTCCCCTTCTTCTTCTAAAGTTGTTGATAATTGGATTCTTAATTCTGGTTGAATATTTTACATGACACGTAACAAGCACTGGTTTTCAGATTTTAAACCCCTTGATCATGGAAAAGTTTTCATGGGAAACATCAAGGGCATCGAAAATGTTTTCATAAAAATGCATGATGGCATGACTAGGAAACTTACTGAGGTGAGATATGTGCCCGACCTTCGTCAGAATCTAATCTCTCTCGGTGTTTTGGATTCAAATGGTTTTTCTCACAATTCCGAAAACGGGATTTTAAGAGTTTCCAAGGAAACCCTGTCATGCTTAAAGGTTTTAAGAGGGATGTTTTATACACCATTCTTGAAAAAATGGTTTACGAATCATCTGCACTGGTTTTGAAAACTGTCCCTGAAAAGATTATGTTATGGCATCGTCGGATTGGCCACATTAGTGAAATGAGACTGCATTATTTAGACAAGCAAAATCTTTTAAGTGATGACAAAATCGATTCTTTGGATTTTTGTGACCATTGTGTTTTGGGAAAATAACATAAAATCAGTTTTTCAACTGGCACACACAAGTCTACCTCTGTCCTTGACTATGTGCACTGTGATTTGTGGGGACCTAAAAAGGTTCCAGCCTATGGTGATAATGTTTATTTCTTATCAAACTTTTAAAAAGTTTTCTGAGTGAAAACGCCTTGCCAAAAATCAAACCGGAGATAAAGTAAAGATAATTAGAACATATAACGATCTTGAGTTTTGTAATCGTAAATTTGCTGATTTGTGTGCATCACATGGCATTTTGCATTATAGGACTGTTAGACATAACTCTCAGCAGAATGGTGTTGCTGAGAGGATGGAGCGAACCATCATGGATAAAGTTAGGTGTCTTATGGTGTCTTCAGGTATCCTAAAACCCTTTTGGGGAGAAATTGTAAGTATACCTGTCTATTTCATAAATAGATCCCTTTCTACAACCATAAACTTTAAAACTCCTTTAGAGTTGTGGTCTGGTGAACCACCAAATCTGTCCAACCTGAGAGTGTTTGCATGTGCTACATTTGCACATCAGAAGGAAGGTAAGTTAGAACCTAGGAGTCTAGAAAGGGAGCGTTTATAAGCTATCCTAGTGGAGTGAAAGGGTTATAAATTTTGGCTCAAAGGTGAGCTAAGAGTGAGGGTAGTTGTGAGTAGAACCTAGGGTAGTTGTGGTCTGGTGAACCACCAAACCTATCCAACCTGAGAGTGTTTGGATGTGCTGCATTTGCACATCAGAAGAAAGGTAAGTTAGAACCTAGGTCTAGAAAGGGAGTGTTTATAGGCTACCCTAGTAGAGTGAAGGGTTATGAAGTTTGTCTCAAAGGTGAGCCAGGAGTGAGGGTAGTTGTGAGTAGGGATATTGTCTTCAACGAGTTTGATATGCCTTGTCTAAAGGCTAAAACTATTCCTGAAAGGTCTACCGATGTTCCTACGGTTGGGAATATTCCTGTGGAGGTGGAGGACACCTCCAGACCCTCACAAATGCACACACATGAACCCGAAAACAATGAAGAGTCAGATATACTGACTAGCGTACCCGAAACTAATGTGCCTGAATCGGAAGATTCTGATGATGATGAGGATCATCCAGAAGGACAAGCACAAGTCCTTAAAGACTACCAGCCGTTTAGGGATAGGGATAGAAGAGTGCATAGAGAACTCGTTAGATACGGTTATTCATACATTGTCTCGCATGCAATGACTTTTGCATCCTATATGGAAGGGAAAGAACCATTGTGTTTTTCTGATGTGTTGAAGAGCCCTAATTGCTCTTTATGGTTGCGTGCTATAGATGAGGAGATGTCCTCTTTAGACAAAAACAAAACATGAATTCTTGTTCCAAAACCCTCAAACAAAAATTGATTGATTGCAAATGGATTTTTAAAATTAAAGAGCCTAAGTCAGTCAATGAACATCCATGGTTCAAGGCTAGGCTGGTTGCAAAAAGTTTTTCTCAAGTTGAGGGCATCGATTTTAATGAAATATTTTCTTCTATCGTTAAATACAAAACAATTAGGATAATGCTTGCTATCGTTGCTTTTTATGATCTTGATCTTGAACAACTTGATATAAAAACTACATTCTTGCATAGTGAACTCGAAGAGACCATTTATATGCGTCAACCACTAGGTTTTGAGGTAAAAAGTAAGGAACACATGGCATGTCTCCTGAAAAAGTCTTTATACGGACTTAAACAGTCACCGAGACAATGATATAAAAGGTTTGACTCTTTCATGCTTAAAGCTGGTTTCATTAAAAATAATTATGATAGTTGTCTGTATTTTTGTGGTGATGATGTTGAAATTGCTATTAATCTTTTGCTTTATGTTGATGATATGTTGATGATATGTTGATTGCATGTAAACATAGAACTAAGATTGCTAGTTTGAAATCCTTGTTAATGTCTGAGTTTGACATAAAGGATTTAGGATCTACTTCTAGAATCCTTGGGATGAACATAACTAGAGATATGGCTGACTGCTCCTTATTCATATCCCAGAAATCCTTTTTGCAGAAAATTATTTCCAAATTTTTGATGTATTTATGCAAGCTTGTTTGTACCCCTCTTGTGAGCCATTTTCAACTTTCCGAAAAATCTTGTCCCAAAACTGAAAATGAGAAGAAAGACATGGCAAACATACCCTATAGGATGACCATAGGTCTAGTCATGTATTCCATGATATCTACCCGACCTGACATTGCTTATTCCATAAGCCTTCTCAGCCGATTCATGTCTAACCCGAGTAGGGATCATTGGGCAGCTCTCAAGTGGTTGTTGCAGTACATTAATGAGACAGTAGATAGGGGCTTGCATTATCACAACTGGTCTGATAATTTTGAACTAGTTGGTTATGTTGACTCTGGCTTTCCAAGTAACAAAGATGGTAGGAAATCTACTACATCTTAGCTCTTTACCTTAGCGGGTAATTGTATTTCTTGAAAATCACAGTTGCAGCCTGTAGTCGCTCTTTCGACTACGGAGGCTGAATACATCGCTGCCACGGAGGAAATTAAGGAAGCCATTTGGCTTCAAGGGCTTTTAACTGAATTGTATATTTTACATTCCAAAGCTGTTATTTATACTGATCATCATAGTTGCCTCCACTTGTGCAAAAACCTTGTTTACTATGAAAGGACTAAACATATAGATATTAAGTACCATTTCATTAGGGAAAATATTTCATGTGGTTTAGTTCATATAAAGAGGATTAGTATTAAAGATAACCCTGTTGATTTTGGTACTAAAATTGTGAATTCTGACAAGGTTGCTTTGTGCAAGAAACTCCTTCATATAGATGAAGGCTGACTCTTTTGAGTCGATGCTGGTTGGAAAGTCAATGAAAATATGTTCAAGTTGGAGTTTGTATGTCTTTTGGGCCCATATTTTTCACAATATTTTCATTTTTTTCTTCAGCCCATTTTAATCCCAGTTATGAATACCGGGTTAGGCCTCATTGGAGAGGTATTGGGTCGGCTGAACCATGATGCCGGGCGGGTCGATTAAATCGACCCGCCCAGGTGACGTGTGTATAAATATTCTTATTCTTACAGCTGCTGCCCTAATATCTCATTTTTCTTGTTGAGCTGCCGCCCCTCACTTTCTCTTTCTGATTCTTCATCTTCCTTCTCTCTTTCTTGAACCGACTCTCGATTCTTCTTGACTGCTGCTCTTAAGGATTCCGACCGCCGTCTACTGGTATCGCTAGTCATTTACTGACTGCGAGTGCAAGGTTCGGCCGAGAAAGAAAAGGCTTTTATAGAGAGATTGTGTTTGTTCTTGAGGTCCACTGGTAAAACCTGAGGGATTCCGTCTCTTCTTCTTGGAAGGTTGAGACGGTGACATTCCGTCGCTGTACACGAAAATCGAAGGTCACTGCGTTCCTCCGATTTCCTCCTGTTGTCCGATCCAAGACCTTTAGGTTTCTCGGTAGAGTGGTAAGTTTACTGCTTTCTTTAATTTATCATCGCTAACTGTTTGTTCCTTCTTACTCTTTTCCCAGCGCACTCTCGGAACGAAGAAGACTGAAGACTGAAGACCTTCTCTTCTGTAATTAATAGGCTTCTCTTTCTGTTTCTTTTTTCTGTTGTTCTTTTGGCCTGTAATAGTAAGATAGGATTTGTATAATAGAAAACAGGATCCAGTCAGTAGATCCTCGGCATAACAGATATTTTTGCTGATTTTAGTTATTTTGATTCTCAAGAGGAGTCCATCCAATCAAAATGCGGAAAAATAAAAAAGAAGCAAATGTAAATTGAGCGTACCATTTTGACCTGAAGATCAGCTAAAGCTAGGGCAAAATAATATCTATTATTTTATCTTTTTTTATCTTTTCACTTGTAAAACCTTGAAGGCCACCTTTTGTCTTACATTTTTCTTAATAAAATATTGAGCTCAACTCCTTTAAATATAAATATAATATAATGAAAATTCTATAATGTAGATCAATTAATGGACGATTGGATTAATTTTTTTGGATTCATCATATCCATTAATTGTTTATTTATTTTGATACTTATTTTTGCATATTTGGTACTTGTGAACACATAACATTACATGTGTCATTCATTGATTGAGTGAAGTGTGCATGTGCCAATTATTCGTTGGTGTATATATTTTTTCACCTCAAAAAACAAAATGCTTCTGCATTATGTATGCACCCATAAATATATATCCACTCTTACCTCCTCTTGATTTCACCATAACTCAACTAAGATTAAAGTATTTCCACTTCCATGAATGTATCACATTAATCCCCATTCGAACTAAATAAGACAAGAAGGACAACAAAACTCTTTATTGGAATAGAGGGTTGCATTCTAAGAATTAGAATTGGGAGTGGAGATCTTGAATAGAACATTCATGAAAATATGGAGGGAAAATTGAAGAAGTAAGTTTAATTAGAAATTGGGATGCAGCTGCAGTCCAATTCCAAAATCTGTAAAATCTGTACGAGAAAAGAGGAGGTGAGGTGAGGTGAGGCTGCTGTGCTGACTGTCAGGATATCATCCCAACCAGAATCACTTTCAGTACTTACTCATCATCATTATCATCAACAAACAACAACAACAATAATTTATCATACACACACACACACTAACATCACTCACAGTCACCTACAATACAACACAACACAACAGAAAAAAAAAAAAAAAAAAAGGACCACTCTATAATCTCTCCCTCCCCCTCTCCTCCTTACCTTATATTAGACAACTGCAAAAATTGAAGAAACATATACACACATAGTATAGTATAGAGTGGTCCAAATATAGACCACCTTTGCAGCAGGCAGCAACTTACAATGCGTGATCGCCATTACTAGGAAAAATTTCATTCATACATCTATATGCATGCAGACGACAATTTTCTCAGGTTCGTCATCACATGTACCCCCACTTTTTTTTTCTTTTTTTTGTTTTTGTCCCATTTCCATCTCTCTTTTCTTCTTTTATGCTAACAGAAAAAAAAACTAGTTGTTCAATTTTTTGCCGTAATTTTTCATGTCTAATACCTTGTACTTTGTTTTTTGAGTTTGGACAATTAAGGAGGGGCTATGCCTATACTATAGCAGTAGTAATTGTGTTTGTCAGTAAGGAAATATTTTTGATTCAGAAACCAGATCTTCAGAGATGTCATTTGCTCTCTGTTACTCTCTCTCTCTCTCTCTCTCTCTCTCTAGTGTTTTCTCTCTCAAGCGTTTCATCTATTTTGTTCTTCTTTCTTTGTCATAATGAACCAAAAATAAATTGATAATGTTGTTTACATTTATATTTGGTTGTTGGTTTCTTTAGTACTTTTTGTTTATTTTTGTGTTTCCTCCTCTTCTTTTGTGATGAATGCATAAGATTCATTATATTGTTGCTGGACCAAGCAAATCTGGCCTTTCTCCAAACCAAACTCAAGTGTAAGTTCTTAATGTTCCGATGATATGTCTTGAATTCAAATTTTAAAAATACAGTTGTATCGCATAATAATGTTATATTGTCCTTGTGATATTAATCAACTCCAATAAGGATTATTCCATATAACTTGACTTAAAGATGTCTCTATGTAAATATTGACTAGAATCATCTAGTATACTTAGTGTATTTTTTTTAATAATTTTTCTTTTCGAGTGTATTTTTTCTAAGTGTATGAATATGAGTAAGCTCAAATGAAAATTTAGTTGAAGCTCTCTCAATTGGAAAATGTTTCATAGAAAAACATAGACATTTTCTTTAGATACGATGTACTGAGTATTTAAGAGTACGTTATCTTGATTAATTTCAATTTTCTTTACGTGATATATGTAAAGTCAAATTTTTATTTGAAATTAAGGATTAATTTTTATACGTTTTACGATACCATAAAAAAGATTCAAATATTCGTCCTTTTAAATATGGATTCACATTACGTATTACGTTTATCTATTGTCTAAAACAACTAGAGTTAAAAATGAATGGTGTTTAACCAGGTGTTATAGCAATGAATTCATCTAATAGGGGTTATCAAATTTATGGAAGGGATGGAGGGAAAAGGGGAAGGATGAAAATGAAGAAAAGCAAAAAGAAAGGGAATTGAAAGAATTGAAGGGGGACTTTTGTTGGGTTGGGGGGTTTATGTGGGGATAATATGAGGGGGGCTTGGGTTAAAGGAGGAGAAAGTGAATAGTGGGCACCCGTTGTAATTAAACTTTGGCAGAGAATTGCAAACATCATCATAGGCCCACTTCCTACCCAGCTTGTTCAGTTTGTTTGGTGGACGTCGTTAGGCCGCCACCACACCAGCCAAGCCAAGCCCCCATCTTCTTCACTTCATCATTTGCTTCTAATCTTTCAAACACACTATTGTCCGCCCATCTTACTACCACCTTTTGTCTATTGCCACCCCATGAGGATTAAGGTCCCCCCGCCCCACCCCGCCAATCACCGACCAAAAATATATCAATCTTCATTCTTGCCCTCGCTAAGATTGCGTTGGATCAACATTCACATCTAGCCAAAAATTAGAGTTTTTAGATATCTTTGAAAAAAAAAAATTAGAATTTTTAGAAAAAAACGTTTACATAGTCTAATTCTTACTTGAGATTAGGATTTGTTTCTAAGCATTTACAATGTTACGAGGAGGATGAGGGTCCATTTAGATTAGAAATAAAAATAAAAAATGTGAAGATTTTTTACTCAAAACACATAAAAAGGCAAATCGTTTGCAAAAGAAAAAATGGGCCTGAAATAATAAAGTGAATGAATTTTAAATCTATTTCAAATGGACCTTTCTTTTGAATTATTCGTAGTGCTTTTACTCATCGCATCAAATTACCGAGTTAAAGTTAGAATATTTGACTAGTAATTTAAAAACGTTATAAGTTCAACGATGTAAATAACAATTTATAACATTATATCGACCGTGACCACATAGTACGTAGTTCATAATAGAAGCACTTTTTTTCAAGTTAAAAATTTTGTGTTCGAGCCACACTTTTTCTGTTGTTAAAAAACAAAAAAAAAAAATTTGGTCGGGTAGGTAGTTGCCTAGGTTACCTAGAAATTGGATATAATTCATTTTCCACAAGCATTAGCGAGACAAATTCTCAAAGAAGATAGCATTGGACAAAATTTCCCCCCAATCATATCCAGTGCATCTGATTCATCTCCGAAAGAAGAAACAATGAAATGCCTGTCTTTTTTTTTTTTTTTCCCTATTTTTAATATCAGCAAGTCAAAAATCTTGAGGTATCGGATTCAATTAATCTAGCTCCATCCATATATAGAAATTCAAATATTCCATGTCGACCGCATTATATTAATGATTTATAGGGATTTGCATCTTCATGTCTTTCTTGTGCATTTTTTTACTCCATTATGTTTATGATTATGAACCTCGTTTTATGGGATGAACAACAACTGAAAACATTCTTCTCAACTGTATGAATTGAATCTGATAAGAAAAACCGAGAAAAAAGGAAAAAAGTCTGCTTTGCGTATTATTGCATAATTTCAAAGACTGAAAACAAAATCACACCTTTATTTTTCTTATCTCTTTTCTTGAGAAAAGCAAAGGAACAATTTAAAAAGGGGGAGATAGGCGGGACATCAATCTTAAAGAAAAAAAAAAAACACCTATGAAGCTTACAAGTTGAGTTATTTTGGAGTGGGGTGCATTTGGATTGTAATAAGGATGAAAAAGGAGATATTTTATTCGAAATAAGTAAAAAATAAATTATTTGTAAAAAATAGGTTTAAAAGTAAAAAAATAAAAAAAAAATTTAAAAATCCAACCAAATGAAAGACACTCAATTAGAATGGGTACTATTTTGTACACATGTTTCCATCACTCTTATTTATGCAAAACTTATATGGAAAAATTATGTTATTTACATCGATATGGGTGATGAGTGGAGATATGAAACTCTTAAATGATATCAAAAGAAATTTCTATAATTGTTTAATAGCGACCTATTTTGAGGGAGTTTTTAAATCACTATACTTAATGTTTAGAAGGGGTTTAAAATTGCCACTAAATACAATTTTACCCCTGTTTAAATTGTCAATTTTTTAGTAAATATATTGCCAATATAAGAAATATCTTGGATATTTTGTATAAATGATATTGGTACTTATAAAAATATGAATTCAAAATATTAATCACAATATGACTTGATATAATGCAAAAAGTTTCTACATATAAATTGAATTCATGGCATAATTTCTCTTTATGCATGGTTTATGTATGGTTGACACAAGAACAGAAACAAAGGGAGGAAAAAGTAATTATCAGCTCAATGTTTTTAAAAAAATATTATAATTATTTTTAATAAATAAATTAGACATTTTTCTTTAAATTTATTAAAATTTGGTCCTTTAATATTTTTAAAAATTTTATATAAATTCCTGTTCCTCAAAATAAAATCCACTTCGGCTTTCAAAGAAAAAAAAGAAAAAAGAAAAAACCCTACTTCTGTCAATTGACGCTATCCTATATAATCATTATAGAACCGGCCAAACTAATATTCACAAGTAAAAGGCAACTTGAGGACAAACAATTGTGAAAAAACCCTAATCTAATAGCATATGCCTAGATGACAAAATGTCGTTTCGTTATCAAATCTCCATTACATCAAGAGAAATAAAAATTTGTGGGTATTTTAACTACTAAATAAATACTATAGTGAGAGATATAGATGACATATAAAGAAATATAATTGGAGCTTGATCAAGAAAAATAATTGGACCATGCATATTATTGTATGTTAAATCAATTACTAATAATTAATAGGCACTAAGCGTTGAAGAAAAGCTACTTTTAAAATAGTATCAAACATACTTTATAATTTCATTATATGTTTGTCGGCCACCCAATACATAAAATCAAATGAAGAAACCTAATTTGATCAGATCAATCAATAATATTCAGACCTCATATTAATTCTAGAAGTATCAAAAATAACATTTGGCACAAACATACTACTAGTATGGCGTAGTATTATTGAACACCCCTAAAAAATTTGTCGGCAACTAATTGTCAATTAATTTACCGGACAACATCAAGGAACCCTCATGTGCATGCCTACAATTCCAAACTTACATTCGACAATAATTAAGTATTTGTAGACTTCATATATATATATATATATAATTAAGATTTGTATGTCACAAGTAAAAAAAATATTAATAAAATTAATGTAAAAATATAAAAGTTCAGCATAAAAGATTTTAAAAATTTTCATTTCTCATTGATAGATGGTGTTTTACACTAGTTTTGTGATATTCTTATTAATGATTTTATGCAAATTTTAATTTAATTTGAGCTTCAATTGGAATATATTACTTCTGTTTGCACCTTTATGAACTTTCAGGATTAAAATGAAGATTAATTGGAATTAGGACTTAAATGTAAATTTTTTGAAATTTTCCAAGGAATATCAAGAAGACAAAGAACTTGCACCGGATTTATATAATTCCTCTTGTAGAAGCTTTTCAGAATGGTAATACTGGGGCAGCTTTTGTACTAAATAGTACCCGACGCTCAAATCAAAGACGAAATTATATAAATCTCTCTCCAAATTGGCTCTGCGACATCAACAGTGCACCAATTTTTTACCACGATTTTGTTCTAAATAGATTCGGTGCTGGATCCGTTATGGCTTGGACTTTTCCTATTTTGTTAGAATTCTCGTTTAAGTAATTTTAAAGTTTTAGTTAGTAGTTTCTTTTTCCGATTTTAGTACTTTCCCTTTTAGTTTGTAACTTCGATTTAAATAGAGGAGTTTAGTGCTTAGGGAGAATCTTCTCTTTATATATCCTTTTACGGAAGATTCAGAAGACGTGTCAGTACGGCTTTTCAAGCTTTTTCTTAACTTTAGTTCTTTTATTATTTTATGAATTTGTTCATAATTTCAAACATGAGTTTTAGTAACTAAGTCTTTTGTGACAAAGGCCTTTTTGAAGGTCGAAACTTTTATAAATATAGTTGTGTTATTTAAAAGATTTTTTCTTTCATCTCGATCTTGGTTGATTCTTATTACGTGTTCTTAATGCTTGCGATTTTCTGTCTATTGCATGTTAATAGATTGCATCTAGTGGTTGAGAGATACTAGGTTTAATTGGATCAATTAATACAACACATCGTAAAACTAATTAGCTAGAGATATATTCTATTTCTTTGTACGTTTTTTAATAAGTAGGGAACGAAATTTAGGGAAGGTCCATAGAGGTGTATATGGTCTCAATTTTTTAAATTACGTGGAGATTCAATTGGTTTAGTAGTGAGGTTACTTTTCAACCAAAAGATTGGGTCTAACTTATTCTCGAAAATTCCATTGTTAACTAAATCAAGAGTTAATCAAGAATAAATCAACCAAAAGCATAAAAGTAGTAGACTAAATTAGGGCGCCTTATTCTATTTTTTATTATAAACTTTTCTTAAACAGTTTTCTTTGATCCTTAATTGTCATTAGTTGTGAAACCCACATCCCACATGGGATAATGTAAGAAAAGTGTGTATGCTATATAAGCATGGACCTAAGTACTTATGATCACCTTGTGATATCTATTTTGGTATACAAGGACGGTTGCTAAGTAAGGCCTATGGGTGCTGCCAGGCTCATGAGTCACGCTCTCGAGATTGCGGGTTCGGGACATAACGTTATGGAATCAAAGTATGGTTAACAACCGGACGTGTGGGAACTGAGTACTACACTGGTGGAGCCACCTGTAGAGTCCCATGTGGAGCTAAGTGCTACAGCAGTAGGAGTCACCTCTAGAATTCAACATCCCTGGTCTGGTCATGGGCTAAGTTTGAGGCACCTAGCAAGGACACTAGGGTCTTAAAAGGAGGGGGGGAGGAGAGGGAGGGTGAATGTGAAACTCCCACCCCACATGAATATGTATGAAAAGTATATATGCTATATAAGTATGGGTTTAAAAACCGATGGCACCTTGGGATATCTATTTTGGCATAGCGAGGACGGTTGCTAAGTAGGGCCTATGGGTGTTGCCAAGCCCATGAGTCACGCTCTTGAGACCACAGGTTTGGGACATGACATAATTTGAAACCCCAATCCCATATGGGATATGTGTGAAATATATGTAAAGTATATAAGCATGGGCCTAAGTAACCATGGTCACCTTGGGATATCCATTTTAGCATGGTAAGGACGATTGTCAAGTAGGACCAATGGGTATTGCCAGGCCCATGAGTCGGGTTCTCGAGCACGCAGGTCTGGGGCGTGACATTATAATATCAGAGCATGGTTACCAGCTGGACGTGTTGAAACTAAGTGCTACACTGCACGGATGCTAGGAGCCACCTCTAGAGTTCTACACCCCTAGTCTAGTCTTGGGTTAAGTCTAAAGTGCCTAGCAAGGACATTCGGGTCTTAAGGAGGGCAGGATGAATGTGAAACCCTAATCCTATATAGAATATATATGAAATGTATGTAAAGTATATAAGCATTATGGGCCTAACTACCTATGGTCACATTGTGATATCTATTTTGGCATAAGGAGGACAATTGTAGGGACCATAGGTGTTGCTAGACCCATGAGTTGCACTCTCGAGCTCGTGGATCTGGGTCGTGATATTAGTAGATTTCATTAGCTGTTAATCATTAGATACAAATCAATCGACTTTATTTTGGTTCAAATTGGGTTAGAAGAAGGCGAGGTCTCCAGTTAGGTAACAATCCTTGTTGGACGATCTCTTTTTCATCACTTTATTACTTGCCTAATATTTGTACACTTGCATATTTCATATCATGTTTTTGGCTCTATTGTCGGGGATTGTTTTTTCTTTTAGTGTGGAATTTTAATACTAAATCTGAGTTTAAACTGTTTTTATTTTAGTGTCATTTTTTAGAAAATCCAAAAACAATCGTTTGTTTTTGTCTTATGCATACACGAAATTCTGCAAATAAAGAAGCATTAAAGTTTATACCTGAAATTGAGGTTTTTCCTTGTTCTCACAAGAAATGAAAGAACAAGGCTATCTACAAGGTAATTGAATTATCTGAAGAAGAGTTTACTTTCGAATATGAGAGTAACACTCTAAAAATGGCGCCAGGATTGCACGAAGCCAAAGATGGAAGGAGTCAATCATGTGATAAATTGCCCAGCAAGTACAACTGAATCGACATATATTCATATGGTTCTGAATAATCTATTCCATGGACTGGCGCACGATGATCCGTAAGCTCAAATTGAGAATTTTCTTGGCGATATGTGAGACTTTTCAAATCAATGGAGTCTGTGAGAATGCTAAAAGGCTAAAGCTTTTCAATTATTCCTTAAGGGATAAAGCCGAGCATGGCTAAATTCTCTTTGCTAATTCTATTGATTCTTGGACTAAATTGCACGAAGATTTTTTAAAATTTTTGTCCTCCTATAAATATTATCCAAATGTGATCTAAAATTTACAAATTTGTGCCGGAACCCATGGAATCATTACACGATGCTTGGGATCATTTTAAGGAATACCTTAGAATGTGCCCACATCATGGGATGCAGCTCGGGATGCAAGAACAAACATTCTATAACAGATGTAGTTCGGAGGTCAGACCATCACTAGATGTTGCAAGCGGAGGAGCGTTTATGTCAAAGGAGGAGAAAGATGCACGAAATTTTATAGAGCAGATGGCCCGTAATAGCTCTGAATGGTATAATCTAAGAGAACTCCCTACAAGGAAGGTGGTTAGTATGTTAGAAAGAAATTACAATTTAGAGAATATGATACACAATTTGAAGCAATTCATACACGACTAGAAGCTTTACAAATGGGTGCCATAAGCTATCAATTCGACCTCTGCAACGGAAATCTCCCTACCAATTAATGTGAGCAAGGTAATATGGTCAATTCCAATTTCGAAACTAATGATGTTATTTTTTATGGAGATGTGAATGAGCCGAGTCTTACCTGTACCCTACCCAGACCCTACCCATTTAGAACGAGTAAGGTTCAATTTTTGTACCCGAGACCCAGACCCATACCCATACTTAATTATTTTTTATTAAATGGATAAGGGTAAGGTATTATATTACCCATACCTATTTATTAGGGACCCATCAAATAAAATAATATATATTATATTATATATTTATTTATATTAATATATATAATGTTATGATTAATGTAATAACTTAGGGCTTACTTGAACTTTTGATAATTTCTATTAGAATTTTTTTTTTAATTTTAGAGATATTAAAAATTTTATTTGTTGAAAAGACATTAAAAAAATGATGTTGTAAACTTAAAATTTTGTTGTAGAGCTATTTTATAATCAGAAATGATGTTATATTTTTTATTTAACAGGATAAAAAAGGAAAATGACTATTTTAAATCAGTATACTCGAACCCTACCCAGACCCTCTCGGGTAGGGTCAGAACCATAAATTATATACCTACAAAATATGGGTTTGGTCCTGGGTACGTGTTTATTAGAAGGGTCTGGTTTCGGGTCCGGTATAAACAGTACCATACCCATTGGGACCCGTTTACAACCCTACATATGCTCCTACCTACAACTTTGGTTGGTGACTGAATAATCTGGTCCAGATGCAACCCCAACCGCCACCACCTTCATAAGAAAGAGGCCTAACTTGGAGGAATTATTTCATAAATTCATCGAACAAACCTCTACTTCTTAGGAAAATCAAGAAACTTTTTAAATTGTAGGTGTAGATAGGAAAAAATATGAAGACTTCCATAAGGAATTTTGCGGTGCAAGTGGGACAGCTCTTAGCTACTGTGCTAAATAGATCTCCTAGAACCTTACCAAGCAATATGGACAGAATCCTAGAGAACTTAATGCGGTCACATTAAGGAGTGGGAAGACTTTGGGAAAAGGAGAAACTCCAAAGCAAGATTTAGAGGAAGTAAAGTCTGACAATAAAATGAAGGTTCAGAATCAAATAACCGCAAAGAATTCTGCAGAAGAAAAAGGTAAGAAGTGTAAGTTGGAACGCAACAATGATAATATTGACATTAATTCCCTTCCTTTCCTAATCAAATTATGGAATCAAATTTTAAAAAGTTTCTTGAAATATTTAAGAAACTAGAAGTTAAAGTTCCTTTTGTAGATGTCTTAGAACAGATGCCAACTTATGCAAAGTACTTGAAGGACATTTTAGAAAATAAGAATAAGCTGAAAGAATTCCAACAAATTTTCTCAAGAATGTTCAGTGATTTTTAGAACAGTTTACCACCTAAGCTTAAAGATCTAGGGAATTTTCGAATTCCTTGTTACATTAGTGAATTATTTTTTTGGAATGTGCTATGTGATTTAAGAGCTAGTATTAATCTGATGCCTTTCTCTGTTGGTAAAAAACTTGGTTTAAAAGAGATTAAAAATATTGCTATGTCTTTACAAATGACCGATAGATCGATTAAATATCTTAGGGGCATAGTCGAGGATGTTCTTGTTAAAGTTGACAAACTTTATTTTCTTGTAGATTTTGTGTTTTTAGCCATGGATGATGATTTAGAGTTGCCTTTAATTTTGGGTAGACCTTGTTTGAATATGGAAAAACTTTAATTGGTATTAAAAAAGTTGAATTGATTTTAAGGACTAGTGATGAAACTGTCACTTTCAATGTCTGTAACTCTATGAAACACATGTCTCATAAAGAATCCTTGAATTTGTTGATGTTTTTGAAACTCTAACGCATGAAGATTTGATGTTTAATGTTTCTAATGATCTTTTAGAAATTTTTCTTAGGGTAACTGCAGCAAAACATCACAATGAGAAAATTGTGGAATGTGTGTCCAAGTTAGAAGCTAACGAGATACATACACCAAAAGGGAAATTTAAATTGGAGGAATTAGAAGTAAAAAGGGATCTCCCAAAACCAAACATTGAGGAGCTTCCAACTGATTTGGAATTAAAAACTCTACCTCCTCATCTTAAAAATATTTTTCTTGAGACTGATGATAGGCTTCCATTAATTATCTCTTCCTCTGACAAAACTGCAAGAAGAAAAACACCTTAGGATCCTACGGGCTCATAAAAGAGCTTTTGGATGGTAATTATCCGATTTGAAAGGCATAAGTTCCCTCGATTTACATGCAAAAAGCCCTTTTGAAGGAAGACCATAAGCCATCAAGACAACCACAACTCAACCCAATAATACAAGAAGTGGTAAAGAAAGAGGTCACTAAACTACTCGATCTAGGTATTATCTACCTAATCTCGGGTAGTACATTCGTCAGTCCGATCCAAATAGTACCTAAAAAAGGAGGTTTTACTATTGTTGAGAATAATAATCATGAGTTACTTCCTACTAGGTTAATTATACGGTGGCGTGTTTGCATTGACTATTGTAAAAATTGAATAGTGTCACTTTTAAAGACCACTTTCCCCTCCTTTTCATTTATCAAATTCTTGAACGTTTGAGTGGTCGTGCATATTATTGCTTTCTTGATGGGTGCTCTGGGTATTTCCAAATAGCTATTGAACCTAAGGACTAAGAAAAACCACCTTTACTTGTCCATATGGTACTTTTGCTTATAGAAGAATGCCTTTTGATCTATGTAATAGTCCAGGCACTTTTCAAAGATGCGTGACAACTATTTTTCATGATTTCCTTGAGGTCTGTACGGAGATATTTATTGAAGATTTTTCTATGTATGACAATTCTTTTAATGATTGTTTATCTAATCTCAATAAAGTCTTAGAACTTTGTGAAACATCTAACCTTTGCTTGAATTAGGAAAATGTCACTTTATGGTACAGGAAAGCATTGTTTTAAGACATAAAGTTTCTCACCAAGACATCGAGGTTGATAAAGCAAAAGTGGATATAATTGCAAAATTTCCACCTCCATCCAATTTGAAAACGTTGAGAGGATTCCTCGAACATGCTGGGTTTTATAGGTGTTATATTAAAGATTTTTTTAAAATTGCTAAACCTTAAAATTTTCTTTTATTAAAAGATGTGCCTTTTGATTTCTTTGATGATTATAGGATAGCCTTTAACATTCTCAAAGGAGAACTAACTTCGGCGCCTATCTTGATCGCTCCAGATTGGTCTCTACCCTTCAAATTAATGTTTCACGCCAGTGATATCTTGGTGGATGCCTATTTGGGGCAGCGAAAGGCGAAAATCTTCTAGCCTATTTACTACACCAGTGGCACCCTAAACCCTGCCCAACTGAACTACGCCACTATGGAAAAATAACTTTTGCCTATTGCTTTTGATAAATTTTGTTCATATTTAATATGTGCTAAAGTAACGGTTTACACTGACTATGTAACTCTCAAGTACCAATTGGGAAAGAAAGAAAGCAAGCCAAGATTGATGAGATGGATCCTCCTTCAAGAATTCGACATTACAATCAAAGATAAGAAGGGATTCGAGAACGTAGTTGCTAATCACCTCTCAGGACTACCATAGACCTAAATCGAAAGGGAGAACAATGAAGGGGAAATCAACAAGGAATTTCAAGCCAAAAAATTGATGAGAATAGATGAGTCTTGTCAATCAATTTCTGATTTCACCCCTAAATCTGATATACTTAATAATTTTCAAATTGTGAATGCAGTTTCAAAGACAAGCAAAAAGGCCAAATTTCAAGTATCCTTGTATGCACTTTTTGCAAACTACTTAGCTTGTAAGTATCTCCCTCTTGAATTCACCTATCAACAGAAGAACAAATTCTTCCATGACCTAAGGTATTTTTTATGGGATGACCCTTGTTTAAGATTTGTGCTGATAATGTTATTCGTGATGCATACTTGAATGGGAGTACAATGTTCTGTCTCATAACCATGTAAGGAAGTAGGAAGCTATTTTGGACCTAATAAGGCTGCTCAAAATGTGCTTGAATATGGTTTATATTGGCTAACTCTTTATAAAGATGTTGTACATCCCATGTAGGTCTAAAAGAGGGGTGAATTGGACCTATTAAAAATTTTAGCTTTCTTAAAATAGATCTTTCTAAACTCAAAGGAAGACTACCCAACACAATATAGCTTGACAGAAAATAACTTATGCAACCAAACTCAGATGATATCACTTAAATCATTAGCTTGACTTAGTGATATGAAGCTAATCAACACGATCTAACAAAAATTAATCAACTCATAAACAGTGACTTAAGCCATTGGCTTGACTCAGTGAATAAAGCTAATTAGCATAATATAATCAATCAACTAAAAACTTTCACTTAAGGCATTAGCTTGACTCAGCGATATAAAATTGATTGCAAAACACACTTGATAAAAACTTTTATGTAAATTAGCCAGACATCAAAATTAGCTCTCTTTAAGTAAAATGAGTTTTCATAGAATAAAGCTAATATATAACTTCAAACTCAAAAGCAGCTTTAGATAGACGAAACTAGCCAGAACAGAATCTATATTTCAAAAGATATTAGCTCGACTTACAGATGCAGAACTGAAAACATATTCAAGGAAAAATCAATTATAGCTATTCTTGCAAACTGGAAACTAAAAAAAAAAAACAAAATAAGATAAGCAAGGAAAATGATTATAAACAAAATATAAAGAAGGCACAAGGATTTTCACAGTGGTTCGGTAATACACCTACATCTACTTTTCCCGAGAACTCTCATATCAAGGTTTCCACTAAACAATCTCTTCTAAGGCAAGATTAAACTATTACAAGTTGTTTTCAATAACTCAGGAAACTATACCAGTTTTAAATAGATCTAGCAAACTATCTCCACTAGGTTTAAATAGGTTTAGCAAACTATCGCCACTAGTTCTATAATAGATCTAGCAACTATATATCACTTTCTCTATAAGAGAAACTCCACAAGTTTTTGTAATGGAACTTGCAAACCTAGAACAAGAAGATTTGAAATACACTTTTCAGCTTATAGCATCTCTCTATTACAAAATCACTCTCTCTCATAATTTGGAAATATCTTGCTCAAGACTGAGAGGGAAGAAGGCTTTTCTTTTTCTACAAGAATTCTCTTTCTCTTCTTACTTCTATCTTTTATGCACTTTTTCTTCTCTTCTTCAAGCTTAGAGAGATGAGGTCTTCCAATATATATAAGATCATCATTTAATTGTCTCACAAGGGCATGCTTGTCAAATAGCAAAAGGAAAATGCCTCTTCCTCTCTAGCATTAATTGATTATCCATAAAAGTTATACGACTCACATATTCCATATTTTATTTTGAGATGTATATCCAAAAAGAGCAGCATTAGGAAAATTGATATCCCACTTGATATTCTTTGCGTACTCTCTTTTTTGCACATCGTAGGAGGGGACCACTATTTTAATCAAATTTTGACACTTGGCTAGAGAATCAGTTCTTGTTATTCTTTGTACCAATGATGGAGTGCCAACTCAACTCTCTTTTCTTTCTCTCCAAGAATTTCTACATGAAAAGGAAAATATCATTAAATGCATAAGAGTAGGACAATGACATCCTAGCAAAAAGACAAAGCTATAAAGCATAAAATAAAAGACACTTTATCAACAAGAAAACTTCCCTTCTCTTTCATTTATTCTCCAACTTTAATTTATTCTTGTCATTTTCGAAGAATGTATTCGAATTTAGTTGCTTTAATAAGAACTTTTACAAACTGAAATTTTCTGTTTCTGCCCAAATCGGTAGTTCAACCTGTTAGCTCAGTCTGTTAGCTCAACTCTTCTTCCACTGACATTAGCTCCGCAACTGTCTTTTAACAAAAACACTTCGTTAAATTAATTTGATTTTGTTACGCATCAAAACCTGACTGACCCTTGAGTCAAAAGATGCTTTTGAGTATGTTAAACATTATAATGCATGCCAAAGAAGTGGAAATATCTCTAAGAAACATAAGATGCCCTTACAAAATATTCTTGAACGTGAATTATTTGATGTGTGGGGTATTGATTTTATGGGACTTTTATCATCTTCGCATAGTAAAAAGAACATTCTAGTAATTATTGTAGATTATGTTTCTAAGTGGGTCGAAGCTATTGCTAGTCCGACTAACGATGGTAGGGTGTTTATGAAGTTTTTAAACAAAAATATTTTCTCCAGCTTTGGCACCCCTAGAGCCTTAATTAGTGATGGTGACACCTATTCCTGTAATAAACAACTAGAAAACTTGTTAAAAAAATATAGTCTGAATCAAAGAGTAGCTACCTCTTATCATCCGCAGAGTAGTGGGCAGGTTGAGGTATCTAACAGAGAATTGAAAAAGGTTTTAGAATGAAGTATAAGTACCTTTAGAAAATATTGATCTTTAAAACTTGATGATGCTTTGTGGCTTATAGGACCGCTTTTAAAACCCCCATTGGCATGACTCCTTATCATATGGTATATGGTAAAGATTGTCATCTTCTTGTTGAACTTGAACATAAAGCTATTTGGGCTATAAATTTCTTAACTTTGAAATAGAAGCTATTGGTGAGAAAAGGGGTTTTCAATTGAATTTTTTAGATGAACTTCTTTTGCATATTTATGAGAATAAAAACTTTTCAAAGAATGAACTAAAGCATCACATAGTAAGCATATTATGGTTCGGACTTTTAATTCTTGTGACAAGGTTTTACTCTGTAACTCCCGTCTAAGATTTTTTCCAGGTAAGCTTAAGTCACGAAGGTCCGAACTGTTTGAGGTTACCGAAGTTCATCCAAGTGGAGCAATCATTGTCACTCATCTAGAGAAAGTCATATTTACCGTCAATTATTAGAGATTAAAGAAGTATTTTAGGGCAGAGATGCCACGTCGGGAGGGTTTTGCGGCTCTACAACTGTCCAGCCTCTCATTGAGCATTCAAGGAATTCAAGCTCGAGACTTAAAACAAGAATGGATTTCCTTTTTTGTTTCTTTTTAGTTCTCGTTTCTGAACTAATTATCTTTTGTCTTTTTAATTCTCGTTTCTGATTTTTAAAATTTTTACAAAAATACTAAAAAGATAGTTGTGGAATATTTGTTACTTCAACAAAACCGATACTGCATCATCTAAAACCGTGCCCAATTCTGTCCTAAACAAATTGGGGGTCGGATTCATAAAACACTTGCCCCAATTTTGTACTAAATTCACTCAGTACCTGTTTTCTTATATTAAGTCGTCGTTTTATATGGGTCTCTTTAGACCCGAAAACAGGGACGCAGATCCTTTTTGCCCCGATTCACCCCAATTTCGGTGCCAGATTTGTTAAATTCGGTGCCCCTCCTTCACCTAAAATAAAAACGCACAACTCTTTCCTCTCCTTTTCCCTAATTTTTCTAGCTTTCACTCCCTCCTCTTTCGTTTTTTTCTCCACAAACCCTTACTCAACTCCACCACTACCTCGCCACCACCCCACATCTCTCTTTCTTCGTTTCCCCTTTCTCCCCTGTATCGTTTTTCTTCTTTTTTACTGTTTTTCCTTATCTATCTCGTTATCAATTGTTTCCCCTCCCCCTGCCACGCCATCATACCCCTTCCTTATTTTTGGTACTTTTATCGGCCATTGCTGCTCAATTCAATCGTCGACCATGTTCCCATTTTTTTGAAATTTTCATCTCTTCAGTCGACTTCACAACAGCAAAGACTAACATTTGGTGTCTCACGGACGATAGATTTTGCACCTCCATTTTACATAGCTTTAATAATGACCTCGATAGGGAACACTGGTACAAAATTTCGGCAGCTCAGAACCACGGAGGAACAAATAAAAAGGGGGTCACACTTTCTGAATATTTTTCCCGTTGATTTGCTGTTTAAATTTTGCTTCTATGCAGTTCTCTTCAGTTTTTTCTTGAGACTTTTGGTTTGATACACATTTCCCTATAATTGATGAGTTCTTATAATTGTCTCTTGAAAATTGCTCAGCTTTGTGTCATTTTTTGCTTAAAGTTTTCTCTCAAAAATTGTAAAGTTCCTTGCCCAAAGTTGTGGAAAGATATATTGTTGTCCTTACTTTTACACTGCATTTTTGCCAATTTTGAACTTCAACACTATTGTTTTTCTTGGTTATTTGGGTATACAAGTTTACCTATTTGTTGTTGCTTTAATTTTTTCAAAGAGCTTGCCGCTCTTGCATTCGTTTATCAGCTTTATTGTATTATATTTTCCTTTTCAAAGAGCTTGCCGCTCGTGCCTACTATTTATTGATCCGTTTTTACAGAGCTTGCCGCTCTTGTTTAATTGTTTGAGATGCCTTTGTATCGCGTTTCTGCTATTGTGGGATCTTTTTCTTAGTTACTGTTTTGTTGCTTTTTCTGTAATTTTTTTTTTCTAGTTGGTGAGCTGTGAGTGTTGTTGTTGCCTATTTTCGTTTTGTCTAGTTTATGTTTCATTTTTTTCCTTATTTCTTGTTTTCCTTGAGTAATTCTCAGTCCCCTCTTCTCTCCTTTTCCTCATGGCTAGTTCTACCAGTTCTTGACGTAAGACACCAATCTTGGGGCTAGAAAAACTGTTGGTCCTTCTTCCAATGCCCCTTCTTCCTCTCAATCATAGCCTCCTCCATAATAAGGTAATAGATTCCGTGATCCTTCCTGTCAGCTTGGTTTGATAAATGCAAAAGTTGCAAAATCATCATTGAGAAAACTGTTGACCGTACAATTGACAATATCTTTAGTCTTCATGCTGCATTTAGGCGTCATTATTGAGAACCTATTATTTAACTCCCTGCCCATTACTATCCTGTGATACCCCTAACCCTATCACTAGGTCAACTGCAGCTGAGTAGGGCATCTGCATACCTCTCTGCATTAAATTATAAGTTCCAAAATAAAACACAACCCTGGAAAAATACTAACAGGTATATACACAAAATACGCAGTGGAAAACTTAAGTAAACTAGATACTACTGGTGCACTCAAAACACAATATTTAAAAAAAAAAAACCTTCTCATGATCGTTTCAATATAAAAACAAAAGTATCTTACATCAACAACTTTACACGACAAAATAAAAAGAAAAACTTTACAAACGGTTCGAGTCTAGGAAAGACAAAACATAAACATATGCCCTCTTGGGGAGATTTGACCCAAAAACTCCCAGCCTAAAACTTCAGAGGCTTGCTGGGCCCCTGACCGTCTTGAGTTAATCTGAGGAGAAAACATGAAATGAAAAAACATGAGCGCGAATGCCCAGTGAGTCCACGTGTGTGTGCGCTGTCGTGTTTTCTTTAAAACAATGGTGATGTAGTTTCATGAAAACAGTTCATAAAGTGTTATAAGAAAATTTATTTATTTATATTTTGTTTTGGTTACTTTAACAACACTGATGCTTGATCCTACATGAGGGTTTCGAGTGCAGTTGGGAAGTCTGAGCGAATCGAGACACATTAGCACAGCTTCTACACCCAAATTCAAAAGAACATGTAATGCAACAGTGGGGATCCACGGACAAAGTTTGGATCCCCAAAACGAGGTCATCGGAATCAGGTTCTGGCATCTCGTAGTCAATATCAGCTAAACACCATACGAGCGCTCGATTACAAAACAACTGCACTCCTATATCACTGGTCAAAATATGCTACAGACTCCTAGGGCACCTACAAGATTTGCCCTGGGACCAACCTCAGTTTTGAGCCCCTCTTGACTTTCCACTAGGCGGCCGAACCCCACTGCAGAGCATGATGCAGTGTCCATGTAGAGCGATTGGGCCACACCTTCCGTGGCTTATGCCCCTCTTCAAGTGGATCCACTCTCCTGAGTTCGAAACGTCCACGTTGTCGGAAGAGGCCCTCCTACTAAGGACTAGCCACGTACAGTGCAATCCTCTGACGCTTCCGAACGCGAGATCATAACCAGAATTGTAACCCTGGTCGGAATGGGATTTTTCATATGTATTTTTAAACAGAAAGGCCATTTGCTCGGCCATTAGGACAGAATCAGGTCATAAATATTTTCTAGCAAAAATCCACATCCGCCAGTCACCACATGCATATGCAAATTTCACAATTATGCAAATGCCAGATCTATATTCATGCATGTCAAAACATGTAACTTTTTAAGCTAGAACATTTTCCAGAAAAATATCTGTGTACTACCAAATTTTTCTTCGCCACAATAATAGTCTGTTTTAAAAGGAGAACACCTATATGGAGCACCACTCCTATGTATTTTCTAAGGAACATATAACACAATGTGGAGAACATCTCCAAAAACATGCTGAGTTATATCGTTCCAAAAGCAGCAAATATTTTGTGACAAATTGGAAAACATATTTATATGTCTCGTAATATTTGAAATAACATAACAAGAAGGAGTTTGTGGACTCACCTAGATGCAGATCTGGTGCTAAGATCCTACAAAATAATAATACAAAAAAATACTTAATACTTGGGTACTAATCAAATAGCCCTAGTTCCTAAATAATACCAAGAGCCTACCAAATGAACTTAGGGTGTATATATATCTATATATATTGTCCCCTAAAGCAGATCCAAAATCTTTTAATCTCACAAATCTTTAATTTGAGTACTTACTTGAAGCGCCTAAATTACTTAACATATAAAACCTAGAAATTAATCTCAAAATTAACTATATACTAAAATCCATTTAAAATATTTAAATCCTAAAATAAACCAACCTAAACTATATATATATGCTTATACTATATAATATAACTAACAAGCAAATAAGAAAATAAGAAAAGAAAACCAACCTAAAAAATGGCTACTCACAAGCTTAAAGGTAAAAGAAAAAATGACTCCTAATATATTTTATATATTGGTGCCGAAAAGCTAAGGAAAAGAAAAAGAAGACTCATGACATATTTATACATGATGATGGCGGTTTGGAGGAAGAAAAGAAAGGAAAAGAAAAGAAAGGAAAAGAAAAGAAAGAAAATGGTAAGGGGGTGACGGGTGGCTAATAGGTGGCAGTAACTTCTTAATAACTAAGTTAAGTTTTTTTTTTTTTTGTCCCACAAACTCTATTTTCATTACATCCATAATTTTAAAGTAATGCTAGGTGCTTACGGAATAGGGCGTTACATTCTACCCTCCTTAAAAGAAATTTCGTCCTCGAAATTTAATAGTCACGTACCTATAAGCTCTGGGTACTTTTTCTTCCAGTACTCCTCAGTCTCCCAAGTTGCCTCTTCAATTCCATGATGTCTCCATACCACTTTACGCATTGGAATCTGTGTCCCGCGTAACTCTTTTACGCTTCGTTCTATAATCTCAATTGGTTTCTCTTTGTATGACAGATCATCTCGTAATTTCTATTGGTAATCATTGATAACATGATCAGGTGCAGGATGATACTTCTTTAATTGCGACACATGGGACACGTCATGAATACTCGTCAGTTCACTCGGTAAGGCTAGCTGATATACCACTTTACCAATCCTGTCAATAATTTCAAAGGGTGCGATATATCGAGGGCTTAACTTTCCTCCCCTCGGATATCTAAGCTTTTCGCGATGTGGTGTAAGTTTTAAGAAAACTCGATCTCCAACACTAAACTCCAGATCCCTTCTTCGATTGTCCGCATAGCTCTTCTGTCTACTTTTAGCTGTCGAAGCTGATCTTGAATTATCCTAACTTGTTTCTGTATCTCCTCCAACTGTGGCATCAAGTTTCTTTATTTCCAATGGGATCGAACTCCGACTTCATCCCAGTACAATGGTGTTCTGCATCTCCTACAATATAATGCTTCAAATGGTGCCATTTCTATCGAAGAATGGTAGCTATTATTATAAGCAAACTCGGCACAAGCAAGATTGTCAACTCACTTATTCCCAAAGTTCAAAGTGCAAGCTGTTAATATATCCTCTAGGGTTTGATTGTCCTTTCAGACTGTCCATCGGTTTACGAGTATCCTGTGAAGCTATAACTTAGGTTAGTCCCCATAGCTTCTTGGAACTTGGGCCAAAATCTTGAGGTCAACCTTGGGTCTCTATCGGATACAATATCAATGGGAACCCCATGAAGTCGGACAATCTCATCCACATAAATCTACGCCAACTTGTCCAAAGGGTATGTCACATTAATGGCAATAAAATGAGCCACTTGTGTTAAACGATCAACGATCACCCAGATAGCATCTTTATACCCTTTAGTCCGGGGCAATCCTGTGACAAAGTCCATTGTCATATGATCCTATTTCCATTCGGGAACAGGTAGTGGTTGTAGTAGTCCTGCTTACTTTTGGTGTCCCGTCTTAACCCTTTGACGTGTAAGACAGGCTGCTACATACTCTGCAATCTCTCTCTTCATTCCATTCCACCAAACTTTTGCTTTAAGTCTTTGTACATCTTATTCTCTTCAGGATGCATTGACTACTTACTTCTGTGGGCTTCCCCTAGTATCTTACGCTTAAGCTCATTTTTATCAGGTACACAGAACAGATTCCGGAAGTACAGGCTCCCATCAGCTTTTAATGCTCGAAAGTCTTCCAATTTCTTAGCTTCCATATGATTTTTTAACTCCTGGAACTCCTTATTATTCTCTTGAGAGCTTTTAATATCCTGTTGTAGGGTGGATGTTAAGCTAAGACTTGATATCTTTGCTTATCTACTCAATGCATCTGCCATTACATTCGCCTTTCCTGGATGGTAGTTAATTGGGCATCGGTATTCCTTCAGCAGTTCCATCCATCGACACTGTCTCATGTTCAGGCCCTTCTGAGAAAACAGGTATTTTAAGCTTTTATGATCAGTAAATATCTCATACTTGGCTCTATACAGGTAGTGTCACCACTTCTTAAGCGCAATCATGATAGCCGCTAACTCCAAATCGTGTGTTGGGTAATTTCGTTCATGATCCTTCAACTTCCTCGAAATATAAGTGACAACCTTCCTGTCTTGCATCAACACAACTCTTAAACCTTCCCCTGAAGCATCTGTATACAGTGAAAATTCCTTTTCGGATCGGGTAAAGTTAACACTGGTGCCGAAGTCAATCGATTCTTCAACTCTTGAAAACTCCTTTCACACTTCTCCGTCCATTAAAACTTAGTTGCTTTTCTGGTTAATTGTGTTAGAGGTCCAGCAATCCTAGAAAAGTCTTTTATAAATCTTCGGTAGTATCCCTCCATACCTAAGAAACTACGTACTTCGGTTGGTGTTTTAGGTTGCACCCAATGGGTCACGGCTTCTACTTTCGCCAGATCTAACGAGATTCCTTCCTGGGTGATAACATGTCCTAGAAAAGTGACTTGACTCATCCAGAACTCACATTTACTAAACTTGGCATACAGCTTATGCTCCCGTAAGGTTTGCAACACTTTTCGAAGATGTTGTTCATGAGCTTAATGGATGGGTGAATTAACAAGAATATCATCAATAAAAATCACTACAAACTTATCCAGGTAAGGACTAAAGACTCTATGCATCAAGTCCATAAATGTCGTAGGTGCATTCGTCAATCCAAATGGTAACCGCAAACTCATAATGCCCATATCGTGTGTTGAAAGCCGTCATCGGAATATCTTTCTCTCTTATCTTGACTTGATAGTACCCATATCTTAGGTCCAATTTAGAAAAGCATCCCGCTTCTCGGAGTTGATCAAATAACTCATCAATGAGGGGTAGTCGGTATTTGTTCTTAACTCTCATACTGTTCAATCTTCTGTAATCAATACACATCCTGAGGGTTCCATCCTTCTTCTTTACAAACAAAACTGGCGCACCCCAAGGAGATGTACTGGGACGGATGTATCCTTGCTGCAACAGTTCTTGTAATTGCTTTTTTAACTCTTTCAACTCCTCCTGTGCCATCCGATATGGAGTTCAAGATATTGGTTTAGCATTAGGTACCAATTCTATGCTGAACTATACTTCTCGATCTGGGGGTAGAGGTGTTAACTCCTCAGGAAAAACATCCCCAAACTCCTTCACTACGGGTACTGTTTCTAATTGTACCTCTTCCTTAGGCTTGTTGAATAGATACGCTAAGTACCCTTGGCATCCTTTCCATAGCATCTTTCTAGCTTTCATGACCGATAAAAAGGAATTCTCTCGTTCCGTATGCTTCCCTTGGAATATCAAGATTGGCATACCCGGTCTACTAAACTTAACCAACTTCCGTCAATAATCTACTTGAGTGTAATGCCTAGACAACCAGTCCATCCCAACTATCACATCATAACCCTTAAAGGGTAAGGCAATTAAATCACCGGTTAAAGTCACATCTTCGACGAAGATGTCACAATCTGGATACTTTACCTCAACGATTTTACTTACGCCCATAGAGTGCTAACTAACAACTGATAATGCATGTCAACAGAAGATATAGGAATATGGTTTGTAAAATGCAAAATTACAAAAGAATGCGTAGCTCCAAGATCAATAAATACTTTTACTAGTTGAGAAAATTTGTATCATACCTTGAACTACTTCATAAATTCATAAATTTTGGCCTTCACTTGTGGTTTATCACTCGTTCCTTCAGTGGCTCCTCTCACAGCCGGGGGTCAGCCTACTCTTCTGGACGTCTCCGGAGGTACTTGTTGTACCTTAGGACACTGATCCTTGGTATGCCCTGGTTTCCCACACTGGAAACATAACCTCTACTTCCGATAACACGTGTCTGCCACATGTCCTCTTCGTCCACAACATGTACATACTCTATGGACTTCTCCAGGGGTTAGGGTTCGCCGGCCTTTACTGCCAATCATTTGCTCACCACGGGATCTCTTGGAATCTCTAGATTTCTATAGTCCTTGCCCAAGACGTTTATAGGGGGTTGCAGCTAAGCCAATAGTTGCTTTCCTCTGCATAACTACTTGATCCACCATCTCCGTCCTTGTGGCGGCTTCAACTGCTGCCGCAAATCCCATTGGTGGTAAGACTGCCAATGCCCGCTGTAGTTCAACCCTTAATCTTTTTACAAATTTTCGAGTCCTGTTCTCATCAATATCTATCAATCTTAAGCAGTATTTAGCCAACCTATTGTACTTTGCTGTATACTGGGCAACTGTTAGGTTACCCTGTCTCAGTTGCTGAAACTCATCCTCTCGTTGCTCACGAACCCACCGATATTTGTACTCTTTTTTGAACTCTTCTTGAAAATCATTCCAGGTCCATGGTTGGTTCTTAAGTGCCCGAGCTTCGGAAGCTCTAAGCCACCAATCCTTTGCCATGCTACGGAGCCTAAAAGCTGTGAACGTTACCCTCAGGGCATCTTCATACTTAAGGGTATCATAGATATCACTCAACTGCTCAAGGAATAGTTCAACTTTGGTTTCTTGCTCAGCTTCCCCATAAAACTCTGGGGGTCGAAACTTCAAAAATCGTTCTAGTGCTTCATCTGCTCTAGTGGCCGGTACTCGTTCGTTCATTCTCGTGGCTATTGAAGTTTCTAAAAATTCCGTCATTTTAATTACGAAATTCTCAATTAGCGTGTGCGTAACTTGTTCTAGACGAGATGTATTTTCCCTTATGGGTTCAGATTGTCTGTTTTGAGAATTTTCAGATACAACCTCGTCCACATGATTGAAAGGTCGTGAATCTAACATGTTTTCTAAACAACCAGAAAGTTCCATAACTAATAAACTTCTAAGATTGTAGTTACTCTATACCAAGAAAGTATAAACTTGCCACAGGCACCAACATCAACATGTATATATAAACATAAACATATATAAATATATCTCAAAATCAGGATTTTAGTACAAGTAATGTCAAAATACAAATAGATGATCATAATTCTCCTAGCACCCCAAAATATGTGACTAGGTTACTATACATATCCAAAAACCCGAGGACCCCTTGTCTACGATCCTATGGCTACTATGTCAAGCATCAACCAAAATACCACTTACACCTATTCAAAGAACTATATACACAAAAGTCTCGGTACCCTATCCCAAACCTACTCCGCCTGACAATGCTGGCTACCAAAACATCCTAGCCAAGACTCTAACTCGAAACGGGCTCTATCCACTGAATCTCTAGTAGTACTAAGGAACTGGGCGATAAATCGCCTAAGCCAGTCTCGCTCGTCAATCAACTCCATAATCTCTCTCTCTCTCTCTCTCTCTCTCTCTCTCTCTCTCTCTCTCTCTCTCTCTCTCTCTCTCTCTCGGGTTGCGTGTGCCTCCCGCACCTGAACTAGCTCCACCTCTAGCATAACGGACCTCGTCGTCGCCTGTCAATGTGTCTGGAGAGCCGTATAGAATAAGGCATCTACCCGGAAAATCTTCTCTCTCAGCTCCACAATCTGCTGTCCAGCGGCCTCAACCCGCTGCTCACGCCACAAACAATAGCCACAGATGTCATGCTCCCTGAACCCACCCCGAAGTAGTGATGGTAATGCTAGAAAAGAAGATACAGACTCCACGGGTGGAATAGGGGCAGGGGATGCTGCTACCGGCAAACTATCTGCTACAAAGGTACCCATATCCCTAGCAGCCGCCGGTACCACTCTCTACGGCTCAGGCGTCATCTCTGAGTCTGACGTGGGCTCACTAAGGTCCTCTTCTATCGATATTCCAAGCCCTATTCCCGGTGCCACTAGTTCCATCTCTGGTCCCTCTACTGACTCATCATCAGAAAGATTAATCACTAGAATTGGTTCCCTCTCTGGGGCGATCTCCCTAAGGGAATATGATGATGATGACGTAGTCCTGCTAGGCTCACCTACGATTGTGCCCTCCTGATATATCCATCTGTGGGGGTGGTGTGCCATTTAGTCCCTACAAAACAGAATCTCATGATTAATACTAACCAATAAATCATATGGTTGACTTTAAAGTTTAAACAGTTGACTCTTATAGCATGTCTAAAATCTAACGTTTCGAACCTAGTATCGAACCTAGAGGCTCTAATACCACCTGTGATACCCCTAATTCTGCCACTAGGTCAACTGCGGCTCAGTAGGGCATCTGCGTACCTCTCGGCACTAAATTATAAGTTCCAAAATAAAACACAACCCTGGAACAATACTAACAGGTATACACACAAAGTACGCAGCGGAAAACTTAAGTAAACTAGATAGTACTAGTGCGCTCAAAACACAAGATTTAAAAAAAAAAAAAAAAAACTTCTCATGATCGTTTCAATATAAAAACAAAAGTATCTTACATCAACAACTTTACACGACAAAATAAAAAGAAAAACTTTACAAACAGTTCGAGTCTAGAAAAGACAAAAACATAAGCATATGCCCTTCTGGGGAGATTTGATCCAAAAACTTCCAGCCTAAAACTTCAGCGGCTTGATGGGCCCCTGACCGTCCTAAGTTAATCTGAGGAGGAAACATGAAATAGAAAAATACGAGCGCGAACGCCTAGTGAGTCCACGTGTGTGTTTGTGTGTGTGTGGGCTGTCGTGATTTCTTTAAAACAATGGTGATGCAGTTTCATGAAAACAGTTCATGAAGTGTTATAAGAAATTTTTTTTTTGGTTACTTTAACAACACTGATGCTTGATCCTACATGAGGGTTTCGAGCGTAGCTGGAAAGTCTGAGCGAATCGAGACATATCAGCGCAGCTTCTACACCCAAATTCAAAAGAACATGTAATGTAACAGTAGGGCTCCACGGACAAAGTTCGGATCCCCAAAATGAGGTCATCGGAACCAAGTTCCGGTATCTCGTAGTAAATACCAGCCAAACACTATATGAGCACTGGATTACAAAACAACTGCACTCCCATATCACTGGTCAAAATAGGCTACAGACTCTTGAAGCATCTACCAGGTCTTCTCTGGGACCAACCTCAATTTCGAGCCCCTCCTAACTCTCCACTAGGCAGCCGAACCCCACTACAGAGCATGATGCGGTGTCCACGTAGACCAATTGGGCCACACCCTCCGCGGTTTACGCCCCTCTTCAAGTGGATCCACTCTCCCGAGTTCGAAACATCCACACCATCAGAAGAGGCCCTCGTATTGGGGACTATCCACGTACAGTGCAATCCTTTAACGCTTTTGAACACAAGATCATAACCAGAATTATAACCCTGGTCGGAATGGGGTTTTTCATATGTATTTTTAAACATAAAGGCCATTTGTTCGGCTGTTAGGACAAAATCAGGTCATAAATATTTTCTAGCAAAAATCCCCATCCGCCAGTCACCACATGCTTATGCAAATTTCACAATTATGTCAATGACAAATCTATATTCATACATGTCAAAACATGTAACTTTTTAAGCTAGAACATTTTCCCAAAAAATATCTGTGTACTACCAAATTCTTCTTCGCCACAATAATAGTCTGTTTTAAAAGGAGAACACCTATATGGAGCACCGCTCCTATGCATTTTCTAAGGAACATGTAACACAATGTGGAGAACATCTCCAAAAACATGCTGAGTTATATCGTTCCAAAAGCAGCAAATATTTTGTAACAGGTCGGAAAACATATTTATATGTCTCGTAATATTTGAAATAACATAACAAGACGGAGTTTGTGGACTCACCTGGATACAATCTGGTGCTAATATCCTACAAAATAATAATACAAAAATAAATACTTAATACCTAGGTACCAATCAAATATCCTAAATAGTATCGAGAGCCTACTAAATGAACTTAGGGTGTACATATATCTATATATACTGTCCCCTAAAGCAGATCCAAAATCTTATAATCTCACAAATCTTTAATTTGAGTACTTACTTGAAGCGCCTAAATTACTTAAAATATAAAACCTAGAAATTAATCTCAAAATTAACTATATACTAAAATCCATTTAAATTATTTAAATCATAAAATAAACCAACCTAAACTATATATATGCTTATACTATATAATATAACTAACAAGCAAATAAGAAAATAAGAAAAGAAAACCAACCTAAAAAATGGCTACTCACAAGCTTAAAGGTCAAAAAAAAAAAATGACTCCTAATATATTTTATATATTGGTGCCGAAAAGCTAAGGAAAAGAACAAGAAGACTCATGACATATTTATACATGATGATGGTGGTTTGGAGGAAGAAAAGAAAGGAAAAGAAAAAAAAGAAAATGGTGAGGGGGTGACGGGTGGCTAATAGGTGGCAATAACTTCTTAGTAACTAAGTTAAGTTTTTTTTTTGGATAAATCAAGTGCTTAAATTTCTAAAATACACACACCAGGTATTAAAAACAAAATCCACTTAAAGGCATCTATAAACCTTAATAATAAAACCTCAATATAATAAAATTTTATTCTTATTTCTAAGTATCCCCAAAATACCACTAAGTGTCAAAAATACTATATTTCACCAATATAGATCCAAACTCTATTTTCATTACATCCGTAATTTTAAAGTCATGCTAGGTGCTTACGGGGTAGCGCGTTACATATCCCACTCTAGTTCGTGAGTTCTATGCTAACATAGTTGACAATAGGCAACGAACCGCGCCCATTAGGTCGGTAGTAAAGGGTGGTCTCTATTGTCTTTGATATAGCCTTCCTTGTTCACCATTTCGAGTTTTCTTATACGAGGCATGAGGTCAATTTTGGGGTAGATTATGTTCATTCTGATAGGGACTTTCAATTCAATAATGTTTTTAGACAACTTGGTGTCCGTCTTAATATTTATGCACACATGCTTTGTCTGTTAGCATATCTCTTGAGTTTTAATGTCATGCCCCGAGCTAGTAGCCTCAATGAGATTTGGAATAGTAACATTTACCTATTGTACAAACTTGTGCTTGATGAGACAGAGTAGAAGCCTGTCCTAATAAGTAGCCTCATTCTTCGAGAGACTTTATTTGCTGCCTGATCTAACTCCACCACAAAAGCTATCCGTTTTCCACGTCTTTTATCTCGAATCTTTGAAATTTTAGGAGTTGATTCCACCGGGGAGGACTGCATCCTTACAACTAGTGCTGACATTCTTGATGAAGTTTTTATCACTAATTTAGTGTACACTAGGTCACCTACATAGGTTTACTCTTACCAAGGATAGCAAGTCCCTATCCTTACGCCTGCCCCTATAACTCCGTCCTGTTCTACCACCATAAGCCCTCTCGGCTTCACAGCCCTCCTCTTCCCGATTGTCCTATTCTCGATGCTCTTCACATTCTCTCCCCTTTTCCACTAACCCTACTATGCAGTATTTTTAGCTTATACACTAAGAGGTTCGACAGCAGGGTGGACGCAATTATACCAGCATACCTTTCCTGGTGAGCACCCAAGTTTGTCGAGTGCTGAGGAGGACGGAGATGGTGATGATGAGGTGGTGGATGACGATAATGGAGTTGGCGGTGATTAAGAGATCCACTGCCTCTTCTACATTGACAAACAAGGAAGAGTTGTTCTCTATGCCTTCTTTACTCTCTCTTTATGGTTTTTCATTGAGGACAATGTGGAGTTTAAGTGTAGGAGAGATGTCTTTGATGTTTTTTTTTTTTTGTTTTCATTTTCGTTAGTTTTTTGTTATGTGTTTTAAATTATATTTGTGTTATTTTGTTTTGTTTCATTTGGTTGCTGTTTTATTAAAAGAGAAAATCCAAAATGATTTTTAAAAATTCCATGAAGAGATCCAAAAAAATCTGAAAAAAGTTGAAAAAATAAAAAAAGATGAATTTTCATTTTGAGAATGGTTTTTCTCAAGTTTTCTTTTCAAAGATTTCTTGAATGACTAAGACAAAGTGTTAGCTACTGAGGTTTAAAACTTGATTGTTGAAATATGTTTCTGTATCTTTTATAACTCTCACATGGCTTTCACTTCTGCACAATTGCCATGTTAGTGTTTAACAAATCATTGACAATTGTTTTTATTGCATAAACTTGATTGGTTGCTCATGTACATGCAAGAATGCACTTGATTATCTCTCGACGCAAAATAAAAGGTTACTCATTATTTTGATTGAGAGACAACAATCTTAGGCCTTCGTTGATTCGATTGAGCCTTCCAAGCGTATCCCATTTGCGCTGATCCCTAGTGCCCTTTTTGAGTTTTTGGCCAAGGGATTCACTCCCTCTTTTCTTCATCTTTTAAACTCACATTTAAATATCAAACCTTCAATCGATGAGCTAATGATCTTAACCTTTAAGTCGTTTGAGTAAGCATCAAAAGATAAGTGTTGGGAAGAAAGAGTGAGAAAAGAAACCATTGAAAGTGTTATTATGGGAAATTTTGTGGGAAAGTATTCAATTGAGAGGAAAAGATACAAGGGAGTGAAACATCTTCAAAGAAAATAAAAATATTGAGAAAGTAAAATATGGTGAAAAAGCTAGTTTGATATCAATCTGTTTTTGAGAAAAGAAAAAAAATGGAGAGAAAAAGAAAACGAGAGAGAAATTTCATCAAAGAAAAATAAGTCATGAGTCTCTTATCTCTCTTATATGTGTTAACCTTTTGTGCCATTTTCTCATATACATCCTCGAATTGAGTGATTGTTGAAAGTTGAAATAGTTCCATGGGATTTTCTTTAGGTTTTGAGTGAGGTAAAGTGTTCGCGAGATTTGAGTGAAAACAACTCAATAGGTTATAGATAACTTTGATTTTTTTTCCTTTTCGTTTGTTTTTGCTCGTATTCTCATTCTTCTTGTTTTTCCTTTACTCTTGTTTGATACCAAAATGTCTCCAGCCTTACATTACAAGCTTTATAGTCTTACCTGATTTAAGTTGAATTTCGGGGAACCTCGATTAGTGGAGGGAAGGTACACAAGTGAGTTTATGGCATGTAGGTTTTGCAATTATGTTTTCATTATGTGGTTTATAACGCTTGGTTAGTATTTGCTTTACACTTTCTTATGGCCATTTTACACTTTACACAAGTCGTGTTTTTGTTATAGTGAATAACAAACCACGTGTTTTGGCAAGCCTTATTTAGAATTAAAGTGGTTAACTGCTTTGGTCTTATGATTTTGGGAGGTTGATGAAAGGGGCTTGATTTGATATTTTCTCTATTTTTTGGCTAAATTTGATTGAGGACAAGCATGATGTTAACTGTAGTGGATTGATAGAAGGTGTTTTACACTAGTTTTGGGTATTTTTTAAATTGATGATTTTATGAATATTCTAGATTTAATTTAGGCTTAAATTGGAACATATTACTTCCATTAGCACCTTTATGAACTTTCAGGACTAAAGTGAAGATCAGCTAGAATTAAAAGAACTTAAATACAATTTCCCCAAAGTTTTTCCAAGGAATATCAAGAAGATAAAGAACCGACACCAGATCTATCATATCGACACTAGATTTATATAATTCCCCTTTTAGAAGCTTACCGGAATGGCAATACTGGGGCAGTTTTTGTACTAAATAGACCCCGTGCCGGCTCTATCAAACCGATGCCGGAATTATATAAATCCCTCTCCAAATTATTTCTGCGATATCAATACTGCACCAGTTTTTAACCAAGATTTTGTTCTAAATAAATCTGGTGCTGGATCTGTAGACTTGATGTCAGATCCATTACTGCTTGGACTTTCCCTACTTTGTTAGAATTTTTGTTTAAGTAATTTTAACGTTTTAGTTTTAGTACTTTCTTTTTCCAGTTTTAGAACTTTCTGTTTAGTTTGTACCCTCTATTCAAATAGAGGAGTTTAGTGCTTAGGAAGAATCATCTCTTTACATATCCTTGTATGGAAGATTCGAAAAACGTGTTAAGACCGTTTTTCAGACGTTTTCTTAACTCTAGTTCTTTTATTATTTTATGAATTTGTTTATGATTTCGAACATGAGGTTTAGTAGCTAAGTCTTTTGTGACTAAGGCCTTCTTTGAACGTCGGAACTTTTATAAATATGGTTGTATTTATTTAAAAGATTTTTTCTTTCATATTAATCTTCGTTGATGGTTATTATGTAATTTTAATGCTTGAAATTTTTTGATAAACTATTGCATGTTCATAGATTACATGTAGTGTCCAAGAGATACTATATTTAATTGGATCAAGTTAATAACAACACATCGTAAAACTGACTAGAGATAGATTCGATTTCTTTGTGCAGTTTCTAATAAGTAGGGAAGGAAAGTTAGGCAAGTTCCATAGAAGTGTATGTGGTTCGATTCTTAAAATCACGTAAGGTATGATTGGTTTATTAGTGAGAGTAGGAGCTTTTCAACCAAGAGATTGGATCTAACTTATTCTCAAAAAAACCACCTTTAACTAAATAAAGAGTTAATCAAGAGTAAATCAACCATGGGCATAAAAGGAGTAGATTGAATTAGGGGTGCCGACTTTTATCATAAACTTTTCTTAAAAAGTTTCCTTTGATATGTAATGGTCATTAGTAGTTTTCATTAGTTTTTTTTCATTATATACAAATCAATCAACTTTATTTTGGTTTAAGTCTAGTTAGAAGTAGGCGAATTCTCTAGTTAGATAACAATCCTTATTGGACAATCTTTTCATCACTTTATTACTTGCTTGATATATTTACACTTTCAAATTTCACATCACCCACCAACCACTCTCTCTCTCTCTCTCTCTCTCTCTCTCTCTCTCTCTCTCTCTACCTCCCATTCTCTCCACCTTCTCTCTAGCTTCAAGGGGTTCAAGCTCAGATCTATGCAAATCTAGCCGTTGAAATTTAAAAAAGGTATGTACATCGTTCTATACTAATCTATTTACAATTTCATCGGTTTAAAATTCAAACAAATGTATCGGATTGAACCAAAAATTTGTTGGCCCAAATTCAGGCGAATTTCTCCGAAGCTGACCGGGCAAAATTCTCCTGATAATTTCATTGGCCTGGATATTTTTTAGTTTTAATTTTATATTATTTTAGTTATGTTTAAGTTTATATTTATTTGTTTATGTTATTCAGTTATGTATTTATGTTAATACATGTTTGTATGTTAGTAATTGTGTTTAACTTGTTTAGTTAATACTTATTTGTTTAATTTTAATTATTTAATTTAGATTATGTTTAGTATGATATGATATAACAATTGTCCTCTTTTCATGTTTACATGAATTATGAATTATTTGATTTTAGATTTTCATTAATTATTATTAGTATTTTTTTTCTTTATTCACTTGTTACAATTATTCATGTTTAAGTTAATTATATTTTTAAATTAATTTGTATGTTTAGGTTAACTAAATTCATTTATTAATTTAAAACTATGAAAAAGAAAATATGGCCACCGTTATAACAATTATAATAGTTGGATAGAAATATTTGAGTACATTTGGATTTTACATAGTAATTTGATATAATAATAGATATTTAATACTAAAGTATAAAGTTATTAATTTAAAAGATTAATTAATAGTTTTCAAATAATAATATAAACAATAATAATTATGAAAACATAGTGTAAATAATAAATTAATAATTTTTAAATAATAATAATTTAATCATACGTAATTTTTAAATAATAATTTAAAAAATAATACACTATCCACATATTAACTAATAATTTAATAAAAATGTATTAATAAAAAAATATATAAATTTATAAATGCCCCTATGTATGATTTAAGTAATAAAATAATTTAAATTAAATAATTAATAAATATAATTTAATAATAGAAAAATATAAATTATGAAGTTAAATAATAAAATATTAAAAATTTAAACATGTAATAATAAAAAGTTTTAATCATATAAAGTATAAAGTAATATATATTAGGAAAATATATACATAATTATTTATGGTTATTTCAAAATTTGTTTAGATGGTTCATGATGAAGCTCGTAGGAGGGATGGTGATCTAGATCCTGTGGCTGGCAGGAGCGGTCAACTTCACGACACGATTACTACTTCCTTCAGTGGTTTGAAGGATCGTCATAGTACCTCCGACATACCTAGTACTCCTGCCCCAGCAGCACTTGAGATATAATATGACCTTGGTACCCCAGAGTCTTCTACTCAGCCCTCTCTTATACTGACTGTGATCCGTACTCCTCCCCCTCCTTCATATGATCCTTACACTCTGATACCATATTAGCCATATGGGTCATCTTTATAGATACATTCATATTATTTTATAGTTTCACCTTCTCAGCCATAGCCTTAATCTTATGACCCGTATGTACCGGGTTCTTCTATTGATCACTATATGTCTGACCAGCATCCTCGTTATATCAACCACCATATGTAGCAGCCATTAGCTGTTGAGAGTATATGGGCACAGTTAGGGGTATTTTTTCAAGGAGATTATTTCAGGAGTCCCAGAGGACTCCTTATATGGCTCAATGGAGTATATAGCCATTGATCTTCAAACTCCATCATATTCACCTTGGTTAGGGAGAGGGTGCTAGAGATGAGATTGATAGTCATCACACTGTTCAGGCAAACAGGGTCCAATTTGAAGGGCAGGGTGACGAGGCAGGGGATATCCATATTGGAGGACAGGGTGACGAGGTTGGGAGAGAGGGTGATAATGTTGAGGGAGATGTGGGTATGACTAAGGGTGAGGGTGATAGTGATGAGGAAGAACCGATTGATGAGGTTCCTCCGTTGTCATCCAAACTTAGGTCTAAATCAAGGAAAGTCAAAGGGTTTATGAGTGGTATGAGGAATATTGTGAGTAAGATCATGGATACTCGGCAAAAAAACCGATAAGTCCATTTCTTCAACAACGCAGAGACAAAAAAAAAAAAAAAGGCAAAGCATGCTTTTTGGGAGTAGAAAGGGCCCATTAAGAGAGGTCCACAGGTTCAAGAGGTTATTCTATTGTACAGCGGACATGTTGCCACTGTTATATGGCGTGGACAGGTAAATTTTACATTTCTTTATTATTTAATCTTGCTATTATGTATCGATAAATTCAATATTATTATTTAATCTTTTTATTTAATTATTTTTTAATATGCAGGAGCATGGTACATTAATGATGCGGTCGTATTTTGTTTCACTTATGGGTTGGACATCTAGTCACCGATAGGTAAGGGAGTTGGAATTGGGTACAGGACTTCTCCATTTGCAGTCCTACATGTTCCAGCACCCGCGTAGTGCGTTATTATCTGCTTTTGTTGAGAGGTGGCAGCCAAACACCAATATCATACATATGCCCTTCAGAGAGAATACGATTACCAAACACTAACACCATCCACATAATGCTTACCGTGGTGTTTTAGATGCTCAGTATTCCTGTAAGCAGCTCGTCGGGATAGTTCAGAGTGACTTGGGTATCAGTTACATTGGTGGTGGTACAAATGCCCAGGATCTTTCATATGTTGCAGAGGATCCCCATAGTGGGCCTTCCTTGAAGTTGAGAGCAGCATATTACGTCATATATATACTGGGAAGTTCCCTCTTCATTGATAAGAGTGGGAACATTGTACTTGCAAAACTATAGCCTATCGTGAAGAAGTTTTTGAGGTTGTAGGAGGTAAGGCTTAGGGTGCAGCAATATTGGCATACCTATATCGGATTGGACAGACCTTGCATGTTGATGAAAAGGAGTTAGTAGGTTATTGGTCACTGCTTGAGGTATTGTTCCCTTTCTTAAACTTATTCTTTTAATTATATTAACTGAAATGTGTTTATATTTAAGAGTTTGTATTCATTATTTAACATTTTTACAATTTCCTTAATTATTATTAGTATTATTTGTTTTTTACAATTTAAAATAAATTAAATTATTAAAATTTATGTATATTGTAGGTATGAATATACATGTAATTTCCTATATTTGCCCTAATAGTGAGACCATGAGCGAATCTGGGCAAGCCATATATCCAGCACTACGAAATGTTGGGAACAAAATATAAGCATAAGTTGCTAGACATTCGGCTCTAATTAGATGTGATGACTGTGCACGAAGTACGCTGGACATATATAGCCTGAGGGTGATACAGGATGTATGGGTGTCTACTTAGCATAGCATGATAGCCCTCTGCGAGTATATTGAGCCATACATGCCCGATAGAGTTGTCCAGCCATTCAAGTAGCGGCAATGTATTCATGTACATCTTATTAAACCTCAGGAATGTCATCGGCCAGCTAATAATAGGACGTAGTGAAGAGCACATTCATAGAGGGCTTGTGGCTAGAAACACGGTCCTATTTACTTATAGAGTTGACGAGTGTGTCTACTATACCTCCAAGCGGATGGAACCATTCCTCCGTCACACTCATAATTGGATACAGAATCTTGACAGACTACCATGCAGCATTTAGTACCCGCACCTGGTAGGCCATCGCCTGTTATTGACCTCGACATGTCTGTGATATGTCTATTTTTACTCTCTTTGAGCATTATTATTTTCATATGTTTTTTTATTTTAATTGCTTATAAAATGGACTAATCGAACCTTGTTTCTTCGCTTATTATTATAGGTAGCTTCAAAATGGAGATATGTGAATACAAGTAAAAAAGAAGGCCTTTGGAGTGAAAACAAAGCAAAAAGACACAAAAGAAATAACAAGTTGTCCAAAACAATGTCTACTTCTAGTGGATGTTTTACCTTCTTAATGACATTATTAAAGATGTGTCCTGCTTGAATATTTTATTAGAGTTCATGAGATTTACAGAAAGCTAAAGTTTTTCTCAATCGAAGTTCATTTGGTCATTCAAAGTATAGTGCAAATAGTCACTTTCTTACATGACGTTCCAGTTTGACACCTTTTGATAAAATGATCATAACTAGAGATGTAAAACTCCAATTGATATGATTCAATATTTTTTGGAAAGCTAAGAGATTTATCTACAAATCATATGAACACTCCAAGACCTAAATCGTCCATTAATGGGCTCAAAAAGACTCAAGAAGCACAATATACTTATTTGATCCAAAAAAACAGAACAAATAAAGAAATTTTTGGGCAGGAGCTTTTCGAATCCGGAAAGCAACTTTCCTCATTTGGAAGTTCGTGCAGAGGGACTAAAATGCAATTTTTTATGTTTCTTATTTAGACTCCCATTCCTTTCCCTTTTGTAATTTGATTCTAAACTTTTTTAGGAAATGATTAGGGCAATTTTAGTAGCAAAACTCTCTATTTAAACTCTTCAATAGCTAGATTATTAGGTAGATAGGGTTTTAGATTCAATTCCATATTTTCTAAGAAGACTTTGAAGACTCGAATTTCGGGAGTTCTTCGGGTGACTCGAGAGACGAGTTCGGACGTTCACCGGAACCGCAGAATCTTCAAGACTTCCTCTAAGCTCCCCTAAACTCTTTCTATTTCATAAATTTGTCTATAAGTTTATCTCTTATAATTATGTTTAACGGCTAATTTGTTTTTTTGTGTTTAAATAGGGATGAAATCTAGAATACTTTGTTAACGTTTTATACGATTTTTTTTTTTAATTATCTAATTCTTGTTTGATTGTTCTTTAATTGTTGTGTTTGTTTACCGCTTTTCTAGAGATTGTTAATTTCGCAAGATTAATTGGAATTGAATAATATTAATTGGTAATTGAGTGGACATACTAGTTACGGTTCTTAGATCATTAATTAATCACAAGAATCTATAATTCGTTCATAATTAGGTTAGAGCTAGAAGACATTCTTCTCTAAATGCTTAAGTTGAATAAGATGGTATTCGTCTGGACATAGGTTAATCAGATTTTTTAGTTAGATCCAACCAACGGGTTTCAATAATTAATTACAACAATTTTCTAATTAAAATTAAATTATGGTTCTAGGGGGATTCTACCATTTAAACACTTCTTTTCAAACTTGTTTTTAAAAACCTTTAACTGTTTTCGTAGTTTAATTATCTTTTAATTATTTCTTTATTTTATAAAAATATTTTCAACTTTTTTATTTAATTAAACAGTATAAACGTAGTTAGTACTAGTGCTTGGCCGTCCTGAGAGTTTAACAATCCGAGTACTTTCCTTGCCATATTACACCGATGTGTACACTTACCTAAAAGTAGAATTTTAATAAGATAATAACCACACAATAATTAGCTTATTTCATAGACCCCGATACATATGACGCAGTTGGGAGATACTGAGAGATATGTCGTATCATAGAGGAGTTTCATCTCCGTAGAGGTTAGGATTTAATATTTATTTCTTTATACCATATTGAGATTTCATATGTATTTCTCTAGGTTGTATTCGGAGGTAGTATTCTGCTATTTATGTTCTGCGAGTATTTATTTCTTTATGTCTTTGTAATATTTTGATCTTTAAGTTATGCGAGTATTTATTTCTCTATGTTAATATGAGTTAAAGTATTAACATAAACATTAACATCAATTAATATCAATACTTACAACATCAATGAACCAATATTTAAAAACAAAATCAGAGGAACAATATTACAAAATAATCAATAACCAATCAATGTTAAATTTTATAGGATTTTGTCGTTGTGGACGAGGATATGCTCTACTATATCTCTCAATCTAATCTACGATCCTCTACTCCAAAGAGAAAGACCAAAATCCTACATGATCATTACAGTGATAATTCTATTTTAAGTAAATAAGTGGCACTGAAAAATTATTTCTCATGTGTACCTGTAAAACAATATATATGCTTAGATATATTTATATAACTTGATGAAAAATGAAAAGCCATGTAAAATTAAAAGACATGTAAAAATAATATTTGACTCACCATAATAAAGTGGTGACAATATGCTAAGTGACTGATGATACTAAAATATTATCAGTTCGGTCCATCTGCGAGAATAACCGCAAAACAGTTGTGGACTCTGTCCTTGCAAGAAGAACTACACATAAATTGAATGTGTTAGCAATATAGAGTGAATCAGGTATATCCAACCAATATAATTCGGCAAGCATTGGTCTAACCCCTACTGATGTTTGTCTATGAAGGTGTGGTACCTTTCCATGTTCCTAAATATTGTGATGTATAGCTGTGGATTATTTTGCAACTCAAGTTACATTTGCCTACGAATCTCATGTCATAGGTTTTCATCCTTATACACAAAATAGGATACGACCCTATAACCACAGTTTCCTTCTCCGACTACGTTCTTCCAGTTTTCAATAAAATGATAAACAAAACATGGGAAAGCATCTAGGTAAGGAAACCCCGAACAAGTGGAGGGATATGAAATTGAGCCAAGTGATGAGAGAGAACTACGTCCCCTACTGCGTCCTCTACCTCTACCTCTGGGAGCATGTGGTGGCCTACCTCTCCTACTGGATCCCTATCTAGACACAGAACCCGATCCAATCTCCAATCTAGTCCCCAATCCAGATCAATTTCACTTCCTGAAGTGTCTATGTGCAATCTATACATGCTCTCAATATGACTTGTCACTCTTCGTAGAATTAGTCTTGTGTTGACCTTTAGTTACTGCTACATCTGGAGCAAATGTCAACAGCTCACCAGGATCTGAAGGCAAAGTCGGACATAAAACTCCTTTCGCAAGATGACGCATCTCCAGAAACTTGGATATTAGTCCTACATGATATCATCTAAAAGAGTCGTAAGATTCTATATCTCAGCCTCTATGTTCATCTCTTGAGACAATAGATGGTGCGGCATACCTGTTCTTCTGCGTATTTCTAGTATCGTCCAGAAATAGTCAACATCGGATAAATTAAGAGGGATAAGGTATTTGTACCGTATGATCAATTTGCATGAACATGGAAGATCGTATGATAATCTAAAATAGTGTCCGCACATATTCTTCGAATCATTAACAATCTCTAGAGCTCTCTATCTTCTCCCAAACTTTCTTCAATGCCACATGACTTACTTTGTTACTGATATTATTCAAGATTGAATTACTCCTGGCATTATACTTTTCTTTAAGTCGGAAGTACTTTAATAACTTCTTAATCTCAGAAATTTATCCCTAAATAACAGAATCTATATTAAGGAACAATATGTCGAAATCACCATGGCATGCTGAAAGCCTCTGCTTCAATACTGTGTTCACTCTCAACCTGATTAATGGACTCTACCCCAAAATACAGTACCATTCTTGTCCAAACTCTCACAAACATAGGTGCAAGAAAAATTAACCAAGTATCAAACAAGTATCACAAGAAATCCGGCCTCTTATGTTACTTGCTCTTCAAATTTTCTAATCTTCTATTGTACTCCACCTTATCGTTGAAATTAATTAATATATGCTACGTGTCATTTACAAATCGTGATATTGTAACGTCGTCTTTAATAACCTCAGTTAATCTTACAAGTACATTTTGATCAATGTGTCTTCTGCATAGCATGTGGTAAGATCTATTAAACACCTCCCTAATCATAGGCATTAGACTACTCTCTGTATCCGTTATAATCATTGTTGGTTCTTATGGAATACTAGCTTACTCATTCCCCTGTGGCATTGTTGATTGAAAATATAAATGGTTAATCTGTTCATTCACCCATATATACATTGTAGCTTGCTCATTCCACATGAATGAAGTTGCTACAGTAAAATTCTTACCTGTCGAAGTCATCCCTATAGCCTCTAATGACATGTTGTACCGAAGTAATAAAATACAATCTTAATAATAACAAACTAAATATCATAAATTTGAATTTAAACATATACTAAAGTATTAAACTTAAACTAAACTAATAAATATGAACTGATTCATTTAAATATTAATTAAATAATAAAAATATTTAATATAATTTCATATACGAAATCTACATAATAACATAAAACAACAAAAAAAATTAAAATTAAACATAAACATTAAATTAAGTATATAAATTTTTAAATTTAAATATATAAATTTAAGTACATACTAAAATATTAAAATTAAATTAAAGTAAACTACTAATGAAATTTATCTAATTCATTTTAAATATTAATTAAATGATCACGATTACCTTTAAAATAATATTAACATCTGAACTTAAACAATCAATATATTTAAAATAATATTAATGAAATCAACTAACAGAATAGTATAACATAACAACATAAGTATACTGCTAAAATAACTCAGTTATTTTGTTTATACGACGTGTCCATTATCAGTACAATGGCCACGTCTTCGTCATTTGAATCGATAGCAGGTGTGCAACGATAATATCACTAAGCACGTCACTCCTGTCATAGTTTCTGAAGAAGACCATATAATCTCGATCAGTACATAAACAAAGTACTTACTTCCTCTACCGTGCTACGTCCTTACATCCTCTGTCTTCTTCACTTTCACAAGCGCATTGTATATATTTTGGGCACTGCAAAAAGCATATAAATTAAACTATTATATAATCACAATCTTAAAATATTGTAATAAACTATATAAAAGTAATGCAAGATACCTCACAACACAATTTTGATTTTATTCTTGGAAATATTCCAATATATTACGAGGTGTCATACGACTCTTCCTAAAATACTTAGTCAATGTTAGCTATTCGTCTGTCGATCTGACCATCTAAGCGTGACCGTGATAATAGACATCTATTACATGGTTGTGTCTCCCATCTTGTACAAATAATTTTCTTTTTTCACTTGTGACTATTTGTTCGCTTTTTAATTTAAGATAGCAATCACACTTCTTAGTTCCCTAAGGATCCCGCCTTTTATGGGAATTTCTTCTTTTTCGTCATTAATTCTTGGCTTCGTTTTCGTTTTCTTGACACCTCTGCGCTCCAACCCATCGTAACATACAGTCGACGATCCACGGTTCTTTTTGACACATACCCAGTGATACCCAAGTATGTATTTACTTTCATTGCAGTTTCTCTTGCCCATTCCACCAATTCAGTTTTCAATTCAAATAGTTTATCTGTTTCAAATAAATGGTCATGATCAACATCTTCGTTCGGATCTATAAATTCTTTGAATGTATTCGGATCTATGTCAACCTGTTACATTAAAATATTATATGAAACAAATTAATAACTCATAATATATAATAGAAAATTTTAACATAACAAAATAAAATTAAAAAAAAACAAAACTAGTATGAGTTTCTCCAAGCTGGGCAAGAAGAATTTTGCTTGGCTAGGCGAAATTCCTTGAGAATTTCGCTGGCCAGGGGTGAAACTCAAACTAGTTTCGAATATTGAATTTTTTGGTATTTTTTTACCTCAAAATCGATATTTTCTTGTAAAAATTCTTCAAAATCATCCATACGTATTTTTAATTTGTGTTCAAAGTGTTTTAAAAAATTGTGTTCAAAGTGAAAAATTTAAGAAATATTTTAGAAAGAAGCTAGAGAGAATGAGAAGTAGAGAAAGAAAGTAGTTGGTGAAAATGAGAAATTTTTCACACTAAACTTTTATATTCCTACACTAATTTTATCAACCAAAAAAATGGTGTAACTTGTGTATGATTATAGGTGAAACTATATAGAGGCAATGGGCGTCATGACTTTACCTAAAAAGAAAAAAAATGCTTTATGTGGGAAATAAAATTTTTTTTATCTTTTGTAAAACTTAGTATAGTTATTATTTAGATCCTTCAAATCAATAAAAAAAATAAATTTCTAAATATAAAAAATAATAATTTTAAGTTAAATGATTCATTAAACTATTGTATTCAAATTTTGACATTCCAAACATGAACGTGTACGTTCTCCCATATATATCATCAATGTAGGCATATACTTTTTTGTTATTATTATGTACTAAACAAAAAAGATAAAATGCAATAGAATCGAGTTAGGGATCATTTTGTCGTTATGAAAATTTTCTTTCATTAAGCCATAGTTTGGGTTGGGGGAAATTAGAGAGGGACATAGGAAGAGATGTAAATCATGATGAAAATATCATAATTATGTCGTTTGGTTGCAATGTAAAAGTGGATGGGATGTAAATATATGAAAGGGAGCTCTCATCCTCTATATTAGCAAATTAGTTCCTCCCAAAACGAGTAGATTGGGACGTAAATGATATTAAAAGTTTCATTTTATCCTCTTACAAACAGTTTATGACGAATCTATCTCAAACTAAACTCCTACCCTATATATCACATTTTTAACTTTCACATTTTTAACTTTGTATAATGAATATAATGATAAATTATATATAACAAATAAAAACTATTTACCAACTACTTACACCTCAACCAAATAAAGGGAAATAAAATTTACTACCCTTCTCCTCTTACTAATAGTTTTGAATTAAATGATTATACTTCCTCTAACAAAAGTAAATTGTATCACTCTCTTTCTCCTTTCACCTCCCGTCCTCCTACGCAAACCAAACTAAGCTAAAACTCATACGATTAAATCGAATTTGGCCACTATAGACGCAATAAAATGCCAAGAAAATCGTAACCCTTCTATATCTAGAGAATCAAAATTTATTCAGTGAATCGTTGTGTTTAATAAAATTCGATCTCCTAAGCTCTTCTTATAGAGTATAAATTGGTTTCAACCAAACTTCGGCCTTAGTGAAAGAAGCATATGTTTAAGAAATGAAGAGTCAAGGAGTGAACGGGGGAGAGAATACACGAGGGGGAGAGTTTGGGTGTGGGGAGATGAAAGGAAGGCGCAGAATCTTTTGGGGTTTCTCTCTCAATTCTGAAAGAATGATTTGTTGCTTAAGGAGGAGGCAAAGCCATGAATATGTGACGGTGTCATCTCACTCTTAATTCTTGATCTTAATTAATTATTCCCAATGGGTGGTTTTTTTTTTTTTTAATTATTATGATTCTCATGACTTAATTTGGTTGGTCTAAAAACATCTGAATCTGTAATGTACAACTCAGTCCCCATGTTACTAATAATATGTAAGTTGTATCTCTAACAACAACCAAACAAAAAGAATTTCGATCTCATCTCGAATGTTGTTCCTTCGTGTGCATATGTTTGTTACCATAAGAGGAATACATTCTAGCCCTTTCCTCAAAAACCCCTTCCCCCAAAAACCCCTTCCCCCTTGACTTTTTTATTTTTTTTTAAGAGGATCAACTTCTTCTTAATCATTTGCTTCCTAATAAAACCATAATTTCCATCCCATTCCTATGTTCTTAAGCTATATTTAGTATGCGATAATGGAGTAGAATATAATAGTTTTTCCAACTTCTCTTTATATTCCAGTGTTTGGTATTGAAAATTAAAGTATGAATAGCTTTTCCGGAAAGAAGTTGGAAAGCTTTTTACATACTAAAACTTATGGAAAGGCCTTTCCATAAGAAGTGAGAATCATTTTTAAAAATATCAGACTATTATACCATCAATATATTACATATATTACACTCAATTAAGTTTTTTATATCGTACTTTTTTATTTTGATTTTTAAAATAAGTTATTTTATGACTATTTTTAATCTTATATATGAAAATTTACATTTCAATAAAATATTTAATGTTTTTAAAGCTTTATTGTGTGTTAAGTATGAAAAATGTGTTTTATACTATAAGGGCATTTAGGTCATGTTACATATAATTTCATTCTATTCCGACATAAAATAATATTTTTTCTAAACAAAGAAAAAAAATCATAATTTCATTCTATCTTTTCCTTCCAAATACTGAAATAGAAAGAGGATTTCATTCCATTTCAGATAAGAACCGATTCTGAATAACAAAGAATTCCATTCCATACGATTTCGGTATACCAAACGTACTGTTAGGATAATAGATATCACCTTCCAAAAAAAAAAAAAAGAAGATGGTGGACGATCTCCAATAAAATTAAACCATAAATGAATTTTACATTAAGACGTTCATTGGGAGTTTTTTTTCAAATTTTTAAAAAAAAGTCATCCGATTAATTGAGAATTTTTCAGTTATTTCTATAGATTAATCTTTTTTTAGGGGATGTATACAGTAATTTAAATTTTAAACATTGGATCATATATTAATGCATACATTGAAAAGTTTTTTCATGTAATTTTAAAATAATAACGGAATTAAAATTTAAAAGAATGGTTGATGGATAGACAAAAATGACCTGGCGCCCCAAAAATGATGCTGGGGACTTTGATTAGCTTTCTTGCTCCCCCGTGCGTTCGTGTTTTCTATCAATCCATTTTCTTGACTTTTTTTTTTTTTAATTTTTTGAAGGGCCATTTTCTTGACTTTCAAAACATTATTTTATACAACCATGTTTCTAACTAAGCTTGTTTTCCAATGTATTAATGTTTAATGTTATATATATAATTTGTGTTAATATATGTAGTAATTTTCTCAACGTAACATTAGGTGTGATAATTGTAAACAATTTCAAATTTGAAGGGATAATTGTAAATAATTGGCGAAGCTAAATTTGAATGAATTGTTGATGAAACGAGACAAATAATATTTTCCCCTTTTTAGTTGTGTTTTTCTTTGGGACATAATACAAGGAATCTTCAAACTTCAACCTTGAAACTTAATTAAGTTGTGTTTGTTGGCCAACCACATATTCAAACCCTTAGTTCCAATATTCTTAATCAGTGAACTAATTATTAATTACACGTGATTTTAGGGTCTTTCTTGTAGATAATCTTTGTGTTTTGGTATTGTTTAATTTATTGCATGCCTTCTTCCTTCCGATAAAAAAAATAATAAAAGTAATATCATTTTGAACAACTCTAAATATAATATTTTAACAACTAATTATTTTTAATTGCTAGCTTTCTAATAGAATAGAATGAATTTATAAATGAAGATGAAGTAGTAATAATTTTCTGAGGAAATGGTGAAATGGGGGATTGCGTGTAAAACACATGAGGAAGAAGAAGAAGAAGAAGAAGAAGAAGAAGAAGAAGAAGAAGAAGAATGTGGTGGGTTTATGTTTTTAAGATGGAATTCATTTGAAAAATAGGTAGGTAGTTCTCTGTACTTAGCACTTGAAACAATAATAATATGGTCGGTAATTAATCAGCACACACGAAGAGAAGGGAAAGAAAACAACACAGAATTATTGCAAATCTTAATCAAAGCATTAAATTAATTAGAGCTTAGCTTAACCTAAGGTGACCTATCAAGGAAACACACCAACAAATCACTTTTTGACTTTTACAACACTATGTAATTATCCATCCCCCCTTCATCAACACACGCATATTTTCAATTCAATTTTTCAGGAAAAAAAAACTTATTTTCAATTCAATTGGATTGAGTAATTTTGATTTTCTTTATTTTTCAACCTTTATAAAACTTATGTGGTTTGTGTTTGTGGTTAAAAAGTAAATATAAAACATTGAGTATCACAATAAATTTTGTTTAAATAGTATTTTTTGCAATGATATTAATAAATTTTGTTCTTAAAATTTTAAACTTTTTGTATGTCTTTGGCACGTATAACATCAATATTTGTATTTCTTTTTAAGTGACTTAATAAGCACTTTTAATAAAAAAATTAAAGTAATATTAATTTAACTTTTTATTTTTATCAATATAAAAAGGTGAAAGTGGTTTTTGAAAAGCACATCCAATATTTGTCACAAATAATTTTTTTTAAATTAAAAATAAATGTAATAAATAATAACACGAAATCATGTTATAAACTTAAATGAAACTAAAATCAACTTATCTTAAGTAATAAAAAATCATGGGTTAAGCAAGGATTGAGAGGGTAATTAAAAAAATTATGTTATGAATTATGTTCATGTCTATTCATGGACTGTACAGTCGGTATTAAATCACATTACCTCTTAATGTTAATTATATATTTTATTATAAAGATAAAAATAATTAAATAGTAATATGATTTAATTCAAAATACATAATTCATAAATAAAGATATACATCTACCTGGTTCATGACAGAATTTTTGGGACAATTGGGGTTTCTCCGTCCGGCCATACCTCCATTGCATAAAAGGATGGATGGATGTGAGAGAGAGAAAGAGAGAAGTATTGACCTTCCTTGAAACCTTGAACATAAGTTGGCTTAGCTATACTTGGAATTTAGTTGAAACTTATCGGGAAAAGGATTATGATTTTGATGACAAGTGCCCATGTCCTGCAGCTAGCTAGCTGCTGCCCTCTCTGCCCTCTGCCCTCCCTCTGCCAAACAAACAAAAGGCCAGTGAATTATATATGTTACTACTAGTAGTAGCACTAGCACTAGCGCTGGGGAATGGGATAATATATATATATATATAGCAGCAGTCATGACATATTATTTTCTTCATTCATTTAAAAAATAAAAATAAAGACATTTGATTTTCTCATATATGCAGCGGAAACCCAATAATGTAGAATTGGATTTATATATTCTTCAATCATGTACTCCAATCCAATCGATGTTACTAATTTAGTGCTAAACTTAAAGGTCACGTGTTTTGAATTGAGAAACTTAGATACAGTAAATAGAATGAAATTGGATAGTAATATATTAAATTTTCAATTTCGGAGTCATGTAATGTGATAAAATAAAAATCAATATGAAGGGATTTTGTTTTTTAAAGAAAAAACAAGCACTATTAACTAATATAGGGAAATTGATATTTATAGGAGTGCATATTGGAGAAAACACTCCTAATTACTATTACAAATACTATTACTATTACAAATTTATCAAATAATAAATTACAGCAGAAGAAATAAACAGAAAGATTTGATCTTTCAATGAACAGAAAACAGCCAAAGAACAATAAAAGGATAATCTGCAAAATAACACCCGATTAGCACAAAAGATAACCCAAATAAAAATAATGAACGGTTTGCTCACCACCGCCGGCGTAACCGGCTAACAGAAATCAAAGAGATGACTGAGGAGCACAAACCGAAGGGTTATCAAATCAGAATCGGACACCGAGCAGCAGCGCTGCCGCGTCGAGGCAACGATGATGAAGAAAGGTGATGATCGGGGTTATAAACAACCTCAACCGGGAAGAAATCACCGGCAATAAACAACCTCTATCTCTCTCTCTCTCTCTCTTTTCTTTCCTCACGGCTATCTCTCTAACCTCACAACAGACAAACAATGGTGACAAAGAAGAAGATTGGTTAACAGCATAAAAGCACAAGAATAGAGAGAGATCAGCAGCGGCAGAGCCGAAGGAGAAGGAGAAGAAAGCAGGAATCTTGAATATTCCAAGAGACATAGAGAGAGAATAAGAAATGGCTGAGAGGAGGAGCTCGAGAGAGTCTGCTGCAGAAACGAGGAGGCAGCATTCAACTAAAGGGAAGCCGAGCGGTCGAGCTGCGGGTCACCAATGGACGGCCATGGTTGCATCCCAAAGGACTCGGTCAAGAGGCGGCCCAGAAGCAGGCAAGACAAGCATACGGCCCAGAGGCAGCAAGTCAAGCAGATGACCTAGAGGCAGCCCAAACAGCCTATTCAACTTGGGTTGAGGCCCAGAACATCATTGGGTATTAAAGGAGTGGCAATTGGGCTGGAAAATGAAAAATATTGGGAAGAATGGGCTATAAAGCCTATAATCTCCACCTCGAACAATGTTTTTCCATCCCTGAAAAATGACTCTATTTGAGTCAAACTGCTTGCACATGAAGAAAGTCCCTGCAAAACATAAATTTATCAGTGCTTAAAATTTTAGTACCAAAATCAGCAGGATTATTATCAGTGCTAATCTTATCTATGTCAACAATACCACTAGAGACCTTTTCTCTAATAAAGTGGTACTTGACATCAATATGTTTCGTCCGTTCATGATAGACTGGATTTTTACACAAATGTAAACAACTTTAACTATCAGTGTAAATAATAACTTTGGAATTTAAAATATTCAATTCACTCAATAACCCTTGAAGCCAAATGGCTTCTTTGATTGCTTCTGTTACTACGATATACTCAGCCTTAGTAGTTGGCAAGGCAACTACAGGTTGCAGTTAGGATTTCCACGAAATGCAATTACCCGCAAGGGTAAAGAAGTAAGAGGTGGTAGATTTTCTACCATCCTTGTCACTTGTAAAATCAGAATCAACAAATCCAATCAATTCAAAATCAGACCGACTATGGTAGTGTAAACCCCGATCCACAGTTCTGTTTAGGTAACGTAATAGCCACTTGAGAGCAGCCCAATGATCTCTTCCAGGATTTGACATAAATCTGCTAAGAAGGCTTACGGAAAAAGCAATGTCAGGACGGATGGATATCATTGAGTACATGACAGAGCCTATGGCCATTCTGTATGGGATATTGGCCATATCTCTCTTTTCACTTTCAGTTTTAGGACAAGTTTTGTCGGAAAGTTTAAAGTGGCTAGCAAGGGGAGTAGTAACGGATTTACAAAGTGCCATTGAAAATTTGGATACGATTTTCTGAAGGAAAGGCTTTTGGGATAAGAAGAGAGAACGATCAGGTCTATCTCTAGAAATATTCATCCCAAGGATTTTTTATGCAACACCCAAATCCTTCATATCGAACTCAGATTTTAGCAGAGACTTCAGTTCATCAATCTTAGCTTTGTGATGACAAGCTATCAACATATCATCCACATACAACAACAGATAAATAGTAGAATCCACATCATTACCGGAAAAGTAAAGACAACTATCGTAGTTACTTTTCGAAAAACCAATTTTGGACATGAAAGAATCAAACCTCTTGTACCATTGCCTTGGCGACTGCTTAAGTCCATATAGGGACTTTTTCAAAAGACACGCCATATGTTCCTTACTCTTTACTTCAAAACCAGGTGGTTGACGCATATAAATGGTTTCCTCAAGATCACCATGTAAAAAGGTAGTTTTCACATCAATCTGTTCAAGATTAAGATCATAGAAAGCAACAAGAGCAAGAACAATCCTAATTGTTTTGTATTTAACAATAGGAGAAAAACTTTCATTGAAATCAATGCCCGCAACTTGTGAAAAACCTTTTGCAACGAGTCTAGCCTTGAACCTGGGAGGTTCATTAGAAGACTCAGACTCCTTTATCATGAAAATCCATTTACATTCAACAAGTTTTTGTTTTGAAGGTTTTGGAACAAGAATCCAGGTTTTGTTTTTGTTTAAAGAAAACATTTCTTCTACCATAGCACGTAACCATAAAACGCGATTGGGACTTTTCAAAACCTCAAAAAAACATAAGGGTTCTTTTTCTTCAATATAAGAAGCAACAGCAAAAGCATATGATACAATGTAGGAGTAACTATACCGAGGATGGTCCTTAGGTACTCTACAGACTCGATATCTAGCGAGTTGATAATCCCTAAGAGCTTGGGTTTGAGTCTCAGGATGTTCCTCTTCCTCATCAGAACCATCTAGAATAGGGTCAGAAGTTTCAGGAACAAGAGTACTACTAGAAGGAGCAGAAAACTCAGAATTTGTTTCAGGTTCCTGAGGTGGCTCTAGAGTGGGTTCGAAGATAATCTCCACCTCCACCAGAATGCTACTAGGAGAAGGATCACAAGAAGGATTATCAGTAATGGTGTTATCTTTAAGACAGGGCATTTCTAACTCATTAAAGATGACATCCCTACTGATGATAACCCTCACCCTTGGTTCACCCTTCAACCATACTCTATAACCCTTTACCCCACTAGGATATCCTATGAACACCCCCTTTCTAGACCTTGGATCTAATTTCCCCTCTTTTTGATGAGCGAAGGCTGCACAACCGAAAACCCCAAGTTGGAAAGATTGGGAGGTTTCTTAGACCAGAGTTCTATAGGAGTCCTAAAGTTTATAGTTGTGGAAGGAGATCTATTGATGAGTTATACAGTTGTACTAACAGCTTCACCCAGAATGGTTTTGGAATACTAGAAGACACTAACAGACAACAGACCTTATCTATAATAGTACGGTTCATCCTTTCGGCAACTCCGTTTTGTTATGGGTTATGTCTAATCGTTCTATGGTGTAAAATGCCATGAGATGCACATAAGTCAGAAAACTTCCGGTTACAAAATTCAAGGCTGTTATCGGTCATGATAGTTTTTAATTTATTTCGAGAATGATTTTCGGCAAAACATTTCCATTCACAAAATTTTTCAAACGTTTGATCTTTGGTTTTTAAAAGAAAAACCCATACATGCCTCGAAAAATCATCAACAATAGAAATGAAATAAACGTTACCACCGTAAATTGGAACCTTTTCAGGCCCCCACAGATCACAATGAATCAAGAGGTGCAGATAACTTATGTGTGCTGGTAGAAAAACTAATTTTGTATTGTTTTCCCAAAACACAGTGATCACAAAAATCCAAGGAATCGATTTTATCATCACAAAAAAGTTTTTGTAAATGATAAAGCCCCCTTTCACTAATGTGGCCAATCCTCTGATGCCACAACATAGTTTTCTCAGGGACAGTTTTTGAAACCAAGGCAGTAGAGTTGCAAACTATTTTACCAAGAAGGATATATAAAGTTTCCTTTTTAAAACCTTTTAGCATGACTAGGTTTCCTTTGCAAACATGCAAAATGCTATTTTTGGATTTAAAAGAGAGACCCAAAGAGTCTAAATAACTGAGAGAAATAAGATTCCGATGCAAGTCAGGAACATATCTCACCTCAGTGAGTTTTCTAGTCACGCCATCATGCATTTTTATAAAAATACTGCCAATACCTTTTATATCACAGACTTGATTATTACCCATAAAAACTTTTCCTTGGTTTAAAGTTTTGAAATCAGAAAACCAGTGTTTATTAGGTGTCATGTGAAATGAGCAACCAGAATCAAGCACCCAATGATTAACAACATCAATACAT